>JAJKFI010000030.1:12264308-12280521 GCA_029204185.1 Lerista edwardsae
GAGAAGTTCTATTTGCCGGTCAGCGAAAGCCGGCGAAGGCTTGCCGCGTACAAGCGGCTTTTCAACGCATGTTGTTACATTCTCAGTTACAGTCTCAGTCTCAGTGCGCACACAGTAAAAATATAAGTTATATAGGAACAAAGGGGTGTAGCCAGAGCATATCTGGTAGGTGGATACCTGAAGACCCTTGTGCCCCATGTTAACCAATGGGGTGACCCTTTGAACATCATGATCTCATGAGAAAGTGGATGTTTGCTAGCCAGCGCTTCCCGTGAGAAACATTGCCTGCTTATGTTACACTATCTAAAGGGAGTTCAGCTACTGTGTAGCAGGTTGCACTAACAAGCTGGGAAGCTGACCACCTCAAGGACACGCAGGTGCTCTATCTGATCTGGAGACGGAGAGACGGAATGCCAGTTTCCACCAGTTCTGGAGTGTGTGGTGTGAAACTGCAACACATGGTGGAGACTGTGCAGGGGGCATAGATAATTGGACCTGGCACCAGGGCAGAAACATGGCTCCATCTGCCACTGATGTCATGGCTGGATTCATTTCAGTGCCAGGTGAAAACCTCTTTTTCCCAGACTTTTCAGTCTTTCCGCACAAGGCTGCAGAATTTGCTTTTAATGTGACTTGCTTTTATTGCCATTGTTGCTTTATGTGGGTTGTAGTTATTGTTATTGTTATTGCTCACTTTAACATGGTTAGCTGCCCTGAGAAGCCTTGCTTGAAAAGACCGGGGTGAAACTTCTATAAATAAATAAAATAAATAAAACATTGAAGCAGACCAGATCGCATACCTCAGAGCACAGCAGACAACACTTGTAAGTATGTGCAATTCTCAAAGAGTGATTTTTAAACCATTTTAATTATTAAATTATAATTGCAATTGTTGAATTCTAATTTGTTTTATTGAATCATTGTACCTTTTTTTGGGGGGGGAAGATATGTATTCAATCTATTAAACACTAAAGCACAGCTCCTCTGAAACACTGATTTTAAAATATGCTGCTTTGTAAAATAGCCATAGGAAGTGTCTCCATCACTGGAATTGCTTCGGGTGTCCCTTTGACTTTACCCAGGAACAAAACATGGGTGATGTTTTTCAAGCACATTAGAAAAATGTTGTTAGGTGATGAATGAAGGGCAAGAGCTTGACAGGTCCTTTTTACAGTTGACAGATCTTTGCAGTCAAGGATGTTGACATTCAGATCTTGGTAATAAGCATGACATTTTCGGAGTTAGGCTAGCATCTTGAAATGTCAGAACAGCGTGCCACAGTTATAACACATCACAGCAAAACAGCTGGTAGACATGGGGCGGGAGGGATGCTGATAAGCTATTCCACTCTACGTTTGCCTTTTGCCTGCGTGACCTCCTTGTGCTTCATGGAACTTAAGTGAAATTGAACTAGCAGAACAAACAACTAGAACAATGGGTCTCAAATGTTTTAACACCGGGACCTGCTTTTTAGAATGACAATCTGTACAGGACCCACCAGAAGTGCTGTCATGGCTGGAAGTGCTGTCATTGTGACACCAGAGCCTTTACGGTGGCCCTTGTGCTTGCCAAATTTTGCTGGCTTAGTTTATGCTGGCCTAACTCAGTTTAGAATTGTGCCCTGAGAGTGCAATCCTAACCTGGAGTTAGACCGGCACAGTTAAGCCAACAAAGTTTGTCCGCACAAGGGCCACCATAAAGTATGTTTGGACCACTCTCAGAGTCCAAACTCTGGCGCACATCTGGGAGGATGGCGCACATCTGTGCTGGCCTCTCTGACTCCAAGAGTGGTTAAAATATATGTTACAGTGTCCCTTGTGCCGGCCAAACTTTGCTGGCCTAACTGTGCCGGCCTAACTCCAGGTTAGGACTGCGCCCTGAGAGATGTAGCCAGGCATATGAAAACTTGGGGACCCTTATTATAGGTGAAACTCTTTCAAGTAATGATAACTGTAGGTTACTACCAATATGTCAAAAAATCAGAATGCTTTCAACTGAACTGTCCTATAACATTTTTGGACAGTGGTGTGCCTGGAGCAAAGTTCAGATTTTAGGAAAATACATACTGCTGTCCCTTCTTTGATACCTTATTCATGAACATGAAAAATCTCAAATGGACTTGGAAAGGAACAATTCTAATGTGTCAGAGTAATATCAATGTGTCAAAGTATTAAAAACAACATATGTGCGAATTAGTGGCATTCCTAGAAGTGGGGCAAAATGCTACATTTTGCAGGAGCCTGAGGCCCCTCCTACTTGTCTCCACAGCCATTCGTGGCTTAGTATTTTGCATATCTCCATAATGAGCTGTATTGTTGCTGAATATGGAGACTGTATTTAGCCACAGTTTCTGAAAGCCATTGCTATCATATATGACTGATGACTGCCTCAGGTCTTTAAAAACCTTTTAGCACCAGACCCACTTTTTAAAATGACACTGTCTAGGAATGCCACTGGTCCCAATTCTCAGCATGGAGCTCCCCTAACAGTGACCTTCCTTACATAGTTTTGGGGAGTGAATTTGCAGAAGACCAACTAGATGAGAAAAACAGTTTTTTCCTCACTAATTAGCACTCATTAGTCTACCACAATTCATGGTAGTCTACCACAAGCCTAGTTTCTGTTATATTGAAAATCTCACACTTCTTAGAATGAATCTGTTTTCCAAGGTGGAGTATCTGAGCATCAGAGAAAACAAAAATATAAAGTAAAGACTGTGGTTTTGGATTGGGCCAAAGGTCACATTCTCTCCACAATGACTGACCAGATGTGCCTGGAACCTTACAAGCAGACGTGATTTCAAAAAAATATTTTGTAACTAGACAGTTAATGGAAAGTGTCTCTTTTCCATTTCAATAAATGGGTCTTGTAAGTATGTATGGTCAAACTACTTACGGCCCAGCAATACAAGTGGGCAGTTCCCTGCCGAAGTAGCACCCAAAGCTCCGCCCATTTATCATTAATGAGTTCTAGACTCCTTCCTATTGTGTACAGCACCTGCCATGTAGGGTTGGTCTGAGCCTCAGTTTCTATTTTGTGATGTAATTGGCTTAAATCCAGTGACTTCAGTTCACAGGTTAGGCTTCCCACTCTCCCAAGCACATATACCTCTGTTTTGTGGGGGCACCCTGATGTTGTGTATCTGTCCGGCAGTGCAATCCTGTAATGGACGTAGCGCTGATGCAATGTCGTTGCATCAGCGCTACGTCATTAGTGCTGACGCGGAGGTGCCGAACAGCACCCCTGCATCGGCACTAACACTCTGAAGGCGAAGCTACGAGTACGAGAGCGCCGACGGGGAGCCTTCCTTGCGCCAACCGGAACTGGGCGGCGCGAGGAACCGTCCTGTTCCGGGACAGGAATTGGTGGGCGGGAGGGAGGTTGGGGGCGGGATATGGGCAGGCTCAGGAGGCCGCGCACCCCGATTCGAGCTGCGCGGTCTCCTCAGATCTGTGCCCGCTATTTAGCGGGGCAGATCCGAGGAGTGCATAGGGGAGGCTGGAGCCTCCCCTACGGTAAGGGAGTGAATGCTCCTTTGCCATGAGGAGGCTCCAGCCTCACCTATACTGCGCTGAATTTGGTGCTGGCTGGCTGGCTTTGCTAATCCAGCGCAGTATAGGATTGCGCCCTAAATTAGACTTGTTGCCTTTAGGTTTACATTCTTCCCTTGTTATAAAACCATCCCACGTGTAATCTTTTGACATTTTCATTATTTTTGTTTGTAGTGCCCCTGAGTGTCTGATGATGATTTTACTATGTGACATGACTTGAAAGAGAGGGAATCCCTGGTTAAATAGGGAAATAACCTGACTGATTCTGAGCTGGCAGAGAGTTGCTTTGGCAACAGGTGCCAAGAATTAAATCGGGAACATTTTGGATAGTCAGTCTCCGATCTCATCCCTACTAGTACTGAGGCAAAAGCCCTTTTATAGCCTGTTTCTCTTCCATCGTTTCTAGAGACACGATCCCTCAGTGAGTTCTTCTGCCTTTCTGAGCCACAGTTCTGGCTTTTCTCAAGCAGGAAATGCTGTCACAACAGAATAGAACAGAATTTTGTGCCATTAAAATCTGGCCTCTTTAAACGTTAAAATAGCAGCCATGAATATGTTTCAGTCAAGTCAATCGACATGTTTTTGCCTCACAGTGCCATCCCACTGAAGTCCCCCCCCCAAAAAAATCCCTCAAAGCTACTATTACACCCCAGGAAAGATACTTCCTTTGGCTGCAAAGGGAGCTTCCCTTCTAATGTTAATAGCAATGGGAGAAGGAGATTTTTGGCAGCAGTGCCACGCAGAAAGGTTACATGCCCCTCCTCATACAGCAGGATTGGTCCTTCCCTATCTGCTGCTTATATTTTAAAGCTAAAAGGGGGAATAGAATTTCTAATGATGCCTCTAGCAATATGCGTTATTTATTTATTTATTTATTTTATTAATTATTTAATTTATACTCCGCCTTTCTGCCCCATGGACACCCAAGGCGGCTTATAGCAATAAAATACAATAAAATACAATTTAACAATTAAAAACAGTAATTTAAAAATGATATTAAAATAATTAAGATTTAAACAGCAAGCCGGCGGTCGCATAACCATGTATGTATGTTTTGACCTTAATTAAGCCATTTAAAAGCAAGCATCTTTTTGTCATCCTGCTGTCTTTCTGTCCATGTTCCTCAAGATGCCATTATCAGCCCATCACCAAAATCTTTCCACCAGCTGAAGGCTCAGCTTTTCATCCTCAGGATCTGGACTGTTCAACCAAAGGCCACGGCCACGTGACACAATATCTCTTGGCTTTTAAATCAATGAAGACTCAAGCAATTAATCACTGCTTTGGGCACTTCTCTGACAGGAAGGGAAAGCATTGGATAGAAGGGATTTCATCCTTCTGCTGTAATCCTGATTTGGATTGGCCCCTCCTATTTTCCCTGGGAGGGAAGTTGTTGATGCTTACAACAGCTTTCCACCCTGGCCCCCCAGGGCTAAAAACAGCCACAGGTACTTCACTCTGGATCACACCTATCCCCAGCTATACTATGAGCTGCTAGTTAGGGGGAAAAAAACCAAACATACAAGAGCCAAACATGCATTGAGATTCTGTGTGTATCTCTGTCCATACACACACAGGAAAAAAAGAGAATCTTTTCCTCCACTATCAGCATTGAGAATTTCTTTGAGTGGGTTCTAAGAAATGCAGAAAGACAAAGCATGTGTTTCACTTTTCTGATTATATCAAATGGGTAAGACATTTAACGAGACACTAGAATTATGTACTCAGTGTTAAGGAATAAGTGAAATAAATGCTCTAAGTTTCCAAAGGATAATGAGAAGCTTTCTAGTTCATCTAAACAGATTGTTTGATTTGATGCAGGAATTAGAGAGCAAACATTTATGCTCTGTATTCTACGCAAATTGAGAGCAGATGATAGCCATTTGTTTTTTGTTTCAAATGTGATGGATCCACAACTCTTTCTTGCCTAGACAATGCACTGGATATCACTTCCAATGGAGATAGAACTTCAGCCAAATTAACCTTATTTCCTTATTTTAAGTCTTGTCTCTTTTATTATGCAAATACTGTAAAGGACATAATTTACTGTGCAAGTACACACACACACACACACACACACACACACACACACACACACACTGAGAGCGCAATCCTAAACGGGAGTAAGGCTGGCATAAAATAAACCAGCAAAGTTTGGCCAGCACAAGGGCCACTATAAAGCATTTTTGGACCACTCTCAGAGTCAGAGAGGATGGCGCACGTCTGTGTGCTGGCCTCTCTGACTCCAAGAATGGTCCAAAGATACATTATGGTGGCACTTGTGCTGGCCAAACTTTGCTGGCTTAGTTTATGCCGGCCTAACTCAGTGTAGTCCATATAGTTTATATTGTGCTGTGCTGTTTCAATTGGGGCTGTTGGCTGAGCCAAAGTTCAGCCACAGCAGAGGTACAAAACAGAGGCAAGTTCTCAAACCAATTTGAAGTGCAGTGAATGGGAACCCTTCACTGGATTAGCAAAACTCTTGTCTATATTTATAATGACCGAGGCAGTGTGTGCAGCTCCATCATCATGATGTCCATAACCCTCAGGTCCTCAGGAGGGCTGAACCCTCAATACATATTGAGTAGTACCATTGTGGCTAACACATGACCCTTGTAGAACTTTCGTTCTCGAGGAACGAATCCACTGGCACTCTACTGGGTTCGAGAAAACCTCAAATCAGTTGGATACATCCATCCTGCTGACCAGGGAACAGGGGAGATCTGAGGGTCTGAAGTAGGATTAATGCTGTGTTCAATGATATACTCTTTGCCTAATGAAAATAGAACTTCAGCCACATAAGTGGCTAAACAAGGATGATTAGTTAGACTTGGTTTTGACTTTAGTGTGGTTTGCCTCTAACTTTGAAGGAATCATCTAAGAGGAAACAGACAGAGCCCTCTGGCTGTGGAGAAGTGGCTATGTCAGGCTCGTGGAGTTCCCCTTGTATAGGTGGTTTTGGTGGAGTGGGGGGCATCTGAGATATGTGCCAAAGTAATTCCCCTCTTCCTATCTTGAAGATCCATTTTGTCTGCAGGATTGAGGACACAAACCTAAACTGAGTTAGGCCGGCATAAGCTAAGCCAGCAAAATTTGGCCAGCACAAGGGCCACCGTAAAGTATGTTTGGACCACTCTTGGAGTCAGAAAGGCCAACATACAGACATGAGCCATCCTCCCTAACTCCGAGAGTGGTCCAAAGATACTATATGGTGGCCCTTGTGCTGGCCAAACTTTGCTGGCTTAGCTTATGCCGGTGTAACTGCAGTTTAGGATTGTGGTCTGAGAGGGGTTCCACTCCCTGGGACACAACTACAGCCGGTATCTTTCTAATTTACCATGTTTCTCAAGGCACAATCCACAGATGTCCTTGGCGAACACAAGCTGCTTGTGTCAGCCCAGCACTGTTGCAAACATGCCATAAAGCACATCTGTGTCAGGGCAAGTGGCGCAGGGCTGATGCAGGCATCAGCGTCGACCCAGTTGCACCCAGGAGATGCCCATGTTAGTGGTCCTTGAGTCGGCTGAGTTTGGCCAGCACAAGGGCTTTTCTGGGTGGGGAGGAAGGCAGGACAGGGTGGGGGAGGCTGGGGAAGGGCAGGGGGAAGGTGTTCCCACAGGCAGGATGGCCTGGGGAGGGGAGAGAAGTCTACATGCTGCCATTAGGCTGCATCCAAACCCCCGTCCCCAGGCTACGGTAGGGCACTCACATTTGTACCTACTGGTATACCACACCAGGAGGTGTGGACTGATGGTTGAGCTGCTGGCACTGCCTGAAGCTAAGCAGGAGAATCTGTGGTTTGTTTTTGGATGGGAGACGGATGCCAGATTGTGACAAGCTGCAGTACCTGTGGTGGCAGAACAGAGTCGCTGTGGAGCTGATTATGCACCACAGGTGAGAGTTGCGGTGGAGTGTGTGAGAAGGCCAGCTGGCAAAACAACGGAATACGACCTTGAGGATCTGTCCAGGCCTGACTTGCAATTGCCTGCTAAGGCTTGATGGTACACAGCAAAAGGAGAGAACCACACTGTGAAGGCTACATCTGGGACTGAGGATTGACAGACCACAAGAATACTGTAGATTTGTAAAAACCCCATTGAAAAAAAAATGGTGGTTTAGACTAGCCTGCTCATGTAAGCCGCCTTGGGCATTTGCTTTGGCATGGGAAAGGCAAGGCATAAATTCTTCAAATAAATAAACGAACAACAGGCTCAGATCTGAGGAGCCCCATCGGCCCAGCTGGGGCTTACCCTGGAGCAAAGGAAACATTCCTCTTGCCCTGTGGTGAGCTCCAGCACATTTTAGGATTGCACTGTCATATTGTGATGATACCCTGACAGGTAGTCACAATGTAATACAAAACGTCTTCCACCAGAAGTTGCACAGGGTTTTCCCCTCTGCGCATGGCTGTTTGGATCTAGCCATTGCTTTTCAGCATACACATGCAGTTGTGAGTCTTCCAGTGTTGAAATCGGTGCTGAGAAATCAAATGATTTCCTGCTTTTGTGAATTGTTCTTGCTCTAGCTGAATTCTCCTCAAAGCTGAGGTGAAGTGGCACCTGTGGCTTTCAGTGATTTCAGTGATATAACACAAAGCCTATTGCTAATTCAATAGCCAACTCTACACATTAAATATATAAACAAGCAAGAAAAATTATCTAGAAAAATTATCTAGGAAAATTAATGGAGCATTACATTACTGCAATTCTAGCTAGATTTCTTCAAATGAAACATAGTTAGGCTTACATCATTCAAACCAAATAAGAAATTCCTCAGAGGTGATGTCAGAGCCTTAACAGTAATTCCAGGAAGCAGACAGTCAGGAATGGTTCAAATATATTTTTTTATTAAGCCTATGATTAGGACTAAGATAAGGAGACAGTGACCTAAATGAAGGATAACATTTCAGATCTCTGGAAACTAATCCCAAAACTGATCTAAACAAACAGAGTTGATGAAAAACTTTCTCTGGTCGGAGCATTTAAATGCATTTATACAAAAGTATGGCTAGTGTCTCTTTGGAAGATGAACTTGCGTAGTGATGGAAAACTGACAAGCAGAGCTGTTTACGTTTTCAGATCTTTGCCAATACTTGAAATAGGTCAGATATAGAGATGAGTGAAGCTAAATCTCAAAAGCCTAAATGAGACAATCTGTGTTTTAAATCCGATACTGTTCCACAGTGATCAACTTAGGGCAGCTCTGCATGTTTTAGGGGGCAATCCTGTGAGGGGCCTTGGGCCGATGCAACGTGCTGGCTGGCGTTGGCCCAACGTCACTAGTGCTGACGCAGGTGCGCCAAACCACGTTGGCACTTGTGCTGTTGGGCCAACACTAGCAGCAGCGTTGGCCCAAAGGTGCCAGGTCAAGGCTCCACAGCGCCGTTCTTGTGCCAGCTGAACTTGGCTGGTGCAAGAGCGGTTCTAGGCATGGGGAGGGTGGGTGGGGGGGAGAGAGGGAGGAACTGGGTGGGGTTGGGCAGGCCGGTAGACGTACTGGCCCAGGAAGGGGGTCAGGGTTGGGATGCAGCCAATAGGCCACATCCAAGTCTCCATCCCCAGGCCGTGCAGCCCAATTCGAGCTACGCAGCAAGGGACACAAATGTGCCCTTGCCCCAGGGAGGCTCCAAAGGCCGCCTAACGTGTGCTGGATATGGCACAGGCCCGCGGGCATTACTGTTCTGGCGCAAGTTATGATTGTGTCCTCTGTTTTGCAGCAAACGTAAGTGAAAGACTGATGTTTTCTGTAGGAAATGACAAGTTTGGAAGTAAATTATACATGTACAACCTAATTATGCACTTAGCCTGGGCGGTTGATTCATGAAGTGGGCTGGATCACCTCAAGATGCTGGGGGATGCAGCAAAATAGAGGGGACACAACGCTACCCATTTTCTCACCCAACCGCTGCCCCTTGTACAGTGAGCAAGAAGAGGATGGAGGGCTCACCTCTTCCTTTGGCAAAGCTGGAGGAAGAAGATGGCTGCTGCAATTCTTTTCCTGCTATTGGAATTGCTATTTCCTCCTCCCCCATGTCTTTACCGGTCAGATGGTAAGGATTTGGGGAGCAAAACTCCCATAATCCTCCCAACCCTTCTGGTTTTGAAAGTATGGTGCATGAAGGAAGAGGTAGTGAGAAGGCGGTGGCATGCATGGGCAAGCATGCACCCAACAAACAAACAAACAAACAAACAAACACACAAACAAACACACAAACACACAAGGAGTAGAATTTGGTGCATCTTGATGTTCAAGCTGGATTTGTGCTTAGATCCTGATGTACTTTTTTTTCTTCCCTAAATATCAGCCATGGGGGAAGCCTGATCCAGATTGGGACCATGGCATTAAGGAAGGTATTAACTCTTTCTCTGCGCTGTGAACAGGACAGGTCTCCCAAGACTGTAATGGGCACAACAGAAATGTACTCTCCCATAGCGCTCATATAAATTGATCTAGATGGGAACGAGAGGGGGAAATCTAGATAGGGATTGCTCAGGGGACAAATATTTCATGCCTTTCTCCCTCCCATGCTATAGTCTGGGTCACCTCTCACCCACTATTTAGGGAATAAAAAATAAGTATAGGTATGCCCTGGTATCTGCTAGGGTTCCATTCTGGACCCCTCAATGGATGCCTGAAACTATAGAGGATGCCTTTTTAAAGATAGAGGAACATCAGTGGTTTTGTTGCAACAAGATAAAAAAAGAGATTTGTTTAATGTTCCCCTATCTTTTTAATAGGCATCCCAGTATCCACGCTATCTGTGGAAAACTGAAACCATGGATACCAAATCAGTGGATACTGGACAATCACAAAGGAATATAAGCTGGGTATCCCAGTTATGTGTATAAGAGTATCCAAAGATGTAAGGTCACACATATTCTACTTCCACACCTCATGGTCTTTCTGCAAATGTCATTGGCATAATACTAGTACTTGGAATTGCCTGTTCTGTGAGGAGAGTGGCCGTTCTCTGCTTAAGGACACAACCCTAATCAACTTTCCTAACCGGGGTAAGGGCACTGCAGCTCTAAGGTAAGGGAACAAACATTCCCTTACCTTGAGAAGACCTCCGTGACTGCCCCCCAACTGCAGGATGCAGCACAAGCCCCATTGGCACAGCTATGTCAGTGCTGGAAAGTTGGTTAGGATTGGGCCCTGTGTCACTGCTCTGAGCTTGCCTCTTTCCACCAGGAAGCATTCTCAGATCAGTGACCCATGTAGAACTGCAGGGGTGAGCTCTTCTGAAGCTGGCAATTGTTGCCTTCTAAACCATTTTTGGTGTAAGAGTGAAGCGGACCACCAACTGGAAAACATTCGTGAAGAAGACACATGATTTCTTCATCAGAGCAACAATCCATTTTGTCCTGATGGCTCACAATTCATGTATTTTCATGGGACGCTGCCAAACTCAACATCACGTTCCAGCTTAATAAAATGAAGCCTTAGTGACTTAAGGTGAGTATCATATGCATGACAAATTAACAGTCAAAACTGAAAAAGCCCCCTTTTCAGGCTTGGTTATACCTTTTTCAGCCTTGGCCAAGACATTGAAGGCAGTTTATGATACTAAAATAAACTAGTTACACAAGATTTAAAAACCAATGTTCTCAGGCCATCGTTGGTCATTGTAAGAGCTGTTGACAAGAACTTCTTGACCTAGGATGCTTCTTTCAAGCTATAGAGGTCTCTCGATAACACCTGGGAAAGTAGCATAAAAGCTGCCCCCAGTAAGGCCATTGATAGACTTTTTCAGGTAAACACAAGGTGCTCTTTGAAGCAGATTTCTGATGTGATTCCACTTGCTCCTTCCAGGTTCACTTAAGATTTTTTAATATATATATATATATTTACTAATCAATCCATCTACAGTATTTATATACCGCTTTTCAACACAAAGTTCACAAAGCGTTTTAAAGGCAAATAATAATAAATGGCTCCCTGTCCCAAAAGGGCTCACAATCTAAAAAAATGTAGAACATCACCAGCAATGGCCACTAAAAAAGACACTATGCAGGAGTGAAGAGGGACAATTAGTCTCCCCCTGGTAAACACAAGAAGAACATCACTTCCTCAGATAGCTGGCTCAGAGGTTTTGCTCTGCAAGCCGCAAATAGCTCTGAAGGCAAGGGTGTGGGATTATGTTACACAGGAGCTCAGGTTCCTGCAAAATATAATGTTTTGCCCCTCTCTGGGAACACCGCTGTTCCTAATTGCAGGCAAAGGAAGCATCCTGTTGAAACAAAAGTCCACAAAGAGTTAATCCGTGCCTGTTCCAAGAAGTGTCCCACAAGATATTTAGTATTGGCAAAGAGAATGGACTCCGCCCAAACAATGTTCCTTTCACAATAAGACAAGATGTTGGACCTTTTTCAAGAGAGCATATATTATTTCACTTGGAAAGAAAAAGAAGCAAGCTCAATCCATCAAGATCAATCAACTGTAAGATTTTCAGACAGGGAGGGCAGAGAGGTGACTGAAATAACAACATAAAACCAAGGGACCTGGAATGTTTTAAAACATGCCAAAGAAGATAATCACACAAAACTCCTATTTTTTTGTCTTGTTTGTGAATGAAAACAAAGGAACTGCTTCCGATTAAGGAACAAGCCTTTTCATTTTATGGCAAAGTCAGAGTCAAAGAACCTAGACCTCTGTGTGGCAGCTAAAGACTCCTTTGAATATAATATTAATATACATTCCAACAAACTGCCTTGGGCACCCCATTTGTGGGAGGAAAGGTAAGGTAAAATTGGTTACAGAAACACATAGGTGTGTATTATGTCGCACCTTTTTTGTCCTCCTGCACCAACTAGAAAAACATCTTTTTCAGGCTTTGTGTCCTGATGACATTGTGAATGCTTTCAAAATGCCCAGTGCTGCAAATAAAAACTAGTCAATGCCAGGGGCGTAGCTAAAGAAGTGCAGAGGGGTGCAATTGCACTGGGCAACAAACTTTAGCGGGGCAACAAGCTGAGCTTCACACTACTGGCCAAAATGGTGAAAACCTTGGTATGTATGAATAATACCATCATGTTATATTTCATTGGAAAGGTAATTTAATGCAGAATGCAATGAAACAAACCAGAGTGTAATATTTCATTCTATCAAGTTATGGCCAAAAAAACCAAGACAATGAAAATAGCACTGTGATGTCACTTCCTGTTGTCACTTCCAGGGCATCATTTTGCCCTCTGCACTGGGCTACACTTTCATTAGCTATGCCAGTGGTCAATGCTTAGCAAAAGGGAAGGGAAGGTATGAGCCGCTTGGCTTTCTCTTAGTAAAACCTTCTTCTCTTTTTCGCTGGCCCATGAATAGGGTTCCCAGATACAAACTGGGACAGAGGACCTATACCTTTAATCACTGTATAGAAGAGGGAATTTGGCCAGGCACAGCTCATCATGGAAGGGTTTCAAAAGCTGCACCTGCCCAAATTCCCTCTTCTATACAGTGGTTAAAGGTATAGGTCCTCTGTCCCAGTTTGTTTCTGGTAACCCTACCCATGAATGAGTGCCACATAATGGCAATGCAGAATGCAGTGCTGTGCACACTAAGGAAAATGCCTGGTCATGTTCACTATGATAGCACATAAGCCTATCCTGGGTCGGAAACCATAGTTTTAGTTGAATGCATCTTGCAGGATGTGGTTAAACTTGCAATACCAAGTGACATCACATCGCCTGAGACTACCTGTTTGTGCTTACTACCATCCAAACACCACCTCACAGGTGAAAATAGGGACATATTTGTCACTGCAGAATCTTGTATCCCTCCATTCCCTGCCCACAATTACACATTGCTGAAGGCTCTTCACTTTTTATATACTGTACTCATTTCTTCAGCAATTGATGATCTCCCTCTGATTGGAAGGTTCAGGAAGGTGTTCTTAAGAGCATAAGAACATAAGAAAAGCCTTGCTGGATCAGGCCAAGGGCCCATCTAGTCCAGCTTCCTGTATCTCATAGTGGCCCACCAGATGCCTCAGGAAGCACACAAGACAACAAGATGCCTGCATCCTGTTGCCACACCCCTGCATCTGGCATTTTGAGGTAAACACACTGGTGGCCAGTCAAGATTCTCCATAGCATTTCTCTTTGACAGCCATCTGAACCAGATGATCCTCTTCAGGCATGTATTCATAGGAATAGCTCTGCTGGATCAGGCCAAAGGCCCATCTAGTCCAGCTTCTTGTTTCTCACAGTGGCCCACCAGATGCCTTAGGGAGCACACAAGACAACCAGATACTTGTATCTCGCTGCCACTCCCCCACATCTGGCACTCAAAGATAGCCCACCATCCCTGCACCACCCCCAAAGAAGACACCAGACTGAGATTGGGGTTTATTAAACACAAGTGTAAATCATGAAACCTACTGAACACCAGTCCCTCCCTCGCCAGTCTTGCCATTTACTTCTTTTTAGATAATGGCACAGTAGAAACACATAATCATTCTGCAATAGATTACAGAATCTTCTGCAATAGATTATCACCTGTTCAAAATATACCTGAGCACCTGCACAGGGGCGTACCTGGGCGAAACTGCGCCCAGGGGCACGCAATGTCATGATGTCACAATGTTGTGATGTCATGACGTTACGGGGGTGTGGCTTCTGTCCGCCAAGCCCCGCCTCCCGGTTCACCGCGGCTTGCCAGCTTCAGGAAAAGCGGGCAAGCCGCGGCGTGGCGCCCCCCAGCTCTACAAACCTGCTGCAGCTCTCTCTCTCTCCTGCATCTGGACCCTCTCTCCGTCGCAGAGTTGCCGGCTTTTCCTGCCCAGAAAAGGAGTGCGCCGACTCGGAGCCGCTCTGGTGTGAGCTCTCTGTGCTCTGGGGGACTCCAGAGTGGCTCCGAGTCAGCGCGCACCTTTTCTGGGCAGGAAAAGCCGGCAACTCGAGCTGCAGGCCGGGCGCGCCTGCCAGCTGGGGGCGCAAAATGGTGGGCGGGGGGCGTGGCGCCATGCCAACGGCGCCCCCACCTTATGTTGCCCCAGGGCTTGTGCCCCCTGTCGCCATACCCTAGATTCGCCTCTGCACCTGCAACCTGTGAAATGGCAGAGTACACATGGCATAGGGCCTTAGCGACCATTCACATGGGAAGATGTTTGAGACAATGCCTTTGCTCCACACTTCAGGATATACAGTAACTTCTAAAGGCACTTGAGAGAGTGCTGCACCTTGAAAAATGACAACACTAGCAACTTATTCTATAAATGTTGACAAGGTGCCCCTAAATGCCGAAATAAGGGCAGTGATTTATCAGGAACAGGGACCAGAATATTTTTTTAATGTAGTGTATAATTGTTTCTCTCCCACTAGGGGTCTCCAAGTGATTTAAAAACTCAATTAAAACCAATCCATACAACCTAAAAGGTAAAAAAAAAAATACTAGCAAACAACCACAAAACCATAAAAGAAGCAATTTGCAACCCTTTTCATGTCATGGCACATTTACAAAGCATTAAAATTGTCAAGGTACACCATCAGTTTTCTGACAATTGAAAAGGTGCACCGTAGGGCTGGCTGAAGCTCACATTCCCTAATGTCCCTGCTAATAAACGGCCCTCCTCCAAACTCCTGCAGCACACCTGCAGACCATTTGAGGCACACCAGTGTGCCACAGCACAATGGTTGAAAATTGCTGCCATAAAACGTAAACAGACTAATCAGAAAGGAGAACATAAACCAGTCAGAGAACCCAGAAAATGCTTGATGAAACTACAGGTCTTAAGTTTTCAGCAAAACATCAGCAAGAAGGGGGACAGGTACAAATTAAGTGGCAAGGAGTTCCGCAGGGACCATCACCAAAAAAGCCCTCTCGTGCATCATCACCAGACTAACTTCAAAAATCAGCAGGTTACACATGAAAGACTCCCTGCCATATGGTAACTTCATATGAATGGAGACGGCCTTTTGGATATATTGGTCCCAAGCTGCATAAGGCTTTAAGGGCCAAATCCTATCCAGTTTTCCAGTGCTGACACAGAGATGCCAAAAGGGCATGGGGGGGGGACTGTCATGGAGGCCTCCTCAAGATAAGGGAATATTTGTTCCCTTACTTTGGGACTGCATTGTGGCTGCATCAATGTTTGCAAGTTGGATAGGATTGGGCCCTAAGTGTACTTTGAATCACACTTGGAAACAAACTGGTAACCGATGCAGCTGAAATGACAACAGTGAGCATAAGAGCATAAGTAAAGCCTCGCTGGATCAAGCCACGGGCCCAACTGGTCCAGCTTCCTGTATCTCACAGTCACTGGCGTTTCTACAGGGATGGCAAAGCTCTAAGTTTTGCAACAAGCCTTACCTTGCAGTGGAAATCACTCCTCTCCTGCACCGTTTTAGCCAATCCTCACAGGGAACAGCAACATCTTGGCGTTGCTTACTGGCTACAGCAGCAAGGGAGAGGAGGGATTTACACAACAGGGTAAGGCTTCTTGCAACACTTAGAGATTTGCCATCCCTGTAGAAACGCCTCTGCTCACAGTGGTCCACCAGATGCACAAAAGACAGCCCAGATTCTTGAATCTCCCTGCTACTCCCATGCGTTCTGAGGTAGCCTGTTACCAGTGATGGGATCTGCAAATTGAGAAGGGGAACGCTGGGCGGGACTTAGGCGGGACTTACACATGATTGGCAGCCCGTCCGCAGCGTTCTGCGGCTGCC
>JAJKFI010000030.1:12280621-12341702 GCA_029204185.1 Lerista edwardsae
GGGGGGGGGCTCCTGCTTGCCGCGGAGGACGGGTGGGGGGCGCGCTGGGTACCTGGGCAAGCAGCGGAGGGGCGCGCCAACCAGGGGCAGCCCCCCCCCCAAGGCCAGGGCAGCCGCAGAACGCTGCGGACGGGCTGCCAATCATGTGTAAGTCCCGCCTAAGTCCCGCCCAGCGTTCCCCTTCTCAATTTGCAGATCCCATCGCTGCCTATTACCCTTGTACCACCCCCAAAAGAAGATACCAGACTGTGGTTGCGATTTAACTTTATTAAACACAAGGTACCAGTTTTTAAGTCATAAAACCTACTGGACACACCAGTCCTCCCTTGCCAGTCTTGGTAGGCAAAAAAAACCCTGCCACCCATGGCCAATTCCTACCTGGAATTCCTGCCCGGCCCTCATGATGAGCGACCAACTAATCTCAGACTGGATATACTCATCATAGCATGTAACCTGTGATGGCCTGATCATTTATTTATTTTATTTATTTAAGAAATTTTTACCCCGCCTTTCCTCTGCCGGGGCAGATGTCCAAGGCGGCTTACAATATTAAAAAAGATAAAAATAAAGTATAACAATTAACATTAAAAACAATTAAAAACAGTATTAAACAATAAACAATCAAGATTAAAAACACAAACAATTTAAAAACAATTAAAAAATAAAATAAAACACAAGCCCCGTGGATCATAATAACCAGCCAGCCAACCTGTCAACAATTAAAAGCTTTTTGGAATAAAAAGGTCTTCAGCCCCCGCCGAAATGTAAACAGAGAGGGAGCAGTTCTCAATTCGAGGGGAAGGGTGTTCCAGAGTTGGGGGGCCACCACCGAGAAGGCCCTCTTCCTGGCCGCCACTCCTCTTACTTCTCCTGGTGGCGGCACAGTCAGAAGGGCCCCCCCAGATGATCTAAGAGTACGGGTTGGATTATATAGAAGAAGGCGGTCCCTCAAATACCCCGGACCCGAGCCGTAAAGGGCTTTAAAAGTCAAAACTAGCACTTTGAATTGGGCCCGGAACAGAACCGGCAGCCAGTGTAGTCGCCGAAGCAGCGGCTCGACAGAGTCAAACCGACGTGCCCCAGCAACCACCCGAGCCGCCGCGTTCTGTACTAGTTGTAATTTCCGGACCGTCTTCAAAGGCAGCCCCACGTAGAGCGCATTGCAATAATCTAATCTAGATGTCACTAGGGCATGGGTCACTGTGGCCAGGTCCGCACAGCTCAGGTACGGCCGCAGCTGGCGGATCAGCCGAAGCTGAGCAAAGGCTCCCCTGGCCACCGCCGCCACCTGGGACTCCAGGTGTAGCTGTGAATCCAGGAGAACCCCCAAGCTGCGAACCTGCTCCTTCAGAGGAAGTGCGACCCCATTCAGAGCAGGACGATAGTCCAATACCCGAGCTGTGGATTTCTGAACCAAAAGCACCTCTGTCTTATCCGGATTTAATTTCAGCTTGTTCGCCCGCATCCAGCCCCCAACTGCCTCCAGACAGCGATCCAGGACCTCAACCGCCTCCTCAGAATCAGGGGGAAAGGAGAGATAAAGTTGGGTGTCATCAGCATATTGATGGCACCCCACTCCAAACCCCCGGATGACCTCTCCCAGCGGTTTCATGTAGATGTTAAACAGCATGGGGGATAAGATGGAACCTTGCGGCACCCCGAACATAAGAGGTCGGGGTGCCGAACAAGAGTCCCCCAGCACCACCTTCTGGGATCTGTCAGCCAGGAAGGAGCGGAACCACTTCAAAACAGTGCCTCCAAGCCCCAACCCATCCAACCGACCCAGAAGGACACCATGGTCGATGGTGTCGAAAGCCGCCGAGAGGTCCAGCAGGACTAACAGGGTTGCACTTCCCCCGTCCATCCCCCGGCGCAGGTCATCCACCAAGGCGACCAAGGCAGTCTCCGTCCCGAACCCCGGCCTGAAGCCAGATTGGAATGGGTCCAGATAATCCGTTTCCTCCAGAACCCTCTGAAGCTGGGACGCCACCACCCGCTCAATCACCTTGCCCAGAAATGGGATATTGGATACTGGCCGAAAGTTGTTTAAATTTGAGGGATCCAGGGAGGGCTTCTTCAGGAGGGGGCGAACCACCGCCTGCTTCAAAGCAAAGCCTCTGGTTGCCTAATACTATTCTAGAACATTCTAGAACTTTATAGTATTATTGGTACTTAACATTCTAAGCATCCAATTTTTCATGTGTCCCAGAATGGACACATGCCTCAGAAAGCAAGCCCATTTTAGATTCAGGAAAGAAGCTGCTCAACAATCACAGAGCCCCTTTCAATTATAATCCTCTGAGGCATTTATAACATTGGAACATAACAATAGCTGACAGTTTCTGACGTTGTCTTAAAATATGTATTGCTAACATAGCAGTCTGTTTAATTAAAGAGCTAATGGAGAAGAAAAGTGTCTCTACCATGTGCCACAATAGATAATGCCTTTAGGAAATTAAAACAACACTCTGTAGTATTCCTGCCTTTTTGTCTGCTTCCATCCAAGTGTAAAAACAGGGAATGAGCCAATGCAAAGTGCACTGGTAAGCCAAGTAAACAAATGTGTGTTTTCTTAAAAACAAACAAACCCTCATTGTGAAGAAAGGAGAACTCTGTTGGGAAGCTGTCATGGTTTCATAGGTCAATATAAGACAGTATAAGACAACTCTTTCAAACACAAGCCATCCTCCCAAGCCGTCCATGGAATAAATTACTTAGAATGATATGTGACCTGAATTCGTTTTTGTTATAAAGGTTCGGCCTCAGAGTGACAGCGCAGTCCTTAACCCTGCGCAGCGTCGGTGCAACGGGGTTGCGTTGATGCTGCGCCCTTAGCATCAACACAGGAGCGCTGAATGGCACACCTGCGTCAGTGCTAAGGCAACAGGGCCGGAGCTGCAGGCAGTGCCAGTTCTGTTGCGCCCACGCAGCACCTCCCTTGCGTCGGCCGAAGCCGGCTGGCACAAGGGAGGCGCCATGACAGGGCAGCTCACGGATTGGTGGGAGGAGGGCGGGACCTGGCCCACGATGGAAAGGTCCATCGTGGGCTATAGGCAATGATGGATTATGCAACCTCCTTACAAAGGTGGTGGGCTACTTCAGAGTACCGGGTACAAGGGAGTGGCAACAGGATGCAAGCATCTTGTTGTCTCATGCCTCCCTGGGGCACCTGGTGGGCCGCTGTGAGATACAGGAAGCTGGACTAGATGGGCCATTGGCCTGATCCAGCAGGGCTCTTCTTATGTTCTTATGTTATGTTCTTAAATCATAAGACCAAATCCTAGACCAGTTCGGGAGGCTGCGCGGTCCCAATTCGGGCAGCGTGGTCTCCTCGGATCTGCGCCTGCTATTTAACGACGCAGATCCGAGGAGCCTCTCCTACGGTAAGGGAGCGAACGCTCCCTTGCCATGGGGAGGCTCCAGCCCGTCCTAAGCAGCGCTGGATATGGCGCTGGCCCGTTGGCCTCGCCAGTCCAGCGCTGCATAGGATTACGCCCTCAATGTGGTAAGGTTCAGGCTTCCATTTGACTATCAGAATTTTTTTGGCCTTTGAAACCAGTTCAAGAAAGATTCAGGGCGCCATTCAAGCAGGCACATGGAGTCAACTGGCACCCCTGCGTCGGCCCTAGTGGCTCTAGCAGTAGTGTTGGCCCAAGGGCGCTGGCACAAGGCCCTTGCACCAGCCAAACTCAGCTGGCTCAAGGGCATTGCTTGGAGGAGGGAGGGTGTGAGGGAGGGCGGTTCTGGGAGGGGGACAGCAGTGTCATGCTACCAGTACGCTGGGCGGGAGGAACGGGTGAGCGGCAGCCCGCCCGTTGCATAACGCTCCGTTTTGCCGTCTTCCCTGCCCCTGCGGGGAAGGTGAGGAGCTTCAGGGAGAAGGTCTGGGCCAGGAAAGAGTGACACAATCCTGGCTCACACTGCTGCCACTGGGATCCAACCTCTCTGGTCTTCTGCTCAGCCTGTTCCCTACCCTGACTCTCCCCCAACCCACCCACGACCTGCCCCTGCCACTACCTTACCTGCCCTGCATGGCCTGGGTAGGCCGCTCACACATACACCATTTGCGCTAGCACTCCTACAGTGCATAAAAGCAGCACACCTTTTCTCACTTCACATCAGCACTTACGGTGATGGATCAGGAGATCCACTGTCATGAGCACCCAATATGACTGGGACCTTATAATCCAATTTCATATAAAAACCACATAAAATTCCAGATAATCTGTTTGGCCCTGGTAAGTGGGGGAGTTGTGCAGCTCCAGTTTTCTGCGAGACAGTGACAGTATTGCTATGCTTTCCTTTTGAATCTTTTTGATGGTTTCCCCATCGTTATCTTTAATGAGATATTTTAGAGCCTGTAAGCTCTAATGTTATTTTAATAAATATAATTTTCCATTTTTGCTACAACTAGGTATGAAGACTGGTTTCACGTTTCATCTTTCCTACTGCAGCTTATTCTACATTGTGTTTTAGAACATTTTCTAGAGAGAAACAGAATGTTCCTTGATAAGTATTCTGGTCCAGGCGACATCCACTAAAACTGAGTGTTGGGAGAGTTAGGGCGGATAACAGGAAATGCATTTTTTACCCAGCAGGTAATTATTCTGTGGAACTCCTTGCCACAGGAGGTGAGGAGGGCATCTGGCCTAGGTGCCTTGAAAAGGGGATTGGACAGATTTCTGGAGGAAAAGTCCATCATGGGCTATTGTGCAACCTCCTTACGTTAATAATAGGCAACAGGATGCAGGCATCTTGTTATCTAATGTGCTCCCTGAGGCATCTGGTGGGCCTCTGTGAGATATAGGAAGCTGGACTTGATGGGCCTTTGGCCTGATCCAGCAGAGCTCCTCTATTCTTATGGTTCGCCTCAGAATTACAGGCGTGCCCCGGTATCCACTGATTTGGTACTCATCAGAGGTGTATCTCCCCTGGGGCATGATATGGCACCTGCTAAGGGCACCGCTTGGGAGTACGTGTGGGCACAAGCATGGGCTTACCAATTGCTTCTCCGACTGGCAGCTGGGAACCGTGATTTGGCTACATTGGGGGGGGGGAGTAAGGGAGTGGGGCATGTAGATTTCAAGAAAGAGCCCACTGCCTTCCTTTTTTTTAGCTCTGCCCCCTTCCTCTCATCCCCCTTCTCCACAGTCATTCAGACCTGTCAAACTTTAATTGGAGTCAATGCACAGCATATACACAAAGAGGACCTATAGAGAAAGGAAAAAAAATGCAATTTCTTTGCATTGTAAAAACGTTTCTTTACAGAGGAGCTACAGAATCCAGTTAAGCACCTGGTCAAATGACTCACTGGATGCTGGGAAGCAATGTTCCCAGCAATGCAGTGTCATTTGCAACTTCTTCGGCTAGGAACAGTATGTGCTAGCACACGCTGCTGAATGTAGTGTATGTACAGTGAAGCCAGAAACACATTCCCTCTTCCTCTGAATTACTACCTGGGGATTAATTTTTATTCTGCGCTCATCATCGCTATTGAGTCTCAACCCACGTCCAATTTCTTTCCCATATAGAAATGCATAGATTATAGTACTCCCTACTCCTCCAAATACTGGTCTCCTTATCTCCATAGCGTCTGGCTCATTTCCAGCTATTTTTCATCCTAAAATGGTTGGTTGCAGAAAAGTAATGTGGTTATTTCAGGTCAATTAGATATTTTTAAAAATGCTTGGACATCATTGTTCAGTCGTGTCCTTGGCCCCATAGCCGTAGCCAAGCTGTGGACAAACCTCCTTTCATATGACAAACAAAACAGCCTAGGATTGAGCAATGAAACAATATTTCTTTACCCAGTGTGTAATTAATCTGTGGAACTCCTTGCCACAGGATGTGGTGATGGCATCTGGCCTAGATGCCTTTAAGGGTGGATTGGGCAGATTTATGGAAGAAATGTCCATCACAGTTTACAAGCCATGATGGGTATGTGCAACCTCCTGGTTTTGGAAGTAGGCTATGTCAGAATGCCAGGTGCAAGGCAGGGATAGCAGGATACAAGCATCATGTTGTCTTCCCTTGTTAATCGTCCTGGGGCTATATATGTGAAGATAAAAATCATTTTCTAATTGCATATGTGATTGAAATAATTAAAATCGGCGGAGAGCAGATTCTCACTCTCTCTTTCTCAACTCAGGGCGCAATCCTAACCTCATGTTGTGCCAGCACAGTGTTCTTGCGCCGGATCAGCAAAGTTGCAAAAGTGCTGTAAGGCAATTCTGCCCTGCGGATTTGGTCACTGGGCCAGCGCAAGCAGCAGCACCAGCGCACATGCGTTGCCGCGCCCGTCAGCTGCGCCAGCCATGTGCTAGCTTAGTTCTGTTGGTGCAAGGCTGTGCCAAGGGTGTCCTGGAGGTGGGTGTGGGCATAACAGGGCACCATGGACAGAGAGGTGGGAGTTGGGTTGGGAGAGTTAAAACAGATAAAAGGAAGTACTTTTTTACCCAGCGGGTAGTTAATCTGTGGAACTCTTTGCCACAGGAGGTGGTGATGGCATCTGGTCTAGATGCCTTTAAGAGGGGATTGGACAGATTTCTGGAAGAAAAGTCCATCATGGGCTATGGGCTATGATGGATTGTGCAACCTCCTTACATTAGTAGTAGGCTACTTCAGAGTACCGGGTGCAAGGGTACTTTAGAGTACCGGGTGCAAGACAACAAGCATCTTGTTATCTCATGCCTCCCTGGGGCACCTGGTGGGGCCGCTGTGAGATATAGGAAGCTAGACTAGATGGTCCTTTGGCCTGATCCAGCAGGGCTCTTCTTATGTTCTTAGAGAGGGGGGCGGAGATAGGACACAGGAGATGGGACTTTAAGCTGCCCCGCTGCTATTTCAAATGGACCCCAAAACTGGTCTGGACATACATAATGCATTGTGAAAACAAAGCACGTCTCAGCTTGGTTAATGTCTGGATCCAAGACTGCTTAGGAGCACTGTGGTAAGTGCCAGCAGCTGTCTCCTAGAGAACAAGCTATACATGTAAGTTTAAAACAACAACAGTCATAGAATCTCTCTTTGGGCCAAACTACATGAGTGGTTGGAGATCTATGGTACAATATTTAAAAACAGTCATGGGGAGGATGAAATTGGATAGAGCCAATTTGCGGGGGGGGGGGGGAGTAGCTCTTCCCTCCAATGCAATTTCCTGAATTTATAATATCCCCCTCCCAAACCTGCTGTTAGCTACAGTGGGTAAGGGGGTGGTGGAAGGCAGGTAACTAGCGCAGGTAAAAGGCAGGCAAGTAGTGATGCTACTCAAAGGGTCCACTGTGCAGACCAGCATTTTCCCCCCGATGTGCCATGAACTGACATTATATAGGGCTGATCTGTGACACATAGACTTCCCTGGTCTTTCCTGCTTCCTTCTTCTGGCTTCTCGGCCTTCTTGCGAGGCTTGGTGTGCATCTAAGTCAAACCTTGGGAAACCCTAAGAAGCCAGAAGAAGAAACATACTGCGAACGGGACACTGATGGGACAGGACCAATGACCAGTCAAAGGACCACAATTTGAGAAAGACTCATGTAGAGGGCATGGGCTCACCTCCTCTCCCCAGTGCTGTTTCTCTGATGCAGTGGGAGGTGGGCACAGCTGCTTTTAACAGCCCAATCCTAACTTGACCAGGAGCAGGCAAGCCGGTAGGTCTGCGCTGCTTCCTCCCAAGCGTAGGAGGCAGTTGGAGCCAATGGTGTCATCCTACCGGTACGCTGGGCAGGATGTCCGGGTGATCGGCAGCCCGCCTGTCGCGTACCACAGCGGTACGCCATTTGCGTAATGTATGCAAGCGGCGTAACTGGTTACGCAAATGGTGTAACGCAGTGGTATGCGACGGGCGGGCTGCCGATCACCCGGATGTCCCGCCCAGCGTACCGGTAGGATGACACCACTGGTTGGGGCTCACTGCGAGACAAGGGGACATTTGTTCCCTTACCCCAGGGTAAGCTCCAGGCAGCCCAATGGGGCTGCTTAAACCTGCGTCTGCTAAATAACACGCATAAGTCTGAGTGGCTCACAGTGGCCTGGACTGGGGCTATCCTGCCCAGGGACGGGGGTTAGGATCTGGCCCAAGGGGCCACCCCCTCTGCCCCATTTCACCTCCCCTGCCACCTCCCACCTTCCCCCACCCTCAAGAACTCCAGGGCTGGCCAACTTTGGCCAGTGCAGGGGCTGCTTACCTGCCGTCATCCCGTGTGCAACTGGGTTGGTGTGGGTGTTTTTGCTGACCCAGTGTGTCCTTGGCTGGCGGGGATGTGCCTTATAGCGCATTTGGGACAGCCCAGGGCCAACGCAAACAACATGTGTCGGCCCTTGGATTGATCCCACGATGAGGGAAGTCACATTGGGATAGGATAGTTTGACTTTTAGAAAGAATACTTCGTGCAGCATGCAGGCTTCTCTGTGGCTCCATTACTTTGTGTCCCCCTGTCTGAAGCGAAGCATTTTGCAAAATAACCATCATGTTAATGAAAACAAGGGATTCTCAAAGAACATTTGGTAATAGATCTTTTATTTATGATGAATAAATATGGACAGCCACCTGCAGTGGAGCTCGATAAAGGAAGAGTTAATAGTTTTGCTTGAGACTAAACTAACTGTTTTGGTTGCAGTGGCTGGTTGGTCACTTACGTAAGATGGAATTTGATGACGTCATCGTGTCTTCAATTTGTAATTGTCATATGGAGGGACCATCCAGGTGATACTGAGGCCTGCACATCTCAGTGGGAATCCACAAGCAGGCCCAGGTACTTCATCATAACAAGAAGAGACAAGCCTCATGAAATGATGGCACACATGATACACTCCGCCTATTCCTGTTTATTAGAGGCTGTCATCAGAGGCGAATATTACCTGTAGCAGCCCATGGCACGAGCCATGGGCGCCGGTTAGCGGGTGGGGCGTCATTGCGTGTGGTTGGGGTGAAACCGCTCTGGTTTTGGCCCCCCTGCCCATGCCTCCCTTATGCTCAGAAATAGAGCGTTTCCGGGCTGAGGGAGGCGTGTCTGAGTGACATGTGGGGGCGGGGCGACGTCCTGGGGGCGCGGTTTCAGCGCCGCCATGGGCATGCTCGGGCCTCCGTGCACGTCTGGCTGTCATTTTTTCTGGGATCTGTCTCTGGAAAACCTCTGTCCCTATGTTGTATATTTTCTGACCTTGTAGGCAGAGTATTTAACTTATAGGCCAGTTGCTGAGGCACTGGTTCCTGATCTGAAAATAGAGGCGTTGCAAGCATGTGAAACGTTGGAGATTATGATGATGATGATGATGATGACCCTGTCTTTCCCATGCCAAAGCAAATGCCCAAGGTGGCTTACAGAGTTACATAATAAAAGTACAATATAAATAAACAGTAGACAAAAAGACATCAAGAACAAATAAGCATTAAAACAATGTTAGCATTAACGCACGCACACACACACGCACACACACACACTTTAAAACAGGGCAGGACCCAACACATCTCATTAGGTCATTAGGGGACAAACGAAATTGTGCAAGTGACCAGTCAAGCTTCAGCACTATTCCAGAGGCTCAGAGGCAAACATCCATCCATCATCCAAATACCAGATGAAATAGCTGTGTTTTGAGCCCTCTCCGAGTGTTAGTTATAGCACTGCAGCCAAGATTTTCTTTTCAAGTGAAAAATAAAAATTTAAATGTGTTTATTAAAAAAGATAAAAAGTCATTTGTTCACTCATTTTTTTTCTGAACTGGCTGTTACTCAAGAACAGTTGGGTTTCAATAGCATATTTGAATTATAGGTCATGTTTTTGTTTCATTTTGGAAAATATGCTTTAGTATTTTAGTAAAGCATATTTTATGCTTTAGTATTGTTTATATTTTGAATTGCATGGGCACCATAATCTTTTCAGTACTTAGGGCTTCTAAAGCTCTTTATCTGGCCCTGCTTTCAGTCCAACTCTTCACCCTGTTGGGAGGGACAAGTGCAAGGTGAGACATGTTGAACTACATTTCCTAACTCCTCTAACAGTGGACAGTGGAACTTCTCTTGAAGTTCCCTTGAAAGAAGAAAACTTCCTTTCTTATATCTTTCTGTTTGTCCCTCAGCTGTTTCCCTGCAGCAGATGGCAGCACATCTCTATAGGCAGTAGGGACTCTTGTGAAATAATCTTGTGTGCAGGAGGTCGTGTTCAGAGGGTAGAGTTGCAATAAGCGCAAAGATGACATCCAAAGGACTCCAGTTTAGTTCAAAACCACCAGAAGCTTCCATTAGTGGTGAGATTTCAAGAATGCAACTGATAAGCTGAGCTGAGCTGAGCTGTTTTCAGCTGCCTTTCTGTGCTAGAGAAGGAGCCAAACTGTGCCAGCTGCTGGCTATGTTTTGATGAGAGTGAAGAAGCTGTTTATCAGTCTAGTCAGCGCAGGAGACAATTGCAGCCAGCAGGAGACCAGACTGTGAAAGATCCATCTGGAATTGTTGTTCTTGAAAGATTAGAACCTCTTTGTTATGGTAACAAGCACTTGGGGTTTAGAGAAAGCTTATTGTGAACCGCCTTGAATTAAAGTCAGAGGAGTAATCCAATGACCAAGGAAGATGGTATATATATACCAGAATAGTAGTATTAGTATTAGTACAGATGGGTTGAAACAAATGGGAGTATGTCCCATTCAGTGGCATATCTAGGGAAAATGGCACCATGGCAAGCACTGAAATTGCATCCCTCTCCGAACATATATGGGCACATCATGGGCACATCAGCCCTTTCATCATATCAAAGTGAATTTATTCTGTAGTCTACACAGAGATGGGGAGATGGAGAATAAGCCTGTCAAGTGAATTTATGCAAAAAACTGTGGATGCTAAGCCCCCCCTCCCATAAATGAAAAATAGTGTTCTGTATGTGTTCTGTGTGCCTGCTGCAGCACCGTGTGACAATGGACAGTTCCAGTCAGACTGAGGCTTCAACATCCGCCCTGATTGCCCTCCTGGTACGCAACATTTCCCAAACACCTCTCTGCCGCCCCCACCCTTCAGAATGTGTCTGCTCCCCCACAGCTTCCTCGTAATTGGCTAACCATGTTCTACCAGCCCCCACCAATTCTTTGGATTTTTTTCTGTGCAACGTGGAGAGATGAAGCTTTTTTCCTGCATTTTTGCATCTATGTGTAAAGGGGTGGGAAGTGTTCAAAAGTCCAAGTCAGGAGACTTGGCATTCGGTGGTGGTGGGAAAGTCACGGAGGTTTATTATTATTGAGGCATTATGGTTGCGTCAGTGCTGGAAATTTGGATAGGATTGGGCCCTTGGTTTTGTCTGAAAAAGGAAGACACTGTTGGTGTCAGCTTTCTTTTTGGAATTCTTTTTGAGAACATTCACTAAGAATTTTAGTTTTTTTGTCATAGGAATTCCTCAGGTGGAAGAGTGAATAAGAAGATGTAGAAAAGACTCATGTTCTTGTGCCTTCTGCATAAAGGTAAAGGTTTCCCCACGACCGAATGGTCTAGTCATGACCAACTGTAGGGGATGGTGCTCATCTCTGTTACAAAGCCTGTAGAGCCAGCATTTTGTCCGACGACAAGCTTCCGTGGTCATGTGGCCAGCATGACTCTACGCCGTAGCGCATGGAGAGCCATTCCCTTCCCACCGAAGTGGTCCCTATTGATCTACTTGCATTTAGGTGCTTTTGAACTGCTAGGTTGGCAGGAGCTGGGACAAGCAACGGGAGCTCACTCCGTCGCGCAGTCTTGAACCCCCAACCTTCTGGTCGGAAAGCCCAGCAGCAGCAGTTTAACCCGCTGCGCCACCACGTCCCTACTGCCTTCTGCATACAGCTACACAATTTGCAGAAAGAGCATTTCCTTGGGAGTACTATTTTTCCCAATGTGGAATGCACCTATCTGAGAGTGCAATCCTAACCTGAAGTTGGGCCGGCACAGTTAGGCCAGCAAAGTGGACTGGCACAAGGGACATCGTAAAGTGCGTTTGGACCACTCTTGGAGTTAGGAAGGATGGTGCACATCTGTGTGCTGGCCTCTCTGACTCCGAGAGTGGTCCAAACATACTTTGTGGGGTCCTTTGTGCCGGCCAAACTTTGCTGGCCTAACTGTGCCAGCCTAATTCCCCGTTAGGATTGCACCCTGAGCCACACCAGCTTTGGTAGGCTTCAAATGCTGCCGAGGACATAATCTTAACCAATTTTCCAGCACTGACCTAGCTGGGCCAATGGGGCATGTTCTGCATTCTCCAGTTGAGTAGTAGTCACAGAGGCCTCCTCAATGTTTGTTCCCTTGCCTCGGAGCTGCATTGCTTTTACTCCAGTGCTGGAAGGTTGATGAGGATTGCACCCTGAGTGACAGTAGGTTCATTTCAAAGGTGCCAGCACATTCTTGCCTGGGAGTAACCCTCAGTGACCCCTGTGGGACTTGGTTCTGAGTAGATATGCACAGGTTTGCACTGTTTATTCTGTAGCAACATAGCCAGGGCCTCTGAGAGGAATATTATCAGGGGGTACAAGGTTTCTTTTGGGCTCCTTTCCTCTTCCACTGGATCATAATTTCAAATGATCATTGGATCATAATTTCTACGAATTGCAATATATACAACTGTGTAGGCTTATACAAAATGTGAATGCTGATCTTCACACAAAAAATGCACATAGTTTCTGAGTTCCCAGGACATTTTCAGGCCCCCTCCTTAGGATCCTAGGCCCCCTTTTTGACCCTGGGCCTGGGTACAACGTACCCCCTCATGCACCCCCCTCTCACGGACCCGCAGACACAGCAAATAAAGCAAGGGATTTGTAATTTCAATCTTTCACAATGCTTTTGGAAAAAGTACGTGTTGGTGTTCATCTCTTTTGGACACAGTTTTGCAGCTTATCCCATGAGTATTGTATTCAGCCAGACTCACCAATTGAAAAAAAAAAATTGAAAGCACAAAATCTAAACTCCTACCTTTACCTTTTTGTAGAGGCCTTTTGTGCTCCTAATCTCACTTGTGCTGTACTTTTTCATTTGCACTTTTCTTCCCCAGGGCATTAATGAAAGGTTGGTTTTATAATGGGAGAAAGTAGGTATAATGAAACATAACATTTGGGCTTCTTATAGTTGCCATTATCTATATATATAAAAATGGACGTGTGTGTGTGTGTGTGTGTGTGTGTGTGTGTGTGTGTGTGATATGTATGTTCCAGCATAACTCTGGAATGCCTGGAGCGATTTACACCAAACTTGGTACACATATGCCGTACACTCTGGAAAGAAATACTGTGAGGGTAAGAGACACCCCTAGCACCCCTAGGGGTGGGGTGGGAAGGGTGTGACCTGTAAAAATGATCGAAAACGGCCGACATTAGTGTAGAATCCATAGTTTTTGGGGTCACTGAGATGAATGGTGACACACCCGATGCCGTTTAAGTCCAAGTTCAGCCCCCATCAGCATGGGGGGTGAGAAGGGGTGCAAGATACAGCGCTTGGAAATAGAATATCCGCAGCACGCTGATGGTGGTGTAGAGGACACCATTTGATTTCAGATTTCAAAACTCATCCCACTTCTAGAAATACTGTGGGGGTAAGACACCCCTAGCACCCCTAGGGGTGGGGGTGGGAAGGGTGTGACCTGTAAAAATGATCGAAAACGGCCGACATTAGTGTCGAATCCATAGTTTTTGGGGTCACTGAGATGAATAGTGACACTCCTGATGCCATTTAAGTCCACGTTTAGCCCCCAACAGCATGGGGGGTGAGAAGGAGTAAAAAATAAAATGTCCAAAATGACCGACAGTGTCAAATCCATAGTTTTCGGGGTCGCTAAGCTGATTGGTGACAGTCCTGATGACATTTAAGCCCACGTGTAGTCGAATAGAATGAATAGAACTCTGTAGAACCTTCTGGAAATTTTTAGAAATCATTATGCCCCGGTCTTGGACTCCAATCAAATACTTGCCATGTTACCAGGTGTAGTCACTGAGTCCAAGTCTATTGATACCGTAGTATATGCCTATGAGGTCGTCAATTTCTAATCAGACTTCCTAAACTCACTTGATCTGGCTGGATTGCCACCACATCATCTTTTACTTACAGTGGGATCTCCAATTATTTTATTACGGAACCTCGACCCACCAAAACTTTGCAACGGCACAAGGCTGTGTGTCAAGAAGATGCTGGGTAATGTAATTGAAGCCACTATCTTAACAAGAAAGGGAGAGGGTGAAACAGTTTTTATCCCACGGATAACACTCATTCCAAAGAGACTGCCATTTCCAGTGAGACTTGCATTCTCAATCACGATCAACAAGTCACAGGGGCAGTCTATTAAGTAATGTGGAGTGGATTTGAGATTGCCATGTTTCTCCCATGGACAACTTTATGTTGCTTGCTCAAGGGTGGGTTCACCCAAGAATTTATGTATTCTTGCTCCTGGAGGTGAAACTAAAAACGTTGTTTATAATCAGGTTTTGAGTTAAATTAATATTATAGTGAATTTGTAAAAGATTTTAATAATAATAATAATAATAATAATAATAATAATAATAATAATAATAATAATAATAATAATAATACTTTTATTTATATACCGCCTTTCTTAGGTCACCAGATTTCTCTAATGACTATAACTCAAGGCGTTTACATAGGCAGACTTTATTCAGGAACCCAAAGAGTTTTACAATTTTACAGAAACGTTCTATCTTACAAAAACTACACATATACAGATGGATCTTTCTGGATTTAGTCCTTCTTTCTGGCCACCCGTTTGTCTTCTGGCTGGCTGATTATCGGCTTCCCTGCTCCCACCAGAGAAGCAGCTGACTCGGCACAACTCCCCCTCTCACAAGGGAGCTGAAGCTCAGCTGTTAATCAGTTGCAATTAACGAGGTCTGCCGCTCACAGACTTCCAGCTGTCCCGAACTGGTGACCTTCAGATCTTCAGTTCTTATCTTCAGGCAAACGGAGGCATTAACCCTCTCGACTAAATCTTCTGCCCATATTACTTTATAATGTTTATACTGTACTTATACTTTTAATTACCTGTACATAAAATTACTTCAATTTTACACTATAGATAGAATTCTTTCTTTTCCTGTCTTGGGATAAATAAATACAAGGGCAACGCCGGATAAGGACAAGCTAATCATGTAATAAAATGGTGTGTGAAGTCTTTTGCCTTCTTTTGTGCACTCCATGATACCACTTTGATGGAATGTGCTTAGTGGCAATTTGTTGGTCACACTGTTCAATTGCCTTTTACGGTGCTCAGTGCTGTAGGTGGATTCTTTAGATTTGCAAAGGCTTTTGATTCTGCTGAGCAACACTTCGAATAAAAGTTTGTTCAGAATCCAGCAGCTGAGAGATAAGTCAATGCGCGCAGATGTTCCTGGTCGGGCAGCCAATAAAGAGAGTTATGTTCAGGCCGATTCCTTGTGAACTGTTCTTCCCAGCATGGAAATACATATTTCATAGTGTCTATCCATCTCATAATTCTCTTTTGAATTAAACACTGTATATTAAAAATTCACAAAGACATACAGTATTTTTACATTTGGAATTGATGCTGGGCTTGATATTCGTTCCCTTACCTGTGGGTTAGCCTCTGCAGCTTTGAGGTCTGCTTGGAGGCCAGAAGCACCAATCCTGCCCATCTCCTGAGCCTGATATGCCCCACGTTCCACCCCGTTCCACTCCCCTGTCTCTGGAATGCCTCTCCCAGCCCTTGCGCCACCCAGCACTTCCCTTACCTCCACAAGTGGCCAGATTCAGCACCAGTGGGCTGATGCAGCCTTCCTGCCGGGCTGCCTACACTAGTCAATTAATGTAGTCACACTCTAGGCTGGTGCAACAGATGCTACACTGGCAGAACATCAGTATAGGATTGTACTCTGAGTCCTCAGATCTGTTTTTAGGAGTTATATATACCATTGAATCCAGGGAACCTTAAATCGCACTGATATCAATAGCATTGAATTGGTATGCATTTTTAAGGGCGAAATGTTATCTGTGATGATCTGATGTGCTTGGGGAAACCAGATTTACACTGATTATAACAAATTCCCTAAGTCCCTTTTTAATTACTGAAGATCCAAAAATGCCAACAGAGATCAAATGCATGAAAGCACACTATTTACGTTTCATTAAACGAGACCAAACCTCCCTTGTCTGGGAGCCTATTCCAAGCATCTGCTTTGACAAGATATTGTGTAGTCTTTTCTCCAGTAGATCTAAAAAGGATGACAGATGAACTTCATACTGAGATGAATACAAAGCTCTTGTTTCATTAAAATACTTGAAAGCCAAATAATACGCCCACAGTTGGTTTAGGAAGTAAGATAACCCATGAAGGACATATTTGAACTACACATGATGCTTTTAGCTCCATTGTTTACTGAGATCTTATTTGTGAAGCACTTTGAATGTTTGAAATGTGCGATATAAGCAATATGATCATGATCATTGCTATAGGGCAGTGGTATTCAAACTTCTTTGATCAGAACCCACTTTTTAGAATGGCACTATGTTGGGACCAGCGGTGTTATGCTGCCGGAACGCTGGGCGGGACATCCGGGTGATCGACAGCCCGCCTGTCGCGTTCTGGAGCGTTACGCCGTTTGCGTAACATACGCAAGCGGCGTAATTGGTTACGCAAACAGCATAACGCTCTGGAACGCAACGGGCAGGCTGTCGATCACCCGGATGTCCCGCCAAGCGTTCCAGCAGCATAACACTGCTGGTTGGGACCCACTGGAAGTGATGCTGTGGCAGGAAATGACATTATCAGGCAGGAAGTGCTGTCATTATAACATAATAACATGACACTCCTGAAATGCAAATTGGCATTCTTAGACTGCAGCAGTTGTACAACCATGAAACATCCCATTCTTTTGCCGGCTGGCCTTCAGACATCATTCCCACACTGGCTAATCAGGTCCACAGTGTCTCCATTCTGCTACAATAGGTACTGCAGCTTGTCAGAGCCTGGCGTTCTGTCCTCCATCCCAAAATAGACCACATATTCTCCTGCTTAGCTTCAGGCAGTACCAGTAGCTCAACTATCAGACCACACTTCCTGCCATGTTCATGCAGGAGTTCAAGCCATGCACATGCCCTGGACCCTTCCCTCAATTCCAGGTAACATATTTGTGGGAGGGGTACCTCTTCTTTCACAGTAGCATTAGCAGTGCATATAGGTGACAATTCAGATCAATTATTTCCCCCTTCCCCATGTAATAAGTGATACTCATCATTACTTAGAATTGCGGGAATGATCAGGGAATCCATGCATCATGAGCGTTCTTGCTGAATTCGGGCCACGCAGTCTCCTCAACTGTTTAGCAGGCGCAGAGCCGAGGAGCACATTGGGGAGGCTGGATTCGTGCCCTTGCCTCGGGGAGGCTCCAGCCTCCCAGACCCAGCACTGAATATGGCACTGGCTGGGCAGCCTTGCCATTCCAGCGCTAGGTTGGATTGTGCCCACAGTATCAGCAGATGCAGCCACAGTATTATTTCTAATTGGAAAAGTGATCTATTTTTATTTCTGGAAAGTAACTTAAACACCAAAATGCGGTGTTTTGTGTTTTTATTCCGATATTTTAACTGCCAAAAGGTAGTTGTTAACACCCAAAAGATGGTTTTCAACAACAACAAAAACCCACCCCTAGCTATGCGTGATGAACACAGCATTGTGACAAGCAACCCACTCCTATCCTCACCCCCCCATTGGTTCAGCTGCACCTAAAAGGTGTGCACTGTATCCTGTGGGGGGGGGAGCAGAGTGGGACGCTCCAGGAAAGAAAGGGAATAAGCGCAAGCAGCCTTCCCCACAATGGGTCTCCTCAGACCTGTGCCAGCACTTTAACTGGTGCAAATCCAAGGAGAAAAAGGTGGCAGAGAGACTGCTGCTGGAGGGGATAGGATCTGCCGCATGCCATTGCAACAGATCCACCCTCTCCTGCAGCCTCCCGCCACGTTGCTTCCTTCCCCCCACCCAGTTTTGCTCCTTCCCCGTCCTGTTCCCTTCTACCCTGCTGCCTCCCCCGCCATCTTACATTCCGTGGCAGGTGCACTGTTGATATATGCGGGAAGGCTATGGCCATCCTGCCAGCACTCCAGCAGTGCACTACTAGTTGGAATGTAAGCCGACTATATCTATTTTTTGTAGTTGCTGCCAGCAGAATGTCCATTCCACCGGCAGGATGGCCAATGCAATAGGAGTTAAATGGCATCTTAAATTGTATTTGATATAAGGCACATTTTGGTAAGATTGATGTGATATGCTATGCAGCCACCCGATAGCCTATTCCAGTGGTCTTTAACCCTTTTCATGCCACGACCACAATATATAAAGAAAGTACAAGACTGGGGATCTCATTGTCCATCCTGCCCCCTCCCTGGACCCTATCCCCCCACCCACTCCCTGCCTACAGTAAGCACTGTTCACTGCAACAAAATAGTCTTATTAGAGAGAACAGAAAATCTGCCATAAAGGCTGGCACTAGTGAAATGGCTTCAATTTCTTAGCACAATTGCTAAGAACTGAGACATAGTGCCTGGAGGGATACCCCGGATGCCTCCCCCTTTACCTGGTGGTGCTCTGGTCCAGTGATCTTCAACCTTTGTCATACCCATAAGTGGCTGCAACCCCACAACTGAGACTCTGTTGCCCCAGGGAAGCTCCAGCTTGCTCCCGTTGCTCTGGATATGGCGTAGGCCCACCGGCCTGCCCTTTCCAGCCCAAGTTAGGATTGTGCCCTTAAACAGGTAAAAAAAAATTCAAAATATAATTTTTTTTAAGAATTCAAAGGAAAATTAAAATTGTTGCTTTAAAAACTCCATTCTGGTGTCACATTGCAATGTGTGGTGCATATGACAAGAACAGATTACCATAGTACGGAACCCCCTTAGGGCCAATTGGGAGCAATTGGTCCAACTGACTTAAAGCCGGCCCTGTATCAGGATCTGGGCTAATATTTTTCTCATTTTCTGCATGTAGTGAGCTTTTTGTTTATGTTTTGCATGGAGAGGCATTCTGAAAAATGATCCCACACCCACATTCTGGGGTGGAACAATCCAGAATTCTACTACCTCCATTAATACTGCATTATGTATATTTGGGGTTTAAGTCACACAGCCAACTTTGCATTATGCCACAACACAGTATCAACTGTTCCTCACCAAGTAGCATTGGCACAAATTGTTAATCCCAGTAGTTTGTCCTTGGTCTGATACCACAGATCATGGCTTTATGCCAGGGCAGTGTTCCATGTGCTCCATCTTGACTGCTGGCAGAATCCCACGGCATCAGGCTGCCAGTCACCTACATCGAAAGATGGTCACCTCATTTTTTGACATTACACTGAACTGAAACATCGAGAGAGTAATTTTCCTGGGAACAATGGCTTTTTCTGAAACTCCTGTTTGCGCATGATTTGAGTGAATGAAGTGCACTGCAGCAGAGAGAGCAATTACTTTTGACACTTCATAGCATGAATAACACACCCATTGGAATATGCATTTATTCTCTTTCTGGAAATGTGCCCGGCACATGACCCATTAAAAAAAGAGAGGGAGAGTTTATGTTCATGCAGAGTGTTCCCGTGAAGGATATATTTTCAGAGAACCACCAGGCAAGATTTTTAAGCATTCAGATTCCAAAAACCTTAGTAGTCATTTTAGAAGCTAGCACAGCTCATTGTTTTCAGCTCAAAAATCCTTGGAAATAAAAGAGGAAGCACTTACTAATACAGTTTTTGTTATTAAAAGGGGACTCAGATTAGGCTTGATATATTTCTATTAATCTTGACATAAACCTTAGGAAGCTGCTTTGAAGCCACTCAGGGTGCAATCCTAACCTGGAGTTAGGCCAGCACAGTTGGGCCAGCAAAGTTTGGATGGCACAAAGGTCACCGTAAAGTGCGTTTGGACCACTCTCTGAGTCAGGGAGGATGACGCACGTCTGTGTGCTGGCCGCTCTGACTCCGAGAGTGGTCCAAACATACTTTATGGTGTCCCTTGTGCTGGCCAAACTTTGCTGGCCTAACTCCAGGTTAGGATTGCACCCTGAGTGTGTTCATGATTGCAGTCTGAGGCTTTGAAACAAACGGAGGTGTGTGTGTGTGTGTGTGTGTGTGTGTGTGTGTGTGTGTGGTGTGGTGTGCCTGTGTGTATTTCTTACTCATAGGCTACTACATACAGTCAGAGGCGGATCTAAGGGAGGGCAAATCTGTAAGTTTTGCAAGAAGCCTGACCTTGCAGTGGAAAACACTCCTCTCCTGCACTGTTCTAGCCAATCCTCACAGGGAACAGCAACATCTTGGCATTGCTTACTGGCTACAGCAGCAAGGGAGAGGAGGGATTTACATGACAGGGTAAGGCTTCTTGCAAAACTTACAGATTTGCCCCCCCTTAGATCCGCCTCTGCATACAGTACTACTTGGGGAAGGCCTGATTTAGAACCCGTCTCTCTGGTGCTGGTCTTCTGTGGAGGGAATATTTTTGGGTGGCAGCACATCCATTCCAGTGAACCTATAGTCTGAAAGGGAACAGCTCAGACACCTCAGCTTTGCCACCTCAGAGAAGGCTTAGATCTTCATCTCATGTCAGAAAGGTGGCATGTGAGCCACTATTTTACCAACCCTCCATTTCCCCATCTCAAGTGAAATTTTGAGGTGAACTTAATTTCAACTCAGAAACACTTCGCTTCATGGAAGCTTTTTCCCCATTAAAACTAGTTGGGTGGGAGACACACAGAAGCCCCCTCTATCCCCACTGCAGTCTCACTTAGTGTTGCCTTTATTCAAAAGTTCAAAAGTTTGCCTTTATTCAAAACTTTATTGAAAAGTTTCCAAAATGCAGAAGTTAACATCTAGATTACTTCTAGATTTGTAAATGGTCACTTCCAGATTTATTCTAAAGAGTTTTCTGGAGAGCAAAAACGTGTTCACTTGGTTGATTGTCAATAGCTGCTATTAATTGCCATGGCAGGCGTTGCCCCATTCATTCCCCCTTCTCTGTTGCTAGGTTTTATTATCATACTGAGAGCGCAATCCTACACTATGCTGGCCTAGTAAGGCCGACATAGCAGGGCCATATCCCATTAGGAGGCAGCAGCAGCAACGTGCAGGACAAGGGAAGGTTTTCCCCTAACACCCGCGTAAGCCCCAGTCACCCCTATAGGCCTGCTCAGATCTGCACTGGCAAAATAGCAGGCGCAAAGGAACCACCCTGGCCAGGAACCGGCGTTAGGATTTGGCATCTTGGGCATCCTGCGTCACAACCAGTGATGTCATTCAGGGGGAACGGACTAGAACGGGCATTCCGGATCCTAACGGGCTCTGTGGCTGGTTCCGGGTTCCCGACAAGTGCCAATCAAAAGTGAGTTCCTGTTCCTAAATCATTTGAATGACACCACTGGTCACAACCACGTCACAACCCCCGTCTCCGCCCACTGTGCCGCCCAGTTACGCCCCCAGAACGCCTCTGGAACACACTTGCGGAGGCACTGCGCCGACTGAGCAACACCGACGCTGCCGACGGTCACAGCGGCACCCGAGCGCTGGCACTGGCCGAGCGCCATAGCACCAATGCGGATGCACATGTCTGTGTGCTGGCCTCTCTGACTCTGAGGGCGCAATCCTACCCAGTGCCGGAATGGGATATAGGATTGCACTGTGATAGTAATCAATGTGAGGCAGGAAATAAGTTTCACGGCTCGCTTAAGGCTGAGGCCCACAGCCCTTCCTGCCCCGGTGGGAGCCCCAACCTGAAAATAGCTGTGGTCAGTAACAGGAGAAGTCATCTGCTAACTATCATGGAAATATAGCTGATGTCTCTTGTTCTGCTGATATTGCTACCTTTCTATTTTGCTCCTGAGACTGCATAGGATCACAGCTACATCACACGGACGTAATGACAGCATAGCTGTGGTGTAGCAATTACCACCACAGGGCCATAAGTTTTCAACCGCCTGTCGGAGGCTACTAAATACCCATCTGGATTGTATTGACTGTGTGTTTCATATTAATACATAATAGAATGGATTTCTCCTTGTCTATCTTCCTCAAACATACGAAAAAAGGATCTTGAGAATAACATACCAGCTTGTTGAAAACTGTAGTTTATGCAAATAAATGTAGGTAGATGCAAATTTTGACTTATCAAATATATAAGCTAATTCAATATTCAAATTGTGTTTATGCCTCCAGGTAAATATTTGGTCGTCTGCTTTGCTGTGAGACAGCAGTTTATGGTAATTAGCTGTCGATGGATGGAAAGCAGCACAATTGCTCATTTTGATGTTGGTATATTGCAGGCTGTCTGGCATGCTGGGATCTCAATAATGCACTCCAGTGTGTTAATGCGACAGAGGGATTTATGGGGATAATTCTCATTGATGCGAATGGGAGATAACGTTCATCATAAATACTGCATGCATCTCGATGAGAGAATGTTTGCTGACAGGCACCAGTTCTAGCAGCTGCTGAGAAGCATCAAAAAGGTTCTCCTGATTTGTTACAGGTTAGATCCCCAAGGCATTTGTCATGCTGTTGTCAGTCAAAGAAGGCTCAGCTGAGCATGGTTAAATTGTGAAGGGGCACAACAACTTATATCAGGGAAGCAGTCCACATGTTGACAACACTAAAAGCTTTGAAATGTAAGAATAAATATTGAATTACATATTCCATTCTTCATCAATGTTGCTGCCTTGACATCTCAGGACTGACAATCTTTATGATCTCTCTCTCTCTCTCTCTCTCTCCTGGGTCAGGCTTTATATATATTTTTGAGTGGTCTATCATTATCTAGTATAGTGGTTCTCAAACTGTGGGTCGGCACTGCTTGGTGGGTCACAACCTGACGTTAGGTGGGTTGTGGAAAGCCGGGAGCAGCCATTTTGGAAGCTGCAGACCTTACTCTTCTAATATTCCTTTTCTGAGTGTTAATACTTTGAATTTTCAAGTGAGAGCTTTTTAAAATTGTTTTTAATTAAGTGCTTTTACATAATATTTTGACCTAAACTTGCTTTCTGTCAGGGATGGTTCATGGTTGTGCAATTTCTGTAGTCCAAGTATGCCAGTTTGCATTCCAAGCGTGTCATTTCCTTATGATCACAATGATATCACTTTCAGCCATGACATCACTTCTGGTGAGTCCCAATATGAGTGTCATTCAAAAAAGTGGGTTCTGGTGCAAAAGGTTTGAGAACCACTGATCTAATAAGCTTCCTGGGGATGTGGACCTAAGTATTGGCAGTCCAATGCTCTACACCAGTGTTGTTCAAACTGTGGGTTGGGACCCACTTGGTGGGTTGCAACCTGATGGCAAGTGGGTTGCGGAAAGCTGGAAGCAGCCATCTTGGAAAGTGCAGAACTTACTCTTGTTATATTCCTTTTGTAAATGTTAACAGTTTGAATTTTCAAGTGAGGTTTTTTTTTTTTAAAAAAATTGGTTTTTAGTTCAGTGCTTTTACATCATATTTTGTCCTTGCTTTCTGTCAGAGATGTTTCATGGTTGTACAATTGCTGCAGTGCAATAATGCGAATTTATATTTCAGGAGTGTCATTTTATTATATTACAATGACAGCACTTCCTGCTTGATGATTCACTTCCTGCCACAACATCATTTCTAGGTTAATGACATCACTTCTGGTGGGTTCCGACATGAAAGCCATTCTAAAAAGAGGGTCTAAAAAGTTTGAATACCACTGCTCTACACTACACTTCATTGACTTCCCAGTGAAAGTCTGCAAATCATAGACTATTGGCAAAGTTTGACATCTGGCAAGTAGAACTGGGTAAGTGTGTGTGTGCATGTTTTGATTGTCCAAAGTTTAAAACAATGCCCACAATTAACTGGACAGCACATTTTTAAAAAAACAAAAAACAAAATTATTTTAGTACAAGTGCTTATAAAAACTGCATCTGGCACACGCCATCTTAGAACAGTCCCTCCTGTCAGAAGCAGGACCAGGCGTTGGTCAAGTCAGACACAGGCTCATGGCTAATGCCCATCAAAGGGCCCACCTAGCCAGGTCAATCCAGTGAGCCAACTGAGAAATCCATGCCACTGCTGTGCCCAGTTCCCCTTTTACAAATGGGAGCATCCCTCAGAGACTCCTGTGCCAGGGTCCCCTGTGCCTGGACCTCACATCATGTGGTGGGCCAATGCAGAGGGATTCCAGCAGATCTGGCACTGCACTGACTCCTGTCTGAGAGAGAAGATGATACCTGTGCATGCATCATCCTGCTACAAAGCCAACATTTTTTCTCCCTCAAGGACAGTTATTTTCCCCCTGTTTTCCCAAATGCAGCTGGGCCCATGCAAGAGTGGCTGTGTTTGCTGCTGCTGGCTGGCATTGCTCGGTTCTCTGTGGCTGTGCGATGGTTGTGCAGCGCTGGCTGCTGGCGCTGATGTTGTGGCTCTGGCTGACCTCTCCAGAGGTGGGCGGCTCTGCCACTTCCTCGCGCAGGTGGTTGGGTGGAGGGGAGAGAGGCCGGCCGGCAGGCAGGCACGCAGGTAGAAATGGCCAGTCGACTCAGGCTGGGCAGGTGGACAGTGTTCCTTTCGCCCATCCTCTGCCCCTGGAGTTCCTGGCCATGCAGAGGCAGATCTAAGGGAGGGCAAAGCTCTAAGTCTTGCAAGAAGCCTTACCTTGCAGTGGAAATCACTCCTCTCCTGCACCGTTCTTGCCAATCCTCACAGGGAAAAGCAACATCTTGGCGTTGCTTACTGGCTACAGCAGCAATGGAGAGGAGGGATTTACATGACAGGGTAAGGCTCCTTGCAACACTTAGAGCTTTGCCCTCCCTGTAGACCCGCCTCTGTGGCCATGTGGACGCCCCCACCCCCTCCTGGCTGTGAGGAAGTTGCAGAAGAGGTGGCCTGGCTGGCACAGGCAGGAGACATGTTTGCCGGGTGACTGGGACCACTTGTGTATTCTGCCGGGTGCAGAAGTGTGTGTGTGTTACATAAACTTCTGTGCACCAGGTATCAGATAGCTTAGCTACACCACTGGATACTGGTGCATGTGAGTGCCACTGTTCCACTTCTCTCCCCACTCACTAACACTGCCCCATTCCTCCTCCTACCCATCCCCACTTCCCAATCACTGGCACAGCCCACGCATGCAGTGCCCAGCCACTGTGCTGGCAACTTTTGCACTTGCCAATAGAATGTCACTTCTGCCAGCACTTTTGCCAGCACCCTTTGCACTTCCATCAGTGGAACGCACGTTCCGTTGGTAGAACGAGATGACAAGATTGGCGCACCAGATGCCTTTGTTGCCTTCGTACATGGATGGCAGTATTTTATGTGAGATAGCAACATATTGGCATGCAATTGAATGTAATCTTTCAAGCAATAGACATGTTCCTAACTGAGAAAAAAACACACAAGTGACATATATTTACATTAGGCTCAAACAGAAAACAAATTACTTCTGTAGTGTATGAAAAATATTCCCTTCCAATCTGCCTTGGCTTTCTATACCCCCCCTTTCTATACCCCCCTTTAACCCATAGCCAAGCACTCTTTAGTGACAACTGATATGGCTAGAAATGCAATCATAAAAATGTGAGTTGAAGACATTAAAATCTAGTGTTTACAAGACATTTGCCAACTCCTAATTCATTAGATAGGTCCATTGGTCAAATACGGCTGATAATGCTTTGTTTATACCATCCTGCATTCCTTCACTTGCTGTAGTGATACATCACGGGTATTTTTTTTCCCTTAGCCATTCCTATCTAGCAAATAAGAAACTCATATTAAGCACTTGTGGGACCTTGAGCCCACAAAAAAAATGAAAATACTTGGAACGTGTCCTCTTTAAACCAATAAAATAAATCATGATCTAATCAGATGCCTTTTCCAAATTCAATACATGTTGTGGAATCCATTTGTTCTGAGTATAGCCCTTATTAGACGATCTTTCCTTTGTTCTGTTTCATGGATTCCTTTAAATGGAGGAGCACAGCAGTAGATTAATCATGACAATTATTCCCAAAATGAAGAACAAGTATCACTAGCATACTATTAAAATAAACTCTCTCTCTCTCTCTCTCTCTCTCTCTCTCACACACACACACACACACACACACACACACACACACACACACACACAATTTTATTACTTTTTAAAAAAATTTTATTTTTATTTATTGGATATGGGATGGGTATAAGAAAAGACAAAGGTATAAGGTAAGGTAAGACAAGACTAGATTAAAAGAAGATAAAAAGATAGGAATCTTGAAAAGGAAATAGATTTTGATAAAATATTCTTAGAAGATAAAGAGCAATACATAAAGAAGGTGTATGCATATCTCATTAGAATGAAAACAGGATGAGACGGTAAAGGATGCAATGATTCAATGGGCTAAATTTTTTTGGATATAGTATCCCTTTAGATGAATGGGAAAAAATCTGGACAACCAACATTAAGATTACCAAAGCTACATCATATAAAGAGACGCTATATAAGATGTTCTATAGATGGCATATAACTCCAGAAAAAAATAGCTAAGATGTATGAAGGGACTTGGAATAAATGTTGGAAATGTGAAATAGCAGAAGGAACCTATTACCATGCAAGGTGGACCTGCCCTAAGGTAAAGAAATACTTGGAGACTATACATGTAACTTTACAAGAGATTTTGAATTGTGTGATTCCTTTCAAACCAGAAATGTTCCTTCTAAATATATTATCAGACATACAAGATGTAAAAATGAAACATATCATTGTACATATTATAACAGCAGCTAGGATACTTCTTGCGCAAAAAGTACCAAGATACTGAAGTTAGAACATTTGATAGATAACATATATGAAATAGCTGAAATGGATGTGTTGACTAAAAGATTGAATGAAGGAAATTTAGTTAGAATTAAGCAATATTGAAAACCATTTTATGACTGGACTGATAAACAATGCTGACATGATAAGAATAATATAAAAAGTATATTTGAAATATGTAAAAAGCATAATCGGTAATAGATAGATGTATTCCCAAGATGTTGATGAGTAGAGAATTACATTTAGAATAGAAAGATGTTTGAATGGATGTACTTCAACGGTGTTGTTACCTTATGTTCATACCTCATGATTTTATTACTTGTTGGAACCTCAAATGGGCATAACTATTTAAAGAGGTTTTTTTTTAAACCACGTATTGGTTGAACATCTGGAAATCTGATTATTCTCTGGTTAGTGATCTCATCCGTCTAATGTATATTATCTAAGGGCCAAAGAATAAAATCATAATTAATCTGGGGTTCTTCTTAGTAAGACTTGGAATTGTTTTTCATAGAGAAAGCGAGCAGGCACATTTTCAGGAAAAGAAAAGTAGGGGAAAAACCTCCGCAGTGAAATCCCACCATGGAATCTTGCTATTTTGAGGCTGAAGGACACATTCCAAAAATTCCAAAAATTCCATCTGTATCTTACTGGGATATAATGGCTGGCCAGTATGATATCAACCCATGAATGGGCAAGGCCATGGATATGCTGGTCTCACAATCCACAAGGTGCTGAGTTAAATGATAGATAGCACTAAAGAGGATAAGAAAGGACTGCACTTGAAAAGTTAGAAGAACTGTGGGACATCATGTTCTCAGTGGAAGGATAACCAGAATAGAGATCTAGGAGCCACTTTATATACACTCACAGTTGGGGATCATCAATCTGTGGTGAAGGAAGTGTGAGCAAGAGTTCATACCCCTCCCTATTATACAACAAGGACAGTTTGTGAGCCAAGTGTACCATGGATAGGCCTTGGCACATGCAGGCTTGACTTAAGCACACTTCTCTTGCCTGTAGTGTGGGTAATGATTCTGCAGAAATCAGTCCTTCAGGACTTGGTGGACAATAGATAGGAACAGGATTGTGTCAAATCCAGGGAAAGTCTTTGGAATCATGGCTCAAACTCAGAACAAAGGTATCAGTTAATGATGCAAATGAAATCCAGGAGAAGACCAGGCCAGGCACTGATCAAGTCTCAGGATTTATGCCTTTGGGCAGCTTGAAATACTTAGTCAAGGACTTTCTGATATCTAAGCTAGCAGGTCAGGGCTAGTGAAATTTAAACTGGTCTCAATCCCAAAATGAAGACACAATCCTAACCTGGAGTTAGGCTGGCACAGTTAAGCCAGCAAAGTTTGGCTGGCACAAGGGACACCATGGTACGTTTGGACCACTTTCACAGCGCAATTCTACAGTTCGCGCAGCATTGGCACAACAGGTTTGTGCCGACCCTGTACGTTTAGCCGGCCGGTGCAAGGGAGGTGCCATGATGGAATTGGTGGGAGGGAGGGAGGGAGGGAAGTGGGGGCAGGCCACATCCTAAGCCCGTCCGATTCGGGCCACACGGTCTCCTCATATCTGCGCCCGCAATCTTGCCGTGGGTCTAGCCTCCCCCCACCCAGTGTTGGATATGGCGCTGGCTGGCCAGCTTTGCCATTCCAGCGCTAGGTAGGATTGTGCCCTCAGAGTCAGAGAGGCCAGCACACAGACATGTGCCATCCTCCCCGACTCCAAGAGTGGTCCAAATGAGCTTTAGGGTGGCCCTTGTGCCAGCAAAACTTTGCTGGCCTAACTGTGCCAGCCTAAATCCTTGGCCAAGGACTTACTGATACCTTAGCTAAGGTCAGGGTTAGTGTCATTTCAACTGGTCTGAATCCCAAACTGAAAGTCATCCTGAACAGGATGTAGCATATAGTCACATGATGACAAATCTTGAAAAAAAAAGTGTAGAAACTTAGAAGTCCCAAAAACAATTACGGGTTTTCAGCTAACAGAGAGCAGTGAAATGTCTCTGCATTCTTGGAGGCCCTCCTCTTGGGGACCCTGGAGATGAGATAGGTCACAGCCAGAGAAAGGGTTGCTCAGTTGTGACACCTGCTGCTGGAATTTCCTCCCCAGGAGGCTCAATATTATTGCCCTTCAAGCGCCAGATGAAGACTTGTTTTAATTCTCCCAGACCACTTAGAAATAATTGTTTTAGTGCTGTTTTAAACTGCCGAAGCTAATGTTAAAGGGGGTTTTGTTTTGCTTTTTTAAATTTTAATTATTGTTCTTTTATATTACTTTGCTTTTTTAAAAATAGAAAACCAGCGAGAAAAAAATAAAGATAAATCATGGAATTTACAGCTCAACTCTGTTCCAAAAACCCCTTTACAATTATGCATTTTACTCCGTTGTTTTACAGTATCAAGCCTAGATTTACAATATTTTTATGATGTAAGCTATTGTGATCATCATTTTTGCAGCCCAGTTCTTTACTGAACTTTGATTTTGATTGCATGTAACAGATCAGATGAGCTCTATTAATCAGCTCATTAATAATTTGTAGTCCCATTTGAATTATTTGACTTTCAACAAGTCACTTTTCATTTATTTGTGTTTTTTTCCAGTCATTTTTACAGTGAATGTCCTTGATAGCTTACATATCTTAAGTTATTTTGATTGTCTAAAACCCAGTTTATATGATCGCTGGAACCTCTCTGGAAAGCTCTTCCTTGAATATATCATTTCATGCTACTTGTAAGGAATTACCTGTTTGATGCTTCTTCTGTTGAAGTTAACCAACCTATCTCAGAGCACAATCCTAACCTGGAGTTAGGCCAGCACAGTTAGGCCAGCAAAGTTCAGCTGGCACTAAGGGCACAATAAAGTATGTTTGGACCACTCTAAGAGTTCGAGATGCCAGCATACAGACATGCACCATCCTCCCTGACTCCAAGAGTGGTCCAGACCAGCGATGGGATCTAACTGATCCAGGAACCAGAACGGTGACCGGGATTCACCTTTGATTGGCAGCCCGTCCCATCTGTTCCACCGCCTTCCCGCCTGCCGTGCGGGCTGCCCTGGTGGACGCGCCCCACCGCCGCTCGCTTGGGCACCCGGCGCAACCCCCCCGTCCCCCCCGGCGAGCAGGCACCCCCTCCGAGGTCAGGGGTGCGTCGCAGTGCCGTGTCCATCACGGAGGCAGCGACGAACGGCGGCAGGTGGGCGGAGCTATCCCTAATCAGGTTCAGGAACAGCCGTTCTGGCGCGTTCCCCCTGGATGACACCACTGGTCCAGACCCCCTTTACAGTGTCCCTTTACTTGTGCCGGCCAAACATGCTGGCCTAACTGTGCTGGTCTAACTCCAGGTTAAGTTCAGTGGCGTCTCTACAGGGAGGGCAGAGCTCTAAGTTTTTCCAGAAGCCTTACCTTGCAGTGGAAATCACTCCTTTCCTGCACATTTTTAGCCAATCCTCACAGGGAAAAGCAACATCTTGGTGTTGCTTACTGGCTACAGCAGCAAGGGAGAGGGGGGATTTACATGACAGGGTAAGGCTCCTTGCAAAACTTAGAGCTCTGCCCTCCATGTAGAGACGCCACTGGGTAGGTTTGCAACCGCAGAGTGTTTGTACATATAGTTGATAATCACATTTGCTAGAATGGCGGGCAGTCAACCTATTCCTGCTAAACAGCAGACGCAGATCAAAGGAGCCCATTAAGGCAGCTGGCACCTACCCCGGAATAAGGGCATTTTGCCCCTGGGAGGCTACTTGCCAGGTGGCTCCAACTTGCACTGGATACGGCACAGGCCCGCCAGCCTTTCTGTTCCAGTGGAAGTTAGGATTGCGCCCTGAGTCCTGAATGTTGCAACATATATGGTGGTGTTACAATATATGATTGCATCAGTGTTCACTATTCCTAGACTTTATTTCATATTAAGAGTAAAGATAGTTCAGATTTTCTCTGCCTTAGGACATGAGTGTATTGCCTGCTGAGGCCTAGGGAGAAATCTCTCAAGTTGTCCACATTGCAGAATTGTGTAGTTGCCCATGGGGAATCTGCGCTCATCTTTCTTTCTTTATTCTTGCTTCTGTTTGAAGAACTGTGCATTGGACATTGCCAAAGGCACAACAGCAAATAAGTGATCCTTTCCATCATGTCCTGTTCACAGCTGAAGGGGAAAGCTAAAGCTGCATTTTTCTGCCTCTTTTTTTCCTTCTTCTTGCATCCCAAGCCTATCCTAAATCATTCTGTGGAGTGCAGCACCATTGAGATAGCTCCCACTGCATCCCACAGGACGGCTGGGGACCAGGCCAGCTGGGAGGTCACCTAATCCACCATTCCGTAGTCCCCTGTGGCCCATAGTCTATTGCTTACTCACATCTATACCAGCCCTTTTGCTCTTTCCCATGCCAAGGCAAATGCCAAAGGCGGCTCACAAAGCTCCATAATAAAATATATAATGTACAACAACAATAAGTAAAATGATCCTTGATCCTGCTAGGCTTGATTTGTAACTATCTGTGGAAAACTTGGAAGGCATGCGCTGTGCAGCCAGAGAGACAACAACCCTAGGAGCGCAATCCTCACCTGGAGGTAGGCTGGCACAGTTAGGCCATCAAAGTTTGGCTGGCACAAGGGCCACTGTAAAATGCATTTGGACCACTCTCGGAGTCAGGGAGGAGGATGCATGTCTATGTGCTGGCCTCTCTGACTCTGAGAGAGGTCCAAACATACTCTCGGGAGAAGGGAAAGGGAGGGGGAGAGACAGAGAGAGCAAGAGGGAGGGAGAGGGAGCGCCATCGAGGAAGAACTGTTTGGTTCAGGAGGCCACAGCACTATTACAGAGGCTCAGAGGGTAGACATCAACCCATCACCCAAACCCCAGATGAAAGAGACATGTTTTGAGCCTCTGCCTAATTCCCCAGGAAGGAAGATGCAGAGGAACCCTGCAAATGGAAAGGTGGGATACCAATCTTTAAAATAACTAATCCCCTGCAAACAGCCACAAAAAGAAACTGTGCTTTGGTGATAAGGGACAGTTGCTCCCCCCTTGCTAAATATAAGAGGTGCACAATGGTGGTATCTAAAGCGGGAGGAACCGGAATGCTGTGTGGGACATACGGTTGATTGGCAGCCCGTCTGTTCCGTTCCACCGCCTGCCCGCCCGCCCGCCGCACAGGCTGCCCCCGGTTGGCGCGCCCTACCGCTGCTCACCCAGGCACCCGGCGCGCCCCCCACCCATCCTCCCCGGCGAGCAAGCGCCCCCTCCAAGGCCAGGGCAGCCCGCGCGGCGGGCGGGCAGGTGGTGGAACCGAACGGACGGGCAGCCAATCACACGTAAGTCCCGCCCAGCGTACCGGTTCCTCCTGCTTTAGATACCACCACTGGAGGCGCACCACTTGAATAAGTGCCTCTGCCTAGTTAGCAGGGACCAAGTAAACTTCAAGTGCAACATATAATTCATGGCAATAATGACACCTTCAATTCACAAAATCCACATTTGCTATTAACTGCAAAAAAGCAAGTTTGACGACAGTGCTCACAAATTAAAATTTCCCACATCGTGCCTCTCTCTCTCCTGCTTGTGGACTTCCCAGAGGCAGCTGGTGGACCACTGTGGGAAACAGGATGCTCGACAAATATGCCTTTGGCCTGATCCAGGGGAGCTTTTCTTAATGTTCATACATTCCTACCCTGTTAAAACAGGAATTGTGAAAAGAAGATGCGTTGCTAAACACATACCATTTCCCGCTTTAATCTAATTGAAGCTGGAAAAATCAGAGCCATTAGTAAAATGCCTCATAATTATAATACAAGATAAAACCATGTAAAATAATCCGTCAAACTAAACTCTGTCCGCATTAATGCATGCAAGGTCCAACCGAAGATGACAGCCACAGATCAAAACATTTTTGCTTCAGATAAACATCCTTCCATAAGGCCTGATGGCCATCTCAGAGCAGAAACACTATATTCCCTCAGAAGGGATTTTGAGGCAGACCTCAGCAGAAAAGATGTGAAGCTGAAAGCCAACAATAAGAAAACAATTAGAAACAGACATCTCTTCCTCCAGGAGGAGTCCACCAAGATTGGGAAGGCGTTTTATTAGTACGGAGATTCAAGAACAACTCTCAGAAAGGGATACAAGTTATTTTAAGTGCTAGGGAAAAAATGCCAGAGAGGACAGTGACATTCTTCTCCGCTTTATAGTGGAAAAGATAAATGGATTCATGCACTGTGCAGTCAGGATGGGCAAAGCAAAGATTGGGATCTACAGGTTGATCTCTAGGTGATTTGTAGGAAATTGGCAAGGCTTCCTGACTCCCAATTGTTTAATGATAGCACAAGTTAAAGGGGTTTTTTTTTTCTTTAAAGAAGGCTGCTCTAATGAAAGAGCCTGGAGGAAAACCAGGAGTGGATTATTTGTAGGAAAGGAGCTGAGGTCATTTCTGGAACTGAAAACGAGGGATGCCAATTCTTGGCCAGAGAGCAGCCATTGGGGCAGTGCAATAGCTCCAGTGGAGAATCTGCATGGGTCACTGTCCAAATTGGGCCATTCCAACACTCTGTGCAGAGGGTTGGATGCCACTTGCTCCCCATGGTGTGTTGGGATGGGGATTTTCCAGTTCTTTGCAGTCACCCCACAACTGCCAGGGCTAGGTTTATTTCTGTGGAGATTTAAACTAATGGCCCAATCTTATCCTGGGCCAGCAGCTGTACTGCCACAAGTGCAGTTTCAGCAGTGCGGAAGGCTTGTGTTCAACACTCTGGTGCTGCTGGTGCAAACAGCCAAAGTATCTGTGTGCCCACCAGCAGCCCACTCAGACTGCACTGGAGCAGATAAAGTGGCAGGGAGGGCAGGTTACGGGCGGTTTGGGGGAGGAACCAGGGCTGTTTGGGAGTGGGATGGAGGGGGTGGATCTTTGAGCGAGCAGGACATGGCACATCCTAGCCTCCTTTTCTGGCAAAGACCCACCCCCTGACCATCCACAGATTTACAGGTGTGGGTCTGGGGAGACCCACTGATAGTCAGACAGCCTACAGAGAAGTAAGTATAAAGTATTTTTAGTTACTTCTCCCAGGGTGCCTAATTGCCCACTCCATAGCATGCAGCACACACTCTGTTAGTGGTGCTGCATGCTATGGGCTGGCAGGAGATAGGATTAAGCTGCCTGATAAGCAGTGGCATTCCTACAGCAGGGGCCAAATGCTAAGTCTTGTAGGCAGTGGTGTCATCTACTCACCAGTAGACGGTACGCTGGGCGGGACTTAGAGTGATCGACAGCCCGTCGACTCACTTCCGCTTTCTTCGCGCTCCCCGCGTGGCTTTCCCTCGCCTCGGAGGGACCGCCTGCTCGCCCAGCGCGACCCCCCTCCTTCCCCCCTGGTGAGCAGGCGGTCCCTCTGAGGCGAGGGAAAGCCGCGCGGGGAGCGCGAAGAAAGCAGAAGTGAGTCGACGGGCTGTCGATCACTCTAAGTCCCGCCCAGCGTACCGTCTACTGGTGAGTAGATGACACCACTGCTTGTAGGAGCCTGAGCTCCTGTGTAATGTGGCACCTCCCCACCCCTCTGAATGGCTCTGGAGGCGAGGGGCTCCTGCAAGACTTAGCGTCTTGCCCCTGCTGTAGGAATAAGCACTGAGGACTCTAAGGCTGCAGTCCTATAATACTTTCCTGGGAGCAAGCCCTGTCGAATACAATAGGACTTACTTCTGAGTAGACACACATAGACTTGTGCTGTAAGCAGTTGTCTATAATGCTACACAGAAAAGGTGGGCTTTGAGGAGGGCTTTGAAGTGAACACCTTGTGAGTGTGAAGAGCATGTATACAAAAAGTGGGTTTAAATAAAACAGGACTGAGACGAGCAAACACAAGAGGACTATTTATTTATTTATTTATTTATTTGATTTGTATCTAACCCTGCCTTCTGCTGAAAGCAGTAAGAGCATGCATGCACCCAGGCTCTTCTCCTATGTCCCAGGATGCTTGTTAAAACATCCCTGATGCTCCTCCATCGTGTAGTTAGAGGGGGTTCACAGCGCTAAGATTTGCGCAGTGACTTAATGCCATTCAGAGCCAGTCTGGGCAGCAAAACGGAGGAGATCCCTCTAGCTGCCTGGAATGGCTCTGAAGGGGAGGAGGAAGGGCCATTTGCACAGCTCATTGAGGCACTGCTCAAAACCTAGTGCTGGGACCCGCTCTAGCTATGCTACTGGCACTCCTTTAGCAGTATTCTCCATGCATCATATTTCCCTAACAAGGGCATATAGAGAGACATTTGCCCCAAGTTACACACAGCTGAATACTTAGCCTGCGAGCTGCGCATGAGGATATCTGGATCGAGGTAGGCCTCTACAGCAGCGGTCTTCAAAGTTCTACTCGAACTTTGAAGACCTGGTAAGGGCTTGCAGGGGTGGGGCAGAAGGGGGGAGGGCCGGGTAGCACCCCAGTGATTGCTGCGCTGCAGGCATTTAGGGACATTTGCCCTTACCTGGGGGGGCCAAGGGGGGAAGGCCAAAGCATTGGGAAGACCCGCTGCCACCTCCGCGGGCCTCCCTGATGTTTAAAATAGCTCTGTGGTACAGTCAGAGCTCACTTCCTGCTGTCACGCTTTGGGACACCCCCCCCTTGACCTCCCCTCCAAGTAAGGGCAAATGTCCATAAATGCCCATAGAGCCTGCTGTGGGGCTGCCAGACTTTGCTTTCTTGGGCCACTCCCCTTAAAGGTAAATGGCCCTTTTTTGCGCTCTATGGTGGGTCACAACCATGGAGGTATAATAGCTGGAGAAGCCCTGGAAGTCCATTCTTGAAGCCCTCGACTTACAAAAATGGCTGACTCAGATCAGCGCCGTGAACGACGAGGATTGCCGCCGGAGGGGCTCTCTCGCTTGCACGGCGCGCGTGTAAAAGTTAATTTCAACGTCTTTAAGCATGCCTGCGTGTTCTGCATACGGGTGTGCGAATCGCTGGACGAAAAATGGGATTTAATTTCCGCAGAAAGATTCATGTATTCACATTACATCGGCTCAATAAAACGACCGGTAATATTTTTGAAATTCTGAACATTAACAGACATTTTTTTAATGGGGCATGGCCGTTTTATTTTTGCTTGTGTAGATTTCAAAAAATAAGTCTGTCAAAACAGTGCAATCTGAGTTAAAATAGACAGCATTTCGTCCGGTGTGTTCAGTAATATAATTCTGCGAAATTAAACCTTGGAATTGCATATTAACTCATAATATGGTTACCACTGGTGTTTCTCCACGATCACACGTTGTTATTTTGGTAAGTTTTTACTTCAGGAGTAAACGATTAAGTTCTAAACATCATGCGAAAACCCATTTGAAATGCTTGGAATGAGCAATGTTTTGTACTTACTAACATGGCCGCTAAGCCCGCCCACTCGCTTCAATTCTTCCCTATGACTTGTTAAGGGAGGGCCACCCCTTGGTCACAACCCACCATTTGAAGAGCACTGCTCTTCACAGAGCACAGGGTCGTTTCAACTGGAGAGAGAGAGAGTTATGGAATCCCATGCCTTCGCATAAAGTTAGCTTTTCCTGCTTTGTTTTCTGAAACCTCTGGCAACCTGTAAGAATCAAAATAAATTTTTCAACCATGTCTTATTAACAATAAATTATATATTTTTAAAAAAAATCCCACATCTGCTTCTAAAAATATGTTCTTTATGGTGATGATTTCCATACCTGGAGCTAAGCAGCAAGGGGTTGACAAGGCACTTTCTAGGAACTGTGTACAGCAAAATAACCCCAGAGATAATCTGCAGATTTAGAGCTGATAGCATTAATTTATCTTGGCTGGTCTCTGGGGCTGCAAGATAAATTGGGCCTTGAATAACGGGGAAAGTGATTGCATTTAATGATGACAGGGCTTGCGGGGAGTTTATAGGGTGTCAAGAGGGCCATGAGGTGAACAACAAATTGAAACATAAGTTGGAGAAAAACAGGCACTGGAGAAAGATAAGTAAAATCAATTGGATAGGTGGAGCAGACCAAACGGTCTTGAGAGTCTTCTACTGCTGTAAGGGTAGACGTTTACTTATATACAGTATTCTAAAGCAGTGGTTCGCAAACTGTGGGGCGGGAGTCTAAGTGGGTCACGAGCCAATTTCTGGTGGGTCGCACCTAGAGCAGCCATATTGAAAATATGGGAAGATGGGATGCTGGAAAGGGGGAGGGTTATGTGGCTGTTTTGCTTGTGTCAAGGCTTTAAATAGGCTTTAAAAAAAAATTCTGATTCACTTTGCTATTGGAAAATGGCTGAGAAATAACCCAACTTATTGCTGCATTCTCAGGAAAGCAGCAGGCTCTGGAGTCACAAGGCGGCAGTTTTGGCTGGGACATCATTTCTGGTGGGTCCCGGGGAGACGGTCATTCTAAGAAGTGGGTCCCAGTGCTAAAAGGTTTGAGAACCACCATTGTAAAGGATGACCTGAGAAGCACAGAAGAGTATAAAACGTACATTCTCTATTCGTTGAGACTTGAATTGAGACAGGGTTTTTTTCCATCACATCACAAGGTTAAACTTGGAGCCCAATCCTGTGTGTGTCTATTCAGATATAAGCCCTATTATAGTCAATGGGGCTTACTCCTGGATTGCAGTAATGGTGGGAGGATTTTCTCATCGCCAAACATGGTTCATGTCACAGTGTTGTATACATGCAAGCTTTGCAGAGAATGTTCACAGGCAATACTGCTTGCATTTCATTAAGGTGACCAACTTTTTTACAATGAAAAGGAGGACACAAATAAATTGAAGAAAAAAATATCGTAAATAAAAGAAACATTTTATTCATTGCAACAATACACTATAATATGATGAATGCATAATAAAAACATTTGTAACATTTTATACTGTAATTATGCTTACATGCCAACAGGGTTGTATAAACTTGTAAATAAAATTATACATATTTGGAAATTATTAAATAAATGAATTACTAAAATGTGAATTGTGCTTACCTGTGTATGATTGAATATTCACTGAAAGAAAGAAATAATTACCGTGAGTCTACTGCATGCATATGTGCTGTGTTGAGTTTTGGTAAGAAATAAACAAAGCCACTTGCGCGCAGCGCTCTCTCTCAAGGTCTCCCATGCGGAGCGCATGCATCTCATAATGGCGTCTCGCTGCACTGTACCGAGTGTAAATCACAGGCTCATATGCCCTCTAATCATTTCTAGGCTCCTATGGGTCTGTGATTTTTTCAGCAGCGTGTGACCTTAAGCACAACAAGGCTCACAACCACTGCTACTAGTCTGAGCCCAAAGTTAAGAATACTTCCTCTTAACCTTAAAATTCCCCAGGCTAAACAAGTCCCAACTACAGGGACTTTTTCCAATGAGTAACTTAAAATTTGGTAAGCGTGCCACTTTAGCCACTGAATCTTATTTGGTTCCAAAGACAACCAAAGCTTCTAGGAAATTTAATTGTAATTTATTGATAAACAAGGGTTACACAACTAAGAAAGCATACTAGAACTAACAGAGATACCTCATAAAACAAAGAAAACTAGGCTCCTATCACTGACTAGGCCCTAGTTGTTCACCTTGTTCCTCAGACAGCAATTCCAGTCTTGCAAAGGGAAGTCTGCAGGTTTGCAAGCTTTATCAGGTCTGATGATCTTCTTGGAGGATGATCTGGAAGGTCTTGATGTTGTGCGGCCACACCCCTCAGGCTCAATCAATTAGCCTATCAGGGTAAAGGGGCCATCTCCTGTTTTCAGCACTAGCTGCTAGTATAGCTACATGTAACCTTTCTGAATAGCTTGCATTCCTGACCCCAGCTATAACTTTTGCAAACAACCAATGAAATAAGCTCTCTCAATCCTGCTTGTGTTACAATTCTTTCAAAATAAAGTCAAGCCAGGGCCTAGCTTTTTCTTGTTTGCTCTTTACACCGAGCCTTGACGAATTGTCATGTCAAATACAAATACATCACACGAAACGGATCGGATTGGTATCGATCGAATACGGAGATTTACAGATTAGTCTTCAAATATTGAAAAGGAGGACATGTAGGAGGACGCTTTTCAAGGGAGGACAGAACTTACAAAAGGAGGACTGTCCTCCCTAAAGGAGGACGGTTGGTCACCTTAATTTCATGGACATTAGGTCAAATTATTTACTGTTTTTCCTTTGGTTCTGTAGTAGGCCACCTGTCTGAGTAGTCTAGAAAGAGAGATGTCCGCTTCTCTAGAGACGTTTGATGGCACTTTGAAAGAAGAATAGCTGTGCTTATCGTGAGTACTGTAATTCCACTTTTGCCTTATGATAAACAGGCTTTGTTTTGCTTTTTATGTTGTTTCAAAAATCTGCAAAATCTATTTGACCAGAGGCAATAGTGGGAGGGGAAGAGTGAGAGGTCTGTCTAGGGCCATTCAGATATGATGCTAAACTATGGCTTAGTGCCACGTGAACTCACTTAAGGAGCCCTTGTCTCACATGCTTCCCCTCGCCTTTCTTCTTGTTTTGTGCTTGCTTGCAGTGGAGTTCCTTGGGAGGGTTGTGCCCAGGGGCACACATCCAGGGGTGCACCCATCACCTGGAGCTGCTGCCTCTCCAGCCTTCAGAATACCTTCTAAGGACTGGATGTTTAAAGGCCTTTTGGAGGCCCTAGAAGGTGTTCTGAGGCGTTCTAAGGCTGGAGGCCCCAGGGCACAGGCTGTGGCATCAGGAGCCTACCTTCCTTGGAGGCGAAGAGAGGAAGCACGTGTTCTGCCAAGTTCCCTGCCGGGCCTCCCCAAGGACCCCAAAGCCCACACTAGGCTAACTAGTTCCCCCCCAGAGCAGCCTCAGAGATAGGTAAGAGGGAGGGGGTTCATTCACCCACTGGGCCTCCTCTCTTCCAGCAGCTTTGCTTGAGATCACTGGCTGGCCAGCCTCCTCCAGACTGCCCTCATCACTGGCTTAGCTCCAGATACCTTAAGTCACCAACAAACAATAGGCAGTCAGCTTGCCTAAGCCACAACTGCCTCCTCCACTTGGTGGCTCCAGGGACATGGCAGCCATACAATAGTTCCCAATGGTTATTCCCCACAATAACCTTACCTTATCCAGTCCAGGAATCCATCCATCCATCAGTCAGTCAGTCCAGCCAGCACTCCATCAGAACAATCCATCCATCCATCCATCCATCCATCTAGCACCTACTAAGGTGCCCTCCTCCAGCACCTACCAAGGTCCTCCAGCACCTACCAAGGTCCTCCCTTCCAGCACCAACCCAGGTCCCTTACTCTACCTCCTGCCTCCCACTTTATACTGAGGCCAGCCAATCGGTGTCTGCCAATCGGCAGGCTCTAGCATCAGCCATGCCCATCTGCACCTGTGCTAACCTCCCTTCATAGCCAGGGGCCTCATCAGCCTGCAGCTGTGTTCCTGCTGCAGGACTTTTGGGATTAACCCCATAATCCCTGGTTTACCTGGACAAGGGGCCATTGCTGATACCATTCCCTATCTCCTTGGGGTATCTTTTGCCTTTTCCAATACGGGGCGGCTCTCTGAGCCAACTCTGGCATGGTCAGTGAGCTGGGCGAGACAAAGAAGCCCCTTGGGCCTCAGAATCATGGAGGGACGTGGGCTACAGCTGCACCCTGGTCTTTCTCTTCCTGGATGGTGGGGGCTCTGTCATTAGGGCTTGCTTCTCATTCCCCAGCAAGAGGAAGCTGTCAGGCCCTCTCCCTCCAATTCCACTCCCAGTTGCCCTCAGCCAGAGACTAATCACTTATAGCTGTTGTCTGCCGCACAGACACACTGCTTCGTCCTACTGCCCCAGTCCAACCAGATGTAGCATCCTGGTTGCTGGTGCAACTGAAACACTTTCCTCGGCATCTGGGGAGTGCAAGGTTGTCCCTGAGTGGTTCCTGTAGTGATGTCTCCTGGCATCGCCAGCCAGAACAGTCATGAGCTCACCTTGGGGCTGGTGGCTGGTGCGATGGCAACATCCAGCAAGCCCAGACCTGGACACTATTTCACAACCCCAGCTGTTGGTCAGAGAACAATCAGGTGCCACAGATTCTTTTCACTGAGAGGACATTTTACTCGATGCAGTCTTGTTTAGAAGGAAAGAAGGGAAATTGTTTGGCCTGCCAAGACTCCTCTTCAGGGGCATAGCTAGAGAAGTGCATGGGGGTGCAATTGCACTAGGCAACAAGCTTCGTGGGGAGCAACAAGCTGAGCTTGACACTAATAGCCAAAACTGTGAAAACCCGGGTATGTATGAATAATACCATTATGTTATATACCATTCAATGCAGAATTTAATGCAGAATGCAATAAAACAAACCAGAGTGTAATATATTCATTTTAACAAAAGTTATGGAGAAAAAAACCCAATTGAAAATACAACTGTGATGTCACGTCCTGTTGTGATGCCACTTCTAGGGTATCATTTTGCCCTCTGCATCGGGCTAACTTTCATTAGGTACACCAGTGCGCCTAGGCTTAAATATTCATAAAAGCTGCTTGAGTGAAAAAAAAAAACAGCTGGTAATAACTTCAGTACATCATGTCTGCAAAAAATATTACAATGAATTGGTGTCATTTTGTATACTGAAAGAACAGGTACAATTTTCCAGAACCAACTATTTAGGTCAAGTTACTTCTTTTGAAGAAACGTCTGTCTCTGGGCTGGAATAGTGAATTCTTCAATGGTTTTTTGTGTGGCTTCAGCCATGTTTTGATTCATGATTGGATTTGCTTACAGCTCTTTATTGTCTGCAATGCATCCCCCTCTGTTTATACCCCTGTATTTTATTAGTATTGTTATGCAGTTGTCTGAGTGATGAGTGTGAAGAGCCAGAAAGGAAAAAGCAATTCATTACGGGTTGGTCTAGTGACAGAATGGGGGATGTAATCCCCAAGAATGTTGCCTGTACTGTGTAAACTCTGCTGAAACACTTCCATTTGTTTCAACAGGGATTGTGTGCAAGAGATGTTGCGGGCAGGGCAATATTATCCATTAGGCAGAGTAGGCTGAAGCCTAGGGGCCCTGCAAGGACTAGGGCCCATCAAGTTGGCTTGTCTGGGTGTCAGCATAATGCATGGGTCTCCAGCAGTAGTGCTATCCAGCCGGTACGCTGGGCGGGACTTACGATTGATTGGCAGTCCGCCCGTTGTGTCACACTGCGTTCTGCCGCTTTCCTGCCCGCCGGGGCATGCGGGAAAGCGGCAGAACGCGGCGTGATGCAACGGGCGGACTGCCGATCAATCGTAAGTCCCGCCCAGCGTACCGGCTGGATAGCACTACTGGTCTCCAGGTCTACCCCCCCTCCCGGGGACACCCCATCCTGACCTTCCAGCTGGCAAGAGACTACAGCAAGCCCAATCTTACAAAGGCAAGGCTTGCAGAGCTGTCTGAGAACCACAAGGGGCAAGCCCTGCCTCCAGGAATTGAGATGGGCTGCACGTGGAGGCTGGATCGCTGGGGAGCTTCTGTGCAAGCCTGGGTCCCTTTGTGAGTTTTTTCCCCATTTGGGAACAATGTAGAAGTGCCTGGCTTTTCTGTTTTTTGCTTCTCAGATTTCTGCCTGTGTTTCTGCAGTTTTATGAGTGGGGATAGGTGGGGAGCTTCCATTCAAGCATAGGTCCACCTGTGGCAGATACGTAAGACTTACCCTTCCTGCCTCACGACCCTTTTAGAATTCTTTGAAAAGGTCAACAGGCACGTGGATGTGGGTGAACCTGTGGATATCATATACCTGGATTTTCAGAAGCCGTTTGACACAGTCCCCCACCAAAGGCTGCTGAGGAAACCTCACAGTCAGGGAATAAGAGGACAGGTCCTCTTATGGATTCAGAATTGGTTGAGGGCCAGGAAACAGAGAGTGGGGGTCAATGGGCAATTTTCACAATGGAGAGAGGTGAAAAGCAGAGTGCTCCAGGGATCTGTCTTGGGGCTGGTGTTTTTCAGTTTGTTCATAAATGACCTGGAGACTGGCATAAGTAGCGAGGTGGCCATGTTTGTGGATGACACAAAACTTTTCCGGGTGGTGAAAAACAGAAGGGATTGTGAAGAGCTCCAGAAGGATCCCTCCGAGTTGGGGGAATGGGCAGCCAAATGGCAGATGCGTTTCAACGTAGACAAGTGTAAAGTGATGCACACTGGGGCAAAAAATCAAAACTTCATATACAGGCCAATGGGTTCTGAGCTGTCTGTGACAGCTCAAGAGAGAGATCTTGGGGTGCTGGTGGACAACTCAATGAAGGTATCAACCCAGTGTGCGGCAGCAATTAAGAAGGCCAATTCCATGCTTGGGATAATTAAAAAAGGGGTTGAGAATAAAACAGCCAATATTATTATGCTATTGTACAAATCGATTGTTAGGCCACATCTAGAGTATAGGGGTCAGCACAACTCCAAAAGAACATAGTGGAGCTGGAAAAGGTTCAGAAGAGAGCGACAAAAATGATTATGGGGCTGGGGCACCTCCCTTATGAAGAAAGTCTGCAGCATTTGGGGCTCTTCAGTCTGGAAAAAAGCGCCTGAGGGGGACATGATTGAGACATACAAAATTATGCATGGGAGGGATAGAGGGATGTTCTTTTCCCTCTCTCAAAACACCAGAACCAGGGGACAGCCACTGAAATTGAGTGTTGGGAGAGTTAAAACAGATAAAAGGAAACACTTCTTTACCCAGCGGGTAATTAAGCTATGGAACTCTTTGCCACAGGAGGTGGTGATGGCATCTGGCCTAGATGCCTTTAAAAGGGGAATGGACAGATTTCTAGAGGAAAAGTCCATCGTGGGCTTAGTGGTGGGCAATCAGATGATCTGAGACAGGTAAGGATATATTTTTTCCTTACCTCTCCTTGGGTCTCCTGATGGCCTTGGGCAGTGCAATCATCTAGAAGGCAACTTAACTCCGACCACCTGCAGCTTCACTGGGCCTTTGCTGCTTTCTGCATTGGTCCAGTGTCCCTCTGGCTGGCACAAACATGCCTTAGCAGCTTGCGTCAGCCCAGCGCCAGTTTAGGATGGCATTCTGAGTCTCCTCAAACCTTTGCCCGCTATATAGCTGGCATAAATCCAAGGAGAGAAAAGGGGAGAGACTGGGTGGAGAAGAGGGGAGTCACTGATGTCAGGACCCACCCCTCTCTACCTCCCAGTCCACCCCATGCTCTTCCCTACATGCCCATCATACTTCCCCACTGCCAACTTACTGGGAGCATCACATACCAGGGTCTGTGGCAGCATTGCTCTGAGGTTGCACCATTAACAACAGAACATTTGCACCTGAAAGGAGTGCCTGAAGGCAACAGAATATATCCTTGATCTATAAAGCAGTGGTTCTCAAATGTTTGAGCACCGAGACCCACTTTCTAGAATGTTTCTTGTGTTGGGACCCACCTGAAACGATGTCATTAACCTGGAGATGATGTCATAGCCGGAAGTGACATCATCAAGCAGGAAGGACTGTCAATGTGACTTAATCAAATGACACGCTTGGAATGCAAATGGGCATTCTTGGACTGCAGCAATTGCACAACCGTGAAACATCCCTGACATAAAGAAAGATTAGGACAAAATATTATGTAAAAACACTAAACAATTTTTTTTTTTAAAAAACCCTCACTTAGAAATTCAAACTGTTGTCACAAAAGCAATATAGCAAGAGTAAGGTCTGCAACTTCCAAGATGACTGCTCCCAGTTTTCCACGACCCGCCTGGCTGTTGGAAACTGTGGGTTCCGCCCAGTGGTGTCATTCAAATGATTTAGGAACAGGAACTCACTTTTGATTGGCACTTGTCGGGAACCCGGAACCAGCCACAGAGCCCGTTAGGATCCGGAACACCCGTTCTGGTCCGTTCCCCCTGAATGACATCACTGCCTTTAACCCTCTGAGTGCCGGCCAACCAACAAGAAAAGCTCTTTGCAGAGGAATTGGGAGGGGGGAGGGGGGAGAGTGAAGTGGGCGGAGTCAGCCCTAATTTTAACTAGTGGAACTGAGTTCCCCCTCGTTCCCCCAGCATGACATCACTGGTTCCACCCCACAGTTTGAGAAACACTGCTTTAAAGAATAAGCAAATCACTGTTTGTACTCTGAGATATTTCTAGAACAGCTGGTTAAATGAGAACTATTCTGGAAGTGGCAGATCCTCTTGTTCAGCCTCCTATGAAGATATGGAACATGCTTGCCAGTCACAGATTGAAGTAATGTAGGCATTGTGCTAGCAGTTACACAGTCTGCTTAATATAGAAGTTCATTCACTGATCTAACCACACAGCATCAAAACTCAGAAGACTATCAGGACTAAATACTGTGTCTTTGGAAAGCAAATCTAAACGCAGATATTTTTACAGTGGGAAAAGAACAATCAGCTAATTCATATGTTTATTTCAGAGAGAGAGAAAATGGCAATAATAGGGTTTGGCAGTTTCATTTTGGAGAACAAAAATGAAATAAGCAAGCATAATTGTAGCTCATTTCCGTTCTCTTTCTCTTTCTAAGAATGAGTGACTGGAGGCATAATTAAATCATGTAAAAATATGAAGAGCCTTGTAGATGAATTAAATAGGATGTTTACATTAAAGGTGGGATGTGCAGTAGAAATGGAAAAGGAGAGAAATATATTACTGCTGACCTTAATTAAAATAGAAAGTCGATTTTAAAATGCAGAGCAGTGAGCCCATAGCTGTCCATCATTTGATTGCGCAATATTTTGTAGGAATGAAACTCAACGTGACATGGGAGATGTGTGAATGTGACTGCACCTCCTAAGAGATTTTTGTTTTGCAAAAAGCAGCAATGAAGCAATCTTGATCTGTTTCAACATTCTGGCGGAGGGGTCTAAATGAACCATGGCCTCATCAAAATCTCCCACCAAAAGCTGCTGTTGGCTGTGCAGGGGAAAATATACAGATTCTCATGTTCTGCCTAAATGTTTTCCCCTCCACAGTTAACAGGAGCTTCAGGGCCACAGTTTGGATTGGGGCTATGAAATGGGGCAAAATTGTATCCCTTCTCCTGTGCCCCCCCCCCCAACCTCCAGCTGCTAAATTCCAGGTTCACTGCACATCCCTGATCCAGATCAAGGACCTTTGTGGCTGCAAGAAAAATATATGGGAAAAAGCATGGTATTTCCCCACACATTTGCACTAATCTAGGTTGGCTCTGAGTGTCAGCTCTGTGGCTCAAGTGCTGTGATGAGACAGTCCCTGGACCACACACGGGGCAACGTACAAACCTTTGAATCTATATTTTGAGATTGATGGGAATTTTTTACTAAAACGTGCTGACAAACATCGAGGGCACAATCCTAACCTGGAGTTAGGCCAGCTCAGTTAGGCCAGCAAATTTTGGCGGGCCCAAGGGACACCGTAAAGTATGTTTTAACCACACTCAAGAGAGGCCAGCACACAGATGTGTGCCATCCTCCCTGACTCCGAGAGTGTCCCTTATGCCGGCCAAAATTTGCTGGCCTAACTCCAGGTTAGAACTGTGCTCTCATTCTAATCTATGTATTCCTCATGTCTGCGCATGTACGTAAATGTGCATGCATATGCACATGCAGATCTTCTGCTTTCTTCCACTAGAGGTTTTTTTTCAAAAGGCAAAACCCAGGATTGCAGTCTGAATGGGTTTCATTAAAAACAACAATAACATGATGCACATTTTAAACACAGCCTGACTTCTGTCATAATCTGAGCATAGACCAGGAACCTCAAAAATGGAAAAGTGGTAGCATAGGGTGTTGCTCTTGTTGCTGCATTTGTAGAGAGCTTTACATTCAGTTTGCATAATGGAATGCACCTCCACAGTGATATCACCATTCTCATAGTTACATTTCTACACTAGGGACAAGGTTGGGTCTTGTCCTCTTGTCTAATGGCAGAGTGTGCTTTCTTTCAGTTCCAGGGCAACAAGCAGTTGGAGCAGAGTGTTCCTTCTGGCAGGGAGGGGTTCTGTTTTTAAACCACAGAGATACTCAGACCTCAATAGTTTGCCCAGAATTGCTTGTCAACTTGAATGCACATAGCACAGACACGGAGAGAGTCTCATGTTGGATCTCCTACTCCAAATGGAGCCACCTGAACACCCTCAGTTCCTGGCAGGGTAGGATTTCCACAAATCTTATAAGGAGCCAAGGAAATCCTCATTAAAATCCACAAAGTCTGTTGCAGGAATGCCCTGCACTTTCCAGCTATCTTTCCGCAGCAGAAGCAGCCAAAAGTGTCCGCCCTCCAGGATTTGCGGGGATTCAGCGCAAACATTCGCAGTGTTTTCATTATTGTAACATCTCTCTCTCATTATGGAAGGCTTTGGAAATGTTCAAGGAAGGCTTTCTGCTGAGCACAAAACAAAACAGAGCATTTCATTTTTTTAAAAAACCATTTTGGTGTATCTCTGCGCAATGAGTTCATTTCCCCCCGTTGTGGCAAGTAATGCTGCGGTGAGACTTGTCTGAGCTCATTTCCTCCTGTACCTTCAACAATCGAGGCAAAACATTTGATGAACTCATAGCAAATTAAAGAGAGGAGGGATACTCTCCTAGAAAAATTCTAGGCAACAAAAAGTGAAATGGAAGATTCAGTTTCTTTCAGCACTCAGGGTACAATCCTAACCCTAGCTCAACTAGGCCAGCAAGTTTGGCCAGCACAAGGGCCACCATAAAGTGCGGCTGGACCACTCTCAGAATCAGAGATGCCAGCACTCAGACATCCACCATCCTCCCAGACTCCGAGAGTGGTCCAAACGCACTTTGCTTTGCTGCCAGCCAAACTTTGCTGGCTTAACTGTGCCAGCCTAACCCCTGGTTAGGATTGTGCTCTCAATTAAATATTGAGGCATTCAGCTATACTAGATGGCTGGTTCCAATAGCAGCTGCCAATCTATGGGTCCTTTCTCAAAGCTTGAGGCAATCCGGTTTGGGCACGAAAAGAATCTAATTTATATCTATATCCTAAGAACAAGAAGAGGCCTTCTGGAACCATCTAGCTGGCTTCCTGTTTCCCACAGTGGCCCACCAACTTCCTCTTTGAAGCCCACAAGCAGGAGATAAAGGCACACCCGTCTCTTGCCATTGCTCCACTGTCACTGGTATGCAGAAGCACACTGCATCAGAATCGAGTGATAGACCTAGAACTATCTTCTTTGGATGTTGTCTCATCCCCTGGTAAAGCCATTAACCTAGTGGTCATCACTACACCTTGTAGTAATTAATTCCAGAGCTTAATTATGAACTGTGTAAAGAATTACAGGTTCCAGACCCCACCATGGATACCTGAAACCGTGGATATTAAGGATACATTTTTAAAGATAGGGGAAAATCAATGGTTTTGTTGCAATAAAGTAAAAAAAGTTTATTTTCCCCTATCTATTTAATAGGCATCTCAGTATTCCATGAGATCTGTGGATTCCTTTCGTCCATTTACTTCTGGCCAATCAGTTCCATAACCCTGGTTCTAGTTTTATATGAGAGAGAGAGATTGAGAGATTGAGAGAGAGAGAGAGAGAGAGAGAGAGAGAGAGAGGAGCTTTCCTCTTTCTACCTTCTCTACCTCATGCTTCATAATTTTATAAGCATCAAGCATGCCCTCCTTACCCTGTGACCAGTGGTGTTATGCTGCCGGAACGCTGGGCGGGACATCCGGGTGATCGATAGCCCACCCTTTGCGTTCTGGAGCGTTATGCCATTTGCGTAACGTACGCAAGCGGCGTGATTGGTTACGCAAATGGCGTCACACTTCGGAACGTGACGGGTGGGCTGTCGATCACCCGGATGTCCCGCCCAGCATTCCGGCAGCATAACACCGCTGCCTGTGACCTTTTCTCATAAGGAAAATAGTACAACCCCCCCGGTCATGCGAGTGGCCCTCTTCTGCACCTTTCCATCTCTACAATGTCATTTTTGAGATGTGGCAATCAGGTCTGCACCCAATAGTTCAAATGTGGCTGTACTATAGGTTTGTATAAGGACGCTGTAATCTTAACAATTCCATTTTACTTAATGACTCTTAGCATGGAATTTGCCTTCTTCACAACTGCATAGACATTTCCATTGAGTTACCCACCACATCCCCAAGACCTCTTTCCCAGTGAGGCTTATACTATATGTTTCCCTAAGGCTGTAACTACTTCTTCCATGTTTAGCTTCTGTAAAGGAAATAGTGCATGCAGGAGTAAATACATTGTCCTGCAACCATGCTGGGAGGGTAGGGGGCTTTAGTCCTACTGCTTCATGCATCAGTGGGCACTCTCTTGGTGGTGGTTTTCAAACAGAGGCTGGACAACCAATTGTCAGAGATGCTGTCCTAGTTGCCTGCATTGAGCAGGGGACTGGACTAATAACCTCCAAGATCCCTTCCAACTCTAACCACTGATTCTACTATGTTCCCCCTGCTGTCATTCTCATCTGGTTGCAGCCCCACCCATGTGCTAACTTTTAATGTTAATGGAACTTCAGATGAAAGCAATAGAGCCAAGATTTTCAACCTTTTTAATCTCATGGCATATTGATAAGGTCAAGGCACACCATCAACGTTTTGACCATTGACAAAGCACACTGCACTGCTGCTGTGGGGTTCACATCCCCCATAAGTAATGACCCTCATTCAATTTCCCACAGTACACCTGCAGACCCATTCGCGGCATACCAATGTGCCATGGCACACTGGGTGAAAATGGCTGCAGTAGATGCTTCTTTCTCTTTGTATCCTTCATTCCTTTCTTGAATGAAATTTGAAAACAAGCTGTGCCTTAAGTTTAGCTGAGTTTTGCTATTTGTGTGAGAGGATAAACAAGTTTTCCCTAGTTGCATTTCCCAGTCTCCTGCCATTTTATATATGTCAGGCAGTTCATGTCCCAAGCATAGTTTTTAGGCTTCTTCCCCTTAACCTTTCCTAATGTTTTCAAACCATGTCTTTTGGATTCCACTAAATAGTCATTTCTATTAAACCCTAGGGGACGTGGTGGCGCAGCGAGTTAATCCGCTGTTGCTGGGCTTTCAACCACAAGGTTGGGAGTTCGAGACTGCGTGACCGAGTGAGCTCCTGTTGCTTGTCCCAGCTCCTGCCAACCTAGCAGTTCAAAAGCACCTAAAAAAATGCAAGTAGATAAATAGGGACCACTTCGGTGGGAAGGTAACGGTGTTCCGTGCGCTACGGCGTAGAGTCATGCTGGCCACATGATTGGACAAAAACGCCGGCTCTACAGGCTTTGAAACGGAGATGAGCACCGCCCCCTACAGTTGGTCATGACTAGACCATTCGGTCATGGGGAAACCTTTACCTTTTTATTAAACCCTAAGAATTGCCTCTTGCAGTTCTCTTTCATGCAGGCTCCAGACTTCATGCAGGCTCATAATCCATCCACAGTGTAATACAGTCTCCTACAGAAATCTCAAACAATGTGGAGTTGACTCCCCATGGGTTGCTCAAAATGGACTGCATACTTGCACCGCTTAAAATCCTTCTTGAAAAGAACCTCCCCCCACTTCGAGCCCCCCAGAGAACCCTGTTGGCCAGCAATGCACTTTACATTCCTTTTGCCCCACCAGCTTGAATATTTATGAGGTGGCATGTGATTTGATGGTGTCTGGTTCCATGTGTAATGCTGATGTCATCTGTTTTAAATTTAAAATGCCAGCTCTGTTTTGTAGTGCATAATAATTTGTTTCTTCAGTAGACTGTAAAAAAAAATCACACCAAAACTTGGCATTTCTAGCAGTAATGCTACAGTGATGTGGAGAGCTCTGGGTATTGTGTGTGTGTGAGACGCGGGGGGGGGGAACTATCTTCAGATAAATTATATTACATAATTGGTAGTCATAAGAGCATAAGAACATAAGAAAAGCCTTGCTGGATCAGGCCAAGGGCCCATCTAGTCCAGCTTCCTATATCTCACAGTGGCCCACCAGGTGCCTCGGGTTGCACATGAGACAACAAGAGACTTGTATCTCGCTGCCACTCCCCTGCATCTGGCATTCTAAGGTCACCTATTACCTTTGCACCACCCCCAAAGAAGACAACAGACTGAGGTTGGGGTTTAACTTTATTAAACGTAAGTGTAAATCATGAAATCTACTGAACACTTCTAGTCCAACAACTCTCGTAGTCTCTTCATCCTAGAGAAGTTTGAACTACTTGACTAACCGCCCAATCCTAGCTCAAAAGCTCCTGCCGATGCAGTAGTGCCAATGGAGCATACAATGAAGAGGGGGGCAATCACAGAGCTCACCTCAAGACATTTGTTCCCTTACCCTTGGGCAAGCTGAAGCTGCTTCCCCAATGGATCTTCTCAGATCTGTGCCAGCCATTTTGCTGGTACAGAACCAAGGAGAGTAGAAAAGAGGAAATAGGGGAAGGATCATAGAATCATGGAAGGTACATACAAGGTCATCTAGTCCAACCCCCTGCCTGTAGCAGGAAATCCTCCTCGAGCATCTCCAGTAGGTGCCGGTCAAGGCTCTGCTTGAAAGTCTCCAGTGAGGAAGAATCCACTCTCCTCCCCCCATTCTGCTTCCTGCCATCCCCTCTCCACCTAAACACTCCCCTGTTCTTCCCCCTCCCTACCAATGTTCCTCCCTCATTCTATCCTATTCCTCCCAGCACCCAACCTACCGGCATTGCCTGTGAAAGGCCACTCTGCTGGCCCATGTGAATGGCCACCAGCCACGTGTTCGGGGAGCCTCATTGCACATGCTAGTGGGGGCCTCAAATTGCAGTGTGGGGGAACAATTCTAAGTATGTGTTCCATACATACTTAGAATTGTTCCCCCACACTGCAAACCTATATATATGTAATTGGTGACCAGATGTCATTTTTTTTCCAGGACATGTTCCCAGTGGTGTCATCCTACCAGTACGCTGGGTGGGACATCCGGGTGATTGGCAGCCCGCCCATCGTGTACCGCAGCGTTATGCCGTTTGCATAACCAGTTACACCGCTTGCGTGCGTCACGCAAACAGCGTAACGCTGCAGTATGCGACGGGTGGGCTGCCGATCACCCGGATGTCCCGCCCAGCGTACCGGTAGGATGACAACACTGCATGTTCCTCATTTATTTATTTATTTATTTATTTAATTTATATCCCGCCTTTGTGCCCATGGGCACCCAAGGCAGCTTACAACATTAAAATACAATAACACAATAAAATCAGTATATAAGACAATTAAAAACAATAGTTAAAACAATCTTAAAATAATTAAAATAATTAAAATAATTAAAAATTTAAACAACCAACCCCATGGATCCTAAAAAATACAAAAAAATGTAAAAAAATACCAGCCAGCCATTGAAACCAGCTATTTCAACCAATCAACCAATCAATTGTATTTATATAGCGCTTTTCAACACAAAGTTCACAAAGCGGTTTACAAGCAAATAATAATAAAGTTAAATGGCTCACTGTCCCGAAATGGCTCACAGTCTAAAAACAATGCGGAACACCACCAGCAACAGCCACTAGAAAAGACACTGCGCTGTGGTGAATGGGGACAATTACTTCTGTCCGGGGTAAATTTCACCATGTCCTACATTTCAAGACAGACAGAGGGTGCCAGGGGCTGCCCCCATTGTTGTGTGTGCAATTGTCCTTTGTTCCTTCATTTGTTAGGTTGCATTAAAGGGGGAACAAGACACCCCCAAAATCATTATATATGAGTGTTTTTAGCTTTTACTTTTTAATGTCTTACATTTTTTAGTGCTATTTTCTCCTTTGTGGTTATGACATCTGGTCACCCTTTCCATTGAGCACTTACTTCTAAGTAAACAGGACTTACTTCCAAGTAAACAGGCACTGCATGGAGATTTCCTCTTATTAACAAGAGCAAAAGCAGCCCCTTGAAAAAAGATACAGGTATGCCCCGGTATCTGTTGGGGTTCTGTTCCGGACCCCACCATGGATACCTGAAACAATGGATACAGGGGATGCTTTTTTAAAGATAGGGGAGCATCAGTGGTATTGCTGCAATGGGCTACAAAAAGAGTTTTGTTTAATGTTCCCCTATAATAGGCCTCCCAGTAGCCATGGTATCCGTGGATAACTGAAACCGTGGATACGGAAGCAGTGGATACCAGGGCACACCTTTCTATCTGTGGAAAGACGTATGCAGTAATTCATTAATGTCTCTACCTCACATCAGACTTTAGATCCAGCCCTCTACAAACTCCAGATTCTCTCTGTCCTCCTACATTACCATTTGTCTGCAATTTGCACTATTTTCCTGAAGGTCTTGTCTTTCACTTTGGTCTGGACCAGCACAGCTTTCAACATTTGTGAATGTAATATTCACTCAATACACTTGTTTTACATTGCACAGCAAAAACAGAGATTCAATATAAGCTTGTGAGCAACCAAGATGTGAGCTGTTTGTTGGATATAGTCAGTGGTGGAATTCAAATAAATTAACAACCGGTTCTATGACGTCATAGCCAGAGCCAAAAAAACCCCAAAGCCAGCCGAGATAAGCGAGTGGGCGGGGCCCAGCCATTTAACAACCGGTTCTATAGAACCTGTGCGAACCCCCTGAATCCCACCACTGGATATAGTGGTTGACACTTCTGCATAAAAGAATTTGGGAAATAATTCACTCCAAATAGGGCATTTCCCCCATCTGCTAGAAAGCATGATTTTAAATGAAGATACTACATATGTGATTATGTTTCACGGTGTCATACAAAAACTAGCTCTCACAAACAAGAATTTTATCACTTCAAAATTCAGTGTGCATAATATCCCAGATAATTGCAAAGGACAGAACCTGGCTAGGTGGTTTATGTAATTAAGGGAGCAATCCAACAGCCCCTTAGAGCGAATGCAAGCTGCTCGTGTTGACTCTTGCAGTGTCACGAAAGTGGCATATACTTTCGTACCAGTGCGAGGTGCACCGAACTGATGCAGTCGCATCAGCCCTGCAGTGCTGGAGGATGCCCAAGGTAGGCCACTCCTGTGCCAGCTGATTTCGGCTAGCGCAGGAGCTAGTCTGGGCAGAGGGAAGGCGGGGGGGGAGAGCGGAATGCGGCAGGGGGAGGGCATTCCAGGGATGGGCAGGCCTGGGGAGGGGGTGGGATTTGAATGTGGCCGCATCCAAATGCCTGTTCACAGGCCGCGTGGCCCCAATTCAGGCTGTGCGCTGTGCTTGGACCTGCGCCCACTATATAGCAGGCACAGATCCAAGTAGCCCATAGGGGCGGCTGTCACCTACCCCGGGGCAAGGGGACGAATGTGCCACTGCTCCATGGAGGCTCCGTCCTGCTCCCAAGCTGCACTGGATACAATGCAGTCCGCTGCCTGTCTGTTCCAGCACAGCTTAGGTGTGCATTCAATTGCTGTGGCCATCTGTGGAACTGCACCCCCCCAGACGTCGCCCCGCCCCTGCGCGTCACTAGACATGCCTCCCTTACCCCGGAAACGCTCATTTCGGAGCGTAAGGGACCGGGGGCGGGCAAGGGGGCCGAAAGCCACATGGTCCCGCCCGGACCGTGCGCAATGGTGCCCTGCTGCTGCCCGGCGCCCCAGGGTTCGTGTCCCCCCGCGCCATAGGCTAGAATCGCCTCTGCATCTCATCCTCTGCCGCCCCCTTCTCCTTTTGCCTTCCATCTTTCCCAGCATGAGGGTCTTTTCTAAAGAGTCCTCTCTTCTCATGAGGTGGCCTCATGAAGTATTTGAGCTTCAGCTTCAGGATTTGTCCTTCCAGGGAGCAATCAGGCTTGACTTCCTGTAGGATTGACCGATTATTTACCTTACTTAGAAGTAAACCCATTGTGTTCAATAAGGTGCAAGGTCTTACTATCTTACTCAGCAGAAACATACACCTTTATCAATGATGATTGTACATGATATAGCTGCCACTGGGAAGTCCCTGTTGGACGGCTTCATGTGAAATAAAGTGTTTATTTCCATACTTCTGGCTATACTGCAAGCCACACAAGGGGACCCACAAAGTGAGGTCATGTCATTGTGGGAAGGGATGACTAAGGGTGTGTCCAAAAATGTTATCCATTTCAGATTTTGCTTCATTTGGTGACCTGATTTGTGTTGTTGACTTGTGTCACGATTTTGTTTGCTTTCTGCTTAATTTGGACAGCTGCTTTGTTTCGATATTCATTCATGTTTAATTGAATCTCCCAACACTACAAGCAAGACTGCTTCTGACTGTGCTTGCGGGCTATAAATGCAACCTGCTCCAGTTTACTGTCATTGTGGTTAATATTCATGAAGCAATTGTATGACTATTCATAAGACAAGTCTGGCCTACATAAGTAGTGAACATGTGATGACCCCCTCTACTAAGGTCTCTTACTATAACATACTCATTTTAGTGCATTTAAAATTTAGCTTTAAAAAAAGATGACTGTAGCTGTTATTCAAAAGGTGATTCCGTAGAGTACATTGCATTTAACAAGAGCATGTCCCTTGGTCATACTCATTTTAACCTTGTAGACAAGTACCATCATGAACAGCTGGTAATAGTTTACACAATGGGATTCTTCAGCACTTTGCCCTGTTAGTATATTATAAAATCCAAGTTGAAAGGCATGTAATCTCTCATCTCATCAAAGAAAATAAATTTGTTATAGGAGGAAAAATGTTATCCATCAAAATCTTAAATACAACTGGAAAACACCGCTGTTATACTTATGGATCAGTTTATGCGTATAATAAATGTAGCAATTATGTAATCCTTTCTCCGTCTAGGCACTTGAAGACTTCAAAGCTCTTTTCTAAAGTCATTAAGGCTGAAAGAGCAAAGACTGATTTTCCTAAGAACTTTGGAAGACATCAGTGTTCGAATTAGGGCCACAACGTTAGGTGAATAACATCACTTTGCATTTATATAGCCCTTGTATTAGATCAGAGTGCAATCCTAACCTGCAGTTAGGCCTGCATAGTTAGGCCAGTAAAGTTTAGCTGGCACAAAGGCCACCATAAAGTGCATTTGGACCACTCTCGGAGTCAGGGAGGATGGTGCACGTCTGTGTGCTGGCCTCTCTGACTCCTAGAGTGATCTAAACATACTTTACGGTGTCCTTTGTGCCAGCTAAACGTTGCTGACCTAACTGAGCCAGCCTAATTCCAGGTTAGGATTGCACCCTTATTTATTCATAACACTTCTTAGATGCCTTCCTAACCATATGATGCTCAAGATAACACACTGTCTTCTAAAATACATAATATAAAATAATGTTACATGCTAAAATCCATCCAGCAAAACACCTTAGCACACTCATCATATATCAGCAAAAGTCTTTTCAAATCAAATTGATTTAACATGCCAGTACAAGCAATGAGGAGCATTCTGATCTGCCAGTGCGTGCAATATTGTCAGAATTAATTGCCCCATTTTGTGTCCCAAATAATCACCAAGATGCCAGTGTATTGAGTGAGACCAACAACCCAACCCTTGTCTACAAGGTAATACATAGTAATATATGTCTACACAGTAGACACAGTAATGTCTACACATGTCTACACAGTAATAAGCCCTATTGGGTTCCATGGGAGCTCCTAAAGAAGCAGCTACTATAGGCACAGTCAAAAACAATTCTTATGGGGAAACGTTGGGGAAGACACCCCAGAAAGCCTGCACAAGAATCTTAGTGGTGTGAGTTGAAGTTTTAAAAACATGTATATATAGACTGACCACTAGCAATGGTGAAAGCTGGATCCTGCCCCCTCTTTTCACAGCCTCCCTAATCCTCTCTTCTCCTTGGACTTGCACAAACTACAGAGATGGCACAAGTCCAAGGAGAATCATAGGGGAGCATTAAAAAAACTTCCTTTTTTACCTTGTTGCAGCACAACCACTGATGCTCCCCTATCTTTAAAAAGGTGTCACCAGTATCCACAGTTTCAGGTCCCCACAGAGGGGTCAGGAATGAAACACCAGCGGATAACCAGGCATGCCTGTAATTTCCTTTTCTCCTCCGAAGCCTCTCAATCTCTCCTCCCCCAACCCTGGATACAGCATGCTCCTTTTTGATGTGGATGAACTGCAGGGGAAGGATAGGATTGGGCTCTTGGACTGCGAACTATGAGCCTTCTAATCTTATGGACTTAAGCTCAGAATGTTTTCTGTAGGGCTCTTAGGTTCTGGAATTCCAACAGCTTCATGTCATGCTGAGCCCCTAAAGCTCACACAATGAAGAAGCTGGGACTTGTGCATGTGTGTTGTGTTGACCACACTTGAATATGCTGTGTGCTCCAGTTGTCCCTGTTTACAAAGGGCAATTAAGATTTTCTAATCACTGCCTGCTTTGTGAAAATGATTTGCCTGTGAATGGCAAAACACACATTTTTTGGAAGCCATATTAATACAAAGTATGGTTTCAATCCAGTACTGGCCTGGTCTATGCTCTCCTGGTAGGACTCAGCCCTAAGTACACATCATGCATGTTTACTACACACTTGGAAATGAAATATTAAAAAAGGATTAACCAGATAACAGACTATCCCATTCTCATTGCATATGAAAAAGAGGAGTACAGTGCAGAAGAGGATATGGAGGAGTAGTGGGCTAGAGTGTCTTCTTCTGTCCTCTGCGCCTCTGTAGGCTACACCATTCCTCTCTTCCTTTTAAAATGAACAAAGGAGGAGAAGGAGATTCAGCAACTCTTCACACCTGTTGCTATGCCACCCATTAAAGGGGACCAACATTTCATTCCTCATTTCAGCTGCTGGAAGTTCTTGGGTCAGTTCTGCATAAAACTGCTACAGGGAGATACAGAATTGGATAGAAATAATTACAGCAGGGATCTCCAACCCCAGACCTTAGAAAGTCTCTATCTGGCCCATGGCAAGCCTCTGGCCCCCTATGAACCTCTGGTCCTCCAAGCCAGGTACAGCCTCTCCAGCCCTCAGAATGCCCCTGGAAGGCCGAAAATAATCACTTACTGGTTTTCCGAAAGACCTAGAAAGACTGGTTTTCCAAAAGACCTGGAAGTAAAGTTTTTAGGCCCTCTGAAGGCCTTAGACGGCTTTCTGAGGGTCAGGGAGGCTTCCCTGCACCTCAGAACAAGCTTTGGGAAAAACACTCTTTCCCGCCATCTGCTGGTTCCAATATATTTATCCCAGCACATTTAAATAAGCTGCTTGTGGGGTGGGGGATGGGGGTCCATTAAAGTGAGCCCTATATTTCTGTAGTGTGTGTTGGTGCTTGGAGGAATCCTGGAACTTTGAGCCTATTCATTCATTCATTCATTCATTCATTCATTTAAATTTTATATTTAAATTTATTTTTCCAGCCCTCAACACCGTTCCAGATATTCGATGCGGCCCTCTGGATAAAAAGTTTGGAGACCCCCGAACTAGAGGAAGGAAGGAGGTCTGAATGGCGTGCTCTAACCAAAAAGCTGAGCCTTTCTTCTTTTTGGCTGGAAAAAAGACCCTCGGGACAAACCCTCTAAGCTTACAATAAAAAACAGAGATTTTTACTCTTGCGTTTTCCTTGGTAATGTCAGCAATCCAAATGACTCTTTGTTTTTGCACAATCTGCTGGAGGTTTTCTATACACTTTGGGTTGTCATTTACATCTTTTCTGTCACGGAGATGTATTGTCGGTCCTCTTTTGGCTAACGATGTTGCATGTGTTTTGCTTTCATGTAGTGGTGAAAGAGTTTTGATAAGTGTGTTTTTTATGCCTCAACTTCGCACACAGATGAAGTTTTGTTCGGTGGTGCCAGAAACAACAAAGTATTGCTTACAGACAGTATGTTATCTGGTGTTCAAACAGTTCAATCAGCTCCACACTGGAATATGCTGAATTCTCCTTTGCGCTGTGTTTGCGGCAGAAGAGCCCCCTTTGTTCAAATGTGTTGATGAAAGATTGCAGAACAGTATCAGAACAATGAAACCAAACACCAAATGGATCCAAAGATGGAGTCTGTCATTTTTAGGGTATATCCAGATGTTATTGGGTTGAACTCTTGGAAGAACTCCTAAGCTATACTTTCCATTTGTATAGGTGTAAGTGCTCAGTAACGCTGAGACTTATACAGGGTGTCCACAAAGTCTCTTTACAATTTCAAACTTGTATTACAAAAACGAATGAAGAGATACACGTATGGAAAGTATACAATATTAGGAATATATATTGAAGTTTATTTTGCATCAATTAATAAACCGCTATATGTGCACCATTGGTTGCATGCAGCACATCAAGGCGATCATCGATTTCCTGCCATGTTCGCTGTAGCATAGTCTCATCAATGGAGGCAACAGCATCAGTGATCCTTTGCTTCAGGTTCTGTACACGATGTCCTTAATGTAGCCCCACAGAAAGAAATCTAGGGGCATGATATCATTAACATATCTCAGCATTTGCATTTGTCATGATTTCTTGACATTGTAAAGAGACTTTGTGGACACCCTGTGTTATTGTATGCCACTTGATCTTTTTGAGGAAAAGCGGGATATAAATCTTTTAAATAAAGACACAACCAACCAACCATGTTCAATGGACCCAGGGCCGGCTCTAGGAATGGCGAGGCCCAATGCAGGGCATTCCTGTGGGCCCCCCACCCACTTTGTGGGGCCCCCTCTCACCAAGAAAAGCGCTTGTGGTGCTGTGTGCAGCACCTGGAAATAGTTGGTGGTGATATGATGACATCACCACCCACTGCTCCCAGGAGGCCCGTTTGGGATAGTTTAGAGGCAGGGGCAGGTGGGAAGCCCCAAGGTAAATCTGCTGTATTCACCCCACTGGCTTACAGTTCATAGAGATCCCGACTGCAGCAGCAGGCAATATGCTTTCTGCCCTGGTGCGGGGCCCCCAAAAGTGTGGGGCCCAATGTGATGATATTGGTCACATTGGCTTATGGCCGGCCATAAGAGAAAATGGCTTGCCATATAATATTAAACACTATGCTATATTAGCTCATTGGTGTGCTCATTGTATTAATACACTTCCCCTTTTCTGTGGTTTGATTGTAACCTTTGTGTTTTTTTCCATTCTCCTTTGGTTTTCAGCCACAGTCCACAAAAATTCCTGGGATTACTCCAGATAGAAAAAGCAGTTGAATTAGGGGATTGCTACTGTCGTAGCAACTGTGGACAATACCTACTACTGTACATGAGCACCTTCCAACATTTCACAGATGAAAATAGGGACATTCTTATTTTTACACTAAGTATCAGATGGTTTTGATCCTGGGTTCCTCAAAGACCATTTGTTCCCACAAGATCCTGCCCAGCAGTGTGGCTGGAAGGAGTGCCGCCCCAGAGTACACCTTCCAGGGACAACCCCTTACCCCTCTGGATGTGAGGCTGGGTTTTTGGCCGAAAACCAGAGGTGACTATTTTCAGCCATAGGCCTTAGACGGCCTTCTGAGGACGGGGGTGGCCACACCCACTTCTCTGGCCCTCAGAATTCCTTCCGGATGCGACTGGAGCTCAACTCCGGTTGTGTTCAGAAAGTGAGTGAATCCCAGTGCGGGGCGAGGACCTGGGCATTGTGGGGAGGACCTCCTGCCCCCCCCAAGGGTGGCCACCTAGGGTCCTGTAACCTCCCCGCCTCAGCTACACAACTGATCCTGCCTGCCTATTGCAATCTTTGGAGGACACTGCTCCACACACGCCTCCATCTTCCAGTAGGCTACGTAATCAGCAATGGGCCTCCTTGGACATAACACTAGCTGTTTTGCTGGCTTAGGTCTGAAGGGAAGAAGCAGGGATCTGGGCTGGGAAAGGGGAATAAGATCTAGGGTATGCAATTGCTGCTGTGATCCACCTCCTCCTGCCCTTGGAACACCTTTCCCCCAGTTTAGCCAACTCCCCGCTCGGATCATACCCCAAATCGTCCATTAACCGCTCCTCTCTGCCACCTTACCTGCACCAGTGGAGAGTCCAGAGGATGGTGGTGCAACAGTGATGCTGTCACAAGATGACTTATGGCAACCCTCATTTATTTTGTTCCTTTCATCCTCATTGTCCTTTTCCTACCGAACTGCATAGTCACTGACCACTGCACAGGATCCGAGAACACAAATTATTTCTTTTTCTTGTGTACGCATGTTACATATGTTTAACAAACACTGCAGGAAACAAGCCGGAAAGGTGTTGGTGGAGCAGGTAGTGATGTCAGCATCAGCTGAGGTCTGCCGTTGGAGATGACTGCCGAGGCTCCCCTGATGAACTGGAATGATTTTTTGATGGGCTTTCTGAATTTCCACCGATCTCATACTATATAAAGCTACTTTGTTAGGAACGTGAGAACGTCCAGGCTGTCCACTCTTTCTGCTTTCAAAATGATCTCCAGGACTCAGATCCAGTGGTGTCATCCTACTGGTATGCTGGGCGGGATATCCGGGTGATTGGCAGCCCGCCCGTCGCGTACCGCAGCGTTACGTCGTTTGCGTAACCAGTTACGCCGCTTGCGTACATTA
>JAJKFI010000030.1:12357436-12379713 GCA_029204185.1 Lerista edwardsae
CCGCCGCTTTCCCGCTCGCCCCCGGCGGGCAGGAAAGCGGCGGAACGTGGTGTGACACAACGGGCGGACTGCCGATCAAACGTTAAGTCCCGCCCAGCGTACCGGCTGGATAGCACTACTGCATAAGGGCCACCGTAAATGCGTTTGGACCACTCTCGGAGTCAGGGTGGATGGTTCACATCTGTGTGCTGACCTCTCTGACTTTGAGTGTGCAATCCTAAACTGAGTTAGGCTGGCATAAACGAAACCAGCAAAGTTTGGCCAGCACAAGGGACACCGTAAAGTATGGTTGGATCACTCTCGGAGTCAGAGGGGCCAGCACACAGTCTCTCGTTATCTTTGTGGCAGTAGTGCTCAGTTAGTGACTGTTATCTTGTGAAAAGTTTTCTTTATTATCACCAGCAAATCTGGAGCTGGTCAGTAGGATGGGTTCCCATCAAAATAAAACTACAAAATGCTTTCTGTTTTGCATTTTGTAGTAGTACTCTCCCAGCCCATCCTAACATGTGTTGGAGCATGCAGGCCAGCAGGCCTGTGCTGTATCTAGTGCAGGTTTGTCTGCTGCTGAAGCTCACTGTGGAGCAAGGGGACACTTATCCCCTTAGCCCAGCGTCGTCATCCGCAAATGAACTCCCGGAACACTGGGAGGGACGTGGGAGGGACTTTTGCGTGATTGGCAGCCTGCCCGTTTCATTCCACGGCTGCCCTGGCCTCAAGGGGGGCTGCCCCCGGTTGGCGCAGCCCCCCGCTGCTTGCCCAGGCACCCGGCGCGCCCCCCACCTGTCTCCCCCAGCGAGCAGGCACCCCTCGAGGCCAGGGCAGCCGCGGAACGAAACGGACGGGCAGCCAATCACGGCGAAGCCCCGTGTAAGTCCCTCCCAGCGTTCCGGGAGTTCATTTGCAGATGATGCTGCTGCCTTAGCCTGGTGTAAGCCCCAGGCAACCCGATGGAGCTGCTTGGACCTGTGCCTACTAAATAGCAGGCACAAGTCCAAATGGCCCGGCCTGGCCTGGCCTGGTTCAGGGACATGTGGCCTGGGGGCAGGGGGTAGGATCTGGCCTATGGGGCCACCCTCCCCCCTCCCCAGGTTGCCCTCCCTTTGCCCCCCTCTTGCATTCCAAATTTACCCATGCTGGTCGAAGTGCGGGGGCAGCTTTCCAGCTCCCATCTGCGGTGTGCCTGGGCCGACGTTGCTGCCTTAAGGCACATTTGCAACAGTGCTGGGCTGACACAAGCATCTGCTCTCTTTCAAATAATAGACAAAAAAATTGTGGCTGCAACTATACCCTGCCCCAGTTTCTATTTTCTATTGAGTCTGTGACAAATGGCACAAGATAGCATTGCTGCTTATGCAGTACAGGCTGGCTGTTTATTAGCATGCACGCACAACACAATTATAAAGAATTTTGGGTAAATGCGGGTGGATATGAATACTGAAAGAACAAATGAGAGACAATCTTTACTCAGAATGCACTTTTTGATGAGCTACACAAGTCAAGCATGGAGAACTTTGTGCAATTCCATTTTGCGGACCAAAGGGCTTCATGAGATCAAAAGACTTCTGAAGTCTGGGAGGATCAAAGACAACTAAGGTTGTAAAATGTTTTCTTGTAAATATCATATGAATTACAGCGGTTTCCAAACTCTGAATCCATAGCCCACCAATGGATCACAATCCAATTTTTGGTGGTTCCCTAAACTTGACAGGGTAGATTAAATTATGTACATCAAGTGTTAAAGAACATGCTACTTGTGGGGAGCAAGCCACAGAGGCCACAGAGTAAAAAAATAAATTGAGATGGGTCCTGATGCTAAAAGATTTGGGAACTACTGCATTATTACTTTACATGCTTGGATCATACAAAGCTAAAGTCTAGGTCTATATAACTAATGAAGTATATACCTGCTCAATGATTCAGCATGTTATTTAGTCTGCATATTGTTCATTACATTTATATTCCAGCTTTACATAATAGTAATAGAGCCTCACTGGATCAGGCTAAAAGCCCATCTAGTCCAGCTTCCTGTATCTCAGTGGCCCACCAGATGCCTCCAGGAGCACACAAGACAACTAGATACCTGCATCTCGTTGTCACTGGCATTCTGAAGTAGCTTACTTCTAAAGTATGAAGGTTGTACTACCCATCATGGACTGGAGCCTGCGATGGACCTTTCCTCCAGAAATCTGTCCAGTTCAGGCACCTAGACTAGACACCATCGCCACCTCCTCAGCTTTCTCCCATCATGGAGTTTGGGGCGGTGTATACAGTGGTGTCATCTAAATGATTTTAGAACAGGTACTCACTTTTGATTGGCACGTGTCAGGACCCGCCCACCGGAAGTGATGTCATAAGCCAGAAGTGATGTTGTGGCAGGAAGTGACATGAAAAAAGCCCTTTTTGAGGCCTCAGATGATTTTAAACTGACCCAACAGTTGCAACAGTATTCCACAGCACCCCCAGAACATGTTAAGGAGGCCTGGCATCATGTTAAAACCCCAGAGCAACTCATTTTTCAGTGGCAAGGAAAGGAAAGGCTCCGCTCGCTGCCTGCCTGCCTGGCTGGCTCTGAGAACATGCAAGCAACTCAAACCTGCAGGAAATTCAAACGTTGCAGAGGGCGGAGTCGACGAGTGGGCGGGTGAATGGGCGGGGCCAGCTGTAATCCTAGAAACCGGTACTCGCGTACCCCCGCGTACCCCCTGTACTGCATGACATCACTGGGTGTATATGGGATTCCTGGCAGTCTCCCATCTAGGGACTGGCAGGACCTTGACTTGCTTAGCTTGAGCAAGTTGATTCCATCATATGTTCTCTGCCTATGCCCTGGTACTCTACAATGAAGCCATTAGGATAGAACACAACCACCTGGAAGGTTCCAGTATGATTTAAAAACATCAAAAACAGAGGAATATTATTATGTGTGGCAATTATTAGCACTGGCTTTTGGATAGACGGCAAGCTGTCCCAATGGCTAGGGCTGAAAACGAGCATCTTCATTCACAGGATCCATTCATTCACATAGAAGGAAAATAGTGCTTTTTAATGAAGGATATTTTTACTCTCTCAGACCACTGAGAACATTTCTTGCACAGATCACATGTGTTATGCAAGGGCACAATTCCATTTTAATGGGACTAATGGGACTCAGTGGATTGTGCCCATGCCAGATCAACAATATATCTGCGCATACACTTAAGATGGCTCTAATGTATATGCTATACCTTTAATGCAGTAGTTTCTCTGTACCTACTGCATTTATTCATTCATGTCCTGGAAAGATGATTTTTCTGGCTTTTAATGGATTGAAAATCTTAACAAAAAGAAGGCCTAGGGCATCTTCCCAGAAGCTAGTGCTTAGGAAGATGACAGCCTGTTCTAGGGCTGTATTAGAGAAGCACTGGCAATACAAGCATGAAATTGGCACTGTCTATGCTTGAGTTATAGTGCAGTGTGTCTGTCATACTTTGGCATTTTGTACTGTATTCAGCAAGTGATGTTAGAGCAAATTTCATAAGGGAGCATTTCCAAGAGAAGCTATATTAATGTATAATAATTCTGGATAACATAAGAACATAAGAACATAAGAAGAGCCCTGCTGGATCAGGCCAAAGGCCCATCTAGTCCAGCTTCCTGTATCTCACAGCGGCCCACCAGGTGCCCCAGGGAGGCATGAGACAACAAGATGCTTGCATCCTGTTGCCACTCCCTTGCACCCGGTACCAGTAGCCCACCACCTTTGTAAGGAGGTTGCACAATCCATCATTGCCTATAGCCCACAATGGACCTTTCCTCCAGAAATCCGTCCAATTCCCTCTTAAAGGCATCAAGACCAGATGCCATCACCACCTCCTGTGGCAAAGAGTTCCACAGATTTACTACCCGCTGGGTAAAAAAATACTTCCTTTTATCTGTTTTAACTCTCCCAACCCTTAGTTTTAGATAACTGGATCATTCTGAAATTCCATTATTTATGACAAGCTAGTTAAGTATTCCAGGCATCTACCTAGATTAGTGGTTCCCAAACTGTGGGTCAGGACCCACCAGTGGGTCACGACTCACGAGCTAATTTCAAATGGGTCATGACCAGCGGCGGCATTCAACCGGTACGCTGGGCAGGAGGAACGGGTGAGTGGCAGCTCGCCCGTAGCTTACCGCTCCGTTTCGCCGTCTTCCCCACCCCCACTCACCCGTTCCTCCCGCCCAGCGTACTGGCTGAATGCCGCCACTGGTCATGAAGCACCTAGAACAGCCATATTGAAAATAGGGAAGATGGGATGCTGGAAAGGGGGAGGGCTATGTGGTTGTTTTGTTTGTGTCAAGGTTGTAAATAGACTTTTTTCCGTCCGATTTATGTCATTCTAAAAAGTGGGTCCTGGTGCTAAAAGGTTTGAGGCCTAGATCCTTAACTACTTTGCAGTGTGGCTTGACTTCTCAACTGATCAGGTACTTTCCCCAGAACCTTATAAAAATGTTCCTATCTGGGAAAACAGTTCCTATCTGGGAATAACATTGCACCAGGAGTGTGCATTCATACTTAAAATAAATGGCGATAGACATGAATGGGGCCCATCTGAATTATTTCCCATTTGTTTTAAAATGAGCAGGTTGGGGGCACAATGATATTGTTGTTGTTGTTCAGTCGCTAAGTCGTGTCCGACTCTTCGCGACCCCATGGACCACAGCACGCCAGGCCTCCCTGTCCTCCACTAGCTTCCTGAGTTCACCCAATTTCATATTCATTGCTTCGGTGACACTATCTAACCATCTCATCCTCTGTCGCCCCCTTCTCCTTTTGCCTTCAATCTTTCCCAGCATGAGGGTCTTTTCTAAAGAGTCCTCTCTTCTCATCAGGTGGCCAAAGTATTGGAGCTTCAGCTTCAGCATTTGTCCTTCCAGGGAGCAATCAGGCTTGACTTCCTGGAGAATTGACCGATTGGATCTCTTTGCAGTCCAGGGGACTCTCAAGAGTCTTCTCCAACACCATAATTCAAAAGCATCGATTCTTCGACGCTCTGCCTTTCTTATGGTCCAGCTCTCACAGCCATACATGGCTACTGGGAAAACCATCGCTTTGACTATGCGAACCTTTGTTGGCAGGGTGATGTCTCGGCTTTTGATTAAGCTATCTAGGTTCACCATAGCTTTCTTCCCAAGAAGTAAACGTCTTTTAATTTCATGGCTGCAGTCACCATCTGCGGTGATCTTGGAGCCCAGGAAAATAAAGTCTGTCACTGCTTCCATTTCTTCCCCTTCTATTTGCCAGGAAGTGATGGGAGTGGTTGCCATGATCTTAGTCTTTTTAATGTTGAGCTTCAAACCAATTTTGGCACTTTCCTCTTTCACCCTCATCAAAAGGTTCTTTAGGTCTTCCTCACTTTCTGCCAGTAGAGTGGTATCGTCTGCATATCTGAGGTTGTTGATGTTTCTCCCAGCAATCTTGATTCCAGCTTGTGAGTCATCCAGCCCTGCCTTCCTCATGATGTACTCTGCGTATAAGTTAAATAAGCAGGGTGACAATATACAGCCTTGTCGTACTCCTTTCCCAATTTTAAACCAGTCGGTTGTTCCATGTCCAGTTCTAACTGTGGCTTCCTGACCCGCATAAAGGTTTCTCAGAAGGCAGATCAGGTGGTCTGGAACTCCCATCTCTTCAAGAACTTGCCACAGTTTGTTGTGATCCACACAATCAAAGGCTTTAGCATAATCAATGAAGCAGAGGTAGATGTTTTTCTGGAACTCTCTTGCTTTCTCCATGATCCAGCGAAGGTTGGCAATTTGATCTCTAGTTCCTCTGCCTCTTCGGAAACCAGCTTGTACATCTGGTAGTTCTCGATTCACATACTGCTGAAGCCGAGCTTGTAGGATTTTGAGCATGACCTTGCTAGCATGTGAAATGAGTGCAATGGTGCGGTAATTCGAGCAATCTTTGGCATTGCCCTTCTTTGGGATTGGAATGTAAACTGATCTTTTCCAGTCTTGTGGCCACTGTTGGGTTTTCCAAATTTGCTGGCATATGGAGAGCAGCACTTGGACAGCATCCTCTTTTAAGATTTTGAGTAATTCCGCTGGAATGCTGTCACCTCCACTAGCTTTGTTGTTAGTGAGGCTTTCTAAAGCCCACTTGACTTCACTCTCCAGGATGTCAGGTTCGAGCTCAGTGACTGTACCACTGTGGTTATCAGGAACATTGAGATCGGCCTTATAGAGTTCCCCTGTGTATTCTTGCCACCTCTTCTGAATCTCATCTGCTTCTGTTAGGTCCTTGCCATTTTTGTCCTTTATTGTGCCTACCTTAGCATGAAATTGTCCTTTGACATCTCCAATTTTCTTGAAAAGTTCTCTAGTCCTCCCCATTCTGTTGTTTTCCTCTATTTCTTTGCATTGCTCATTTAGAAAGGCCTTCCTATCTCTCCTTGCTGTTCTCTGGAAATCTGCATTCAGTTGGGTATATCTTTTCCTTTCTCCCTTGCTTTTGGCTTCTCTCCTTTCCTCAGCTATTTGTAAAGCCTCGTCAGACAGCCACTTTGCCTTCTTGCATTTCTTCCTCTTTGGGATGGTTTTAGTTGCTGCCTCCTGTACAATGTTACAGACCTCCGTCCAAAGTTCTTCAGGCACTCTGTCTACCAAATCTAAGCCCCTAAATCTATTTGTCACCTCCACTGTATATTCGTAGGGAATCTGATTTAGGTCATACGTGGAGGGCCTAGCGGTTTTCCCTACTTTTTTCAGTTTAAGCCTGAATTTGGCAAGAAGAAGCTGATGATCTGAGCCACAGTCAGCTCCAGGTCTTGTTTTGACTGCCTGTATGGAACTTTTCCATCTTTGGCTGCAAAGAATGTAATCAATCTGATTTCGATGTAGACCATCTGGTGAAGTCCATGTGTACAGTCGCCGTTTGTGTTGCTGGAAAAGGGTGTTTGCTATGACTAATGTGTTCTCCTGACAGAACTCTATCAGTCTTTGCCCTGCTTCATTTTGTACTCCAAGACCAAACTTGCCTGTTATTCCTCTTACCTCTTGACTGCCTACTTTAGCATTCCAATCCCCTATGATGAGAAGGACATCTTTTTTGGGTGTTAATTCTAGAAGCTGTTCTAGGTCTTCATAGAAGCGGTCAACTTCTTCCTCATCAGCACCAGTGGTTGGGGCGTAGACTTGGATTACTGTGATGTTGAAAGGTTTGCCTTGGATCCGAATGGAAATCATTCTATCATTTTTGAGGTTATACCCCAGTACTGCTGTTCTCACTCTCTTGTTCACGATGAAGGCTACTCCATTTCTTCTAAGGGATTCCTGCCCACAGTAGCAAATATAATGGTCATCTGAATTAAATTCTCCCATTCCTGTCCACTTTAGTTCACTAACTCCCAGGATGTCGATGTTCAGCCTTGACATCTCACGTTTGACCACATCTAGCTTGCCTTGATTCATAGATCTGACGTTCCAGGTTCCTATGTAGTATTGTTCTTTGCAGCATCGCACTTTCCTTTCACTTCCAGACACATCCACAGCTGAGCTTCCTTTCAGTTTTGGCCCAGCTACTTCACTCTTTCTGGAGCTACTAGTACTTGTGTTCTGCTCTTCCCCAGTAGCATAATGGACACCTTCCGACCTGAGGGTCTCATCTTCCAGTGTCATATCGTTTAGCCTTTTTGTTCTGTAATCCATGGGGTTTTCTTGGCAAGAGTACTGGAGTGGGTTGCCACTTCCTTCTCCAGCGGACCACGTTTAGTCAGAACTCTCTGCTGTGACCTGTCCATCTTGGGTAGCCCTACATGGCATAGCTCACAGCTTCATTGAGCTACTCAAGCCCCTTCGCCACGACAAGGCAGTGATCCATGAAAGGGCACAATGATATGTATGAGTACAAATGGTGTTTTTTTTTTGAGACCCCATTTGTACACATTCATTTTTTTAAAATCCTTACTTTGACAAGCAGTTTCCCCCCAACTTCTGTGTTAGTGCAGAGGTGTACCTGGGGTGGGTACTACTGTGTGGCACTTATCTGTGTGGCACTTATTACTGTGTGGCACTTACTACTGTGTGGCACTTATCTGCAGAAGTTTGGCGTTCCAGAAGTTTGGGGGTAACGTAGTGATGTCATAATATCACCTGGAACCTTCTGGACTATAGCATTGCTTTAAATGGGGAAACTCCACCACTGGACTGCCTCCATTCCATGATACTCGGCCTGCTCTGGGCCAGTCGTAGAATTGTAGAGTTGGAAGGGACCTACAAGGTCATCTAGTCCAGCCCCCTGCCTGTAACATTTAGTCCATCAACCTGCCTGCAGTCCTTCCATATTCTCTCCAGTGCATGGCAAAGACTCAGCAAGAGTGCAAAGCGACTGGGCCTGGAGTGGGCTAAAGATTGCCTAATGGAGGCTTGGGTGATGTGGTGTCGCCGTTTTGAAGGATGCACATGCCACTGCAGAGCTAAGCATATGCTGCCAAACATATACTGATGGCGGGGTGGGCAGATGGCAGGGAGGGGGAGTAATAGAACAGTTTAGGAGCAGGTGCCAGGGAGTGAGGGGGAGAATCAGTGGTAGATCTCCATTTTTCTGCCTGTCCTGCCCTGATCTCCCAACTATATAGCTGGCAAAGCTTCAAGGAGACCCCTAGGCCTATGCAGAGGTAAGGAAAAACCTTTCACAAGTCTCCTGATCAAACCCCACCACCACCATAGCATGCAGCACTTACCTCCATGATAGGGTTACCAGTTACAAACTGGGACAGAGTGCCTCTACCTTTAACCATTGAATAAAAAGGGAATTTTGGCAGGTTCAGCTTTTGAAACCCTTCCATGATGAGCTGCACCTGCCCAAATTCCCTCTGCTATACAATGATTAAAGGTAGAGGCACTCTGTCCCAGTTTGTATCTGGCAGCCCTGTCCATGGAGGGCCCGCATGCTCCAGCCTGGCTGGGGGATGGGATTGGGCTGAAAGATGATGACTCTTCATTATCCGGCGGCAGCCTTCTCATGCCCATAGTCCAGCTGCAGCCTTCTCATGCCCGTTTTGTTACCATCCGTGCACGTTGTTAAAAATGTGGCAAAATGAATGGACATTTTCTCCTTGCATATGGTACAGCAGGTTGCAAGCTTTAGTTCCTTGCAGAAATTAAATAAACCTTTTCAGAAAGAAATGAGACAGATGCTTTACATATCAACACAGCTCTGAAAGTGGGAGAGATTTTACCTCTGTGATGCCTTTACTAACTTTTCTTTTTAAGAATTCATGTTTGGAAGCAAGATGAACAGACAATTAAGTGAAAGATTTTCTAATGGGATTAAGAAGGAACAGAAATCTGCTAGGCAACTATGCAAATCATTTGTAGGCCTGCCTTTTAATTTGCATGCGCTCATGTTTTAAAATAGAAACGCATCCAAAATGATTCATTGCCATATGCTTATCTGAGGATTGCAATCCTGCTTTGGATATGATATGACTTTTATTGGGGGGGGGGGGGAAATGAAGACATTAGGAAAAATGGCATTTTAATTGATACAATGCGTTTTACAATGCTGCACAATTGTATTCTTAGAGGATGAAATGGAGCTGATCATAACAATACAAAAGAAGGACCTAATTAAGAAGTCATATGAGAAAGGGGAGGGGGCCCGGTCTGTGATAGGCAAGGCATTCTATAAGCAATTATCATTAGCTTGAAAAAAGAAAAACTCTTCTGGAAAAAAAAATGCAGATTAGCAGGTTTTGTTGTGATGCACTCGTTTGATGCAGACATCTGGCACTGTGGCATCCATCAATGTGGCACCCAGTAATAGCTTAAAACAGTGGTTCCCAAACTGTGGGTCGGGACCCACCAGTGGGTTGCAAGCCAATTTCAGGTGGGTCGTGAAGTTCCTAAAGCAGCCATATTAAAAATATGGGAAGATGAGATGCTGGAAAGGAGGAGGGCTATGTGGTCATTTTGCTTTTGCCAAGGCTATAAATAGGCTTTTTTTCGTTTCTGATTTACTGTGCTGCTGGAAAATGGCTGAGAAATAACCCAACTTACTGCTGCGTTCTCAGGAAAACAGCAGGCTCTGGTGACACAATGATGGCACTTCCGGCCATGACATCACTTCCGGTGGGTCCTCTCATTCTAAAAAGTGGGACCCAGTACTAAAAAGTTTGAGAAGCACCGGCGTAAAATGTTTAAGAAGATGGGAGTTAAATAAGTGATGTTTCTTACTCCTAAATTCAGAGTGATGGTAAAGCAAACCAGGTTCTGAGAGCAAATCTAACACTGGTGTAATCCATCCTGCTGCCTTACTGGAGGATCAAGGAAATGCCTGGTCCAATGCCTTTAGTGCACTCGGTGGCTTTAACATGCTGTTTTAAGGTTCCCTGAAGATGCCATTAGTGCAGCCTGGATGCTAATTGCACAGAAAAGAGTGTATTCCTATTGCAAAGCATACCCTTGTGGCCAGCACTCATCCTGCACATGATGCCTGTGCTCCGCATTGGTTGTCCTACAGCCCAATCCTAACAAACAACCCCAACGGTGATGCGGCTGCACCAATGGGGCATGAGCTGCATCCTGTGGTGGTGGGGACAGTCATAGACAACTCCTCAAGGTAAGGAACTGTTCATTTAAAACATCTGTGCAGATGCCAAGAGAAGAATGCTTCCACTCTTGGATGTCAATATTGCAAGTGTCACAATGTCTTGGGTTATGATTCCAGTATTTTCGAAAGAGGCAGTGTACAGGTTGTGTATCCCTTATTTTATTTTATTTATTATTAAATTTGTACCCCGCCTTATTGTGCCCGAAGGCACCCATCCGGACTGCTTGGGATGGGAAGATGTCTGGATTTTGGGTTTGTTTGGAATAGTTGCATAAATACAAGGAGAAATGCTTCCTCTTGCTCTTTTCACTGTTACCCATTTCTGCTGCCCTCTAACATTTTTCAACAATGGCACACACCACAGAGCAGAGACTAGAACTTACAGCCTGTACGTGGGAATGAGCACACGAAGACCTTCTTTTTACAGAAAGTTTTTTTAAAAATATTGGACAAAGATGTCTGGATTTCAGAATAGTTGGGATTTTGGATGTCCGGAAAAGGGATCATCTACTGTACCTGTATGCTAAAAAGTGTATCTTTGTCACCGATACAAATCTGCAGATGCATCACTTCTAAAATATGTGTCTAACTTACACTGGCCATGTAGGGAAAAAGGGAATTACACCATAACAGGTGCATACAAATATCTAAATTCAGTTTATTCATTTGAACTGGACTTTTTGGATTTCAAAGTCATTAGTCCCTGCCTTCAGAGACACAGAAACTATAATAAAACTTCTATGTCTACTGAACTCTGGTATTGTAACCAGGACAAAGGCTTTGGCGTGTGTAGTGGAGAGCAGTACAATAATTAGTTGTCAATACATACAGCAAACAGAAGCTTAATGCGTTTTTTATCTGCAACAAGACTGACAGCAATTCAGGCAGCCCAATCCTATACCCCCTTAGCGCCGGCGCTGCGCTTTTGCGCTAGCCGAACGCTGTAGCAAATGTGCCGTAAAGAATGTCTGCATCAGTGCTATGGTGCTCAGTCGGCGCAAGCGGCAGTGCCAGCGCTCGGGCATCACCACGACCGTCGGCAGCGCCGGCCATGCGCCAGCCAAGTGCTGGCGTTGCTCAGTCACCGCAGGGCCTCCGTGAGGGCGTTCCAGAGGCGTTCCGGGGGGTGTAACTGGGCGGCGCAATGGGTGGAGACGGGGGTTGTGACACGGTTGTGACGCAGGATGGCCGTAGTGCCAAATCCTAACGCCGGTTCCCGGCCAGGGCGGCCCTGATTCCGGCCGCTCCTGTTCACGTTCCTCTGCACCTGCTATTTTGCCAGCACAGATCCGAGCCAGCCCATAGGGGTGACTGGGGCTTATGCGGGTGTAAGTGGAAAACTTCCCCTTGTCCTGCATGTTGCTGCCGCCGCCTCCTAATGGGCCTTGGGATATGGCCCTGCTATGTCGGCCTTACTAGGCCGGCATAGTATAGGATTGCGCTCTAACTCTTAGAATGAAGAAATGAGCTACCATAGTAAGAGTGCAGTCCTAACCTGGAGTTAGGCTGGCACAGTTAAGCCAGCAAAGTTTGGCCAGCACCAAGGCTACCGTATAGTGCATTTGGACCACTCTCAGAGTCAGGGAGGATGGCGCATGTCTGTGTGCTGGCCTCTCTGACTCCAAGAGTGGTCCAAACATACTTTACGGTGTCCCTTGTGCCATCCAAACTTTGCTGGCCTAACTATGCCGGCCTAACTTCAGGTTAGGATTGCACTCCAAATGTGATGGTGCTGGGCATGTGCTACACCCTGCAACACCTCAATCCAGCACAGATCAGTTAAACCTCCCATTTTTTCCTCGAAAATTGTGTTATTTCTGAGTCCATTGCAAAGTTCAGGCCCTACTGAAGGCCCATTGACAACATCAGGAGCACTTTACCGCTGTGAGTTCCACAACTTGTTTCTGAGCCACAGAGCCTCCATTTCCCCTTCCCTCTCTCCCAAACTTATCTGGTGGTAGCGGCGATGACCTTGGAGCCTTGTGATAAGGAGCACCGGTGCCAAGATCTCCTAACGCTGGAGATTATCCAGGCCCCCTTTATCCTGGGCTCCTGGAGATGGAAACACTGCTCCCAAGTGTTCAGTGCTCAGAGCAGCGGCGTCATGGAGCCGGAACGCTGGGCGGGAGGAACGGGTGAGCGGCAGCCCGCCTGTTGCGTACTGCTCCGTTTCACCGTCTTCCCCGGTGAAGAAGACACCCAGTGGGGACGACAGCGAAACGGAGCGCCACGCAACGGGCGGGCTGCTGCTCACCCGTTCCTCCCGCCCAGCGTTCCGGCTGCATGACGCCACAGGCTCCGAGTATAAAACTGGCACTATGTCTGAAAGCTAGTTTCTGTGGGGAAACAGAACATTGTCAGTTTTGCTGGGGTTAACTCATATAGGCCTGAGGGTCAGCAGAAGCTTTGTGAGGATGGCTAAAAACCAGGAAATGGTCTCAGGGCTGGGGAAGCTAAGAAGGCAGAAACCCCAAAGGCAAGATGGTTGGAGGAAGGTGTGACAGTGAAGAAAAAGGAAACTGAAGTGAGATTTGAAGGAAAGGGTGGAGGAAACAGAACTTAATAATTTTGTACTGTCCATAATTTTATTCTTTGGGACTTATGGAAATATGTACTGTATAGGACTGCAGCCTTTGTTTTATTATTGACACATGCATATTGTGTTGCACATAATGTCTGAAAATGAAATTGCCATTTTGATCAGCTTGATTACCTTCAGGAGACGCAAATCCTTCTGTAGCGGTTAACATGAGGACATGGCTAGAATAGCTGTCAATAACACCAGGACAGAAGCACTGTAATAATGTATCAGTCATAAAGGAAGCAGCGTTATGAAAAAAAAAATATTACTGTAGTAGACCTTCATTTCATTTATCATGCTGCACCCTCCACTGCCTTGCAGGCTTTGAAAGGTCAGAGCAGCAAAAGAAATATAGAAAATAGAGATGCATTTGGTTAGTGACCTTTTAAAACCACATATCCATATGGATGCATACAGCATCTGCAGTCTGTCCGGTTTAAATGGAAAGCAGTCAATATGGGTCATGTCAATGCATCTCCTGCCTAGAGATCTGCAGAACACTTTATTGACTGTTTTGACCTTTCATCTTTTCTGTTTCATTATGTTTCACTCCGAAAGGCACACAGGAGAGCATCCCCCTGCCCCCTCCGCGCATGATAGTGGGAAGAATCCTGGCAGCTGCCAGGACATATAGAGAAGACAACCTGCGTCCTTTTTCCAGCAACAATGACAAATTGCAGTGGCTGGAGATCGGCCCTGCACTCAGTCACCCCCCAAAGGGAAATGGTAGGATCTGGGCTTCAGTCATAGAGTGGAGGTCTTGTATTCTTCCTTCTTTCTCTCTGGCTATAGGCTGACAAAGCACCCAATGAGCAGGCTCCTTGCCTTAGCGCTCAATCCTAAGCAACTTTCCAGCACCGGGGCAAGGGAAATGCAGCTTGCAGGAAAGGGAACAAACATTCCCTTACCTTGACTACAGGATGAAGCACATGCCCCATTGGCACAGCTATGTCAGTGCTGGAAAGTTGGTTAGGAGTGTAGTATGGAAACTACACATACCCTTAGTGTAGTATGGAAACTATGAACTCAGGCAAGTCTTTGGCTCTTCTTCTGCCAAAAGAGAAATAAAGTCATTTTTTCTTGTCCATGACAAGGAATCTGTGATCTTGCACATGTTTACTCTTCCCATGTTGTCTTACTGATAGGAGCAGACCACATACACAAACAAGGACAATTAATGCAAGTCAACCCCAGCATACCATTGGAAAGGCAGAAACATTGGAGCATACCTTTGGAAACAGCAAGGTTTATGCGCCGAGGTGTCCCTACTGTAGAACACACCTGCGGTGACACCACTTGGTATTCTGGAAGTCTGAGGGTGACGTAATGCCCCTGACCTGCTATGCTCATACGTTGATTTAAGTGCAAAAAGCCCCCTTCCCTTCAGCAGTCTTTGTGCTACTTCATGTCCAGCCACTGCATGCTCTTGCCAGCGAGTAGCAAAAACACAATAGAAAAAAAAGCATGTAGCAGCTGGGCCTTTTCTCTTCCCCATTGTTCTTTATGAGCTTTCCCCCACCTATGCCAGCTCTGTTGCTGATGTAGTGTTTTTCTGGTGTTGCGGCATGTCTAGGGAGGTTGGGATATGATGTAGTATATCAACGGCTCATCCCCCCCTGTCGTGCCCTGATCTCTCCCCTGTTTTGGTCTCTCTTCCAGCCAATTTGTGCTAGGGCATTTTTCCATCATTACATTGTGATACACCACAATGCATTTGTGGTGCATCTTTCAGTGGACAAACTTCTACGACAGCAGGGCTGTCTCTGAGCCACTGGAGGTGGAAACAGTAGCGTCCCTAGAGGGGGGACGAGGCACTATATTTTGCAAGGCACCTTACCTGCAGTGTAAACCGCTCCTCTTCCTTGCTGTAGTAGCCACTAACCATTGCAGATAAACTATTGCATTAGGCATGGGATGAATAGAATGGATAGAGGGAGGTTCTTTTCCCTCTCTCACAATACCAGAACCAGAACCACTAAAATTGAGTATTGGGAGAGTGAGAACAGATGAAAGGAAATACTTTTTAACCCAGCCCATAATTAATCTGTGGAACTCCTTGCCACAGGAGGTGGTGATTGTGTCTGGTCTAGGTGGCTTTAAGAGGGGACGAGACAGATTTCTGGAGGAAAAGTTCATCGCAGGTTACAGGCCATGACAGGTGGTGCAACCTCCCTACGTTAGAAGTAAGTTACTTCAGTATGCCAGATGCAAGGGAGTGGAAACAGGATGCAGGCATCTTGTTGTCTCATGTGCTGCCTCAGGCATCTGATGGGCCACTGTGAGATACTGGAAGCTGAACTAGATGGGCCTTTGGCTTGATCCAGTGGGACTTTTCTTCGATGTTCCCCAAGAGGACTGGCTAAGTGGTTTACATGGCAAGGTAAGTCTTGCAAAACTTAGCGCTCCGTCCCCCTCTAGGGGTGCAACTGGGTGGAGATATGCCAGCATAGATATGCCTATCTTTGTGGATAGGATTGGACCTTTGATTATTCAGAAATTCAACCTTGCTATTAACTCTCATTTGGTTATACTTAGCTTGATGCTGAAAGAATCTGTCGGTTCAATCTGTATCTCCCACACATTTCCTTCTACCCTTTTTGAAGCACAGAAGATGTGTACATTTCAGCAAAGCCATTTCAACAAAGACAGACACTTGATTTCTCAGAATAATATAATCTGAGCTACCAGTTTCTTCCAGCACTGTCCTATCAAGGTAATAACAACAACAACAACAACAACAACAACAACAACAACAACAACAACAACAATAATAATAACAATAACAACAATAATAACAATAATAACAATAATAATAATATTTATATACCGCCTTTCTTAGGTCATTAGATTGCTCCTCTGACTTTAACTCAAGGCGGTTTACATAGGCAGGCTTTATTCATAAACACAAAGGTTTTTACAAATTACAAGGAAGTTCTATCTTTCAAGAACAACATACAACATACAGATGGTACTTTCATGGTGTAGTCTTCTTTCTGGCCACACAATTTGCCTTCCAGCTGGCTGATAAGCAGCTTCTCTGCTCCCACCAAAGAAGCGGCTGGCCCAGCACACTCCCCTCTCACAGGCAGTTGTAGCTCAGCTCTAATCAGTTGCAGTTTACAAGGTCTGCCGCTCAGGGAGACTCCCGGTGATCCCGAACTGGCGACCTTCGGATGTTATCTTCAGGCAAACGGAGGCTTTAACCCTCTCAACTACACCTCCTCCCCTAGCTGCCATAAATGGAAAAAAAACTGTTTCAACAATTTGGGTAATTACATTGCGTATAAATTATTGCGCATATTTGTTTTGTAATTTCATTCATTATCCCTTCGAGTGCATGCTTTCTGGAGAACCCCATGAAGACATTTCATGGCAGGTTCCAAAATGCTTCACATTCAAGTATCTTCTTACTTTGGAGTTCAGAACTTCCTCTTGATCAGATGATGGAACAGATGATTTGGGAAGTCTCCATGTTTTTTTAAATTTTGTACGTAGCACCATGCTTGTGCCATTTTTTGCAGCTTTTTGTTCCTTTAGTTCAATTGTATATTTTCATGCTTCAATATGCGTGTTATGTGGGCTGTGGATTGAGAAAATACTGCAAAAAAAAAAAAAAAGACAATCTGTATGTGATTGTGTGGATGATTGCATCCAGATTATTTCGGTGTTGTGTTCTACCAATGTGCAGGAGTACATATGTACATCACATTAATCGCCATGTGAAAATAATCTTTCCACAATTTTACCTATGATTGCATCAAGATTTCATTTTGGCACTATTTTATCAACGTACACATATGTGTGGGTAATGTGGGAAGTGGAGTCAATGAAGGAATATTTCTAGGAATATTCCTAAATTAATTCCAGGATAATTTTAGGAATTCTACTAGTTATATGGGAATACAGCAGAAATGGAATGCAGTGCAGGGCAAACCAGAAGGAAAACAAAGGAACAGAATGAGGAAAACCCTCTCAACTATGCTTCTGAGAGGCATTTTATATGTGTGAGAAATGACAATTGTGCCTATATATACAGGTATAAGCATGCCTTGGTATCCACTGGGGTTCCGTTCCAGACCCAGCTGTGGATACCTAAAACTATGGATACTGGGGTTGCCTTTGTAAGGTTTTGCTGCAACAGTCAGTGGTTTTGCTGCAACAAGTTAAAAAGGAGATTTGTTTAATGTTCCTCTATCTTTTTAACCCCCTTCAAGGATCACTGCCTTATCATGGGAAGGGGCTTGAGTAGCTCAATGAAGCTGTGAGCTATGCCATGATGTAGGGCTACCCAAGATGGACAGGTCATAGTAGAGAGTTCTGACTAAACGTGGTCTGCTGGAGAAGGAAATGGCAACCCACTCCAGTTCCCTTGCCAAGAAAACCCCATGGACTACAGTATTAAAAGCGTAAACGATATGATGCTGGAAGATGAGCCCCTCAGGTCGGAAGGCATACAAAATTATGCATGGAAGGGATAAAGTCGATAGAGGGATGTTCTTTTCCCTCTCTCATAACACCAGAACCAGGGGGCATCCACTAAAACTGAGGGTTGGGAGAGTTAAAACAGATAGAAGGAAGTACTTTTTTACCCACCGGGTAGTTAATCTGTGGAACTCCTTGCCACAGGAGGTGGTGATGGCATCTGGTCTTGATGCCTTTAAGAGGGGATTGGACAGATTTCTGGAGGAAAGGTCCATCGTGGGCTATAGGCAATGATGGATTGTGCAACCCCCCTACAAAGGTGGTGGGCTACTGGTACCGGGTGCAAGGGAGAGGCAACAGGATGCAAGCATCTTGTTGTTTCATGCCTCCCTGGGGCACCTGGTGGGCCGCTGTGAGATACAGGAAGCTGGACTAGATGGGCCTTTGGCCTGATCCAGCAGGGCTCTTCTTATGTGCTTATGTTCTTATAAGGCATCCATTATGCTACTGGGGAAGAGCAGAAGACGAGTACAAGTAGCTCCAGAAAGAACGAAGTAGCTGGGCCAAAACCGGAAGGAAGCTCAGCTATGGATGTGTCTGGAAGTGAAAGGATGTGATGGTTAGATAGTGTCACCGATGTAACAAACATGAAATTGGGCAAACTCCGGATGCTAGTTGAAGACAGGGAGGCCTGGTGTGCTGTGGTCCATGGGGTCGCAAAGAGTTGGACACGACTTAGCGACTGAACAACAGCAATCTTTTAAATAGGCGTGCCAGTATCCATGGTGTTTATAGATAACTGAAACCGTGGATACTGAATCAGTGGATACTGGGGCACGCCTGTACCTTAAAGTAATATAGTCTTTCTAGATCACTACCAGTTCTGTTTATTGAATATGGCAAAGGTCCTAGCTTCAAAGCAGCCACTCCTGTCCAGCATGCGAGCTGTGCATGCAGAAACAGGTTTATGCACATGCAGGCACACACACACCCTTACCCAGCGTTGTCATTCAGCCGGAATGCTGGGCGGGAGGAATGGGTGAGCGGCAGCCCGCCCGTTGTGTTCCGGTCCGTTTCGCCGTCTTTCCCGCCCCCCGCGGGGCTCCCCGCCCCCCACGGGGCTGCCGCTCACCCGTTCCTCCCGCCCAGTGTTCCGGCTGAATGACAACGCTGCCCCTACCTGATGCAGATGAGCATTTGAATTCATATCACACTGCTCATATGAGCCCCACCGAACGTAATGGATGCAGCTTTGATGTGGATGGTAATGCAGATCCCTCTCTGTGGTAATGATTTGTTGTTGTTGTTGTTGTTGTTGTTGTGTGTGTGTGACTAGGGAGCTAGTATGTGGCGTTTTATTTAGAGACGAACACAATTAGGACTCCCTGCTCTTTTACTTTTTGACTCTGATTCTATTCCTCAGCCTCCAACAGCAACCTGACATGCAGATATTAAATAGGTGAAGGCTTTCCTGTTTCTGCTGTGGGGGATGCGGGGCTTGCCAATACAACTGGATGCACAGCAAGGCAGACTGGGTTGCAGATGCAAAGGCGAGCTTATTATCTGGGATCTTAAGGATGCTCTAATCTGCACTGTTAATGTCCTTCTGAATAGGCTTCCCCTCTGCCTTCCCCTATAAGCATATGTGTTGTATATAAATTGGTGCAGCGTGACTCAGTGCCAGAAGAACACACTGTTTTCTTCTTTCTAAGTGCCAGCATGGGTTTCCGCAGTTAGGCACAGCAGGTAGGAATGGCCTGCCCAGATTCAAAGAACAGCTCATGCTGGCAACCATGTCACAGACATTTTTTAAAACCCTGGGAGAATTAGAGCATCTCATTCATCTGCACAAATGTATCGGGAGGCAGGAGCAGAATGTGTCAACGATGAAAACAAACACCTCAGGTGCCACGCTGTCAGTTCATGTGCAGAGAGAGGGGGAGAAGACATTACAAGAACTAATGTGAGGCTGCAATTCCATGTACTCTGGGGAGGTAATGCCTTCCTGGTCCTTTTGGGTGCCATCCTCTCAGCACCCCTCCAGCTGAAGGCCTCCTAACTAATGATTTCCTTCTATTCCAGCATGCCAACTCTCTCTGGCAGAAGAGCCTCAGGCTGTATTTTCCACAGTTGCCTCCCCACATACTCTCATGTAGCGGCTCCCAAATCGTTTAGCTCCAGGAACCACTTTTTTAGAATAGCACTTTTTAGAATGGCACTTGTGTTGGGACCGACCAGAAGTTATATCATTAACCTGGAAGTGATGTCATAGCCGGAAGTGACATCATTAAGCAGGAACTGCCGCCATTGTGACATAATCAGATGATACTCCTGGAATGCAAACTGGCATTCCTGGACTGCAGCAATTGCACAGCCATGACACGGCCCTGACAGAAAACAAGATTAGGACAAAATATTATGGAAAAAGCAGTTTTAATTCCTAATTCAGACAATTCCTGCAGCTCTGCGTTGAATAAGGAATGAGGAATAAAGGGCCAGCTTCAGCCTCCTTTCACTCTCGATCATTCGAACCTTCACAGGATGTTTGTAAGGCTAAAATGCCACCCTGAGTTCCTTGAAAGAAGGGCAGGATACTATGCTTACCAAGAGCTGCAACAATAAAACAACAGATCAAGACATGGAACAGATGTTGGGCAGCTGAAGGAGAGAGAAAACTTTAACCCACACAGTTGGGGATTTTATATCTTACATATCTGTGGGATTTTGAGCCAGGCCTGCTCCGAGCTCTCCATGCCAGATGTTTACATGAGGACCTAAATGACACTCTGAGTGGTGCAGATGCTCACTTTCCCTATAAGCACTCAGCCAACCAGGCACTCTGCTTCACTTATAACAGTGGACTTCAACCTTTTTCATGCCACAACCCCAACAAATAAATAAGCGGAGTAGGAGACTGGGGACCCACTGTCAATCCCCACTCCCAGAACCAAATCTACCCATTCCCCACGCCCATTACGCCCTCCCAGCACTGTTCACTGTAACCATACATTCTTATTAGAGATAGCAGAAAAGGTTCCCATGAAGCTATTTTAGCACAATTGCTAAGAACCTGAGCAAGCCTGGGACAAAATCCTCAGGTACCAGAAGGGGAACGCCAGATGCCGACAACCTTTTTCTTGGTGGTGCTCTAGTCCAGTGGTCTTCCTTTAATCTTTTCCATCCCTGTACATTGCGGTGACTCCACAACTGAGGCTCTGCTACCCGACTGGGGTCCTGACCCCAAGGTTGAAAAACACTTGACTTATAATAAGTTATATCATTTGCTGTCTTCACTTTTTACCTCTTAGTTCCTCAGTAGTTACTGATCTGGTAGTATTCCAGTTTGGGAGAGTTATTTTGTTCATTCCCCACTTGTTGCATTTGTCTAATTTTCAATGGAGCCAGGCAGTCCCCATAGCAAAGTGGCCAAGGACAACCTATTGTACTGTTTAAGTACCACCAGTGATATTCATGTCACCGGTTGAAAAACACTCATCGGCACTATAAGAATCATTCTTAGCAGTAGAGTAGTCCCCAAGAGTGCCTTTTGTGTGTATTCTTTCCAGGGTTTAGAATCCTTCATGTAATCATCTTCTTGGAACTCTTACAGGATCCCTCTAAGGGATCCCTCTAAGAACTCCTACAGGTTGCTCTCTGCCTGCTGCAGATGGTGTGCAGATAGGGAGAAAGAACACACTGTCCAGGGGTGCCACTAGGGTTTGCCTCACCCAGTGTGAGAGCTCATTGCGTCACCCCAACTTTAGTTTAGTTTATATTAATATAATTTATATTAATATATAACAGTACAGGTCATCCAATAAATCAGCAGCCAACAAAAAACCAATGGCCAACTGGATGAAACTCAGAGCACAATCCTAAACTGGAGTTAGGCCAGCATAAACTAAGTCAGCAAAGTTTGGCCGGCACAAGGGCCACCGTAAAGCACGTTTGGACCACTCTCAGAGTCAGAGAGGATGGTGCCCATCTGTGAGCTGTCCTCTCTGACTCCGAGAGTGGTCCAAACATACTTTACCATCTCGCTTGTGCTGGCCAAACTTTGCTGGCTTAGTTTGTGCCAGCTTAACTCAGTTTAGGATTGCACCCTGAGAGTGGTCCAAACATACTTTACCGTATCCTTTGTGCCAGCCTAACTTTTTGCTGACCTAACTGTGCCAGTCTAACTCCAGGTTAGGATTGGGCCCTCACACAACTGAATAAGAGTTCAAGTAGTAGCTCCAATATCTGGAAATGAGAGCTGATTCATATTAACACCTTATGATGATGATGATGATGATGATGATGATGATGATGATGATGATGATGTTTATTATGTTTATTATGTTTATTATTATTTATTAGATTTATATCCCGCCTTTTTGCCCGAAGGCACCCAAGGCGGCATTACACATAAAATATAGAAATTTAACATTAAAAAACATTTAAAAAACAATATTAAAACAATACAATAAAACAAAATAAAAACAAAGAAATAAAATTTAAAAACAAGAAGCCCTGTGGATCATACAGTATAAAATATAACAAACCAGCCAGCCAGCCTGTCAACAATTAAAAGCTTTTTGAAATAAAAAGGTCTTCAGCCCCCGCCGAAATGTTAACAACGAGGGAGCAGTTCTCAATTCTAAGGGGAGGGTATTCCAAAGTTGGGGGGCCACCACCGAGAAGGCCCTCTTCCTGGCC
>JAJKFI010000030.1:12384290-12413647 GCA_029204185.1 Lerista edwardsae
TGATTGATTGATTGATTGATTGATTGATTGATTGATTGATTGATTGATTGATTGATTGGAGTTAGGCACAGTTAGGCCAGCAAAGTTTGGCTGGAACAAGGGCCACCGTAAAGTGCATTTAGACCACTCTCAAAGTCAGGGAGGATGGTGCATGTCTGTGTGCCGGCCTCTCTGACTCCGAGAGTAGTCCAAACATACTTTACGGTGGCCTTGTGCTGGCCAAACTTTGCTGGCCTAATTGTGCCAGCCTAACTCAAGGTTAGGATTGCACCTTCAATGAGAGTCAAAATGGATGAATAGTTTCTATCCCAACCCTTTCTGTAACATTCATAGTGTGTAATATTTTGATCCTTGAAATAAAGTCTTCACTTTTGGCATGGATTTGAAGGCAACAGCTGCCTCCGTGCACATGTGGATGAACAGCATTGTATAGCGTGAGATCAATGCTCCATTGCATTCCTTCATTGACCTTTGCTGTATGTCATGCATCATTTTGCTCAACATTCTCCGTGCTATGGCTTGGTCTATTAATCTACAGCAGCTCCAACAATTCATGTTGTACAACCCCATCTGGATCAAAAAATCTGCTCTTTGTGTGTGTCAAAACCTACTGGGGCGTTCCAGTTTTGATGATGAAAGCATAGCTTTTGTTTTTATCCCCTTGAGATCTGATTTCTTCTCAAAATGTGGGGGCAAAAGGAACAATTCATGTGCATCTGTTGAGTTAAATCTTAGGGAACTGGGGAAGAGATAATTAGAAAGTAATAGACTGTGACTTATTCATTTTTGGCATGGTAAATAGAATGTGGTTAATCTGGTAGTAGGGATCACAAAGGGCAAAAGTAGTGAGCGGGGTTGTTCAGATATCACAGCATTATATTATGATTATTTGAGGCAGCCAGAGAGCTACCACATATTATTTTCTAAGCTTTGTGGGTGGCCCCTTGTAAGAGGTCACAGCAGGTGCAGCACAAGTGTGTGAGTTTTCAGAAGTAGCCACACTATGAAAGAGTGCAGTATTAGCTACTATGGCATCTTGTTTTTCTGGTGATCTATTGCTTGCAAGTCAAGACTGGCCCCTGCTCCACCTTCCAAAGCTCATTAGCTTCCTTGCCTGGAGTTACAGGAGCCTTACAGTGCAATCCTGGGCAATGCTTATTCAGAAGTAAGCCTCATTGAAGTCAATGGAACTGTGTGTTGGGACCCACCTGGTGGGCCGCGATCTGATGTCCGGTGGGTCACGGAAAGCTGGGAGCAGCCATCTTTGAAACTGCAGACTCTTTGAAACTCTTTGAAATGGCAGACTCTTTGAAACTCTTCCAATATTCCTTTTGTGATTATTAACAGTTTGAATTTTCAAGTGTTTTTTTTAAAAAATTTTGTTTTTAGTTCAGTGCTTTTACATCATATTTTGTCCTCATCATGCTTTCTGTTAAAGATGTTTCATGATTGTGCATTTGCTTCAGTCCAGGAATGCCAGTTTGCATTCCAGGAGTGTCATTTGATTATGTCACTATGGCAGCATTTCTTGCTTGATGATGTCACTTCTGACTGTGGCATCACATCAGGTTAATGGCATCACTTTTGGTGGGTCCCTACACGAGTGCCATTCTAAAAAGTGGGTCCCGGTCTAAAAAGCTTGAGAACCTCTGATATATAGGATTGCAGCTGGGGGGCCAGACAGCTGCCAGAGGCTCCTCAGAGGAAGAGGATGTTCATCCCCTTCCCCTAGGTAAGCCCAGAGACCTGCCAATGGGTCTCCTCGATTTGCACCTACTATTTAGCTGATGCAGACATAGAGGTCTGGATCCAACAGTGAAGGTTACATCAGTAGTAGATTGCAAGGGGTCCAAGGGGCAGAGGATCTAGGATGCCTTTCAGCCTGAGTCTGCTCCCAACCTCCAAACTGCTGCCAGTGCAAGCCAAAATGATCTGCTTCCTGATCAAGCAAGAAACAGACCATCCCCCTCTTTATCATGCTCCTTGCACACTGCTGAGAAACGCAGAAGCAAGACTTCTGGTTTCATTTTCAAGGGCAGCCGGAAGCCCCACACTTCCAAGTTCCATAGCACCATGCAAGGAGCAGGATTTGGTGGTACAGTGGTGCCTTGTTATCTATAGATTCAGTATCCACTGATTTAACTCAGCACTGATACCAGGGTCCACGTTCAAATGCCTTGTAACAAGGAAAAAAAGGGGCCAAAATCCATTTCCTACCTTCCTACATTCCATTAGATTCCATTATTCTCCCCATCTAGTGGCTGAATGCGGTATAGCATCTCTACTAATGCATTCTAGGGTAACAATGGAGGAGCAAGGAATCTGAAAGTGGGCCTTTAAAGTTATTTTTCCATTCATTTTGATAGCCACTGATTTTGGTATCCACTGGAAGTTCCAGAGAGGAACCCCAGTGAATAAGGGACACGACCTGTAATTTTGTATTGGGGAGATGGTGGACCCGGGGTGGCATCAGGTTGCGTTTCTGGGTCACACCATCCCTGCTAGCATCTAATACTTTTTCCTGTTATGGAGGTGAGCAGACAGTATGACTTTTTAAATAGCTCATCTACAGAGCTCACATGTATGATGAAATGGAACCTGTAATATATTGGGTTCCATGCTATAGAAACTCAGACAAGGCAGGTGCAGCTTGAACACGTATTGAAACAGGCAACAGTTAGAACTGAACTGAAGGGCAACAGCCCAACCCCTGTATATATTAACTCCACCCCCAGTTTTCCCACGCTTCAGGATTCACAAAGCTTAGGGCTCCTGATTGGAGGGGTGATGAACTCAACCCTCCAGCAATCTTGCTCAGGCTTAACCCCCGGCTATCCTCCTGCATACGTAACAGAACCAGTAGTTTATTCTGCACTAATTAAAACAACTACTATTAACCCTACGGGGACATGCCCTAGCCTCTGTTATCAGATCAAACAGGCTACTGCTCCATGAAGTCTCCATCTCACACCATTGTGGTCACATGAAAATAAAAGGAATCACATAAGCGGAGACACTTTAAGTGTGGTTACTATTCCCATTCCCCTCTTCCTCCTTCCTCAGTTTCTTATTGCCACTGGCCCTTATATGTCAGAGTTAGGGTGGGCTAAACACCCAATAAACAAGGGAAAGCAGTAAAGTTAAAGCTGTAATAAATAGAGCCACCAGTCTGTTGAAAACATGGAAAATGATTATGTAACAACCCTGAAAATGTTAACTAAAATGCTTAAACACACTATATAGGTGCTGGAAATGCAACCTAAGACATTTTTTGTTTTGTTTTTACACCTCTGGTGGTCCAAAGATGCAAGTATTCTAGACTATGGATATTGGAGTCATTCAGGTTAATGGAAATTAACAAAAGACTCTATTGAAATTCTTCTCAGGCTATTAAATGTAATCGATGCAATGATTTGGTTCTTGTTTTAAATCTTGTTGTTGTGGCAAAATTTGTTTTGGGGCAACACTGGGAACTCAATACAGCCCCAGAAAGAATGCTTGTATAAAAGTTATGGATACATTGGGAATGCAAAAATTGACCACAATGGGGAAGCAATTTTTAGAATAATCATTATCAAAATGTACCAGTATCTTCTTCTATATTGTTAGTTATTTAATAGACAAATAGGAATCAAACTATGTGTGTAATGATCTGCTTTGGTTACTGCTTAAAAACTTTCCATAACAATAATTAAGATCTCATCCCAGTTACATTTTACAAGCATCTGGGACTGTGCACAAAAGTTACTTTGCAAGCAAAATTACTTGCAAAACTAATAAATACGAGGGAGGCAACCCTTTTCACCAAGCATTTATAGAAAAATAAGTAAAAGAGGCTGTTTGCAAGACCACTTTAAAGGCACATTGAACCACATGGAAGCAATCCATTTTCCCATGGATGTGTTTTGTTGAAGTTAATGTATGGCATACATTCCATATAATTAGAGATGGTATAAAATAATTGCAAAGAAAAACGAAAAAGCCCTACATGAAATGTCAAGGGGCAACACAATTCTGTGCAATAAACAGCATGTGTTTATAAACAAAAGATCCTGCCAGACAATCTTGATTGCTTATTGTGACAGAGTTTTAATATTACTGGACAAAGGGAATACAGACAATGAAAGATTCTTTGAGTTGAGTAAAACAATTGATACAATCTCTCTCTCCAAATATTGATATTGGCAGGGATACAGACAATGTCACATGGACCGAACACTGCTGGAGTAACTATAAACATAAGGCTAGAGCAAAGAGCAGATCGTCCAATGAGGCTAGGATCTCAGGGAAGCACCTATTGAGGCACCCCTACTGATCTGTCTGGGGTTCGGCATTCCTTTAATAGTGTCAAAGAGTAATTGGCCTCTGAATGGCATTTGAAGATGAGAGGAAGAACCGCAAAGACAAGAAAGGAGAAAAAATTTAGACAGGCAGACCCAGCTAAATCAGAAAAATTAGAAAACAAACCCGTGGATTAAAAAAATTAAAAGGACAGCGAAACTGAAACATCAACTCTAAATTAATAACTTTGCAGTCTCACTTGGGGGCTGCGAAGATGGACTCCCCCAAATATGCTTTTGTGGATTCTTCAGTGGGGGGAGTAGGGCTAAGAGACGCGTGAGGATGCCCCATTGCTGAAGGGGCCTAGGTCACCCTTGTGTTGCCTAGGTAACCAGGTGGCACTCCCTGTCTTCCTAGAGGCTCACACAGGGCAGTATGGAAAGATGGAGAGAGTTGCTCAATTTTCTAGGCCAGGATACCCCAATCTTCAGGGTTTGTGCTGCACATAATAGGACAGTAGACAGCACTGTCAAGTTGCCTAGGCCATATAATAGGCAACACAGGGAATTTTCCTCTCGTCTAGTGCTGTGCTGCACTAGCTCACTGTACAGCACCCAAAAGTAATTGCTGTGTAACCTTCCAAAGATTACAGTTGGGTAATTGCAGCAGAAAACAGGGAGAGTTGCCTGGTTGCCCTATCTTCCAGTGCTGCGCCATTTGCTGTTCCTTCAGTGACTGCAAACCACCACAGAAGAAATAAATTAAAGGGACATTTGAGGGAAGATTGCGAAGGCATTTCATGCTCCACAATCCTCCAGATTAGCCTCAAAGCATCATCACAGCAATACTTCAGCTCAGCACAAAAACAAAAACGATGTGCTTGAGGGTGCAATCCTAACCTGGAGTTAGGCTGGCACAGTTTGGCCAGCAATAGTTGGCTGGCCCGGCACAAGGGACGCCATAAAGTATGTTTGGATCACTCTCGGAGGCAGAGAGGCCAGCACACAGACGTGTACACAGATGTGCACACTTCCTGCTTCATGACATCACTTCCAGTCACAGGTCCTGGGGGGGGGGTCCCATGATAAAAAAGGTTGGGAACCACTGGACTAAGATTAAAGGCCAAAATGGTATATGAGCACAAGATGAAATCCAACATGTTATTCTCTGTAACACACCAATTTACATTAAGAATGAAATTTATCTTAAGAATATTTAAGAATGTATTTCAGCAGAATAAAAAAAAGTATTTATAAGACATCCAGTTGGTGAGAAATGTATTAAAACTGATGCAAATTTTCACCAACATCCAGTTGGTGAGCTGTATTAAAACTGATGCAAATTTTCCCCCTCAGCTTTATTTGCTCTGGTGAGCACTCAAGTTTGCGAAGGTATAGAGAAAATGCACCTGATGGATGACTCGGGGTGGAAATAATTGCTCCGCACAAGCTTTCTGATTTCCTTCAGCATTGTGATTTGATGAGGTAATGCAGACATTATGACATCCTTCAGAAAGCAGCATTACCAATATAAAATTCATCACAATGTCTAACACAAGCTACTTACTCAGAGAAATTGTGTTATCGCTAGGTAAGGCACTTCAGTACAGAAGCAGTTAAAGGCCTGAAAAAACAAAATGAAACACAGAGATGACATCATGCACTAAGGCACCAACATTCCTATCAGATCTGACATATATATTCATGTGTTTAAATTATAGTTCATGGACAGCGATTTTTGCTTTCTTGGTTGCTCAAAGTATCCCCTTAAGCACATGACTTGTCCAGAGTCCAAAATTCATTCATTTTCCTGTCAAGCCTCAGGAGATCACCATTTTCCACTAATTCTTTTAGCCAGAAGGAAACCCCTGCTGAATGGAATTAAGCAGCAAACCTCAAAACAGCAGGAGAATCAAGATGCTAGTCCTTTGATTACTGTTTCAAGTAGCATATATGGACAGAAGACATTTTATTTAACAGATATATAGCACATCATGACTCTAACTATGCTAGAACCCTATTAACCGCACCATGCCATTTTAACTGTAATGGCTCCTACCACAGAATCTTGGGAATTGTATTCGGGGTGTAAATAGTGCCTCTGTTCCCTTCCCCTAATTACAATCAGGGGCATAGCTAAAGAAGCACAGGGGGTGCAATTGCACCAGGCAGCAAGCTTTAGGAGGGCAACAAGCTAAGCTTGACACTAGTGGCCAAAATAGTTGGTATGCATGAATAATGCCATCATGTTATATATCATTGGAAAGGTAATTTAATGCAGAATGCAATGAAACAAACCAGAGTGTAAAATCTTTACTCAATCAAACCTTATGTTCAAAGAACCAGAAAACAAAAATATAACTGTCATGTAAAAATCATGGTTTGTTAAAATAATGGTTTTTAGGAATAATACTGTCATACTGTATATCAGTGATTTTCAACCTGTTTCTTCTCATAGCATACTGACAAGACACTAAGAGCAATCAATCCTATACTATGCCGGCCTAGTAAGACCGACATAGCCGGCGAATATCCTAAATCCCATTAGGAGGCAGCAGCAACATCCAGGACAAGGGGAGGTTTTCCCCTTGCACCTGCATAAGCCCCAGTCACCCCTATGGGCCTGCTCAGATCTTTGCCTGCTGCTTTGCAAGCACAGAGGAATGTGGACTGGAGTGGTCCGAATCAGGGCCGCCATGGCCGGGGATGGTCATTAGGATTTGGCACTACGGCTGTCCTGCGTCACAGCCGTGTCACAACCGCCGTCTCCGCCCACTATGCCACCCAGTTATGCCCCCAGAATGCCTCTGGAACATCTTTGTGGAGGCCCTGCACTGCCCAAGCACTGCCGACGTTTGATTGGCGCATGGCTGGCGCTGCTGTCGGTCGCAGCAGTGCCCGGGCGCTTGCACTGCTCCTCGTGCCAGTCTAGCGCCAGCCCAGCACCACAGTGCCTACGTGGACGCGCTTTACGGCATGTTTGCGACAGCGTTCAACCGGCGCAAGAGCTTAGCGCCGGCACAAGGGGGTATAGGATTGCACTGTAAAATTGTCAAGGCACACCATCAGTGTTTTTTTTTTTATAACTGATAAGGCACACCAATCTACATAAGGCACACCATGCTGTTGGTGTAGGGCTCACATCCCTCAATGGCCCTATTCGTAAATGATGCTTTTTAAATAAATAAATAAATCTCCCACTCTCCCACGGCACACCTGTGGACCATTCGTGGCACACCAATGTGCCACGGCTCACTGGTTGAAAATAGCTGCTGTATGTCATCCAATGTGGAATTTCATGCAGAATGCAATGAAACAAATCAAAATGTAGTATCTTCATTCTATCAAACATTATGACAAAGAAAGAATGAAAATACAACTGTGATGTCACTTCCTGCTGTGGCATCACTTCCAGGGCATCATTTTGCCCTCTGCACTGGGCTACACTTTCATTAGCTATGCCAGTTGCCAAGGAGAATGATACAAGAACGAAACCAGTTTAAGGTTGTAGTTTATACATGTCTGTGTCACTCACACACACCCCTCCACTATTGCAGCCTCTTTTGGTATGGATACCAAAAGAGTATCCACAAATGCTATAATGTGGCAGGGAACAGGATTAGGCAATTATTATTTTTGTTTTTTCCATTTAGCTTTTGAGGACTCAACTAGATTTGTAACCTGCCTTGAGACTATTTCATGGCAACAAGCTGGGAGAAATGTGACCACAGATCTATACCGCATGAAATAATAGCCTAGTGGACCACTGCCTTACAGCATAGGGAGAAGGCAATTTGGAATGGAAATCTAACAGTGATACTTCACCTTCCCAGTCTGCCACTCAATCTACATAGTTGAAAAACTATTTGCATAATATGTGCATTAGATAGCCCAGATCTGGTAAACTGGAATGCAGCAGCCCTACCTATCACTTTTCTCAGTGCTTCCCAAACTGTCATGAGCTGGTTTCTGGTAGGTCTAGAAACGTTTTTGACACATTTTTAAAAATATTTGCAAACATTCTTGCCTGGTTTGCAGAAGGAAACAGTTAGCTGGAATGCTAACCTGTAGTATGAGATCGTCTTCATATCTCCAAATTAAAATATCATTTTTTCAGTTTCTCTAGTATTTGGAATGCTATAGATCACGTATAAACCCAATTTCAGCCTTTTATCTGGTCTGAAAGTCTCTAACTGCACATATTGCACTCGTTCAGCTTCTGATATTATAAATAAAATCATATATTATTATTATCATCATCATCAACAATAAATAATCTAGATCTCTCTCTTGCTTTTTTGGGGGGTTTATAGTGATGATAAACCGAAGAGGCAGAGGAACTAGAGATCAAATTGCCAACATTTGCTGGATCATAGAGAAAGCAAGAGAGTTCCAGAAAAACATCTACTTCTGCTTCATTGACTACGCTAAAGCCTTTGATTGTGTGGATCACAACAAACTGTGACAAGTTCTTGAAGAGATGGGAGTACCAGACCACCTGATCTGCCTTCTGAGAAACCTGTATGTAGGTCAGGAAGCAACAGTTAGAACTGGACATGGAACAACTGATTGATTTCAAATTGGGAAAGGAGTACGACAAGGCTGTATACTGTCACCCTGCTTATTTAACTTATAGGCAGAGTACATCATGAGAAAGGCTGGGCTGGAGGATTCACAAGCTGGAATCAAGATTGCTGGGAGAAATATCAACAACCTCAGATATGCAGACGACACCACTCTAATGGCAGAAAGTGAGGAAGACCTAAAGAACCTTCTGATGAGGGTGAAAGAGGAAAGTGCCAAAATTGGCTTGAAGCTCAACATTAAAAAAACTAAGATCATGGCAACTACTCCCATCACTTCCTGGCAAATTGAAGGGGAAGAAATGGAAGCAGTGACAGACTTTACTTTCCTGGGCTCCAAGATCACCGCAGATGGTGACTGCAGCCATGAAATTAAAAGACGTTTCCTTCTTGGGAGGAAAGCTATGGCGAACCTAGACAACTTAATAAAAAGCCGAGACATCACCCTGCCAACAAAGGTTCGCATAGTCAAAGCTATGGTTTTCCCAGTAGCAATGTATGGCTGTGAGAGCTGGACCATATGAAAGGCAGAGCGCCGAAGAATAGATGCTTTCGAATTATGGTGTTGGAGAAGACTCTTGAGAGTCCCCTAGACTGCAAGGAGATCCAATCGGTCAATCCTCCAGGAAGTCAAGCCTGATTGCTCCCTGGAAGGACAAATCCTGAAGCTGAAGCTGAAATACTTTGGCCACCTCATAAGAAGAGAGGTCTCTTTAGAAAAGACCCTCATGCTGGGCAAGATTGAAGGCAAAAGGAGAAGGGGGCGGCAGAGGATGCGATGGTTAGACAGTGTCACCGAAGCGATGAACATGAAATTGAGTGAACTCCGGAAGCTAGTGGAGGACAGGGAGGCCTGGTGTGCTGTGGTCCATGGGGTCGCAAAGAGTCAGACACGACTTAGCGACTGAACAACAACAATAGTGATGATAGATTGTCATTTTAGAAGGTGGGTCCAGTGCTAAAAAGTTTGGGAAGCACTGAGCTATCTAACTACTAATGCTCTGCCTACTAACTTGTTGGAGACTCAGGAGAAGCCCCCACGTGGCAGGAGTGGTCCCAGTTGCAAGTCCACTTCTATGTCAGAGAGCCTCACAGATGTTGGGAGTGCTACTGAGCATGTGTTCAGTTTACCATGCCAGTTTACCATGCCACTCTGCTAAGACTTGTGGTTGCTATTTAGCAGGTACAGGTCCAAGCAGCCCCATCGGACTGCCTGGGGCTTACCTTGGGGTAAGGGGACAAACATCCCCTTGCGCCAAGGTGAGCTCCAGCAGTGAAGGATGCAGCGCAGGCCAGCCAGTCTGCCTGCACAGTGTAAGATTGCGCTGCCCAATTTTACTTCTGAATAGACATGCATAGCATTGGGTTGTAAAAGTTAAGACACCTTTTAAGCATCAAGGCTGGCATTAAAATCAAATTCATAGTCCATTACTGTATGATCATTTCTGGACAGAACTCCTGGCTGATTATTGTGCTTTTACTATTTTTGATTTCATTTGGAATCAGCTCACTCCCCATTTCTCCACAACTCACTGATGTACACTATAGAGAGACTGTTAAAAAATTAGATTTACCCCAGAAGAGTTTCATTTCCTCCCAACGATCCTCTAATGTCTCCTTGAAGATGAAAGAGCTGAAGAATGCTTTCTCAATTAGGAAACTGAACCAATTTCACAATGAAAAATGATTAATTTTGATCGCAGTTTTATTGGTTTGACATACCCTGAGCTTAGATTCAGTCAGCTGTAGATGTTAATAATAAATTAAGGCTTGAAATTATAGCCACAGGTGATAAATATGTCAAGAAGCATTCTGGATGCCTAGAATTTAGATTGTGTGCTTCGAAGAACAGAAGCTATCATACAGTTTTCTGTACTCTTGGAAAAAAAATCTCATTAGTGCCTCATTAACACCAGCTGCTAATGATGGGCAGGTCATAGTCATACTGCTAGTTAGGAACAAATGTACTAAGGCACCAAGAGAAACGCTTATGGCCTAGTCTCATTACTATTTTAATGTGTGGATCATAGAATCATAGAGTTGGAAGGGGTCTACAAGGTCATCTAGTCCACCCCCTGTCTGTAGCAGGAAATCCCCCTAAAGCATCTCCAGCAGGTGCCTAAGCCTCTGCTTGAAGGTCTCCAGTGAGGGAGAATCTACCACCTTCCTCGGCAATCTGTTCCACTGTTGAACCGCCCTTATCATCAAGGAATTCTTCCTGATGTCCAACCAGAATCTCCTCTCTTGCAGTTTGTACCCATTGGACCTAGTTCTACTGTCAAAGGCAGATGAAAACAAATTTGTCCCATCTTCCTTATATATGGATATATAAGATATATGGAGATATACCTTCAGGTATATGGAGAGTGCCATCATATCCCCTCTCAGCCTTCTCTTCTCCAAGCTAAACATACCAAGTTCCCTCAACCTTTCCTCATAGGACTCATTTTCCAGCCCCCTGATCATCTTCATTGCTCTTCTCTGAATCTGCTCCAGTTTGGCTGCATTCTGTGCCCAGAATTGAACACAGTACTCCAGGTGAGGTTTCACCAATGCGGAGTGAAGTGGAACCGCAAGTTGAAGGAAGGCTCTGCTCAACTTCTAACTAATCTGTCATGAACTCAGGATCGGTCAATGCTGACGGGCAGAAAGGGCTACATTGACTGCAGTGATGGGTAGCATAGAAGGTGCAAATGGACACCTTTAATTGTTCCAAATAGTGAATGTTTTTAAACATCAATAAGATTAGATAAAAGTAGCACAAATCTTTACGCTCACTGATATTACTGGGCCCCTATAATTGCTAGCTCAATCAGGGCATGAGTGGATAACTGCAGATACAAACTCAGGTGGGATGAGGCTGATTGAAGGGTTTTTCTTAGGCAGGTAACGCATTTCCCCTGGCAAGATACTGTACCAATGAAGTGGAAAAAACACCCATAATCAGCCTTACCTGTGTGTTTGTTTCACATCCACCTACCCCACAGTTGCACTCAGGGCTGGCCTTAAGCCTATGTGACCAATGTCGTCACATTGGGCCCCGCACCACCAACTATTTCCAGGTGTCACATGCGGCACCACAAATGCTTTTCTAGGTGGAAATGCTTTTCTAGGGAAGGTGGGGAGCCCTGCAGGAATGCCCCACATTGGGCCCTGCTGGCCCTGGTTGCACTAGATAGCCCCATGGTGGAAGATAGTCTATCCAACATGACTTTGGGATATATATGTGTGTTCTCATTTATATTGCCTCGCTGGCATATCGAAAAGCTTCTGCTAGATTACAGTCAATTTTCTTTATATGCAAATTCACTATCTATGAATTCATTTATCTGCAAGAGGCAGAATTGCTACCTAACTCTCATTATCAGCACCTCTGTTTCTTTCCACTAAGGGGAGACCTTCGACAGGCTGCAAGGATCTTCGGAATGGCACCTGCGACCAGCATGGGCCACTTTACAGTGGCCAGCGGAAACTTCCACGGGCCATTTTAAAGAGGTTTGTGTTGGTCATGGGCACTGTTTTGAAGGTCCCTGCAGCCTCTGGAAGGTTTCTGCAGCATTCAGTGACATTTTGGCACTTCCTGCTACACTCTGCTGGCTTCCTGAGGTTCTCTGCTGGATTCTTCTGATGTTACCCCTTGCACCTAAACCCGGTGCTCCCATAAAATCAATGGTTTGTTATTTGCAAATTTGTTATCCAATAGGGTTTTCAGGTACCTAGCCCTAGTGGATAATGAGAAGAACTAACTGCAGTTTCAGCCTTTTTTGAGTCTGTATTCACTTCTACAGCAATCCTTAAGATACCTTGAACCACAAAATAACTGAAGCTACAGTATTTTGACACAATTTAAGCTGGTGGCACACAAAATGAGGATGCAATCCTAACTAACTTTCCAGCACCAGGGTAAGAGCAATGTAGCTCCGAGGTAAGGGAATAAACATGACTACTACTCCACTGCAGGATGCAGCACATGCCCCATTTATGTCCAGCACATGGCACAGTTATGTCAGTGCTGGAAAGTTGGTTAGGATTGAGCCCTAAATTATGCATTTGGTCACACTACTAAGAACATTGATGAGACATGGAAGTCTTGGGCCTATCAGCTTATTGCCTCAACAGTAAATTCTGCTTTGAGAGAGGACGCAGCTGATAAACATGCCAAAAGCACTCGGATTGTGGAATGATTTGCAGATAGCTCAGTGTGGATTATTTCAGATCTAAGTGAAGCACAAAAGGTTAATAGGCAGAGATGTGGATTAGAGGTTGAGGCTGCAAAAGACAAAATATCACTGGGATGTCACCTTAAAAAGTCACTTGGGAGCCACTTGCTAATTTCTTCCAGGCTTCAGCAAGAAACTGTTGAACTAGAATTTATCAAGAAAGTTGACTGTATTTGATTTGGCTTGGACTGAACCACTATATTGTTAAATAACTAAAGTTCAGCCAGAAAGACTGTACGATTAGTTATTTTTGCTGATGTAAACTATCATTGTACTTAGCTCATACATTCAGTTCCTCCATAAGAACAATTGCTGACTGAATTTCCCACATTCCATGGCCATTTCAGCCCCTTTCCAGATCTGGACCAAAGATAATTTTTCCATCCTCAATATTTGATTAAGGGCGGAATCCTAAACTGAATTAGGCCGGCATAAGCTAAGCCAGCAAAGTGTGGCTGGCACAAGGGCCACCATAAAATATGTTTGGACCACTCTTGGAATCAGGGAGGCCAACACACAGATGTGAGCCATCCTCCCTGACTCCGAGAGTGGTCCAAACACACTTTATGGTGGCCCTTGTGCCAGCCAAACTTTGCTGCCTTAGCTTATGCTGGCCTAACTCACAGGATTTAGGATTGCACTTTAACTCGCAGCCCAATCCTAACCAACTCTCCAGCACTGATGCAGCTGTGCTAACGGGTTGTTGTATACTACATCCTGCAGTAAGCGGGAAGGGAGTGTCATGGAGGCCTCCTCAAGGTAAGGGAATATTTGTTCCTTGCATCAGCACTGGAACGTTGGATAGGATTGGGCTGTGTGAAAAGCCGGTGAAATGTTTTTTCTTTTTCTACTGTACTTCTTACTGTGCTTTACATAATTCTGGTCATAGACTGGACCTTCTTCACCCCAAATTCTGCCACCTCACTTTTTATACATTTATTTTCTTTTTTCTATAAATCCATGTATATATATGTGCCTGTTCACTGAGGTTTCCATGTCATGGATCTCATGAAGTGGACCATAGAGGACAAAAGCTGATGCTGAAATAAATTAGTCTTTAGGGAGCTACAAGGCTCTTGGTTGTTTTTGCTGCAATACAGCTATCCCTTTGGAAACTGCTAATTCCCCCAGAGCATCCTTCCTTGTTCTCCCCCTGGGAACCCAGTAGGTGGCAGCAACCCAAGTTTGCATTCTTCTCATCTGCCTTGCAAATTCACAGGTGTTGGCCTAGGTTACCATTTGAAAGGTTACAGTAAATACCTGTAATTAGATTAAGCAGGCAGTTCCTGAAACTGAAGTGCTGTAAAACAAAACAAATCTCAAACAGAACCATAGGCTAACCATGTAAAGTTCAGTTTTGTTTCTTTACCTAGGATGCTTGCAAAATTGAATTCTGGTTTTGCTAATACCGTACCATGACTGCTATGTTTGTTCCCCACCTCTGGCTTCCACCGTCTCTGTGAGGCTATTCTTGGTGGGAACCCCGTGTTTAACAAAATCCTTATTTTGAATTGAGCAAAGTGGCAGGTTTTGCCTTGCCTCTGGATTGACTCCCACAACAGTCAAGAAAAACCCAGGCAAAGGATGCCTTTGACCCAGTGGTTCCCAAACTGTGGGTCAGGACCCACCAGTGGGGCATGAGCCAATTTCAGGTCGGTAGCAAAGCATCTAAAGCAGCCATATTGAAAATATGGGAAAATGGGACACTGGAAAGGGGAAGGCTGGGTGGTTATTCAGCTTGTGTCAAGGTTATAAATATGCTTTTTTCTTTCTGAATCACTGTGCTATTCGAAAATGGTTGAAAAACAACCCAATTTACTGCTGCATTATCAGGAAAGCAGTAAGTTCTGGCATCACAATGATGGCACTTCCAGCCATGACATCACTTCTGGTGGGTCCCAAACAGATTGTCATTCTGAAAAGTGGGTCCCGGTGCTAAAATGTTTGAGAATCATGATTCAACCCTAATAATCCTAATATTAGGACAACAACCCTAAGAATGAGCTGCACAAGTTGTTTGATAAGCATTTCCTTCTCATGTACCTTGATAGCAATAATTCTTGGCATTTGTATAGTACTTTTGGAGTATGTAAAGTAGTGTTTGGCTTGTTTTGATGCCATCCTTAAAGCAATCCGGTAAGATAAGCATTATTATCCCTACACTGCAGCTGACACCAAGTAACTTGCCAAAGGCCATCTAGTGCATCCATGGCAGCGGTGAGATTCAAACTGAGCAGCCCCAATAAGCAGGGCCCAATCCTACCCGACTTTCCAGCACCGACGCAGCAGTGAAGCAGCCTCAAGATAAGCAAACAAATGCTCCTTTACCTTGAGGAGGCCTCCATTACTGCCCCCCCCACCGCAGGATGAAGGCACCTCCTGTTGGCACAGCTGCATTGGTGCTGGAAAGTTGGATGGGATTGAGCCCTCACTCTCTCTTCACCACTATGTGCCGAATCCTATGCATGCCTACACAGAAGTAAATCCCATTATAGTCAATGGAGCTTACTCCCAGATGGTGTGGATCGGATTGCAGCCTATGATATCCCAGTTTATACACAGGAGGAGGCAGCTGCGGTATACAAGTGAGAAAGCTCTGCCCAATGCACGGTTGATTACTGTTGATGGTGTGTGTGTGTGGGGGGGGTGAGAGCAGGGATTGAAGGGGCTAAAAGCTAAAGCAGAGCATCTGAGGTTATTTGCACAAGAATGAAGGAAGTTAAGTTAAAGAATTATTTGCTTGGATCTTAGTGGTAAGAAGGAAAGGCAGCTCATGCACATTATAAGTGAGAGGGTCTTTGGAATCAGGGGTTCATTGAGTTCCATGGGACTTATTCCCCGTTCCCAGGGCCGGCTTTAAGCCAATGTAACCAATGTCGTCACATCGGGCCCAGTGGTGTCAGCCTACCGGTTCGCTGGGCGGAGTTTTCGCGGTCGCTGGGCGGGTTTCCACGGTGATCGGCAGCGTGCTCGCTGCGTCCCGTTGCGTTATGGCGAAAGCACGCCCGCTGCAGCACGCCCGCTGCCTGTGGCTGCAGCTGGGATCTCTGTGAACTATAAGTCAGTGGGGTGAGCAGAGCAGCTTTACCTTGGTCTTTCCCACCTGCCTCTGAACAGCCCAAAATGGGCCACCTGGAAGCAGTTGGTGATGATGTTATGATATCACCACCAACTACTTCCATATGCCATGCTTGGCACGTGGCACAAACAGCGCTCTTCTTGGTGAGTGGGGGGCCCCACAGGGAGAGGGGGGGCCCCGCAGGGAGAGGGGGGCCCCCACAGGAATGCCCCACATTGGGCTCCGCCGCTGCTAGAGCCGGCCCTGCCAGTTCACATGCAGGGCAGGGCAGGGCAGGGCAGGGGTCAAAGAACATAAGAAGCACCCTAGACTCCAAGTTAAGAGGGTCTGAAAATACTGTATTAATTTTATGTCATTTGATTAGTTTTGCAACTTGGCCCACATGTTCTTGTAGGACCAAAAGGTGACACAATCATCTTAGAGCTGAAAATGTAAGTAAATAAAAGATGTTTGTTTGTTTTGGTAAATCACATTTTTAACTTATTGTCTCAAAAGCTAGAAGTGGTCTGGGCCTCTGAACCACAAAATGTGCATAGGATTGTAGCCACATTCCCTCATTTTATTAGTATCAGTTGGGTCTACAGCGGATTAAGTTATTAAACATATCATTTTATATATATCATTTGCAAACATATATCATTCTGTCCAACCCCCACCCACTATGGGTTGAGTAAGAAGACTTCTGGAAGATGTATGTACTTTAAATGGGAATCCCTAGCTGCTAGATTGGATATATAGTTTCTCTCTCTCACACACACGCATATCTGTAGCCAGTCGCTAGTCATGTAATCAGGATGATTTGAGTATTGAACACAATGGGGCTGGTGCATCACTGAAAACTCCACCTTTCAAAATGTGAACCCTGATCCACCAATAAAACAAACTGACACAAGTGACATCATCAGCCCTCCATTGGGACAATCTATTTTGCCTTTATTTTATTCTTGGCCATCCCTGGCTGCATTTGTTTGCTTATATCCCTTGAGAGTAATAGATTTGAGGTGTGAAGTCTGCTGGCTGCAGTAGGATCTTTTTTTAGGTACCGTTTAAGATACTCGCAGATGTTTTTGTGCTGTTGCATGCGCAAGATAGTGCCCGCTTTGCTAGCTGATTTGCGAGCGTTATGTTCTTAAACCTTCGGAAAGCGTCATTTATAAAATAGCTGTTTTCTCCAAGCTGCTCCTTATCAGTCCAAGGCTTCGATATACAGCATGCGGGCGGTTTTGGTGATAAAAGGGACAGTAATTGGAAGCCAACAAAAGGTGTCCAAAACTTAGGAACAAGACTCAAGGACAGAGCTATTATATGCATTACCTTAAGCCCGCTTGTGACTGATGTGATGACAATGTGTGTTTTCCTTGCTCTTACTCCACAACATTGGTGGTGGTGAGAAATGGAGAGTTTTACGGGGAACTTGATAGCTGATGTAGCACAATAGCAATGAGACTGGGCTACAAATCAAGGCTTCCCTGGTTAGAATCGTGCCTCTTCTATAAACTCATAAGGCATCTCAGAGCACAATCCTAACTCGAAGTTAGGCTGGCACAAGTTATGCCAGCAAAGTTTGGCCGACACAAGGGACACTATAAAGTGCGTTTGGACTACTCTTGGAGTCAGGGAAGGATGGCTCACGTCTGTGGGCTGGCCTCTCCAACTCCGAGAGTGGTCCAAACATACTTTGTGGTGACCCTTGTGCTGGCCAAACTTCGCTGGCTTAGCTTATGCTGGCCTAACTCCAGTTTAGGATTGCGCCCTGAGAGTGGTCCAAACACACTTTATGGTGGCCTTTGTGCCAGCCAAACTTTCCTGGCTTAACTTGTGCCAGCTTAGGCACAAGTTAGGATTGTGTTCTCAGTCAAGCCACTTAGCCTCAGACCATCATTTGCAACATGGAGGATAATAAAGTGTATGTATCTTACAGGGTTAGGGAATCTGCTGCCTAAGGCAAAGTTTTCAGTTGGCCTCATGGGTGGTCCGGCTCTGCGCAGGCATAATATCTTGACAAGGGGAAGACCAGCCTGGCCCCAGCCATCAGCTAGAGAAGCAGCAGCTGTAGCAGGCTCACTTCCTCTTCACCGCAATGGCTTGCTCCAACCAGCATTCACTCAGGGACTGCAGACTCGAAGGGAAGAATCACCCTTGTCTAAAAATACAGAATGTGTTTTGCAATTGTTTTAAAGCGGTGGAACAGGGGCAGGGACCTCCAACAGGGCAGATCTGAGCATGCAGGCAGGAACAGAGGCATCTTTTTCTCCTGCCTCGAGTGCTGGCAGCCCCATGCATAGACAAAGTTGTGCATCACAAGAGTGTGTGGGATATAATATGGGAAGGGGCTACAAAACCTTACCAGCTGCTTGCTCTCTACAGATGGCAACCTTACAGGATTTTTTCCTACACCCATTAGCGGCCCTGATCATCTTTTCGAAACAAGATATAATATTCCTTTAAATATATCATGAGCTTATGTATGAGGGGGTGAGACAATCGAGTGAGCTATGAATATAAAGTCAACATTTCTGGCTTCGTTCCTTTTCCCAATCTCCCACACAATGTTGCAGATGTTTCTTATTTTAAAGAATCATCCTTTTTTCAACAGCATCACAGTCTCCTAGAATGCAACAGATGCCTCCTTATTTCTGCACTTCCACAGAATTTCAGAGATGCTGTACAACACCAAACCTTCAGCTGCTCAAGAAGATAATTCAGGATGAACCCGACTGACCTGCCCTAAGTTTGGTGGTTTCATACTTATTTATTGAAAACGTTTCTATTGCACCTTTCTGCCCACTGAGCACTCTCACAATTCATGGTAATAAGATACAATAAAACAAGCCCCACACAGAGTATCAGTGCAAACATATGAAGATGAAACCGCAGCAACTGAATAAAAGTACCTAACTGTTTAGCTTTTACTTGGGTGAAACACAGGCAGGGAATGATGGAGACAGGTCCGGTCCACTTTGACTCCACTGTTTCCTCTCTCTCCCTCTCTCTATATATACTCAAATACATTCCTGCTAATGGATAAAGTGGACTATAGTCTATGAAAATGTGTGTTAAAACGCAGACATGCCCCGTATCCCCTGGGGTTCTGTTCTGGACCCTACTGTGGATACCTGAAACTGTGGATACCGGGGATGCCTTTTTAAAGATAGGGGAACATCCTTAGTTTGGCTGCAACAAGCATATTTTCTGGCACTCCAATATCCATGGTATCTGTGGATACGTGAAACCATAGATACCAAATCAGTGGATACCAGAGCATGCCTGTAAATGTGGTAGCATTTGGGTTTTTGTACAGTCTACTTCAGTGGTTCCCAAACTGTGGGTCGCAAAGCACATATGTTGAAAATATGGGGAGATGAGATGCTGGGAAAGGGAAGGCTGTGTGGTTGTTTTGCTTGTGTCAAGGTTGTAAACAGGCTTTTTTCTTTCTGATTCACTTTGCTATAGGAAAATGTCTGAGAAATCACCCAACGTATTGCTGCATTCTCAGGAAAGCAGCAGGCTCTGGTGTCACAATGATGGCACTTCTGGCCATGACATCACTTCTGGTGGGTCCCAGACAGATTGTCATTCTAAAAAGTGGGTCCCGGTGCTAAAAAGTTTGAGAACCACTGGTCTACTTCATCAGGTGCCACAGATGGCTCTGTGTGTGTGTGTGTGTGTGTGTGTGTGTGTGAATTTAGTATACATGTAACTTACACTTAGAGAAAAAAGTAAACCACGGAGCCAAACAGCCATGGAACGCAGGAGGTGCACATCACTAGGTTCATGTGATATATATCTAAAGGTGCAATACTAACCAACTTTCCAGAACTGACATAGCTGTGCCATGGGGCATGTGCTGCATCCTGTAGTGGGGGCAATCACGGAGGCCTCTTCAAGGTAAGGGAATGTTTCTTCCCTTACCTCGGAGCTGCACTGCCTTAACCCCAATGCTGGAAAGTTGGGTAGGATTGCACCCAATGATGTCATCTGGTAATGAAGAATTGGAATGCTGGGCGGGACTTACGTGTGATTGGCTGCCCGTCCGGTCCGGTCCGCGGCTGCCCTGGCCTCAGCGGGGTGCCTGCTCGCAGGGGGGGATGGGTGGGGGGTGCGCCGGGTGCCTGGGTGAGCAGTGATGGGGCGTGCCAACGGGGGGCAGCCCCCCAAGGCCAGGGCAGCAGCAGAACGGAAGGGCTGCCAATCACGCGTAAGTCCCGCCCAGAGTTCCCTTTCTTCATTACCAGATGACATCACTGATTGCCCCCTAAGCCTCTACAACAATTGTCTCAAACTATAACTTGCATTTCATGGCCCCTTGACCCCATAGTATATCTACCATAGTTAACCTACCTCACAGAATTGTTCAGAGGACAAAACGAAGGCATCATGTACACCACCCTGAGCTCCTTGGATGAAGTGTGGTATAAAAATATGGAAAATAAAAATGGTTTACAATATTTACACTTCACCTGTTTTCCTCCCTTTTCTATCCCCTTGTGCGGATCTACAGCTGCCTATTGACGATCTCGCTTCCTGCATCTGATGAAGTGGATTGTAACCTCAGAAAGCTGAAGCTGAAATCGGCGGGCTAATCCGTTAGGTGCCTGAAGACCCTTTGTTGTTTGTACTGCAACACGTCTGTCCCGCGGGGAACACCTGCCAGGCGTTCTGCAGTCCTCTAATAATAAAATTTATTTATTTCACATAAATGAAACGGCTGCTGTTAATAAAACGAATATTACTAATGCAATGGTGCATCTTCCTTTGCAAAACAGAACTCCGGACGAGCAAACCACTGATTAACACAAACACAGCCACAATTCTGCAACTCAGCTTGCTGGGCTGAGCGAAGTGGGCGGGACTGTCAGGAGACCACTACCCCCGCCGTTGGGCCGGGCTTCGCAGGGATGGGGGCGTGGCTCCCTGGGCCGCTTTCATCTCTGGGCGGGGCTTGGTGGTGATCCTCCCCGCGATTTGCTCGTGGGGGCGGGGCTAGCTGCGCTGCCGCACTCGGCTTCCTTGCAGCGCTGCTCACGACCTGCTGCTCTCAGCCCCCGGTTGCAATGGGCAGTTGCTGCCGTTTGGGAAGCCGTTTGCGCGCCTCTCTCCTGAACTCGCCTGATTCTCCATGAGAGCTGTCAGCGGAGGCTCCGGGGCTGCTCTGCCTTGCCCTGGACTCGGGACGAGTCTGTGATGATCCCGGGCTTACGTCAGGTGTCTTAAAGGGGACTTGATGGAAGCGATGTCCCCACAACAGGATCATATTGGGCAGGGGCGCTCTTCCTCCCTGACTGGGGGGTCCCGGCTTTCCTCCGCAGCCTCCGACGGCAAGAAGGTGAGAGAGACCCGTCCTGTCTTCGCTTGTCTTGCACGCTTGTGCACGCCTGTCTTGTTGTCTCCCCCTCCCCGAGCGATCTCCCCTCCCCTGGAACCCAGCAGGGCTTTGCATTGCCTTCTCCATCCCTGCTCGACCATTGCAGCGGCCCGATCCTAGGCGTGTTTATTCGGGAAGTCTTGCTGTTTTGACTGGGACTTAATCCCAGGTGAGCATGCAGCGGATTGCAGCCCCGCAGCTCCATGAAAGTCACTGCCATTGAAGATCCCACTGCATAGTAGCATGCAGAGGGTCGCCACTGTCTCTTAGTATTTACCGTGTGTGTGTGTGTGTGTGTGTGTGTGTTGCAGGTCTTTCCAGTCTTACTCCATCGTTCTCCGTTTCTCCCCTCCCCATCTATTCCGGGCGGGGGCAGCGATATTTTCCAAGCCGCCCCTCTTCGTGACTGCAGTTCAGCTCCCGCTGAATTGTGTGACATTTATGGACAGCAAAAGGGAAGCATTCAACCCCGTGGGGCTTTCTCTTTGGAGACTGCGATCCGAGGCAGGCTTCCCTCGGAGGGTAAGCCCTGCTGAGCGAGCACGGCGGGACTTCTTCCCGAGCAAGCCCACCCAGGTCTGCTGACACGGAATTTTCTTTGATCCCTGGAGGATCCGAAACGGAGTGCCCGGTGGTGCAGTTGGTCGTGAGAAAGCCCCTCCTTGCACGCGCCCGCTGTCTGTCACTCCCTCGAGCTTCTGTTCACCGCACATCGTGTTCTTTGAAGGCACCAAGGCCACCTCGGTGCGGGGAAGGGGGCGCGTGACTCCCCCCCCCGCACCGCATGCGTGTTTCCCGCTCTCTGCCCCAGGTTCGCCTGCCCACCGACGGCGGGGTCTGATTGAGAGCGAGGATGATTCCGGGGAGGCCGTTTCACGCTGGCAGCCTCCCTCCGTGCAGACGAGCAGCAGCAGCAGCAGCAGCAGCAGCGGGGGGTTCTTGGCTTGCTGTGCCTGACATGCCGTTCAGGGATTGGGGTGGGTGTTTGAGGCGTACGGGGGTTGAAGATGGCCCTGCAAGCCCCGGAAGGGTAGCCTTTGGACGGGTCGGTTTGTTTTGCTAAAGCGGCCCCTCTCCCTCGTCTTCACAGCCATTCGCGGCCGCTATGAAGGCGAGGGAAAGGGGGCGCTTTCCTCAGGAGATCAAGATCCTGCAAAACTTAGCATTTTGCCCTCTTCTAGGAACGCCACTGGAGAGCCTCCTTTTCAGTGTAGGGAATAAGCACTTCGCCATCGCAGCTCGCGACGTTGCTCGCCCCCCCCCCCAATTCCCCAATTTTTGGCGCCTTGGGCGATCAGAAAAACACACTCCTGTGTTTTTATCGCAGCGCGTCCGGTTGCATGCCTACCCCTCCCGCCTCCCCCCCGGCGTGCATACAGCAGGCAGACCTGCTCGGGCTGAAGCGTGCCTGGCCCAAGTTCCTGGCTGAGAAGAGCTTGGACCGTGTGTGTTTTGGGTTGTCTGCTGTTCTCCTTCGTAACCACTAGGCTGTACTGCTGCAACCTGCCACAGGGTCGATTGCGACACGTGACAATTGCATGCACGTATGTTATGTTGCAATGTATGCGCACATGCGCTGGGAAACAGCCTGCCGGGGCCTTTTCCCAGTGTGTTGTGTTCAGGTAACAAACACGTGTGTGACTGTGTCACATGGCACACTAGGCTCAGGGGTGGTGCATTTTCCTACACCGAAGGGATTGTCGTGTAGGAAATGTTTATTGTGTGTAACGCTTTGCCGCAGATCAGCTAATGAGAGGGAAAGAAAATCACTGGGCGATTCCTCTTTCTGCCCTCCAGATGACACGTTCTACAGACTTGACTCTGCCTGCCTTTCTCAGTCTTCCTTAGATAATGGAAAATCCTATGTTTTTTGCATAGAATTTTGTTTCTAATGGTAGATAACTGTACTGTAGAAAAGACATAAGAGTAGTAATAAGTGTTGAAGTCTGTTGATCTAAAACGCGTTCAGGCTCTGCCTAGTCCAGACTCTAGTTCTGGGGAAGCCCACCAGCAGCGCATGAAACAGTCTTCTCCCCAATTGTCTGCCTCCCAGAAATTAACATTTCTGAGGTAGGTTCTGGGTTCCCTATTAGCGATCATGGCTAATAGCTAAGGGTGGTTTTTTTGGGGTGTGTGTGATATTTTTTCCAGTTTCTTGATTAAAATAGCAAATTGCAGTGTTATGTGTTTTATTCTACGTTCACAATCCAAGTTCTCATTTTTAAGTGTACCAGGTAGATGATACAGGTGATATAGTGTCAGCAGATGCAGCCACAGTAGTATTTCTAATTGGGAAAGCCGTCTACTTTAATTTCTGGAAAATATTTTCAGCACCAAAATGCAGTGTTTTCCATTTTAATTCAGATATTTTAACTACCAAAAGGTGGTTGTTAACACCCAAAAGGTGGTTTTCAACAATCCCCACCCCCCCACCCCTATTAATAGCTGTTGAAGTCTGTGGTCTCCTAGAAATCAAGAAGCCCAGGTGTCTATGGAAATAGTTCATTAATTACTCATTAAATAGCTCATATTACTCTGTTCGTGCTCAGAGACACTCTTGCATGTGTTCTTGTATTTACCCTGAAAGCTCCTGGCATTTGGAGATGAAGCCATGGTCAGTCCTGATTGAAAGTAAACTCTGCCTCAGTTGGGTCATCACCCACAATGCCCTAACTGTTGTCATGGCTTCTCAGAAACTCATGCACAGGACAGTTGCTAGAAGCCACTTGATCAATCCATTTTGTGACCTGAGTGAGTATCGGCTCTGTTTATGCTGGATGACAGTAAGTACTGTATTGTCTTTATTTCACTGCCTTTTACTGTCAGTGCCTGGTCCTGTGAGTCCCATCATGGTTATTATGTGCACAGAAGCCAATTCCTTTTTTGGTTCGTTCTTGTTGAATCAGAATCAGTGGTCCTCAAGCGACTGGCTCAAAAGGCGCTTCACTGAAATTCCAGTCAAGTATCAGCGTTGGATGTAAGAAAGTCAAGTTTATGCTCCACTATAGGGCTCAGTTGATGATCTTGGGAGAGTCTCAGCTTTATCAGCCTCATAGGGTTGTAAAATGGGATGACCTCATGTATGCTTCTCTGAGTCTTGGGGAGAAGAATGGAAAACAAATGTCATAGATACAGTAAAAGAAGCAATATGCTTGGCTTGGTTGGCTATCTAGTACTCTTATTTGGATCCTCTGTGATGGCATAATTATTATCTGGGAGAGATTCCCAGTGTAGAAATTGTGTCTTATTCCCTGCACTCCTATTTTTTCCTGCCTCTCAGAATATATAGTACTTTGGGGGGGGGGCGATTGCCTCTGTGTGTGAAACTTGGCAGAGGAGAAAGCCTGATTTATGAGTCAGAGATGTGTTGGGCTCCCAAATATGTCATTTATTTCATGAATATGGTCCAGCATACAGTCTTTCCCCACACCACTCACTGGGTGTTTTTTTTTAAACGTTGCCCTGCAAGAAACTATTCCAGAATAAATAGTGCGAAGACTAAGGGGAACCAAGCTGAGAAGGAAATCTCCTATTTGCAGGGTTTGCATTAAAATGTCATTAAAATCCCTGCAAGCACATTACTGCAGCAATCTGCCAAAATTGCTTATTGGGATTTTAATGCCTGCCTGGCTTATTATAGTACACGTCATAAATATTTTCAGTCAGAGAGAGACTTTATATCTGTACTTTAAAAATTGTAGTGTGTGTGTCCATCCTCTCTGTATAGTATAGCTACAGTATTATTTCTAATTGGGAAAGTAGTCTATTTTAATTTTTGGAAAATTAAGATATTTTCCAAAAATTAAAATAGACAACTTTTCCCATTAGAAATGCGGTGTTTTGCATTTTAATTCAGATATTTTAACCGCCAAAACATGGTTGTTAACACCCAAAAGGCGGTTTTCAACTAATGCCCCCCCCTACTAGTAGCTATTGATACATGTGGTCTCCTGGAAAACACATCTACTGACCAAGTAGCCCAGGTATCTATGGAAATACATCATTAATGGAGTATTACTCTGTTCACGCTCACTCTTTTGTGTGTGTGTGTGTGTGTGTGTGTGTGTGTGTGTGTGCCCACACGTGCTGGACATCTGCTCTCTATGCAGTGTGAGATTGTTGTGCCACTGAACCTTTTATTCTCCTTGGTGAATTGGCCCATCAAAATAAACAGTAGTGAGCTCCTGAAGTCCTATATGCTTCTTAATTGCATTTAATTCCTGATGGCAGTAGGAATTTTAAATTATCTTATATTGGCTAACATTCTAAGGAGGATTGCTGAAAGTTTGCGTATTATACTACTGTAAACCCACACTGCAGATCTCTGTTTCTATAGGGATATATGGGGAAGTAGGCTATAGGGGAAAAAGAGGACTAGTAACCTTCTTGCATGGACTTCTTTCAGATTGCATTTGCAGCATTTTTTTTAAATTGAAGTTTACATCATGCACCAGATTTGCTGGACAAACCAATCTAATACAGCAGGAAAGGATTGCCCAAATCTTTGGTAATACAAACATCTTTGTTACTAGAATTGTTTGTGTGTGATCGGGCAGTCTGATGTCGTTGTAGTGCTATTTAAACCACACTTTCTTCAACCGAACATCTTCATTTTTAATTGTTTTCAGTCACTGTTGGTCAGTCACAACCAAAGCTTGTTGGTTAAATTAGGTTGTTCTGCAATGACTGTGCAATCTTCACTTGATTAATCTTTACTTGAGATTAATAATCATCCTCCACTCCATCTTTTCATTTACAATATGGAAAGGGAATACTGGCAATATTCTACTTCACAGCTTGCCAAATTTCAGGTAAATGCAAGGAATATCAGTGCTTCAGTCCTGTACCCCTGCAGAGAGATTTGCAGCCCAATACCTGTCTGCTCAGAAGTAAGTCCTAACGTTCAATGGTGCTTAGTCCCATGTAAGTGAAGGTAGGATTGCAGCCTCAGGCACTACCTTGGGTGCACAAAAGAAGCAGAGGCAGTTTGTCGAATAATAGTTATTAAAAATAATAATAAGTTATTATTATTATTATTATTATTACTTTTATTTTTCAATAATTTCAGTAACACATTACTACTGCTAACAATAAAATCTAACCTAGTAAATAGCTGCAAAAGCCTTTCTATTCTTCTCACCCTAACATTCTCTAATGGGCTCATCACCAAAATTGGACCTTGGAGATTTACCTGCATTTACTCTCGAGTAAGATCCATAGGAACTTAATTTTCCATAAACATCCACAAGACCATGCTGCGTGATCTGGAAAATCAAATTATGTGACATTCAGGTCATTATGTTAGCTGATTCTCTTGGGAATTTGGCATTTTGGAATAGAAAAACGCACAACACTATACTAAAGTACTGCCTGCTTTCACCTTATGGAAAAGAACCATTTTGGATCTTGGCTAGCTAAACTACTGCTAAGACATATACACACTCTTCTGACAAGGATTGTCCACACCCTTGGTCCTGTAAAATGACTTGTAGCAGGTTTAAAGTAAAAGGTAGCTGAGCTTCCCCAGAACAGGAGCAGCTTGTGGGAGAAAGTCATCTTTGGAGGACTTCTGCAATCACCCCCTCGCTGGCTGCATTGGCTCATCTTGGTCCCCTCATCTGCATTCATCCTCAAGTCTTGCTCCTTCCAACGTCTCTACCCATTCTCCCCTGTCATTCCTTATGCCTGGAACAACATTCCTTATGCTGGAATGCCTGCATGAAGTCTTCCCCATTCAAATCTCTTTTAAAAAAATCTAACCTTTTAATGAAACTTTTTTAGACTTGGAAGATCCAGGTTCAAATCCCCACCAAAAAACTGTGAAGCTTTTTGGGCACTACCTCTCAACCTAACCTACCTCAACAACAGGGTTGTTGTGAGGACAACAGGAAGGAAGAAACTGTCTATACTACCATGAGCTCCTTGGAGGAAAGGCTGAATAAGCTGTGAAAATAAATAGGGTGGTAGACTTCCTTCCCAGCTATAACTAAGCTTGAGTACACATACCTGAAAAACAATGTCATGTTTGTCCATTGCATACCTCTGCCTCATTTCCCTCCCTTTCCTTCCCTCTGTTGATGCCCAGGGTTTACCTAGATTTTAAACTGTTTGTAGCAAGGATTTTTTTCCCATCTTCCTTTAAAAAAGCCCCATGTACTGTATTGGAAAAGGCAGGAGATACCCCAAGGAGATAGAGAATGGTATCAGCAATGGCCCCTTGTCCAGGTAAACCAGGGATTATGGGGTTAATCCCAGAGCTCCTGCAGCAGGAACACAGCTGCAGGCTGATTAGGGCTCTGGCTCTGAAGGGAGGTTAGCACAGGTGCAGATGAATTAAAGCCTGCCCACTGATTGGCTGGCCTCAGTATAAAGCTGGAGGCAGGAGCTGGAGAAAAAGGGCTGGATAGGTGCTGGAGGATGGTACCCTGGGAAGGTGCTGGATGGGAGCACTAGGTAGGATCAGTCCAGCACCTACCTAGTGCTCCCATCTAGCACCTTCCCAGGTGCCCTCCTCCAGCACCTTCCCAGATACCTGAAGGACTGAGGAACTGGCTAAGGTAAGGTTGTTTTGGGAGACCATTGGGAATTGTTGTATGGCTGCCACGCCCCTGGAGCCACCAAGTGGAGGAGGCAGTTGTGGCTTGGGCAGGCTGACTGCCTATTGTTTGTTGGTGCTAGACTTAGGGTAGTTTGGAGCTAAGCCAGTGATGAGGGCAGTCTGGAGGAGGCTGACCAGCCAGTGATCCCAAGCAAAGCTGCTGGAAGAGAGAAGGCCCAGTGGGTGAATGAACCCCCTCCCTCTTGCCTATCTCTGAGGCCGCTCTGGAGGGGAAACTAGTTAGCCTAGTGTGGGCTTTGGGGCCCTTTGGGGAGGCCCAGCAGGGAATTTAGTGGAATATGTACCTTAATGGTGCCATAGAAATGAGCAATAATTTCAGCGAACATATCACTATTTGATGGCTACTCATAACCATCTCACCATGCAGCTGCGACATCTAGGTGCGGAGCTGGTAATTTATCCACTGTGGCCACACAGTGGATCCAACTTTATCACACCCTTGGGGGAGACGCAAGGTTTTGTAAGATCAGCCTCACAGAGTCCCCTCGGTACAAACCTGCCCACATGGATACAGGTTCCATATGGTGAGATTATAAACCATTGCCATGCAGTGTTGTGTCATCTTGAATCACTCCCACAACCCATATTTTGTGGTGAAGGGTTTATTTTTAATGTTTTAATTGGAAGAGATTCTACCTCAGGTCATACTGCAGAGATTATACAGCTATGTAATATGCTTTGCATTGGTCTTCAGTGAATCTCCCCAACAACAGGGAATTTCTGAAACCATGACCCAGGGCTTTTCCAACTTTTTAGATTGGGACCCACTTTTTAGAATATCACTCATGTCGTGACCCATCATGTCATGACCTACCATTAACCTGGAAGTGACACCATCAAGCAGGAAGTGCTGTCATTGTGATGTAATCAAATGACACTCCTGGAATGCAAACTGGCATTCTTGGACTGCAGCGATTGCACAATCCCTGACAAAGCAAGATTAGGACAAAATATTAAATAAAAGCACTGAACTGAAAACAATTTTTTTAAAAACCCTCATTTGAAAATTGAAACTTAATACACACAAAAGACATATAGGAAGAGTTAAGTCTGCAGCTTCCAAAATGGCTGCTCCCAGGATTTGCGACCCACCAAATCTGTCCCAATCCACAGTGACCCAATATTAGGTTCACTTGTAAGCAGCGGCGTCATGCAGCCGGAACGCTGGGCGGGAGAAACGGGTGAGCGGCAGCCTGCCCGTTGCGTACCGC
>JAJKFI010000030.1:12414047-12516955 GCA_029204185.1 Lerista edwardsae
TACCCTTGCACTACCCCCAAGGAAGACACCAGACTGAGATTGGGCTTTAACTTTATTAAATACAAGTGTAAATAATGAAACCTCCTGAACACCCTCCCCAGTCTCTAGGCAAAAAAACCTGCCATCCATGGCCAAATTGCATGACAGGAAAAAATTCCCACCCAACCCTCATGATGAGCGACCAGCTAATCTCAGACAGAATGTACCCATCATAGCAACCTGTGATTGCTGTGATTACGTCTTCCTCCATAAATCGGTCTAACTCTCTTTTAAAGGCATCCAGATGAGACACCATCACCACATAGAATGCTTTTGGTGTGATGGACTCATTTGGTCTGCCTTTTGAGGAAGGAAGTAGCAGTTGAATGATAGGCATTTGCTGGGTGGACTTATTATGATACAGAGTGTGGCACAAGTCTGGTGAAAATTGGCATGTAGATTAGTGATATTTAAATAATGATCATGTTTACTTTTTAGAGAGATGGAAGGTGAGGTCAATTACTTGAGAATGGGTATTTAAGAAGTTAAAATCCTTTTCATTTTGTTTGAGGTATGCGTTAAGAGGTATGCATTATGTCGGTAAACACCAAAAGCCTGTGGGATGTGTGTGTTTTCTGTCCTGAACAGAATTTAAGACCAGCTGCTTCAGAGCGAGAAGTGCTCTCTTTGTGGGCAGTATATGGATGCTGAAGTTTTTTTGTTTTGAGACTCTCGGTATAAATGAAAAGCAGGTGCGCTTTCTCCAGCTCTCTAGCTTCAAACGCCAGCCAATTTTAGTAAGAGCATGGTGATTGGAGAGGAAGGGAAAGGTGAAATGGTGATTTGACAGGGAACAGGTAAGCTCTTAAGCTCTGTTCAGATCTAATTTTCATTTGAGAAACAGCCATGTAGTGATGGGGAGAATGAGATAATGTTAGCAAGCTCGGTGCTGAAGGGCTTCTGAAGCCCCATCCTTGGGCCTGTCCACACACTCTTACTCCCACCACCACCATTTGGGCTTATATCATGTTTGATAAGGCAGCTATTTTCAACCAGTGGGCGGCAGCACATTGGTGTGCCACAAAAGGTCCGCAAATGTGCCACAGGAGTTTGGAGCACAGCAGTGGAAAATGGCTGAAAAAATTCTTTTGGTTTGTCAAGCAGATAATTTGTTACTACAGTTGCTCTAGAAGCAGAGCCACAGAACCCGGAAGAGTCTCCAGGAAGTGACATAACAAGAGGCAAAGACCATAGGGGTCAGCAGAAGAAAAATGTTGAAAATCACTGAGACAATGTCTGAACCGACTTGTGTTACGTCCATTGATGGCTGACAAAGAGTGTGTGTGCAAGGATTTGGAAGAGAAAGAAGACAATGGTTAAGGAATTTTTGGCAGCAGGCTCTTTCCCTCAAACAAACCTGTCCAAATAATAATGCCATGTCTACTAATTTACCTTCATTTTACACCAGCTTGTTTAAAAAAAAAAATCTACCTGGAACTCAGGAAAATTAAATATAGGCATGCCCCGGTTTTCATGGTTTTGATATCCACAGTTTTAGTTATCCAGCGATTTGGTATCCACGGTTTTAGTTATCCATGGATACTGGGATGCCCATTAATAAGATAGGGAAACAAATCTCTTTATTTTTACCTTGTTGCAGCAAAACTACTGATGTTCCCCTATCTTTAAAAGCTGTCCCCAGGATCCACGGTTTCAGGTATCCACGGTGCGGGGAGGGGGTTAGAGATCCGGAACGGAACTCCAGCGGATACTGGAGTATGCCTGTATAGTCGTTTACAGCTCCCTCTGTCCCTTATGAGAAGTATCTGTAAGGGGGCCTCAAAAGTTTAAAGTGGCTTCGGTTTGGAGCACAATAATATCTTTAAGCAAAACAAGGTCAAAATATTAAGAAAAAAGGGATGGCACAAGATCTACGATGTTTGCTTTTTGGAGCTGTAGTGTTTTGTAGGTTCATTTTAAACCCTGTCTCCAATGACCTGTGTATGGCTGACTATAGCCTTCTACCAAGAATTAAAGTGGGGAGGAGGGATTTGTAGTGTTAAGTGCTTTTAAAAAAAAGTTTCAAAAAGGTCTACTTTTTTTAATCTTTCAGTGGTTTTGTTTCCCCCCCAAATGAGGAGTGAAAATAAAAGAATTTTCTTTATAAATGTACAGCCAAAAATGAGCAGTATTGATATATCTAGTAGCTTTTCAAGTTCACAACCAGAAATTATGAGGTTGTTCAGGTGTATGTTCTATTAGAATCTGGCAATTTCTAACAGATCTACGGAGCTAAAATACTTTGGTCCTAAAATGTTTATTTTGGCATATTATATTTAAATTCTGTATAGGGCTCTTAGAAATATTTTGCCAGCCTTGCTTTGAAGCATGAGTTAGAAAAAGATCATTATTGTACCTGTTCTTGGGATGGAGTGTAATCAGGCTGTTGCCTTAATTTATTCTATTTTGGGTTCAGTCCAGCACAGCTTAATCCTATTGACTTTAACATAACTGTGCATGGGATTGTACCTGTTGTAGTTGCATTGTAATCTGCCTAGAGCATTAGGTAATTAGTATGGTGAACATCTTAAAGCAGTGTTATTCAAACTGTGGGTCAGGACACACTTGGTGGGTTTGAATAACACAGGTCTAAAAAGTAGGTTCTGGTCTTAAAAGTTTGCGAACCACTATCTTAAAGAATTAATTGTGAGCAATTGCACATCTGTACCACCAAAATTGTAACTCTCACAATTTCCTGACTGGAAGTTTTAAAAGAACGTTTTGGACAAGTATGCCAAACTGTTGCCTAAACTCCTTTATTTGGAGATCTTTTGAAATCTCTCTGGCAATTGTATTGTTCTAGCCATAGGCCATTGCAAGTTCATCCAATAGCTAAGTACAGGTTAACACAATATATAGTGCTTCAACAGGCATTAATCTGCCAATAAAAATGTTAATATCAAAAGCAGAGAACATATGCTCAAGTTGTCTCTTGGCATAATTGTAGACGTTTCTTTATCCTTCACTTCTGTGCAGCCATTGTAGAAAGTGCAGGACTACTCATCACAAACATTTTCCATTGCTCAGTAAAACTCTGATTTTATGCTGTGTTCCATGATATTTTATTTGACAGAAAACCCAGTCCAGGGATTTCTACCAGTGCTGACTGCTTAATGGCAGTTCTAAAGAACTTCAGACAGCGCATGAAATAGCCGTGCGCATCGCTGGAATGCTGACCAGTTGCCAAAGCAGATACGCCAGCAGGGGAGGCAGGAGGGCGAAATGTGAGCGAGGAGGGGCGAAACTGGGTGTGGAGGAGGGTGGAACGGAGGTGAGGAGGCTGTGAGAATGGGGTGGATCCAGCAGTAATAGCACTTGCTAGATCTTATTCCCTTGGTGTGCAGCATTGCCTCCCCCTCTCTCCTTAGACTTGCGCCAACGAAATCACTGGTGCAAGTCCAAGGAGATCCACTGAGGAGCAGGGGGTTATGGAGGGGAAAGGGGATTTAAATTCTCGTTGCCTTCCTGATCTCTTCCCCCCCCCCAAATATACACTGGACAACCTCCTGATCTGTCCCTGCTACACATTTTTGGTGCAGCTGCAGGATAGGATTGGGCTGAGACTTGAAGGAGGTAACTTCTAGTAAGTAATAAGGTAGATCTTCATTTCTTTATGATCCACAGATACATCATGTAAGCTACAGGTTAACTTGAAATTGATTGGAACCAAAGAGCAATCAAGACCTTTATTTGATTACTGACTATGTGGTCAGATCAATGCTCTTCACAGCCAATGTCAACCCATGTCAAACATAGTCTTTTGGATCATAGCCATGTAGTGATGGTAAAGGGGATATTCTTCAAAGTATGGGTTAGCGTGTTGCATCATGGTCATTGATTGTGCTGTATAAAAATAAACTAATCAGGCCATAAACGACATATCGAGAAGACAAGTACAGTTTGGCTACAAAGTTTATTGTCCATGGATCACTCCCACTCTTTCAACTACAGTCAGTCCTCATTATCTGCTAGGATTAGATTCTTGGAAATCCTCGTGGATAGCGAATCTGCAGCTAACGAATAATTGTTCCTATGGTATCAATGGGATTAGGTGCAAGGGTATCTGCCATCAGAAGAATCCATCAGAGACCCTCAGGAAGCCAGCAGAGTGCAGCAGGAAGGGCTAAAGCATCTCTGAACGCTGCAGAGACCTTCTAGAGCAGTGATGGTGAACCTGTGACATGCGTGTCAAGGCTGACACGCAAACACATTTTTGCTGACACGTGGCCCCGCTGGAGCTGCCGGCACTTAAAGACTGCTTCCCTGAGCCCGTGCAGATCAGAAGCAACCCCGCCCCCAAGCGAGCTCTTGCAAGCAGCTGGGAGGCTGGCAGGGGCTCTGCTAAAGAAGTGTAGGAGGCTACACAATCCCAGGGGGAAACAGGTTGTGTCTGGAGGTGTCTGGCAGACGAGGGGGGTGGCTGGCTTTGCTCTCTTTCGACTTATTTGGGAGCGCTCTGAATCCTGGGGCATGTGCGCAGAGAGTCAGGGAGAGAGGCGGGAAGCAAGCACACAAGGCAGAATTGGCCTGTGTGTGTGTGTGGGGGGGGAGAGCACACGTGGGGGGGGGAGAGAGCGCCAGCCAGAGAGAGACAGCTGGAGAGCAAGTGAGAGAGAGAGAGAGAGAGAGAGCGAGCGCAACAGCCAGAGAGCAAGTGAGAGAGAGAGCAGCAGCTAGAGAGAGAGAGAGCGCACACGCGCGCATGTGAGAAAGAGAGAGAGCATGAGAGAGCAAGTGTGTGAGAGAGCAATGTGTTTCAATATGTAATTTTTTGGTCTTTTGTTCTGGCGGGTGTGTGTGTGTGTGTGTGTGTGTGTGTGTGTGAGTGTGAGACACACCAGCAGAGTTGAGTTACGAATTTTCTGAATTTCTGACACACCAAGTCCAAAAGGTTTGCCATCACTGTTCTAGAGGCTGCAGGGCTCTTCAGAATGGCACCTGTAACCAGCATGGACCCCTTAAACATGGCCTGTGGATGCTTCTGCCAACCATTTTGATGGGGTCAGTGCGGTCGCAGGTGCCGTTCTGAAGGTCCTTGCAGCCTTTGGAAGGTCTCTGCAAAGTGGATAACGAGGACAGAGGCACAGATAAGGAGGAACGTAGAATTCTGCCCCTTGCAAATAAGTGGATTGACTGTATTGAGATGTTTAAAGAATTAGTGGACTATTGGCACTTGGAGTATGACCCAGCCCCTGGAGGCTTTGTACATATTACCAGTTGTGATAGGGTCGGGTGTATCGGAAAAGGCAGGAGATACCCCAAGGAGATAGGGAATGGTATCAGCAGTGGCCCCTTGTCCCAGATTAGCCAGGAAGTACAGGGTTAATCCCAAAGCTTCTGCAAGCCTCAGGAGCACAGCTGCAGGCTGATGAGGGCCCTGGCTAGGAAGGGATTAGCACAGGTGCAGATGGGTGTGGCTGATGAGCTAGAGTCTGCCCAGGAACAGACACGATTGGCCTGCCTCAGTATAAAGTGGGAGGCAGGAGCTGCAGTAAAGATGATGGATAGGTGCTGGACGGACTGATTGCTAAAGGACTTGATAAAGGAAGGGTGATTAGCACCAGGTAGGTGCAGCACCGGGCAGGTATAGGAAGGAAGGAAAGTGACTGTAGATGGGCTGACTGAAGGACGGCTGGATGGACTGACTAGGTACTTGGTTATTGGAACTGTGAGTGGGCAGAGGCGTTTCTACAGGGATGGCAAAACTCTAAGTTTTGCAAGAAGCCTTACCCTGTCGTGTAAATCCCTCCTCTCCCTTGCTGCTGTAGCCAGTAAGCAACGCCAAGATTGGCTAAAACGGTGCAGGAGAGGAGTAATCTCCACTGCAAGGTAAGGCTTCTTGCAAAACTTAGAGCTTTGCCATCCCTGTAGAAACGCCACTGTGAGTGGGTTCCTGTGGTGCAGTTCCACCAAATCCCGTCCTGCAACAGAGAACTTAAAGTTAGGTTCCTCCAAATTCCCTGCCGGGCCTCCCCAAGGACCTCAATGCCCATATTAGGCTAACTAGTTTCCCCACAGAGCACCCTCAGAGATAGGCAAGAGGGAGGGGGTCAGTCACCCAGTGAGCTTCCTCTCTTTCAGCAGCTTTTGTTTGGGATCACTGGCTGGTCAGCCTCCTCCATCACTGACTTTGCTCAAAATACCCCACCACCAAACAATAGGCAGTCAGCTTGTCCCAGATACAACTGCCTCCTCCACTGGTGGCTCCAGGGGCGTGGCAGCCAAACAATTGTTCCCCACAGTCATTCCCCACAATGAGCTTACCTTAGCCAGTCAATCCATCCATCCAGTCCTTCAGGCACAGTCCGTCCAGCAGTCCTTCAGGCCAGCAATCCATCCATCCAGCACCTGCCTGGTGCTTCTCCTCCAGCACCTACCTGGTGCTAATCCACCCTTCCTTTAGTAAGCCAAACAGCACCCACCTGGTGCCCTCCTCCAGCACCTTACCAAGGCACCATCCTCCAGTACCTATACAGCTTCTCCCTTCCAGCACCAACCCAGGTGCCTTCCTAGCACCTTCCCAGGTCCCATCCCAGATTCCTTTCTCCCTCTGCTGCCTCCAGCTTTACACTGAGGCCAGCCAATCAGTGGGCAGGCTTTAATTCATCGGCCACACCCATCTGCACCTGTGCTAGGCTTGCAAATACCTTCTGGGATTAACCCTATAATCCCTGGTTTATCTGGGACAAGGGGCCTTTTCTGATACCACTCCCTATCCTCGGGGTATCTCCTGTCTTTTCCAATACAGGTGCCTTGGTTGGAGAATTGTTGTTTGGCTGCCACACCCCTGGAGCCACCTAGTTGGCAGGTGTGGTTAAGTAAGCTGACTGCCTATTGTTTGGTGGTGGGGATTTGTGGTGCCAAGTTCGACTTTAGGGCACCTTGAGCTAAGCCTATGATAAGGACAGTCTGGAGGAGGCTGGCCAGCCGCTGAATCCAAGCAAAACTGCTGGAAGAGAGGAGAACCAGTGGGTGAAGGAACCCCTCCCCTCTTGCCTACCTCTGAGGCTGCTTAAAGGGGAAACTAGTCAGCCTAGTGTGGGCATTGGGGCCCCGGGGAGGCCCAGCAGGGAGAATTTGGCAGAACATGGGGTCATGCAGTAAATTATGTTCCTGACCTCTAGGCAACTGGTTGGAAAACAGAGCCACTCCTGAAAGACAGTGGCCCAGTTTGTGGTTGAATGTGAGGGCTTAAGCCAAGGTGTGATGTGAATGAATCACTGCGGTAAAGTGAATCTTTTTGTGGGGCAAGGGGAAGTTTATCTAAGTCTTTAGTAGTCCAGTCCTAATGGACTTGGAATGCGCCAAGGAAGGTAAAGTGGAGGGGTGGGGGAGAGCAGAATGGGGCAGGGAGGGGGCAAAACTGGGGAGAGGAGGAACAGGGTGAGGAAGCTGTGGGAGGAGGTGGCTCCTGCAGCAGTAGCGCTAGCGCAGGTCCAAGGAGACCCATTGTGGAGCAGGAGACTTATGGAGGTGTAAGTGGATTTTAATCCCCTTTTGTCCCCTCCCACACTGGATACCGTGTGCCTGTTTTTTTTTGGCGTGGCTGCACCAATGGGGGTGGGGAGAGGATAGGATTGAGCTGTTGAGTTTCACTGACAATTCTTTTAAATTCCACCTTGCAATGTCAGTGCCTGCCAGAGGGTGTTCTCGATAAACAGAGTCTGAGAGCACATAACACACTTAGAGCCTTCCTGCATGTTATGAGGTCTCAAAGTGGGGTTTCTTTGGCATCAGAGCTTGGCCCGTGTGTGCCTTGGCTCGCTTCACAGACCCATATCCCCGGTAGCAGTTTGGAACTCGTTTAGGACTGTCTGAGCTGTGTTGGTTTTAAAATCCCACTGGGAGAGCCCTGAAGTCTAGGAGCACAAGTGCATTCTGCCAAGCGCACTGGCTTTGTTTGCATACATTTGTTGTTGTGCGTGCTCTCTCCTGGTCAAAGAGAGACTGGAATTTTTTTTAAAAAATGATGTGCTGCAATACTGTGAAATAGTCGTGGCACTAACGCTTCTTGGAAGAATGTCTCTTCTTTAAGATCTATGTGAGTGTTTGATTGGTTTTCATTTCCACTCATGTTTGATAAATGGAAAGCGACATCTCGTTGCCAAATTTAAGTCAAGAAAAAAGGATAATCAGCTGTTTTGCTACTATATGTAATGTACAGAATATTTTATGAATGGTCTCTTTTTTTTTAATCCTTGCAACAACCCCAGAAGTAGAGTTTTCCCATCAATTTACAGGTGGGAAAAAATTAAAGAACTATTCATATCATAGTACAGTTCCCAGATACAAATGGGGACATTGCATAGAAGAGGGAATTGTGGCAGGTGCACCTAAACATGGAAGGGTTTAAAAAGCTACACCTGCCAAAATGTCCTCTTCTATGCAATGGTGCAAGGTACAGTATAGGGCGGCACTCTGTCCCAGTGTAGATCTGGTAACCCTATTCATATGCATAGATCCCTAGAGTGAACTAAAGTTGTCCAGGTCCTACATCATATGCTGTTTGCAGGACTACTTTGGGTTTCTTCTTGGAGCAGAAGAAGCCTTACATTTAGCTGGGCTAGATGGACTTCCAGTGGTCTCATATTGTCCCTTCTGATTAGCCCCACAATCTTAGGCAGAGGTCTTTTTAAGCCCTGCTTCTTTGAGATGCTAAGCATTCATTCACCCACCCTTTCTCTTAAAGTGTAATTTTTCCTCTTGATCTTCTATAAACTACTATAAACTACTCAAATTTTAACACAGCCAATAAGGTAAAATGGTTGTACCCAGTAATGGCATCTAAATGATTTAGCAACAGGTACTAACTTTTGATTGGCACTTGTGTCAGGACCCGCCCACCGGAAGTGAGGTCATAGCCGGAACCCAGGAACCACCCCCAGGAACCACTGCGCCTCCTTGGTAGGCTGTGCGGCGGCCCGGGAGTCTCGGGCCTTCCCCGGGGCCGCCACATGGGCTACCAATTCCCCCCCCCAGGAACCACCATGCCTCCTCGGGAGGGAGCCCCAGGCAGTCTACCTGCTCACGCTGCCGTCGGTCTCCCTTGCTCCGCTTCCTGCCTGCCTGCCTGGCTCTGAGAACATGCAGGCAATTCAGACGTTGCAGGGGGCAGAGCGGAGCGCCGACAGAGTCGACGAGTGGGCAGGCAAATGGACGGGGCCAGCCCTAATCCTAGGAACAGGTACTCGCGTACCCCCGCATACCCGCTACATGACATGTCTGGTTGCATCATCCTTTTGTATCCTACATGTGGTTTTCCTGGAATCCATGTTCTCTTTATTACAGTGCTTGAAGTGGGAGGAGGCCTAAGAAATGAGGCTTCCTTACTATACTATTGTGGGCCTCTGCACTTCCTTTTAAAGCGCAATCCTAAACTGTGCTGAAACAGGCAGGCCTGCTCTGTATCCAGAGCAGGTAGGAGCCTCCATGCGGCAAGGGAACATTAGTCCCCTTGTCCCGGGGTAGGCACCAGCTGTGCCTATGGGCCACTCTGATCTGCGCCTGCTATAGAGCAGGTGCAGGTCTGAACACACCATGCGGCCTGAAGCGGGGCCACATGGTCTGGGGACGGGCGATTGGATGCAGCCTAATGGCCACATCCATGTCCCACCCCCTCCCCTAGCCGGCCCACCCCCGGAACGTTCTGGAGTCGCAGAGCTGTGTGCTTCTGGACTGAACCTACAGAGGTCCTGTGCGCAGTGGTGGACAGAAGAGCGCCTGCTAGTGACTGAGTTGGAGGCTGGGGCAGAATGGGGCAGGGGGAGGGCAGAAGGCATGATGGAGGAGGTGGCACCCAACCTAGGTGACTTGTACCCTTCCTTGTCTCCTGACATGCCCCCTTTCTCTCCTTGGACTTGCACCATCTAAAGAGCTGGTACAGGTCTGAGAAGACCCATTGGAGAGCAGGAGGCTTATAGGGGGCTAAGGAAAAATAGTTCTTCCAAGCTTTCTGATCCTTGTCCATCCATCCCCCCTGGTCCCATCACCGTAGCATGCAGCATAGCCTGTTTTGGTGTGGCTGTGTAGGATCGTGGCTGTTAATGATGCTGAAGAACTAAAAGTTTTCAAATTGTTGAGCTGGAATGATGTCAGATGGGAAAGTTTTATTTGGGTTTCCTGGCTCAAGCTCTAAAATGCCTTGGGGGAAATCTGGGTGGTGCAACCTCCTTACATAAGAAGTAGGCTACCTCAGAATGCCAGGTGCAGGCAGTGGCATCCCTACAGGGGGGTGGAGCCAGTGGTGTCATTCAAATGATTTAGGAACAGGAACTCACTTTTGATTGGCACTTGTTGGGAACCCGGAACCAGCCATGGAGCCCGTTAGGATCCGGAACGCCCGTTCTGGTCCGTTCCCCCTGAATGACATCACTGGGTGGAGCTCTACGTTTTGCAAGGAGCATTTCCTTGCAGTGGAAATTGCTCCTTTCCTGCGCCACTTTAGCCAATCCACAGGGGGAAAAGCAATGTCTTGGTGTTGCTTACTGGCTAAAGGAGCAAGGGAGAGGAGCTATTTACACAGGAGAGTAAGGCTCCTTGCAAAACTTAGAGCTCCGCCCCCCTGTAGGGATACCACTGGGTGATCCAGTGGGGTTCTTCTTACGTTCTTAAGGCCTGGATTGGGATGCAAGTTATTATAGCTCCCTCCCCACAGATAGGATAGCAAATTCTGTTTTATTTCCCTCATATTCCCCCCATTATTTTACCTCAAATTACCTCAGACTGCCAGCTCTTCTTATGACCCCCTGACATCTATGACTCCTTACTGAAGTTTCCACAGAAGGCAGGAAACCTTAGGATAGAAGAACCCAAGGTCCCTTATTTACACAATCAGTATGCTGGTGAAGATGAGAGTCAGGATTGGTCCATTCACAAGTGGTTTGGGATGATGTTTGCTGGACAAAATCATAAGAGTCTGCTAATCCTCTGTGTTGTCACACCTGAACATTTCCACTCCCCTAGTACGTAACATTATGCAGATCTCCTCTCCCGTCTCTTGAGGACTGGGAAAGTAGTCTCTGCCAGTATGGTGCTGAAATCCTAATAAAAATATTTTCCCCCAAGTTGTTGTTGTAAAGATTGTCTTACACTTACATTTTGTTTCTGTTTTTCATCAGAGAATGAGGAGCTTGGTCCAAAGACGTCAGTCAGCACCATCTCTGGTTCACAGCAGAGCACTGAACAAGTCCAGAACAACTGCCAGGTGAGGTGGAATGTGTTTTTTCTGGCTGTCATTCTTTTGCAGGTTTCCCAGCCCAGATTGTCATGTGCTTTTTTTTTGGATGGGCATTTAACCACACAAGGCTGTAAATGCCATCTGCAGAGATGCAAACCACCCCCAGAATGGTCTTTTTCGGAAGGCATTTCCTGAAAATTGCCTTTGCATTCATAGCTTATCCAGAATGGGAAAAGGCTGTATAGTGTTTCAGTTTTGGGAGGTATCTTCTTGGCTTTCAGTTATCCAATATATCAGTGTTCTCTTCTTTTTCTAGGGCTAGGCCAAAGATACAGTGACAGCCCAAGTGCTCTATTTATGTACTGGCTTAATTACTTCATAGGCGTCCATATTTGTTAGAGCTGTAGTCTCAAACTTGCTGTTTCAATTTATCTTCCCAAAGAGCTTTCTGCTGGGGACCTCTTGTGCCTTTAAAGCAATCTGGGGTGTATTCTAGGGGGTAGACAGTTCATATGAAGTGCTAGCCAGGCCTGTTGGACTTCATCCTTACAGGGCCGGCTCTAGCAGCGGCGGGACACAATGTGGGGCATTCCTGCGGAGCCCCCAACCCTCCCTGCGGGGGCCTCCACTCACCAAGAAGAACTCGGTTCGTGCCACGTGCAAAGCATGGCATGTGAAAGTAGTTGGTGGTGATATCATAACATTACTGCTAACTGCTTCCAGGTGGCCCATTTTGGGCTGTTCAGAGGTAGAGGCAGGTGGGAGAGACCAAGGTAAAGCTGCCCACTAACTTACAGCACATAGAGATCCCAGCTGCAGCCACATGCAATATGCTCACCCTGTTAGTGCGGGGCCCCCTGAAGCACGGGGCCCGATGTGACGACATTGGTCACATTGGCTTAAAGCCAGCCCTGCATCCTTATATGAACTGAGAACATACCCTTGGATAAATCCACAGTGGCTGTGTGTTTCTTGGGAAGATTGCTGGCAGTGGGAAGCTTGCCTTCTATTACTTTTTGAAAATCTCGATAAGCGTGCAGGATCGCTATCATTTCACAGAGTACGGTTTTCAAAACTATTTGCTGAATTCAAAGTTTCGCACCAGTGTGGTGTGTGGTGGTGTGTATGTCACTATACAGAGATTGGCAAGTGATTACATTAATTAGTGAGTGTTTGCAGGGGTGATTCTGGTGGGGGGGCTCAGCGCCTGGGGACATACCCAGTGGCGTCATGCAGCCGGAATGCTGGGCGGAAGGAACGGGTGAGAAGCAGCCTGCCCATTGCGTACCGCTCCGTTTCACCGTCTTCCCCGCCCCCGCTCACCTGTTCCTCCCACCCAGCGTTCTGGCTGCATGACGCCGCTGGACATACCTCCAAGGGTGCCCCCCAGCAGGTGCCCCCCACAACCTCTCACAGCTCCAAAGGGCCCCCCATCCTGCCAAGAAGGGACAGATGGCCCTTCGGAGCATGCCTGGTTGCTCCGGGAAGCATTTTTTACAGCGGAAACTGCTTCTTGGAGCAACTAGGTGCGCTCCAAAGTGCTCCATCTCAGTGGTGGGGGGCACAGCCCAGCACCCAGGCATTTGCACCTCTTGCTCCCCCCTCGGGTCCCCCACTGAGTATTTGCACAGCATTTTCTAGCCGTGTTGTCTTTCTCCCAGAGCTCTCTGTGTTGCTATTGAACTGATACTTTTCCAGCATTTTGTTTCGTCATGACTCATCTTCTCAATACTCTTTTGTTCCAATTTCTACCAGTCTTGCCTATAATTCATATAATTTACAGGGATTGTATCTGTTGAGGTCATTGGCAAAATTACAGGTGACCACAACTGACAATTTGACCTTAGTTCAGATGATATTTTTTTTGTCTTAGCCTGCTTATTTAACAAAATAATCAGACATCAATAATCGGACAAACTTGAATTTTCTTCTCTGTCTGCTCTGTAAATGCTTAACTCTAGAATTGCTCTCTTTTATAAGCAGTAAATTACTGCAACTGGTGATGTGTCTTGTGGTGTGTTCAGGTAGTCAATATTTTTTGGCTTAAAGGTGTCTTAGTAGTTAGCACCCTTTTGTAGGCAAAGCACCGATTAAATCTTAAATAGATGATAGGTTCATGCTGGCACTAAATCACTAGTTCCTAGTGTTGATGCTCGGTATATTGTCCCTTTAGTGGCTGATTCAATCATTAAATCATAAAGTATTTTTTCCAACTCCAGGCTCCATTTGTAGGGAATTTGTATGAAAGTTCCCTTTAGCAACTAATTCAGTTCGTTATTTATTGATCTTAAAGAGGAAGTTTTGCCAGGAAATATACTTAGAAAAAGTATAACCCAAACTAAGGGCACAGTCCTAACCTGGAGTTAGGCCGGCACAGTTAGGCCAGTAAAGTTTGGTTGGCACAAGGGCCACCATAAAGTATATTTGGACCACTCTCAGAGTCAGAGAGTGTGTGCCATCCTCCCTGACATCAAGAGTGGTCCAAACGCTCTTTAGAGTAGCCCTTGTGCCAACCAAACTTTGCTGGCCTAACTGTGCTGGCCTAACTCCAGGTTAGGATTGCACTCCCAAGTAAATCCCCAGGAAGGCAGATCAGGTCCGGGAAGGGGTCAGGATTTGCTGTGTGCTGCCACCGTTGAACCCACCCACCTCCCGGGCCCGATAAGCCTTCCTCCTCGCCCTCAACACCAGTCAATCAAACTGGTGCAGGTCAGAGTTGACCCATGGCAGCTACTGGGGATTATCCTGGGGCAAACCAATGTTTCCTTACCCTGAGATAGCCTCCAGTGACCAAAAATCCCCTGTGGGAAGATATGTCTAGAGATGGCGACTGTTTGCTTAAAAGCGGAATTCTGGTGTACTTAAGGAGGAATTTTTAATAGACTTAATAAATAAATGCATTGGAATCCTCCTGTTTATAATTCTAAGTTTAGAGTTTCAGACATCGAGGAAAAGATGTGGTTTTGAGACATTTCCCTGACTTTCTTCCATTCTTGTTGAATAATATCAAAAATCTGTGTTCCATGGAAATCCTGCTCTTGTCTAAATCACAGTAAATGATTTTGACATGTTATTTTACAGTCCTGTGCCAAATGCTAAGTACTCCTAGATAACAAAGATCATGTGTGTTATCTAGTAACGCAAACAGCTTAGTTCTACTATGGAGATACAGTGTGTACCCTAAGGGATTGCACAGGCTGTTCCCAAAAGGTTTAATCTGAAGACATGTGGATCATCTGAGCTATGTTGCTACAGAAGCATAGAACTGGAAATTTTTTAAATGTAAATTGCCAGGAAGCCTTAATTGCCTGTTCTAAGAGGCTCAAGTAGTTGATGGATGCTCCGGCTAAATCTGGTTGGGAGAATTACTCTGTTCCGAACATTGTCAGCATTTGCATCAGTTTACAGTTGTGTGGGACTCCTGAGATTCCCCTGGACTACAAGGAGATCCAATCAGTCAATCCTGCAGGAAGTCAAGCCTGATTGCTCCTTGGAAGGACAAATCCTGAAGCTGAAGCTCAAATACTTTGGCCACCTCATGAGAAGAGAGGACTCTTTAGAAGAGAGGACTCTTTCATGCTGGGAAAGATTGAAGGGAGAAGGGGGTGGCAGAGGATGAGATGGTTAGACAGTGTCACTGAAGCGATGAACATGAAGTTGGGCGAACTCCGGAAGCTAGTGGAGGACAGGGAGGCCTGGCGTGCTGTGGTCCATGGAGTCGCGAAGAGTCGGAAACGACTTAGCGACTGAACAACAACAACACAGTTGTGTAGTGAGCATACTTTTGGTTTTCTGACTTTTTGGGTATTAATGATGAACAATATCATGACTTTCTAATGCAGTAATTTGCACAGTTCAAAGCACTGCTGTTCCGTGAATTGAGATTATATTTTACATATAATCTTCAGTGATCATCTGTAGACTAACAGCCCAGTCTTCATCTGTGTTGGAGCAGGCAGGCAGGTAGGCAGCCCCTTACCTCTATGGGGCTGCTCAGATCCACACCAGCAAAATCGCTGGCACAAATCCAAACAGGGCCATACCCAACTGGCCCTGGGATGGGGGTCAGCATCCTTCCTAATGGCTGAATCCACACTCCACCCCCCTCCCCGGGCTGGCCCGCCCACGAGGCTGCCTCCCTCTGCAATCCACAAGGTGCCCTTGGGCTGACACTACGTGCTTGGGTTGGCCCAATGTCACTAGCGTTGATGCGGGGGCACCAACTGGCAGCCCCACACTGGCGCTAGTGTTGTTGGGCCGACACTAGCAGCTGCGTCGGCCCAAGGGCTCTGGGCTGAGGTGCCATTTGTGCGCCAGCCGAACATGGCTGGTGCACGAGAGATTCTGGAGGGAGGGAGGGCAGATCCAAGGAACCCATAGGGAAGGCTCCCCAGCACATTAAAGCTGCGCTAGATTCAGCACAGGCCTGCTGGCCTTGCTGTTCCAGCGCAGCTTAGGTTTGTGCTCTATACCACATCTGTGGTTACAGAGGTCAGGGTGGAGGTTGTGCCCCAAGCTGACTTTGGCTAGCAAGCGGCATTCTGCATGCCATGAAGCGTTCTGTGGGTTGAGGGGTTCACCACTGAAAACTTATTGCAATAGCTGGACGATTGCTGTGCGGGAAGGGGTGGTCCTTCTGCATTTTTAATTTGTTTTGAGATCAATCAATCAATCAATCAATCAATCAATCAACCAACAGGTACTTATATACCGCTTTTCAACACAAAGTTCACAAAGCGGTTTACAGGCAAATAGTAATAATAAAGTTAAATGGCTCCCTGTCCCAAAAGGGCTCACAATCTAAAAAAAGGCAGACCGCCAGCAACAGCCACTAGAAAGACTGCGCAGGGGTGAAGAGGGACAGTTACTCTCCCCCTGCTAAATATAAGAGGAGCACCACTGGAAAAAGTGCCTCTTGTCCAGTTAGCAGGGGTTAGTTAGTTAGTATTTATATACTGCTTTTCAACACAAGGTTCACAAAGCGGTTTACAGGCAAATAATAAAGTTAAATAGATGCTGCATGAGTGCTCGTGGGACAATGCAAGTCAACATGCTCCCTTTTCTTTTTTTGAAACAAACTTTTAAAACAGTTCCAGAAATTGACAGGCACTGTTTCCTATCGTTGCTGCTATCCTAAAACAGTGGTTCCCAACCCTCTTTTTAGATATGACAACCTGTCAGGGAAACCGCCCCCCAAGACCTAGGGCCGGATGTGATGGCATTAAGCAGGAAGTGAAGTCATTGGTTTTTTTTAAATAAACCACACTTTTTGAATGTTGAAAGAACTCCACATCCTTTTTAGAATGTTCTGAATTTTTTGTCTCTAAGAGCGTAATCCTAAACTGGAGTTAGGCCGGCATAAGATAAACCAGCAAAGTTTGGCCAGCACAAGGGCCACCATAAAGCACGTTTGGACTACTCTCGGAGGATGGCTCACGTCTGTGTGCTGGCCTCTGACTCGGAGAGTGGTCCAAATGTACTTTACGGTGTCCCTTGTGCTGGTCAAACTTGGCTGGTTTAGCTTATGCCAGTAGGACTGTGCCCTAAGTGACGTTTGAGTTTTGAGTTCAATTAGTTCAGAGTTCAGCACTGAGAACAACATTGCACAGGATGCATTGTGGCCTCTCTATGCCATTGCTGATCAAGATGGTGAAGCCAAATTTTGGATAGTCTTCAGAGTATTTACATTCCTCTTCCCCATGTGCTGAGACTCACCTAGGCATGCACATGGAAGATGTGCCATGCCTGCTTGGAAAGAGAAGAGACCCTGGAGAGACATCATCACACGCATACGCGCACACCAAGATGAGCCCATAGCAAGGCTAATTTCCCTTGCCGCCACAAGCGTTGAGGAAGAGGCAGTTCAATGGGGGAGCCACATCCCTAGCCAAAATGAAGCTTCCGAGCTGGTGGTGCCCAACTTTTTAAGATGGTTGTTCCAAGCTCTTTGTGATCTCCTGACAATCAGTTCATGACCCTCTTGGGGGTCCTGACCCCCAGATTGGAAACCACTATCCTAGAGCATAAACTATAGGACAAATTGCACTTGCAAGCAGACATCTATTGTCTCTTAGGGTGGAGAGAAGTTTTGCATTTTCAGAGATACTTTTCTAAGGTTCAATAACAGCCTTGATTATCTGTTTCCCCGTGATGTAAGTGCAGCTCAAAACAATTAAGGCTTGTATTGTGTGCGGTGAAAAAAGGCGGAGTGCTTCTATTCCGCTGTCATGCGCAGACGCAACATTTTCAAACGTTGCTGTTGGGCTCTAGAAGTTAAAGCTTTGGAAAATGCAGCACCGGCTCACTGTAGCCACTCTGCAAGCAGCTGAAGAGCTGGTATGCGAAACATTATCACGCTGAGTCATTGTGCTGTTGTATTTTCAGCTGCAAGTCATGGGCAGACCCTGCAGGGAGCTCTACTGCGGGAGAATTACAATAACATGACCTCATAGTTAAAGAGGGCATGCTGTCATGGCATTGGTCCCGGAGAAATAAGGATGTGACCGGCACACCTGAGAAAATACCTTTGCTCATCCCTGCATGGGCCCCATTAGGAAAAAAGGAAAGGGACAACAAGGCTCTTCACCTTCCAGGAGCAAGAAGAGCGCTCTTTCCTTTCTCATGTAGGTAGTCCTCATTTCACAGAAAGATCAGGGGGCTCCAAACTGTGGCCAGATCCGGTGCCCCCGTTTTCCTTCCCTGGTGTGAGCAGAGGCTTGCGTTCCTCCAGGGAAGGCGCAAAAGACCCCTACTACAACTCCCAGGGGTCTTTGTGGCCAGACGATTCCGGAGTCTGCCACCCCAGCAAGCCACACGCCTGTTGTTCCACGTGTTTGCGGCTGGATGTGAAAACCCTTGGGAACACAAAGTGTTGTTTGCACCGGGGACAAGTTGCCCCACTACAGCGGTCTCCAGTTTGCCATTTCTAGGCAGTGCGAGGGGGGCGGGAGGGTGTTTCTAGTCGGGGGTGGGTGGGCAGGCCAGGAGGTGTGCTGGCCTGTGTAGGGGAGTAGAGGTGCCTCATCCAAGTTCCCTTTCCCAGGCTGCACTGCCCCAATTTGGGCTGCGCAGTGCCTTCAGCTCTGTGCATGCTAAATAGTAGGCGCAGATCCAAGGAGGCCATTGGGGCAGCTAGTGTCTACCTTGGGGTAAAGGCGTGATTGTCTCCTTGCCCTGTAGAGGCTCCAGCCTGCTCCCAAGATGCGCTGGATACAGCACAAGCCCACCGGCCTAGCTGTTCCAGCTCAGTTTAGGATTGCACCCTCAGTTTAAGTGGTCAAAAATGACCCCTTTTAATGAGAAGTTAATGTAGCAGATATTTACCAAGGACGTTTGTCTATAAATGGTGGATTAGGAAGGAAAGGGTAACAAAGGTATATATGGATCTTGTGTTGGGATATAAACTTGTGTGGATGGGAAGAATGCCGACATAGCAAGTCATTGAGTCCTCTTCATCTGAATTCAGTTATACCCAATTCAAATGACTGGTCATATTATTGCATGTAATGGAATTTCAGGATCCTCTGATTCCTGTTTCGTTCGGGTCACTTGTAATGCTGGTGTAATATTATCCCCCCCCCCCCAAACAAAACAAAACTGTGCACTTGAACTCAGAAGTTGTTTTTGTACAGTAATAGGGATAAAATTTCATTAAAACTGTTAATAAGGAACAGCATGAACCTCGGAGGCCTCAAATGTTCCCCTTTCCCCCCAATTAACTGCCAAATTAAAAATCCCTGTCCTCCTGCTGTGTGTTTTTGTGTGTGCTTTTTTAGGACATTTCAATTCTATGGTTATTACATAAAAGTGGCTTATGTCTGTGTTCGTACACCTGGAAAGTGAAATGGGCTGTTGTCTGCTAGACTTTTGTAATATGTTTCTTTTATTTCTTAAACTAAAGGTAGAGGGTTTGGAAGAAGTGCGTTTTCAAGAAGTAACGTAGAACTCTGTATTATATCCCACAATCTGTGTTAATCCGTGGCTTGAAGACTCGCACAACATCTTAAATAACATTTTAACACCTGCCCCTTTATTTTTACCACACTATTTCAAAATTGTGCAAATTAAGATCATGTTAATCGAGCGCTCTCAATACTTCAAATTCCGATTCAAAAAACATAATTTCCAGAACATATGTTCTGTGAGTGACCATGTTTTTAGAAAGATTTATACATTCTAATACTAGTAGATAGGAGAGTGCCCTTCCATAGGATATTTATATACAGGCGTGCCCCAGTATCCACTGATTTGGTATCCACAGTTTCTGTTATCCCTGGATACTGGGATGTCTCTGTTAAAAAGTTAGAGGAAAATTAAACAAATCTCTCTTTTTTACCTTGTTGCAGCAAAACCACTGTTGTTCCCCTATCTTTAAAAAGATGTTCCCCAGAACGGAACCACAGCAGATACCAGGGCATGCCTGTATTGGCCTCTTGGTAAAGATTTTTGGTAATGGATCTTTGAACAGACCAACATTGATCAATTAAATGAGAATGCAACAAAAATGGGCACTTTAGTTTCCCATAAGAGTCTTTGATTTTGAAACTAAGAGGCTCAATCAAGATCAGGATTGAGCTGATCATCTCCTTAAGAAACAGAAGTATTCTGAGACATAATAAACACATTGTACTTAAATCCTACTGACTCTTAAGACAGACAATATCATTTATAATGACAAGTTCAATGACACATCACTTCTTTGTTCAGCTTTTTCCATAAGAGCATGTTACCCCAACTAAGGGGCCCAATCCTAGCCAATTTTCTAGTGCTGATGTAGTCATACCAGTGGGGTGTATGCTGCATTCTGCGGTTAGGGCAGTGATGGCAAACCTTTTAGGCTCGGTGTATCAAAACTTCGTTGTTGTTCAGTCGCTAAGTCGTGTCCAACTCTTTGCAACCCCATGGACCACAGCATGCCAGGCCTCCCTGTCCTCCACTAGCTCCCGGAGTTCGCCCAATTTCATGTTCACTGCTTCGGTGGCACTACCTAACCATCTCATCCTCTGCCGCCCCCTTCTCCTTTTGCCTTCGATCTTTCCCAGCATGAGGGTCTTTTCTAAAGAGTCCTCTTCTCATGAGGTGGCAAAGTATTTGAGCTTCAGCTTCAGGATTTGTCCTACCAGGGAGCAATCCTGTAGGATTGACCGATTGGATCTCCTTGCAGTCCAGGGGACCCTCAAGAGTCTTCTCCAACACCATAATTCAAAAGCATCTATTCTTCGGCACTCTGCCTTTCTTATGGTCCAGCTCTCACAGCCATACATTGCTACTGGGAAAACCATAGCTTTGACTATGTGAACCTTTGTTGGCAGGGTGGTGCCTCGGGTTTTTATTGAGTTGTCTAGGTTCACTGTAGCTTTCCTCCCAAGAAGTAAACGTCTTTTAATTTCATGGCTGCAGTCACTATCTGCGGTGATCTTGGAGCCCAGGAAAATAGTCTGTCACTGCTTCCATTTCTTCCCCTTCTATTTGCCAGGAAGTGATGGGAGTGGTGGCCATGATCTTAGTTTTTTTATTGTTGAGCTTCAAGCCAATTTTGGTACTTTCCTCTTTCACCCTTATCAGAAGGTTCTTTAGGTCTTCCTCACTTTCAGCCATTAGAGTGGTGTCGTCTGCATATCTGAGGTTGTTGATATTTCTCCCAGCAATCTTGATTCCAGCTTGTGAATCCTCCAGCCCAGCCTTTCTCATGATGTACTCTGCATATAAGTTAAATAAGCAGGTTAAATAAGCAGCCTTGTCGTACTCCTTTCCCAATTTGAAACCAATCCGTTGTTCCATGTCCTGTTCTAACTGTTGTTTCCTGACCCACATACAGGTTTCTCAGAAGACAGATCAGGTGGTCTGGTACTCCCCTCTCTTCAAGAACTTGCCACAGTTTGTGATCCACACAATCAAAGGCTTTGGCAAAGTCAATGAAGCAGAGGTAGATGTTTTTCTGGAACTCTCTTGCTTTCTCCATGATCCAGCGAATGCTGGCAATTTGATCTCTAGTTCCTCTGCCTCTTCGGAAACCAGCTTGTACATCTGGTAGTTCTCTATTCACATACTGCTGAAGCCTAGCTTGTAGGATTTTGAGCATGACCTTGCTAGCATGTGAAATGAGTGCAATGGTGCAGTAGTTTGAACAATCTTTGGCATTGCCCTTCTTTGGGATTGGAATGTAAACTGATCTTTTCCAGTCTTGTGGCCACTGCTGGGTTTTCCAAATTTGCTGGCATATGGAGTGCAGCACTTTGATAGCATCATCTTTTGAGATTTCGAGTAATTCAGCTGGAATGCTGTCAGCTCCACTAGCTTTGTTGTTAGTGAGGCTTTCTAAAGCCCACTTGACTTCACACTCCAGGATGTCAGGTTCAAGCTCAGTGACCGCACCATTGTGGTTATCAGGAACATTTAGATAGGCCTTATATAGTTTCTCTGTGTATTCTTGCCACCTCTTCTTAATCTCATCTGCTTCTGTTAGGTCCTTGTCGTTCTTGTCCTTTATGGTGCCAACCTTAGCATGAAATTGTCCTTTGACATCTCCAATTTTCTTGAAAAGATCTCTGATCTTTCCCATTCTATTGTTTTCCTCCATTTCTTTGCATTGCTTGCCGGAGGTAATAAGGGCTTAAGTATTGGGCCCGTAGTTTCCTAACTAGACTCCAGCTCAGCCAGATAATCCAAGCTCACTATTGCATGTCAGGTTGTGGTTTATGTTTTGTGCTTCTCTAGTTAGCACGGCTTATCTTCTGGCCTGTATGTTGGTTGTCCACAATTTTTACCAACTGTTCTCCCTTGAAAAGGATGTGACTGTTTGGAAGAGGAGACGGCTTTTGACTGTCTGTCCTCATCACCCCCCTCCCCCCGATTGAAATTGGAAACTAAACTGTGCCTTTCAGATGACAATAAATTGCTGTTTAAAACTGGGGAGTGCGTCCGCATTTTTTCCTTGATCTTCTAGTCCTAGAGAGAATTACTATGGCAAGATCTGAGGAAGTCTTTCCTAGTTAGTATCTAATATTTCAGAAACACCTATTGGTAACTTGGCACACTGCAAGGAAAAAAAATAGGACCATCATGGTTAAAATCTCTTGTGACCTTCACTGTTAGCTGACACAAACAAATGATGGGGATGTGTAAGATCTTGTGTGATGGTGCTGATAGAGCCAGGTACTTCCTTCCACCTGGAATGATGTGATTACGGATTAATTGGTAAAATTGACTTGATTTGATAACCTTTTCAGGCTGTTAAAAGTAAAAAAAACCCACCACTTCCTGTTTTGGACCAAAAACCGGAAGTGAGTTTCCCCCTTTTTTCAACATGTACAAACCTCTGGGAGGGCTGCAGAGGGGGGTTGCAGGCTTCCTGGACCCGTCAGAAAGCCATAGTGAGCCCCAGGTGAGTTAAAAGAAAACCCTTCCCTGACCAGCAGCAGCACGCTGATTTCTAGGCCATTCCTCTTAAAGGGGAATTGATGGGTTGTGGCCCACCAGTTTGGGAACCACTGGCTTAGAAGATAATGGCTTTTGAATGGTCCTCTCTTGGTTGCGCAAGTTTCCAAGTTGTAAAGAATAAGGCTCTCTACATCCTCGTTCCAATCAAGACTACAGTCCCAAATATAAATCGGCAGAGGCCTCAGTTTTTGGAGCAGCTCAGATGTGTGTGCACTAATAAATGGATGCAGTTGGCACTCACTTATCTATTTTTGCTAGCTTGGATGGAATCTGGGTCACTCTGCATGTATATTTGCCACAGTGAGCAAGTCCAGGAGAATCAATTATTATCTTCTAATCTCTTTACTACAATAGGATAATCCCTGTGCAATTGGGTGACCATCCAAATATGATTTAAAGCTGTGCAGACAAATCAAGGTCAGATTTATTCACATTAACTTTGTGACTCTGTTTGAAAACAGACAGAAATAAATTCTTCTCTCTCCCTCCCATATTATAACTCGATTGGTTCTTATTTGACTGATTGATCCATCCAAATTGATTGAAATTGATGGGTAGGGCATTTGGGACTGGCAAAAGCAAGTACTTCATTGCATAATTAACGCAAGGAGTTCACTAGTGTCGATCACTGAAATATAAATTAGACAAATTTGTGACTAATTTATCATTAGTCAGGATAGCTATATGGAGCTTCTAGATTTATTGGCTGTATGACACTGACTACTGCTTGTTGGGGGGAAACAATTAGAGAGGTCTGTTGCTTTTATGTCCTGCTTGTTGGATATTCAGGAGACATCTAATTGGCTATTGTGGGAAATAGGAAGACTAGGCTTGACTAGATGGACAGTTGGCCTAATCCAGCAGAGCTCTTCTTATGATCTAATTGCAATTTGGCTGCACTGGTCCATTTGAGTTTGAGCCTAGACTTTGGTTGCATTTTGAAATAATCACCTAATAGACGTCAAGAGACCAAAGCTTTCTCTTACACAGAGACTATGATAGGTGTGTCATGGAGTCTGGTCTGTAATGTGACCATTGGAGAATCCCCAATCCAACTAAAAAGCATGCTCTTATTTTCCCATAGGAGTTTCAGTATAGTATCTTGCAATACTGCAAATACTGTGGTATCCTTTTGCGATTTGCCATGCAGACAGAAGACAATACATCTGAGCTTCTGAGGTATCTGGTCCAAAAAGTCCGTATATGCTTGAATCAAGGATTTTTACTACAGTGCCAGAAAAAGAAAAAGAAAATCTAGAAAAAAAGAATCTAGCCTTGTAGTCAGGCTCTACTAGTATGTCTTAAATAAACATGCAAAGAAATGTGACAGCAGAGATTGGTTGCTGCTATAATGGGCTTCTTATAGCATTGCAGTGCTGACACACCTGCCTTTCACATCCAGACAGAGGTGTAGGCAGCGGCGTCATGCAGGGCGGGAGGAACAGGTGAGCGGCAGCCCGCCCGTTGCGTACCGCTCTGTTTCGCTGTCGTCTGTTTCGCGGGGGCGTCTGTGTTTCGCGGGGGCGGGGACAACGGCGAAACGGAGCGGTACGCAACGGGCGGGCTGCCGCTCACCCATTCCTCCCGCCCAGCGTTCCGGCTGCATGACGCCGCTGGGTGTAAGGACAGTGCTGCGCAGAGTGGCAAGCATGATGGGCGCTGGCAAGGGGCAGCAGCTCCCCCTCCCTTGTGCTCAGATTGCTCCTTAATGGAGTGATTCTGGGTGCAGGGAGGTGTGGCTGGGCAATGCATGGGGGCAGGGCGGCCGCGCTGAGGGCACAGTGATGTTGCCCCGCCTCAGACATGCTGCGAACCGGGAACAGCTCCGAGTCCAGAAATGGAAAAAATGAAAGAATCACAGTACAATCTTATGTGTGTTTACTCAGAAGTAAGCCCATTGAGTTTAATGTCATTTACTCCAAGGTAAGTGTGTTTAGGATTGCTGCCTAAGTTCAGGAGTTGTGTGTCTTGTTCCAAATTGAACAAATAGGTTTTAAAAGATAGATGTCTGCTGAAGACCAAGACTTCATGGTAATGATAGTAGTAATGGTAGAGCAAGACATTCCAAGCAATCAATTTAAAATAGCCACCGTAGCAGTGTGGCAGGGAGAGAATTAGGCTACTAGCCAACAGTAGTAAACAACCCCTTTTTCTTTCTTATAAATGTGAGTTCAAGGCCTTGTTGTGATCAGGATGGAAAAACAACAAAGTCCTTGTCTTGATAAATAACTCTTGAAATGGCACTTAATTGATGTAATTGTATTATGAATTCTGCTCAGTGTGGCTTCTGCTACATCACTTGAGTACAAGTTAATGAGAGTTACGGTTGAGAGCACAGGGTCATTTCTTCAGCAGCCTCAAATACTTTCTCGACTTCTGCACGCTCCTTAATTAAGTCGAGACCGAGATCTGATCTATGACACACTGTAGAATCCTGAGCCAGTCAAATTGACTATATACCACTTTACACTACAGGAAGAGTGCTGCATTTTTGGAATGCACCCTCACATTCAATAAAGAAAACACTCCCTGCAAATTAAAAAAAGTGCACATATACAACAACACTGCGGACCACTCTACTCCTTGCTGTACTGGTTTCTACTTGTAGAAAATGTATTTTTAATTGATGTTAATGGAAGTATTGAAAGGTATGATCCCCTCATGTGGACTGCAAGTCCAATCTACCACTTCAGGATTGTACCACCGCATTCTGCTGCATATGCAGAGCGAACCTAAAACTTTGAATCTTATCCACTTCCTTTGGGATAGATGTGCAAGCTCCGTAAGCACATGGACTAGCTGGCCAAAAACCACCTAGTGAATTCATGAATGAGTTAAGATGAGATTTGGAGCGCAATCCTAACCCGGAGTTAGGCCAGCACAGTTAGGGCAGCAAAGTTTGGCCAGCACAAGGGACACCATAAAGTATGTTTGGACCACTCTCTAAGTCAGAGAAGCCAGCACACAGACATGTGCCATCCTTCCTGACTCCACGAGTGGACCAAACGTGCTTTACAGTGGCCCTAGTACTGGCCAACTAAGGTTGCTGTGGGAAATTCTTATGTGGTTGCCATGCCCTTGGAGCCACCCACTGGAGGAGGAAGGAAAACCTGTGGCTGAGTAGGCAATTTTACCTTCTCATAGGTGGTGGGGTTTGAAAACCACTGTCCTAAGAGTAAATTAAATTTTCATCTAAAGTAGAATCCAGAATGCTGGAAAAGAATCGTTTCAAAGCTCTGGCACCAACACAGAGCCTTGTATACAAATAAGATGAACTTAATTTATGAGATTGAACACAAGCAGAATCTAAATGTTGCCGTTTTCTTACCCCTTCACTTGGTTGCCATGGCGAGTGGGATCCTGAATATGGCTCGGAAGTTGCTGTGATAGCCAGCAGTAGCCCTGTGAGTTAACCTGCAGAAGCTGTGCTGGAAAGCAACCAGTATTTTCCTCCTGATCTCCTGGGATTTTTCCAACCCTCTGGATGAGTGAAAGCCAACCCGTGATGGGATTATTCCCTACCAGCTTGTCTCCCATTGTTTGGGTAATTGCTTGAGTAGATGATAGTCAATGATCCATGATGACTCAGCACCCAGCAATTGACTGTCAGATTCACACATTCAGGTAAATGGAGTGATGACTACAGTTCCCAAGCAGAAAAAGTCTTCATCCTTTGTTTTACTGCTTTTTGCAAGGATTGTGAAGGGGTTTTTTTGGTTATTTTTTTCCCCAAAATTGACTAAAAATAGCTTGTACCATTAGTGGAAAAGATTAACTACTGTATACAGGAACAAAACCAGTCTTCCGGTTCATTCTAAACTTTTGATATTTTTGTCTTCCAGTGCAAAAAGATGAAGGTAAATTTTATTTTTAATTTGGGTGCTTATTTCTTCTTCCTTTCCCACCGTCTTCCTTTCCTCCTTAACTGACAAATCAAAAATGGGGAGAAATAGATGGAAATACCTGTATTCTCTTTGTATTTTAAAGCAGTTGTGGACCCAGCCAACGGACCACCCAGGGACAGAGGAGAAGGAGGTCCACTACCTCCGGTGTTTTCCCGCCCCAGTGCGCCACTCCATTACCATGCCAGGCTCCATTTTGGAGCTGTATGATGGTAGGGGCAGGCAGGAGAGCCAAAAAACACTCGCCTCTCCATTCATCGCTGAAAGGCATTCTAAAAATAAACTCAGTGATGATAGTTTACTAAGTTCCTCTTTCCAAAGAGCTATCCCCCCCCCAAAATCCCTGGGCCAGGGATTTGTTTCTGTTCACTTAAGTTGTTCACAAAGCAGGGGCCATCCTGGGGTGGAGGTTGGCGCTGGGGGCACACCTGCAGAGGTGCCGCCGTCCTGCCTGGCTACACTTCGTAGCAGTGTTGGGTTGCTTCTTGGAGTGTTGGGTTGCTTCTGTTGCTCTCCTCTAGGTGAGGAATTAGGGAAACGTTTGTTCATTTTGAGGATCGTCTCCCCACTTTTCATGTGCCACAAATTATTTAACACTGCTATGCATTTGCAGATGGGCTAGTGAAATTTCTGCAGGCTGGTAGCTTTTGCAAGGCTGGTATGATGCCTCCGATGTGGAACTTCTGTTTCACTACAGATTAGTCGACCATATGACAGAACATGCATGAATGGCACTTGGTTTCTGGAAGCTCTCGCAGCTTCAAATATCTAGTTGCGTCAGCTCAGCCACTTAGTACATCCAGCAAGTTATACAGCCAAGACAAGGGCAGCTCTGTAGCATACAAATGGACTTGCTCTAGACTAGTAATCACAGGCCGCAGAAGGACTCATTATTTGTAATGAAAGCTGTATCCCATTTACATACCTTGGTTGCTGAATTGTCATGACAATAAGAATTGGTAATGTACAGCACTGACCACTTCAGAGCCAGGTCATGAAACTGGGTAATTTTGTACTGACCTACGCATACCCGACTCTTTCAGTAATTGGAGGCTTTGAGATTACCGACGTAGTAAGTGACTGTTGTCTTTCTAAGTAGTGGATGTGCAAATGGTGATATTAGAACTGGGATAAGATTCATGATCTGGTGTCCAACATACTTTGGGGGATATACCAAAAGCAGTGAGGGTAAATGACATCTCCCAAATATTCTTTTTTTCATTTTCCCCCCAGAGGTGCTACTCCTCTTTATGAACAGAATGAACCTTCCTCAATAGGTTTTGAATAATTATCTTGTGTAAGACACTATCTGTGTCTTCCTTTTTGCTACTGTGGTCTCTTAGACCGCAATCCAAAGTTGTGCTGAATTAGCCGAGTCGGTGAGCCTGTGCCAAATCCAGCGCACCTTATGTGTGCTGGGCAGTCTTCCTGGGGCAAGGGCACATTTGTCCCCTTGCCCCAGGGGAGGCTTCGGCTGCCCTGTGGGTTTCCTTGGATCTGCCCCTGCTATTTAGCAGACGGAGAGCCGAGAAAGCCATGCAGCCTGAATTGGGGCCACGCGGCCTCCCAACGAGGCCTAGGATGTGGCCACTGACCGCATCCTGGCCCTGCCTCTTCCCCGGGCTGACCTGCCCACCGGTCTGCCCACCGGTCTGCCCACCCCTCCCAGTTCCTCCTACTTGCCCACCCTCCCTCCGCCCAGAACCTCTCTTGCGCCAGCCGAGTTGGCCAAGGGAGGCTGTCTATCAGCATTCTTGGGCCGACGCTACTGGTAACGTTGGCCTGAGAGCTCTAGTGCCGACACAGGGGTGCTACTTGGCACCGCCGCATCGGCGCTATGTGGATGCATGGATTGTACCTTCAGTCTTTCCTAATAGAGCATGTCCTGGTATCTGCTGGGATTCCATTCCAGACCCCACCGTGCATACCTGAAACAGTGGATACTGGGGGCGCCTTTTTAAAGATAGGGAAACATCAGTGGTTTTGCTGCAACAAGGTAAAACAAAAGATTTGTATAATGTTCTCCTATCCTTTTAATAGGCATTCCCAGTATCCATGGATAACTGAAACCGTAGATACCTAATCAGTGGGTACTGGGGAACGCTTGTAGTTGGTGTTCAGGTCCTTTTGTATTTCTGGCACAGCTAGTCCAAAGGCTGATGCCACCCTGATATCTATTGGAGAATATATCTGTGTGGACCTTCTGCATAGTTCGCATTAGCTGGCTTGATGAAAGAAACTGTCATGGGTTAGATAAGGATACTTTTTAGACTGATGGATTGGACTTGCATCTATTTACAAAGGCACTGTGGTCAATGCCAGGATTTGGGAGATGGAGCTTCAGTTCAAAACCCATCTCTACCTTAAACTAGGTCTGTGTGTGGTCTTCGGTGATGACTCTGATGACCGATGACTCTGTTCAGTAAAGTTGGGGGAAGAGAATGAAGAATGACTGGCTTGCTTCATAGTGCTGTGAAGACAACAACAAGATAGATTGCAAACAAACAAAAACCTTGTTGACTTATGAAGATCAGTAATACTAACAATAGCACAGATATCATGCCTTCCCATAGACTTCAAGGTGGCAAAAATAGGATTTCCAGACAATCTCTCGTTCATGCACTGGCCAGATCCAGATCTGCTGGTCCACAGCAAAGTGGCTTATTGTTCCTTCAGAACACACATATATGAAGTTCCAAGTGCTTTGTGTAGGCTGAAGTCCTGTATACACTCACTATTAGCCTCAATCGGACTTACTTCTCAGTAGGCATGCATAGGAATTCACTCATGGTTTATCACAGTGTTTCTTACCTTGTGTGCAGGGCTCAGAAACTGGCTGCCTGCCTCCTAGCAACCCAGAGTCCTTGGCAGTTCTGTTGCTATGGGAGGCAGCGGGGACTTGGCCACAAACCAAGGGCCCTAGCCGGCATGTATTGGACAAGCCCATCCTCCAATCCTCATTGCTATCACCTGTGGCAAAGGCCCACTCTCCCTGGCCATGGGATCATCCTTGTTTCCCACCTGCTTGTAGCCTAATCGTCAACCCCCCCCCCCGCAACAGCCCTACTCCTCTGTCATTTGTTGAATTCCAGCCAATTAAACACCGATTAACTGAGCACTTCCCTATATAGCCTTGCACTAATTTAGCTGTAGCCCCCTGACCCTCGACACCTTCACACCACCCTGTCAGCATCGTGCAAGTTTTCTCTTGTAATAAACAGCTTTACCCCCTCAGCCTTGCTCCTTCCTCAGATCCCAAAGAATCTCCAGCCTGCTACAAGAGCTGCTACAGGCTGAAACACCTTGTTAAAAATACAGCGTTCATAATCTCCATATTGCTGAGGTGGGAGGTGGGCGGATGGAAAGAACGTTGGCTTGCTTTCTAGTAAGCATGCAATTGATTGCGACAGGGATTTTCTGGGACATGTGTCCTGCTCTTACCTGCATTGACATAGTTAAGGAGCAGAGCCGTAATGCTCTACCCCAGCACCTGGGGCAGTGACGTCAGGTGTCACAGGTTCTCCCCGAGGAGGGGTGGGTGCAGGAGGCAGCCAGCGCCTCCTTCCTCAGGGAGAACCTCGAGGAGACTGCTTATGCGCTTCAAGCGCAAAAGCAGTCTCCCCCGGAATCTCCCTGGAGGAGGGGGCGCACGCGATCGCCAGCGTTCAGGGACAGCCTGAAGGTGGCTGCCTTCCTGCCGCTTGCGGTGTGAAGGCAGTCACAACCTCTGTAATGAGGGTAGAGTCTGGGGCCAATCCTGCACTGCCATTATCCTGGCGCCTGGTGCAGATGCCCCTCAGGCTCCACCCACATTTTGGTACTGTTAAGGAGTATACATTGCCCCGGGCATCATATCTTCAGGGCATGCCAATCTGCACCCCCAGTGGTGGATCCTGAGGCATAGGGAGGTGCAGGAGAAGCTACTGTACTCAGCGGCGTCATGCAGCTGGAACGCTGGGCAGGAGGAACGGGTGAGTGGCAGCGGGGAAGACACAGGGGCGGGGAAGACGGCGAAACGGAGTGGTACGCTACGGGCAGGCTGCTGCTCACCCGTTCCTCCCACCCAGCGTTCCGGCTGCACGACGCCGCTGACTGTACTGCAATGATGAGGACGACTCCTTGCCGCTTTCGTATTTTCTCCTTCACTCCCCCTCATGGGCACTTGGAGTGGTTGTGAGCAGAGGTTGTGAGGCTGCTCTGAGCAGTCAACCACATTTTGCACTCTTTTCCCTGCGGGGGGGGGGAGCAGAAAAAGTGGTTGGCCACTCAAAGTGGCTCGCAACCATTCCAAGTACACTGTAAACCCAGAAAGAATTGGTGGTGATGCCATAACCACAATTACTTCACTGCAGTTACTTCTGGGTTATGCATTTCCGGGAGATTATGTTTGATATAGTGCCCCAGGCTGCCAGATGCCCTAGCTTCACCACTGCTTATCTGTTGGGTTTCATCACCTCATTTGCTCTTGAAAAGTGCACTGTTAACTTATCCTCTCTAGTCCAGTGGTGATGTTTCTGGTTTTCCTGGGTCAACAGGCCTTTCTTTCTTTACATTTGACCTCTGCATTTCGTGGATTGTAAAGAACAGCGATAGCTCTGATTCAAAGCCCAGAATGGTCATTTTGGTTCAACGAAGGTGGACTAGACATGCTGGATGCCTGTGCAGCTGTATAATGTGTGCTGTTGGAGTCTATTACTACGGAGACATCATAATATCTTGGTCTTGTTCCATCTACCAATGGATATTAAAGTGTATTTCTATTCTGCTCTGAAAATAAACATTTTGGTGCACACATAATAAAGATACTAGCTTTTTATTTAGCCACGCTGATGAAAGCCCTGGGAGGAAAAATATGTTTGCTTGTAACTTTTGTTTTAATTTCCTAGAGAGATGATGACGTCATAATGATGTGAGACCAACAATGTTTATTTTCACTCTGACCAGCGCACGGGTGTTCTCAATATTTCGCTGCTTCTTAAAGTTGGCCACAGAGCTCTTAGTTGCCCATGTGACATGTGGACTGGCAAAGCTCTTTCAGGATATCTTCAGGGACTCAGCAGCCACGCGCATGTGTGGTTTTTTTAAATGTTAAAAAGCAGCCAGATCACCTGCACTACTGGAATAGACCTATGTCAGTGGTTCCCACACTTCTTTGATTGCCAGCTCCCTTCACCTATTGAACCATTGGCCTCGGCTCCCCCTAGGGTGACAATCCTATACAATGTGTAGAGTGGCAGGTTTTTTGCTAGGTGTCTTTTACGGCTCGCCTGGTTAGTTTCCGTGGCTCCTGAGGGAGTCACAGTTTACAATTTGGGAACTAGTGCCCTGGACACACACCCTGCTGTAGTCCCAGTCCGCATCAGATCCCCCCCCCCCCCCGCTGCTTTGTGGCAAGGGAGAAAAACGTTCTTTGATATCAGTGGGAATTCCCCCCCCTCCCTCAAATAGCCCTCTGTGTATGTGGGCCCAATCTACCTTCTAGTTAATATGAACACTTCCCCTGCCAGCATGTGCGTAAAGAAACATGTAGTTTGACTGCTTCCTACCAACTGTCATATTGCTAGCCAGAATCAAGTTGGTTAAGCCAGAATTGGGGGAGCAGATGTTGTTGTCTCAGACCAAAACCATTGGTAAAATTAATTTGGAGCGCAATCCTAACCTGGAGTTGGGCCAGCAAAGTTTGGCCGGCACAAGGGACACCATAAAGTATGTTTGGACCACTCTTGGAGTGAGAGAGGCCAGCACACAGACATGAAGCATCCTCCTTGACTCCGAGAATGGTCCAAACATACTTTATGGTGGCTCTTGTGCTAGCCAAAATTTGCTGGCCTAACTGTGCCAGCCTAACTCCAGGTTAAGATTGTGCCCTTGGTCAACTCTTTGCGTATATGTACATTTTCATAGCATAGAGTTGGAACAGAGCTACCTGGCCTTCTAGTCCAACCCCCTGCCTGTGGCAGGAAATCCTCCTAGAGCATAAGAAGAACATAAGAATCAGGCCAAAGGCCCATTTGGTCCAGCTTCCTGTATCTCACAGCGGCCCACCAGATGTCTCAGGAACACACAAGACAACTCGATATGTGCATCTCATTGCATCTCCAGCAGATGCCTGTCAAGCCTCTGCTTGAAGGTCTCCAGTGAGGGAGAATCCACTTGGCAACTAGTTCCATTGTTGAACTGCCCTTACTGTCAGGAATTTTTTTTCCTGATGTCCATCTGGAATCTCCTCTCTTTTAGTTTGTACCCCAAATGGACCTAGTTCTGCTATCAGAGGCAGGTGAGAACCAGTTTGTCCTTTCTTCCATATGACTTAAAGAGTGCCATCATATCCTCTCTCTCAGCCTTGTCTTCTCCAGACTGAACATACCAAGTTCCCTCAAGAGGTTGGACTACGGGTGTGAGGCAGAGACAGGTGTATATTCCTGTCTAAGCCCTGTTTTCAGAGACATTTGGTTGGCCAAATGCCTCCCTGCCCTGGAGTTAGAGTGTGTTAGATAGATCCTGGATGGTTTCCAGGTGCAGTGGCAACCATTCAAGTGGTAGGGTCAACCATGGTGGTCCTTGGCTCACTTCCAAGTCTGGCAGCTGCTATTAAATAATGCAGCCAACCAGTTATAGGCTTGTTTAAAGGTCCGAGAAAGGTCGTTCAGAGGTAACGTACAGTTGGCAATCTGTTCAGATGAATTTCTCTGAAGTGGTCAGTGATCTGTGCTAACCAAGTGGACTCAAGATAAGAAGATTTTAGAGGAAACTTGCTCAACAATTATTCACAAATTGAGCTAAATAATTATGCCTGATGATGGTAAATCCCTAATAAGTTTGATCTAGTGATGGGCAGCCCAATTCTATGCTTCCCCAGAACCTAAATGGCTGCTGCTGTATCCTTTAGGGCAGTGGTGTCATTCAAATGATTTAGGAACAGGAACTCACTTTTGATTGGCACTTGTCGGGAACCCGGAACCAGCCACGGAGCCTGTTAGGATCCGGAACGCCCGTTCTGGTCCGTTCCCCCTGAATGACATCACTGCTTTAGGGCCAGGGAAGCAGCCAGAGGTCTCCATGGGATAAGGGAACAGTGGCCTCGATGAGCAGGTGCAGAACCGAAGAGGCCCGTGTTGGCTGCCCAGGAGGGGGTTCAGGACTTAGCGGTAGACTCTGACCCCTTATGGTCCCAGACTCTGCCCATCCCTATCCCTTTGTGGTCATGATCCCCCCCCGGACCTCCCTCTCTCTGCATAGTTCCTCCCTCCTTCCGCTCTGGGAAGCCTCACCGCCAGTGCCAGTAGTACAAGTGTACAGATTGGGCTGTTAATGTTCGCATAAATACTTTCACCTTTGATCTTGCCCTTTCCTATCTGCGCGTGCTAAGTCAGTAGGTTTGACTTACTTGGTACAGTATCTATACTACCCTCTGTGGAATAACTGAAGCTGAATAAGGTATCACCTGTACATGGGCTTTCTCCTGTTTAGCTTGGTACACAGGCATGCAAGTTTTCTTTCTGAAGCTCAAGAACAATGCAGTATGGGAAGATGCCATGCCAAAATAGTTTGCAGTGTGAATGGTATTCCTTACACCACATTTGTGATTTTTCCTCTCTGCCTCCACTCGCCTTGGCACTGATAGTGTAACACTGCTGAGGGCCTGATCCTGGCAGGATCAGCACGGGCAGTATGAGCATGCCACCTACACTGGTGTCGCAAAAGTGTCGTAAGGCACGCCCAGTGTGGGCTGTCTTATGGCCTGTGGTGGCCCAGCACTGTTCTCTCATCCCTGCAAAACTGGTGAGTGGTACGTTCTACTGTCACTGGTGATCCGGGGCAGGGAGGGTGGAACTGGATGGGGGAGAGGCGGAGTGGGGGTGGGACCGGTGGTGACCTCCACTGCCAGATCTTATCCCCTGCCTTGACCCGGGCAGCCCGACATAGGGCTGCTGGATTCTCCGCCAGCAAAATAGGTGACCAAGAGTTGAGTAGACCCATAGTGGGAGGCGGGGCTTTCCCCGTGGGAAGGGGACAAGTGTAGTCTTCACCAGAGGAAACCCCAGCAGCTGCCTGGATGCCGCTGCAATCCTATGTACACTTTCCTGGGAGTAAGCATCATTGAACGCTATGGTAGCTATGCATAGGATTGTACTGTAAAAGTCCCTCAATACTCTTATGTTTCAAGGGTCCAGTGTAAATAACTTCTGAGAAGATTTGCATTATTATGGCTCCCTTCAAAAAACAAACAAACATCAAATCACCTCTCACATACTTTACGGTGTCCCTTGAGATGTCCAGACTTTGCTGGGCCTAACTGTGCAAGCCGAACTCCAGGTTAGGTTTGCGCCCTATGTTATTTTGTGGCTCAGGGTATTTAAGGATTGCTGTAGAAATGAATGCAGACTCAGGGCACAATCTTAACCTGGAGTTAGGCCGGCACAGTTAGGCCAGCAAAGTTTGGCCAGCACAAGAGACATGGTAAAAAGTGTTTGGACCACTCTTGAAGTCAGAGAGGATGGCACACGTCTGTGTGCTCTGAGAGTGGTCCAAACATACTTTACAGCAGTGGTATTTAAACTTAGGACCCACTTTTTGGTATGGCACTTGTGTCAGGACCCACCAGAAGCGATGCGATTAACCTGGAAGTGATATCATGGCAGGAAGTGATATCAAGCAGGAAGTGATGTCATTGTAACATAATAAATTGACACGCCTGAAATGCAAATTGGCATTCTTGAACTGCAGGAATTGTACAACCATGGAACATCTCTGGCAGAAAGCAAGATTAGGACAAAATATTATGTAAAAGCACTGAACTAAAAGCAAATTTTTTTAAAAAAAAACACCTCTCACTTGAAAATTCAAACTGTTAACACTCAAAAGGAATATAGCAAGTGTAAGGCCTGCAGTTTCCAAGATGGCTGCTCCCAGCTTTCTGTGACCCACCCGACTCACAGTTTGGATAATACTCCTTTAGTGTCCCTTGTGCCAGTCAAACTTTGCAGGCCTTACTGTGGAGAAACACAGAGGTAGAGTCTGTTGCCCCTCCAGTATTATACAACTTTCAACAATGCAAGAGACTTTCTTCCATATCCTCCACTTTAGCAAGAACCCTGATCCCATTCATGGCTAAGAAAAGGGTGTGGTTGCTAGCTTTGCAAAAGACACGGATTATTCACAAAGCCAGAATAAGGCTACAGCCTTCAAACTAATTATTCAGAAATCGCCCCACTGACCTCAGCTCCTGAGAGGAATGGCTATCTGAGTTATTGCTTCAGAACAGGAAGTATCCTAAAGTTACCTTCTTTATAAGAAAGATACACACACAAGAGGAAGCGGTTCACCCACATACAAAGTTCTACTTCTCAAACTGTTGTTGTACCAGGACAGAGCTCAGACTGTTATGATAATGGGAATTTCAAAATCTACAGGAAAACATTTCCAGAATCTTTTTATTGTACTCTCTTTGGCTCTTCCCTATATTCTTTTGTTAAGCTACTTCAATTTCCGCTAAGTAAACTTCCCTTGATGTTAAAAGCAACCAGAAACCAGTAATACAGGTGGTTTCAAATTCATGCAGTAGATTCACAGTCCAATCCTGAGCTACCTGGGCACCTCCAAACAGCTGCCGCTGCATCCAGCAGCATGTTTGGACCACTCCTGGAGTCAGAGAGGCCAGCATACAGACGTGCGCCATCCTCCCTGACTCCAAGAATGGTTCAAATGCACTTTACGGTGTCCCTTGTGCCGGCCAAACTTTGCTGGCCTAACTTGTGCCAGTCTACCTCCAGGTTAGGATTTGCTAACTCCTAACCTGGAGTTAGGCCGGCATAAGTAACTTGTGGCGGCCCAGGAGTGTTCCATACAGACCGTAAAATGCACTTGCAGCACTTTCAGAGTCAGGGAGGCTGTTCCACAGACATGCACTGGCCTCCCTGACTCCAAGAGTGTTGCAAATGCACGTTACTGCACATTGGTAACACTCCTGGGCCGTGATCATTTTAAAATATGACCATTCCAAGTAAAATTATTGGGCCTTACTTTCTGCTTGGGCTTGGATTGCTACTTTTTTTTCTGACTAGGCTCCTTCTTTTAAGAGCGCTAGGAAGGACTCAACAGATGTAGTTTTTCTTCCACTCTGCCTTTGGTACCCTTCCTCTATCACTTCATTTTCCAACAAACCACTGAACCTCTGCCATGGGAACGTCGTGTGTTGCAGAGGATTCTGGGGCACACTTGGCTTATACTGGCTGCTGGCCAAGCCTTTGGAGCCTCACTGTTGACCTGCAAAAGTGTGGAGGGCAACCTAGACTATGCTCAGTTGAAGTTGCACATTTAAAGGGGGGAAGGTTGTAGTTCGGTTCCAGCTTTCAAGAAAACTGATTTGCCTTTACTGATCTTATTTTTGAGGAGCCCTTCTGAAGCTCCCAAGGTACTCCAGAACAAAATCTGAAAATAACTGCCTTGCTGTGCTTCAGTGATTGAATTTTTGTGTGTCATGCACAGAACACCTACCAGAAAAAAAGTCTGTGCAATCTAGTTTTAAAGGTTATCTAAGAGCTAAATCCTAACCTGCGCTGAAACTGGCAGGCTGACTGCGCTGTATCCACTGTGAGCGTAATCATAACCTTGAGTTCGGCTGGCACAAATTGGGCCAGCAAAGTTTGGCCGGCACAAGGGACATCATGAAGCACATTTGAACCATTCTTGGAGTCAGGGAGGATGGCGCACATCTGTATGCTGTCCTCTCTGACTCCAAGAGTGGTCCAAACATACTTTACTGTGTCCCAAACATTTCTGGCTTCACTGTGCTGGCCTAACTCCAGGTTAGGATTGCGCTCTCAGGAGGCAGATGGAGGTGTCCTTAGGGGTTAAGGGATATTTTATTCTCACCCTGGGTAAAGCCCCAGGCACTCCTATGAAGTTACTTGGATCTGTGCTAGTGAAATAGCTAGTGGAAATTGGAGTGGCCTTTATAGGGCCAACCGAGACAGTGGTTAGGACCTGACCTAAGTGCTCCATCCCCTCTCCCTGGGGCAGCCTACCCTTTCCCCACTTCCCCTGCCCCATTCTGTCTTCCCCCTCCCTGAGCCCAGCGGCGGCATTCAGCCGGTACGCTGGGTGGGACTTAACTTTGAGCGGCAGTCCGCCCGTTGCGTCACCGTGCGTTCTGCCGCTTTCCCGCCCGCCACTGCCTGAGCCCCTGTGCCGGCCTCCCTAGGTCGGCCTAACATTGTTCAGGCTGCGATGCAGGGAGGACAGTGCATGTCCGTGCGCCGGCCTCCCTGTCCCCAAAAGTGGACACTTTATGGTTTGTCTGCGATACTTACAGGCCAGGACAAGTGACTTGTCTGGCCTACCAGGGGGATTGGATTGGATTGCTGCCCCAAGTTCTTACCCAAGGAGCTTCAGCCACACCATCTTGCTGAATTGGTTGTTGTTTGATGGCCACCTTTTTTTTTCTCTAAGGAACCGCGTATTTTATCCATTGAAGTTGATCATTTTGAGACAGAAGAAAGGCAAGTCAAGTACACAGTTCCTAGCAGGTTTAGGGAATTTCAGCTCCCTTTAGCCTCCTCGTTTTCCACTAAGCCAAAGAGATGGGGGGAATGGCACATGGAAGGCAGGATCTTGTTCCCTTGAGAGAGCTCCTAAAAATATCAGACCCCCCCATGCAAACAAGACAATTGTGAGCTTGCTTGTAAACCTCTTGGTAATCGGTAATTAGTCCTCACGATCAGTTAACCTTCATTAGTGAACACAAGTGACGGATTCAGTGACATAAAACAAAGGAAATCCTTAATGGAATTGAGCAATAATATTGTGAGCTGAGAAAACAGCTGAGAAATAAGAGGACATGTCTAGACCCTTGCTGTCAGGCAGCAGCTATGTGCAACTTCCTTACAGATCAGTGAATGTGAGTCATACTCAACTCATGCTGAAGTTCATGTCCTTCCAGCACCAGCTGACAAGGTTTCTTAAGTCAGCATTATTGCTAGACCTCTCTGAGTAACCCAGCTGCACTCAGCAAGGGTTATAACAAACACTGGGATGGGGAACCAAAGGAGCATCCAGGAACAGCACTAGCCCCCTTCCCCCACGCACAAGCAATGGTCGGCAGAGTTCATTGTGGGGCCAGCTGTTTCCAGTGCTGCTGCTTTTAGTAAGCCGGAGTGGGATAGGCAGGGTTGAGGATTCTGGGGAACAGCACATGGTTGGCTGCAAAGTGTGGGAGGGGTGTGCATGCGCACGCACACACAAGGGTGCATGCACGAGACTGCGCCCATAGCTGGTTTGTCCCAGAAATCCACCCCATTCTATCTGTATAATTCCTGTAACATCAAGAGCTAAATTAAAACTTGGGTGGAGTTAGAACTTGGATGATGAAATGCGCGCACATTTTTTAAAAATTAGGGTGCAATCCTAACCTGGAGTTAGGCTGGCACAAGTCACTTGTGCTGGCCCAGGAGTGCTGCAAACGCACAGCAAAGCCCATTTGCACCACTTCTGGAGTCAGAGCGGCTGGTGCACATCCATGCACTGGCCTCCCTGACTACAAGAGTGGTCCAAACGCATTTTCCAGTGCGTTTGCAACACTCTTGGGCCAGCACAAGTGACTTGTGACGGCCTAACCCCAGGTTAGGATTGAGCTCTTAGTGGCGTTCCAAGGAATCAGAAGAATGTTTTGATATTTTTTTTGTATCATTTATTTATATTTTATTATATTATTTATTGTATTTTATTATACAGTGTTGTTGTTATAGAGACAAGAGTTTCTCCCCCTGTTTTGAAACATGGGCCACGCAGCATTCTGTACCAGGTGGAGAAAAACTTCCTATGTTCCGTGCTAGCCTTGGCAGACAAGCACTGCTCTAAGGGGCTGTGGTCACGGAGTGTATCAGGGCGCAATCCTAATCTGGAGTTAGGCCAGCACAGTTAAGCCAGTAAAGTTTGGCCAGCACGTGTTTGGACCACACTCAGAGTCAGGGAGGATGGCGCATGTCTGTGTGCTGGCCTCAATGACTCTGAGAGTGGTCCAAGCATACTTTATGCTGTCCCTCCTGCCGGCCAACTTTGCTGGCATAACTGTGCCAGCCTAACTCCAGGTTAGGATTGTGCTCTCAGTGTGTGTGGGGGGGCATGGTGTGCCCCCTCCCATTCCCCCCCCCACACATGAGCAGGGCTAATTGCCCATTACTGCTGTAAAAACAAAGCAGTTAATAGCACTGTGTTTTGATAAATCATTCTTAATTATAATTAATAGATGGGCTGACAATATTTTCTTGTGTGTGTTTTTTTGCTTGCTTCAGGGAAGGTTGCTTCTCCCCAGTTAGCCCTGAGGATTGTCTGCTGGTCCAGTCTCTTCTCTCCCCCAGCAGAACACTGCTTCTGGATGCGCACGTGCAGCTGAAGACTGGCCTGCAGACCCAGGAACGGCACCTTTTCCTTTTCACGGATATCCTCGTGGTTGCCAAGCCCAAGTAAGTCTAGTGCTGAAGGAAATACAGTTCACGTCAGGGTTAACACAACTGTATGTTCTCCATGGCCAATGTTTTTTGTTCTATTTTGAATTTTTATCAATATTATTGTATATGTAATGTTATAATAATATTCTAATACAGTGATATTCAAACTTTTTAGACGGGACCCATTTTTAGAATGGCGCTCGTGTCGGGACCCACCAGAAGTGATGTCATTAACCTGGAAATGATGTTGTGGCAGGAAGTGACATCACCAAGCATGAAGTGCTATCATTGTAATCTAATAAAATGAAACTCCTGAAATGCAAATTGCCATTCTTGGACTGCAGCAATTGTACAACCATGAAGCATCCCTGATATGACAGAAAGCAAGATTATGACGAAATATGATGTAAAAGCACGAAACTAAAAACAACATTTAAAACACTTGAAAATTGAAGCTGTTAACACTCACAAAAGAAATATATCAAGAGTAAGGTCTGCAGTTTCCAAGATGGCTGCCCCCAGCTTTCTGCGACCTGCATGACATCAGGTCGCGACCAGTAGTGAAATTCAGGGGGTTCGCCCAGGTTCTATAGAACCGGTTGTTAAATGGCCAGGCCCTGCCCACTCACTTACCTCAGCTGGCTTTGTTTTGGGGGGGGGGGCTCCGGCTATGACGTCATAGAACCGGTTGTTAATTCATTTGAATTGCACCACTGGTCGCGACCTACCAAGTGGGTCCCAACCCACAGTTTGAATAACACTGTTCTAATAATGTTGTATGATTAATTGTATTAAAAAATTGTTCCGGGGGGGGGGGTGTTGAGGGAACTTTTAGCCATCTTTTCACATGGTGCATGTTTAGGGGAGAATTTTCTGTTCCATTAACAGACTCAGACTATTCTCTGTTTGTAACCTAACCATATTATATTTGCACTAAGCTCTTGATTGAGGTTACAGTCGTAACCTGGAGTTAGGCCGGCACAGTTAGGCCAGCAAAGTTTGACCAGCACAAGAGACCCCGTAAAGCTCATTTGGATTACTCTCGGAGTCTGGGAGGATGGCACTTGTCTTTGTCCTGGCCTCTCTGACTATGAGAGTGGTCTGAACACACTTTACAGTATCCCTTGTGCCAAACTTTGCTGGCCTAACTCCAGGTTAGGGTTGCGCTCTGAAAGTCAGTTGTGGCGTAGCATGCTGCCTCTTCCTTCTCAAGTATAGTAAGGATGTTTCCCTGCTTGACTTAACCACAGTTTGCTACCATTATTAAGGTTAGCTATGTTCCCTTCTTAGCCTGAATTCTTAGCCAGAGTTTGAAGCTGGTTACAACTTCTTGGTCATCAAGGAACCTGTCTAGTTTTTGGCACAAATCTTAACCATGAATAAGAAATATTAAGAAATGCTTAAACATGTTGAGGGCATTTGAGGTAAGATGAGGAGAAGAGTGTGCACAATTCTGCAGCTTTTTCTTGATCTACTAATCTTTGTTGTCAGGTGTGCCACATGGAGAATGTCTGTTGAATGTGAAAAATTCGACCTGGTTTTTTCACTCATTTTGGAACAAAGCCATATTTACCATGCATGAGATGTAAGAAAATAACATCTTGTCCTGTGTTGTCTCCAGCAGTGGGCAGCTACGTTCTAGGAAGCTCATGAGCAGGGCATAGAGATGACAGCCATCCCTCAAATGTGTGTGGGAAAAGCTTCTTTATATTGGCATCAGTTTCTCTGTTTGCCTGTCAAGGGGAAGGGATGTATTGCATCAAGCGCAACATACACATTCAGACCATCCAGCTCACTATGCCCACTATCTTAGAGGATGAAGCTGGATCAGGGCTTTCTCCTTCACGCATAATAACATACGAAAGAACCCTCCAGGTTTGCCTGAGACCACAAGTGCTACTGCAGGAGGTGGGCATGCAAGAGCTCCGGCTTGTACATTTGATTTAATTGTGAATGGTTGAGTGCGTAATCCAAGCTCAGTGTCAAGCCTGATTTCACATGGATGGCTTACCCAGACTCCTCAGTGCCATCACCTTCTGCTTAGCTCTTTAGGAGCATCTTCCAAACAGTTTCTGTTACTGCAAATGCATAAGGAAGGCAAAACAGTCGGCATACTCTTCCAAAACACTGTGCTCCCATGCAGCTATTCACGAGAGGCCACCAAAGCAATTTATAATATGTGTGGACTCATTTTAAAAAATAAATTACTCCCAAGAAAGAACTGGTTTGTAGACTGCCACCTTCTGTTGTACCCCAGTTCTAGTGCCCGTGCCTCCATTTGCCAGATGCCATCACCAATTCCTCTGGCAAGGAGTTCCGCTGGGTAAAAAAGTATTTCCTTTTATCTGTTATCACTCTCCCAACTCTCAATTTCAGTGGGTGTTCCCTGGTTCTGGTGTTACGAGTGAGGGAAAAGAACATTCCTCTATCCGCTCTTATCCATCCCATGCATAATTTTGTACGTCTCAATCAAGTCCCCCCTCAGGCACCTTTTTTCTAGATTGAAGAGCCCCAAACACTGTAGCCTTCCCTTATGCGGCAGACTTACCTAATGTCACCATGCAAGCTCAGAGATGAGGCGACCACAGTAGCTTTTCATACCGTTTATATTTCTCTCAGACTTTTGTGAGTCTGTCTTTCTATCTACTGTTTGTGAACTCCTGTGTTGTAAGTGATTGCTTAGCTGTAAGACTTCCACATGGTACAACTTTTCCTGTGCTTTCAGTTGTACGAAGAAAGTTGCATCTGACAAAATTCCCTCTTCCATCTTTCTCCCTTATAAAGAGCACCATTATAAATATTTCTCCCTTCCCCTTATTGACTCTCTTGCAACAAAGTGGGCTGGATCAAAATACCCATCATCATTTAGGGCACAATCCTAAGCAGCGCCGGAGAGGAGAGGCTGACGGGCCAGCACCATATCCTACACTGCTTAGGAGAGACTGGAGCCTCCCCGTGGCAAGGGAACGTGCACTCCCTTACCGTGCTCCTTGGATCTGCGCCTGCTAAACAGCAGGCGCAGATCCAAGGAGACCGTGTGGCATGAATTGGGCTTAGGAACAGGCTTAGGAAGCAGCCATATGTCCGCCTCACAAACCCGCCTTCTCCCCGCCCACAATCTCCCTCCCACCGCCAATCCCGCTGCCGCCTCCGCGCAGCACCTCCCTCGTGCCGGCTGACTTCAGCCGACACAAGAGAGGTTCAGCGTGGGCACATCAGCGCCGAGCGCCAACACGGGGGTGCTGATTGGCGCCCCCATGTCAGTGCTCCGCCCCTTGCATCAACACTATGACACAGCGTTGACGCAAGGGGTGCAATAGGATTGCCCTGTTAATCACTTAATCATCATTTTATGTGATGGTGAACCTTTTGGGCTTGCCGTGTCAAAAATGCTGAACTTGACTCTGTTGGCGTGTCATACCTCACCTCCAACAAAAGAGAAATACTTATTTACATTTTCGTTTATTTTTTTTAAATACAGTCCAATTATGTCCAATCACAGTCCAAAAATAAAATCATTTAAAATCATTACAAAAAATCAAATCATTACAAAAAACATTCTCAGTTATTGGGTGTTGGTGAATGCTGGCGTGTCACTCAAAAGATTGTGGCGTGTCCCCTTTGAGACGCATGTCATAAGTTTGCCATCACTGGGCTAGGATTTTCTCTGATTTGAATTGTGCCCGTCATTGCCGCTTTTTTCTTCCTCTCCTTAATATTTTAGATGCCTATTAAAATTTTCTGTATTAGACTGAATACAAGAGCTTCCAATTTCTCATCGTAATCCACTTACCAGGTGAGACAGCAAGGTATTACTCTCTCTTCAACACACACCAGCAAGTCTTCTGATGGTGTCGCCTCTAAAAGGGGATTGACAGTGTTTGTCCTGCTTTCTCCTCAGTAGGAGTGATGAAGCTCTTTGGGCTTTGTGGCAAGACAATGAGAATATCCAGATACAGAGAAAATAGGATGGTCCTACTATAAAGAGGCTCCACCTCTAAATCATAAGAACATAAGAAGAGCCCCACTGGATCAGGCCAAAGGCCCATCTAGTTCAGCCTCCTGTATCTCACAGTGGCCCACCAGGTGCCTCAGGGAGCACATGAGACAACAAGATGCTTGCATCCTGTTGCCACTCCCTTGCACCTGGCATTCTGAAGTAGTCTACTGTTGATGTAAGGAGGTTGCCCAACCCATCATGGCCTATAGCCCACAATGGACCTTTCCTCCAGAAATCCATCCAGTCCCCTTTTAAAGGCATCTAGGCCAGATACCATCACCACCTCCTGTGGCAAGGAGTTCTATAGCTTAATTACCCACTGGGTAAAAAAGTATTTCCTTTTATCTATTTTAACTCTCCCAACACTCAATTTCAGTGGATGTCACCTGGTTCTGAACTGTGAGAAAGGGAAAAGAACATCCCTCTGTTGACTCTGTCCCTGTCGTGTATAATTTTATATGTCTCAATCATGTCCCCCTCAGGCGTCTTTTTTCAAGACTGAAGAGCCCCAAACGCTGCAGTCTTTCTTCATAAGGGAGGTGCCCCATCCCTGTAATCATTTTTGTCACTCTCTTCTGCACCTTGCCACTATGTCCTTTTTGGGATATGGTGACCAGAACTGTACGCAATATTCTAGATGTGGCCTTACCATTGATTTGTACAATGGTATAATAATTTTGGCTGTTTTATTTTCAATCCCTTTTTTAATTACCCCAAGCATGGAATTGGCCTTCTTAATTGCTGCCGCAACACCTGGGTCAACACCTTCATTGAGTTGTCCACCAGCACTCCAAGATCTCTCTCCTGAGCTGTTACAGACAGCTCAGAACCCATTAGCCTATATGTGAAGTTTTGATTTTTTGCCCCAATGTGCATTACTTTACACTTGTCTACGTTGAAAAGCATCTGCCATTTTGCTGCCCATTCCCCCAACTTGGAGAGTTCCTTCTGGAGCTCTTCACAATCCCTTCTGGTTTTCACCACCTGGAAAAGTTTTGTGTCATCCACAAACATGGCCACCTCGCTGCTTATCCCTGTCTCCAGGTCATTTATGAATAAGTTGAAAAGCACCGGCCCCAAGACAGATCCCTGGGGCGCTCCACTTTTCATCTCTCCATTGTGAAAATTTCCCATTGACCCCCACTCTCTGTTTCCTGGCCCTCAACCAATTCTGAATCCATAAGAGGACCTGCCCTCTTATTCCCTGACTGTGAAGTTTCCTCAGCAGCCTTTGGTGGGGGACTGTGTCAAACGCCTTCTGAAAATCCAGATATATGATATCCACAGCAGGGGCGTTTCTAGGGTGTGGCACGGGGTGGCACGAGCCATGGGCGCCATCCTGCAGGGGGCGCCGTTTGCATGGTGCCCGCCCCCCCAAAATGGCGCCCACGGCCCGCCTGCTCCCGCCCAGGCCCTGCGCAGCATGCTCCTTGCTCCGGCTGGCCTTAAAGAGCCAGCCGGAGCAAGGAGAATGCGCTGCCACTCGGCGCCCCCTCCCGCTTCTCAAGGGGGGCGGGGCGCCGGGCAGCGCCGCGTTCTGTTCGCTTGTGCCGGCTCTTTAAGGCAAGAGCCGGCACTAGCTAACAGAAAGAACACGGCCGGGGCACCGCGTTCTGTTCGCTCCACAGTGAACAGAACGCGGCGCCCCAGCTGCGTTCTGTTCGCTCGTGCCGGCTCTTGCCTTAAAGAGCCTGCACAAACGAACAGAACGTGGCCGGGGCGCGCGTTCTGTTCGCGCCGCAGCCATGGGCGCCACGGGCATGTTCGCTGCGGAGCGAACAGAACGCGGGCCACGGCTGCGTTCTGTTCGCTGCTGCTGGCCTTAAAGGGCCGGCGGCAGCGAACAGAACGCGCCTCAGAAGGGGCGGGGCGCTATGTCATGACGTCACGATGTGACGTCATGATGTTGCGTGCCCCCTAGGGGCGCATTTTCATTGGGCGCCATGGGCGCCCTTTCAAACAGATTCGCCCCTGATCCACAGGTTCACCCACATCCACATGCCTGTTGACCTTTTCAAAGAATTCTAAAAGGTTTGTGAGGCAAGACTTACCCTTACAGAAGCCATGCTGACATTCTTTCAGCAACACTTGTTCCTCTACGTGTTTTAGAATTTTATCTTTGATGAGCCTTTCCACCATCTTACCTGGGACAGATGTTAGGCTGACCGGCCTGTAGTTTCCAGGGTCCCCTCTTCTCCCTTTTTTAAAGATTGGCGTGACATTGGCTATCCTCCAATCCTCTGGCACCATGGCTGTTTGAAGGGACAAGCTGCATACTCTAGTTAAGAGGTCTGCAACTTCATTCTTTATTCCTTGATCACTCTTGGGTGGATGCCATCTGGGCCTGTTGACTTATTTATATTTAATTTATCAATGTGATCTAATTCATTTAATTTCTCTGCAATTTCCAGGTCCCCTTTTATCTCCTCCCTCCCTCCCTCACCATCCAGTGGGCCAACCGCCTCTCTGGCAGGTTTCCTGCTTCTAACATATTTGAAGAAGCTTTTATTGTTCCCCTTTATGTTTCTGGCCATGCGTTCCTCAAACTCTTTCTTGGCCTCCCGTATCACCTCTTTATTTGTCTTTTGCCAGAGTTTATGTTGTTTTTGTATTCTCCTCACTGGGGCAAGACTTCCATTTAAGGAAAGAAGCTTCCTTGCTCTTTACAGCTTCTCTAACTTTGTTCGTCAACCATGCAAGAACCCTCCTGGACCTAGTCGAGCCCTTCTTTCTTTGTGGTATACACTTCTGCTGGGCCTCTACTACTGTTATTTTAAACAGCCTCAACACAGCCTAGAGCAGGGGTAGGCAACCTTAAGCACTCCAAGAGCCATTTGGACCCGTTTTCTGGTGAAAAGAAAACCGCGGGAGCCACAAAACCCTTTTGACATCTAAAATGAAGATAATACTGCATATATAGTTTTTTTTTTTACCTTTATGCTATGTATAAAAAAACTATAGGGAGTGGCAACAGGATGCAAGCATCTTGTTGTCTCATGCCTCCCTGGGGCACCTGGTGGGCTGCTGTGAGATACAGGAAGCTGGACTCGATGGGCCTTTGGCCTGATCCAGCAGGGCTCTTCTTATGTTCTTATGAGCGATCGCAGCTGAAAATCGGGTCTCGACATTCGTCATTCGCTGTCTCCAGCTTTCTTTCTCTCCCACCCCCAACCCTGCTGCCAGTCCTCCACAGCCTTCCGATCGTGCATAAAAAAACTAACGGCAGAACAAAAACCAGCCACCATGCTGCACCTTGCAGGGCAACACGGCGGATTGCCCGCTTGCAAAGAGCACATGCGACAAGCAGCAGCAGGATGGGCGGGCAGGGCAGACCCCAGAGCCAAGCGAGCAGCTGCCCATGCCACTGCTGCCACTATGGGGTGTGTTAGTTTTTTTTTCAAAACGGTGGAGGATTTTTTATTTTTATGTTTGCAAAAGGGGGGATTCCAGGCTCGTGCACAGGAACTTTTGCAACTTGCACACCATCGATGCAAACAATCCCTCCACGTTGCAGCAAGAGGGACCGGGCAAAAGATCCTGGAAAATGGGCGGGGGACACACATACACAACTGCGAGACCCGGTGCTTTCCGTGCTTGTAAGCGGGAGCTGCCCCAATGCGTGCAAAACCAGGGGCAACTTTGCAACCCAACCAAGAGCGAGCCAGAAAGTTTTCCCCACCAGCTCTCTGCTGCACGCCGCCACCCCCTGCCACGCTCCATCCCAGCTCTGCGTGCGAAGCAATGCAAACACATGGAACATTCAACACAAAAAGCCACACACCCTTCCAGCCAGCAGATCAGCTCTGGAGCTTCACGGGTTGCCTTCTGCACAAGGCTATCCACGGACCGAGCGGGAGCCCAGTCGCTGCCGCCGCCAGCACGCTCTCCCCGCTTCCCGGAGCAGCGTGCAGCGCGGGACTGGTGCCGAGCGGAGAGGTGCTCTCGGTAGCAGCTCCCGGCTCGGGGGGCTTGGAAGGAAGGGGAGAAAAGGGGGCGATTCCCAACCTGCAGCCCTGAGCACAGTGCAGCCTACCGGGAGGGAGAGCGAGCCCGCGGTCGCAGCCAATGCTGGGCGCCTCCTTTGCTACTTTCACCTAGACTCCGGAGCCGCAGCAGACGGCTAAAAGAGCCACATGCGGCTCCAAAACCATAGGTTGCTGACCCCAGGCCTAGAGGGACTGGACTCTTTTTACCTTCCCTTTCAACTTCTTTCTAACTAGCCTCCGCATTTGAGGGAAATCTGCCAAATGTATGGTTGAGGGAAATCTATATCCGAATGTATGGTTTCAGGTTGTTTTTTGCTTGTGACTTAAATTTTTAGGAATGAGGAAATGTTTATATTTGAATTGTCCCTCCTACCCATGAGATCAGATGTTCTTTTAATGTGCCTTCAAGTCCCATAAGTCACACGTGGCTCTGTTTGTTATATTTATATCCCATACTTCCTCCAAAAAGAGAAGGCATCATGCATAGTCCTTCTCCCCTCTCATGTTATTATTGCAACTACCTGTTGAAGTTGGTTAGGCTGAGAGATGGTGACTAGTGTGGGTTTGGATTTTTACCTGGGTCTTCACTCTGGTTCTCATCTATGCTTCATCCATCCCGTTTGCTAAGTACAAGACAGTGCAGGATTAAATATACTGTGGTTGCCAACTGTGTTTCAATGTAGGCATGAGATTTTGCTGTGCCACACTTTTCTAAGAAATAGTCTTTAATGCCATGATTAACACTCAGGTGCAGTGGTCCGCAAACTGTGGGTCGGGACCCACCAGTGGGTTGCGAGCTAATTTTAGATGGGTCGCGAAGCACCTAGAGCAGCCATGTTGAAAATATGGGAAGGTAGGATGTTGAAAAGGGGGAGTTTTGCTTGCGTCCTGGTTGTAAATAGGCTTGTTTCTTTCTGATTCATTTTGCTATTGGAAAATGGCTGAGAAATAATCCAATTTATTGCTGCATTCTCAGGAAAGCAGCAGGTTCTGGCATCACAACAACTGCACTTCTAGCTATGACATCACTCCCGGTGGGTCCCAGACAGATGGTCATTCTAAAAAGTGTGTCCTGATGCTAAAATGTTTGAGAACCACTGCTCAAGTGATTGTACAGAAGACGGGGAAATGGTTGCAGAAACATGGCAGGCAGGAGGCACAATTGACCTAGACCATCTGGACAAACCCCATTGAAAACGCCTGGGATTGTGCAGTAGAACAGCTGTGATATTGTCCAACTTCCCTTTTTATTTCAGTAAGGTTCATACAGGAGAGGGTTCCCAGTGAGTTGTGCCCAGAGCGATGCTAACGTCTGTGGGTAGTTGGGTTGGCGCCAGGTCCTCTGTGGCACAGCATCCAGTCACAGCTGTTAATGGATTAGATGTGAAAAGCTTTGGAAAAATGGGAGCCTCATAAATGTAGGTCAGTTCTTTGAAATCCATGAGGGTCAAGTGCTTTCACATTTGAGATCTTAAATAGCTGGATACAACCTACATTATCAGCTAGAGTAATTCTGAAGGATGTTACATTGTTCACTACTCTAATGGTGTATTCTGTCCTCGCTTTACCTTTGGGAACCTACCTTGAACTGATGTTACGAGTGAAATCGGGGCTTTATGTACATCCTCCTCTGTTTCCTCAGCTAGAGGAGAAGGTAATGAACATATTGGGGATTTCATGACGCCTTTTATATAAAAGTTCTCATCTCTATTCTTTGATACTGTTTATTCTTGGCTCAGGCTCTTCAGGACTTCATAGTTCAAATATTTAAACTATGTAGTTCCAAACCAGCATTTATGCCAGTATATATCTTTTTGTGCAGGATATGTCCATTACTGTTGAACATATTTTGTTTGTTCAAGGCAAACAAAAGTGCATCCTAACTGGCCTCTTCTGCCAATAAGTTCTTGGGCTTTGTGTTGGTGCTGCATATCCCAGCTATCCTAGCAAGGTTTGAGATACTGCAGAAAAACCGGCAAGGCCCAACTTCCTTGCCAAGTCTCTATCTTTTTATGTTCCTTCTGCATGCAGGAGTCTTTAGAGTCTTTATAGATCACTTTTTGCCACATCTTTAATGTGAATCTTTATAGAACATCTTTTGCCACATCTTTGAATTGACATTCCTTTCCACTTTCATAATAGCCAACACTGAGGGCCAAACTACATGTTAAATGCTAAAGGCTCAATGTGGTTTTTCTTTCTATCATGGCATGAGGAAAAGTCCCTCTACTCCCTCCCCCTCACAGATTTGCCACTTTTCACAACCCTGTCACATGGTATTTATAAAATAAACATGTGGCGGGGTTGTGAAAAGTGGCAAATCTGTGAGGGGGAGGGAGTAGAGGGTCTTAAGCCTTTTCCTCATGCCGTGATTCCGATTCTGATTGTGGCTCCTGAAGGAGAAAAATAGTCCTTTAACTTCCAATCGGAATTGTTTTTCCAGCAAAAATAAAATTGTGGGGGTGGCATAATCAGAATTGAAACCATGGCAGGGTTAAAATACTAAACCTTTTCAACACACACTTTTTGTGGTGTTTCCACCATCTTTTGCAGCCCCCCCCACACTCTAAAGGGAAAGACCACCCCACCAAGCCACATTGCACGTTTACCCTGATGTATGGTTTAGCTTTTTCTCTTTGGTTTGTTGTTTTTCTTGGATTATACAGCCCTGGCAACAGCTCTTTTGCCTATAAAAACTGGCTTGGTCCAACGAGTCCAAATTGTGAGGTTGCAGATTATTCTGTTATTTCAGGCGTTTTGCCTGCAGGGCCGTGGCAGTTGTAAACTCCTGTTTTGTAGCAATGGCCAGATTAACTGTGTTATATGTTTCAGTTTAATTGAAATGTTTGTCAAGTTTATATTATTTCTAGCCTTGACTTGGTGGTGGGGTACTATAATAGCCTTCCTCAATTTCAGATCTCAGCTGCATTTCAAATTGAAGAGCCAAGCACACCTCTGTGAAATGTGGACAGCATCTTGCATGGAAGAAGTCTGTGAGGGCAGCACTAACCCAGAAAGGTCTTTCGTTTTAGGATGGCCCACCACCAACTGTGTGGCTTGTTTCAGGTATGCGAAGTCCTTCATATTTTGCTTTGCTGTGTTCAGCCAGCTGAATCAACATTCAAGAAAAACCAGGGGTGCACTGGGAGAGGGGGTGGGAGGAACAGGGAGGAATTGGGGTGGGGAGGAGGGCAGACTGGGAAGGGGGTGGGCTTAGCTGTGGCACCACCTGCTTAATCTTAACCCCTTTCCTGGGCATTATTTATTTGAACTTCTATGTTGGTGAAGAAAAAGATGTAATGGATGTACTTCCTTGTCTTCCATCAACTTGGAAGTACTCTCCCTTTTAAATATGGATGGTCTTTGTCCAAAGAGATGTTCAGATTATATGTAAGCAGGTGAGATACCCAGGAAAGAATAGCAAGCATGTGAGAGTTCTGTAATATTTAAATACACAAGAATCTGGTAAAAAGTCCAAACGGTCATGAAGTCTGTGGAGCAACTAGCAGTTTTTAAACATCTGAATCCATGAAGCTATTGAAACTGGTTGAGTGAGAGCACAGTCCTAACCTGGAGTTAAGCCTGCACAGTTACGCCAGCACAAGGGACACCATAAAGGACGTTTGGACTCCTCTTGAAATCAGAGAGGCCAGCACACAGATATGCACTGTCCTCCCTGACTCAGAAGTGATCCAGACATGCTTTACGGTGGCCCTTGCTGGCCTAACTCCAGGTTGAGAGGGAGAGGGAGGAAGTGATGGATATTCTGCTAAAGTCATGACCACTGGTGACATTTGCCAACCCATCACAGCTTATTGCTTCTTAGATCACTTTCATCTTGTTCTTAACAGCCCATACCTTTTGCAATGAGGTCAGTGCCATTAGCCATGGGCTATGGGTTGCAGCGCTCTAAGCCTGTCCTCCACCGGTGGAATCCTGTGTTCAGTTTTCATTGTACCTTCAGATACTTGAAACCAGTCTCTCTTATACTGCCAGCATAGTTTATAGCAGACTTGAAAATCATACTTCATTTGGCACTGCAGTTTGCATGGCTTTTGAGATTTTGAAGAAGTGGGGTCCTTTGTACATTTCTGGATGGGTGTTAGCCCTTATCTTTTGTTATTGTTTGAGCATCTTCTTCCCCAGTGACCAGAAACAAAGAACTTTTGGGCTAACCTGTTGGACCATGATATCTACCTGATTTCAAAAGCAAAATTTGCTAGTTCAGGTGACACGGCTGTACCTCCCAATTCTACAGATGAATCCTGATGAACATCCACAGGCTGTCAAAAACAGGGTCACACACTCTCCTTTGCAAACGTGCTGGGGTCCTACATCGGAAGCATCTGATGCTTCTGGGAGCCTACCTGCCCACCTTTTTGTAAATGCTAGAGCCATAACCCTGGACAGCATAAGGAAGGTAGGGAAAGTACCCAGAAAATAGGATCAAGGTTTTTGTTTTATTTTCCTTGATCCCTTTAGTATCCTTGCCAACCTTTGTTCTTCCCCCCACTTTCTCTTTTTCCTTTTGCTAGTGGATCGGTGCCCTTAATCCCTTGCATTTTTCCTTCTGGTTTTTTCAGTCTTTTATCAAACTGTCTGTGTAAAAGAGCTCTTAAGTATCTCTTAAATATCTTAAATATCTGCGTGAGGGTGTGGCCTTAACTATCAGACCTCTCAGGTTCCACTACTGGTTGGTTTTAAGCAGACCCCTGCCCCTGACCTTGTGGCTCTCTGTTAATGTGGGAGGGAGGCTTCCTCAAGGTTTCTATTTCCTCAAGGCCTTCTATTTTGGGCAGCAGCAGCAAGGACTACCTCTCCCCAGTTCAATCCCAGTTTGCACAGCAAAGACAGTGAAGTAGCAAGTGAAGTATTGGTTGCTAATGGTAGGTGCAGCCCCCTGTCTGACCTTCATTTTTCCTTACAGAGAGGTTCTCATCTTTTCCTTCCCATCCAAAAGCTGCAATTGGCAGCAAGCTAAGAGCACAAACATTGTGCTATAAGTATCAACTTTTGCAATATATGGCAACCGTGACACAATTTATCTTGGAAAAGCAGTTGGGGGGGGATGGGGAAGCAAAGGATTAACATGCAAACCGCACATTGCAGCCCAGTTTAAATTGGGAAGCCCATATTGGCCATATTGCATTCTGAAAAAGCAAAAAAACGTCAAGAGCGTCAACTATGGAGCTTCCAATATCACATCTTGTTTGGTATGAAAACCCTTGAGGATGAAATCCTAACCTGGAGTTAGGCCGGCATAACTCCCTTGTGCCAACCCAGGAGTGTAGCAAATGCACCATACAGCGGGTTTGCACCAGTCACGGATATGCGCTGTTCTCCCTGACTCAAAAAGTCCAAATGCACTTTATGGTGCATTTGCTACACTCCTGGGCACAAACCCAGCCTAACTCCAGGTTAGGATTGCACCCCCTGTCTCTTAAATATTCATTACTACACATTCATAGCAATCATAAACACATTCTAACAAAACCACTTTCATACGTCTCACCTGCATAAACTAATGTCTGGCCAGAACTTGTATAGTTCTGCCTACTATCTTTTCTGCTGAAACCTTTTCTTCCCTTGACACCCAGATCTGTCTGTTGCGTACTGATAGCACTTATGGGAAGTTGACATGCTCATGAGCATTCCATAAAACCATAGTGACTGAACTGATCTCTAGGAAGGTCTCATTTTGAACCACTAAAGCCTCAACATTTGCAATAAGGAGCTATGGTGATTTCAAAAACTGCGGCTCTGTGTTTTCTTTTGTTTGCAGTTGTGTGCTTTTGGGAGTGTAAATTGACAAAGACACAAATTTTTTCTGCAGATTTCTTCGTTTCTCCACCTCAGTGCTCTAAAATATTGTCCAAAGTTGGTTTGTATTTTGTGAATAGATGTTAGTGTTGTTACTGTCTTGCTTCTGTTTAAAACTTGTTTTTGTTGTTTCAGTTCCGTTGAGGAGAAAGAGAAGTGGCACACTTCCCTTCAAAGGTACTTCTGTCCTGCCTGCATGATCCATAATAACAAAACAGACAATGCAAAGCCTTGTATGGTCGATCCCTATTGAACCAAGGACAGTTCCTTTTTCTAGTTTCTCTAATCAAAAGTGTGGTTCATTTCTGGTTTCCAAAAGTTAAATCAGTCAGAGTTTGCAAAGTCACATTAAGGAGACTGACATAAATTTGTTCAGACTTTGGTCACTTAAGATTTTATTTTGTAGAACTGTAATTCAGTTGCTCAGAGCGAATAATCAAGATGTTTTTCTTTCTCATTTTCAACAAACTTAAAAAGTAAACCACTTTAGCCAGGTACAGCAATGGAGGAAGTTCTACTTTTTTATAGAATCCAGTGAATCAGCACTGTAAAATGGTTCTCCGGCAGCCTGCCATTAGATTATTTGCAATTAACTGTTTTTAAAACTGTGTTTCTGCTTTCTTCAACAGTCGGATCACAGGAGAGAAAGCAAAAGACTATCCCAAGAGCATTCCATTGAAGATTATTGCAAAGGATGTTGGAAATTGTGCATATGTAAGTGTTCCTAAGACAGTGTAAATTAGAAGAATGTCAGCATGACAGTTATGTGTGTTCCTTGCCAAACAGCTATGAAAATTCATATTGTATGTCGGTCAATGGTTTATTCTGAGCTTAAAATTCTAAAATTTGGAGCACTTTATGACATGTTTGCAACACTCCAGGTTAGGATTGTGCTCTAGAGTGTCTTTCTGACTGAGCCACTGAAACAATAAACTGCCAAGGAAACTGAAGCAAAGGAGTATGAACACAGTCTATTTTTGCCTGAGGATATAAGTGAATGATCATAATATAAACAAAAAAATTAACATTTCCCCAAAGCAATGACATCTGGCACCCAGGAGTAGGTCAGCACATTTGCATACGGCTTGCCTTTGGCTAGAATATAATAAAATGATTCCTGCTGCAAATGCCTTCCCCCTCCTTCCTAACTGTAACTCTCACATCAAATAAAACAATTCCCAGAGATCTCCAGCTGCTCCACCAAAAAAGGAAATGGAGCTTCATAGAAAGAATTTAGATTTTTAGGAAGTTTCCATCTGCCACTCTGTCACTTTGTCAGTAATATTTCTGGCCCTGCTGTGTTGTCCTTCAAGGATGACCAGACCTGGGGACACCCCAGGGACCCACTGTGAATGTGTTGAGCCACTGCACAATTTGTGTGCATACACAACAAATGCGGCTCTCAAGACACCTCAACTGAGCTTGGTTCAGTTCGTCTAAAATCACTACGATGATCCTTTTTCTATGACCACTGTACCTAGGGGTGTTTTTTTTGGGGTGGTGGTGGTGATGGTGGTTCTTGATTAAAATTTCTTGATTAAAATAGGAAATTGCTCAAGCTCTAGCTACTGTTTTCAGTTGCTATTCTGCTATAAGTGCCCAAGTGTGTGGACTTCTAAAATGCTGTGATTTTGGTGCTCATGTTCCTTTGTGATTTCTTTCTTCTTCCTCCCCCAGTCAAAAACTTTAACTGTAACCAACACTGATACAGCAAATGACGTGATCCTCACAGCTCTGCAGCAGTTGGGAATTAACGTGAGATTTGACAACTTGCTATTTTTTTTAAAAAAAGTATATTGCTATGTAATAATATACTGCTCATAATAATATCAGTTATCCAGTGCCTGTTGGAAAGGATAGGTGGCTTTCGAAAGTACTAGCAACATGGAATTGTCAAAAGTCGACACAAATGTTCTACCTTGCCTTCATGGTTCAGTGCAATTATAACTTCTCAGTAGAGATGAAGGGGGTGGTGACCAGGAAAAGGGCCTTCTCAGTGGTGGCTCCTCGGTAATGGAATGCTCTCCCCTTGGAACTAAGAACTATTCCCTCACTAGAGATCTTTGGGCGGGCCTTAAAACCTTTTTATTTTGAAAGTTGTTTGGTTGGTTGTGAATGGTTGGGTGGCATTTTTTAATGACATGTTTTTTTAAAGTTGGAGCTCCTGGGTTTTGTGCTGTTTTTATGATGTTGTTATTTTAATGTTTGTTTTTAAGAAATGGTTACAATATTTTTATTGAATTTTGTAAATTGCCTTGAGTCAGTCCCCTTTATTGGGGAAACAATCTTTCAAATAAATAAAAAATAAATCAATTGTAGTGCAAATACCATTTCCTCGGCTGCATCTGCCTTGTGTCAGCTAGGCTGATACAAAGTCATGAGCCCATTTTGCAAGGAAGGATAAAAATCGCAGTATTTGCCATTATGCACACCCAAGGCAAACTGGGCTCTGCGTTTGTCCTTTATAAGAAGAAACTGCCCACAAGTTGCTTGCTTCAGTGTGTGCTGCACGGCGCAAGTAACAGTGGGATAGCAGCATGTTTCCAGGCCGTTCAGAGGCTGTGTTTGCTTTTTAAAGGTAAAGGTTTCCCCACTACAGAATGGTCTAGTCATGACCGACTGTAGGGGGCAGTGCTCCTCTCCGTTTCAAAGCCTGTAGAGCCAGCATTTTTTCCGAGGACAAGCTTCCGTGGTCATTTGGCCGGCATGACTATACACCGTAGCGCGTGGAATGCCGTTACCTTCCCACCGAAGTGGTCTCTATTTCTCTAGTTGCATTTAGGTGCTTTCAAACTACTAGGATGGCAGAAATATGTCTTTTTGGAAATTTAAGGCAAATTTATTTTTATGCTATTCAGCTGTTTTTATCTATCCCTGGCTTTCTTCTCTGCAACACCAGCAATGTTTGTAGACCCTATTGTTTTCGGCTAGCCTGCTAGTTAGCATAGCCCCAAAAGCAGTGGTGTCATCTACAAATGAACTAGCGGTATGTGGGTGGGGCTTCCATGTGATTGGCAGCCCACCCATTTCGTTCCACGGCAGCCCTGGCCTCGGGGGGCTGTCCCCGGTTGGCACCCCCCCCACTGCTCGCCCAGGCACCCGGCGCACGCCCCCACCCGTCTCCCCCGGCGAGCAGGCACCCACCCCCCCTGAGGCCAGGGCAGCTGTGGAACAAAACGGGCGGGCAGCCAATCACATGGAAGCCCCGCATAAGTCCCGCCCAGTGTTCCGTTAGTTCATTTGTAGATGATGCCACTGCCCAAAAGTCTTACAGTTTATGATAGCCCCAAAAGTTCACGATGTTGATAATCTCTGTAATGGCTTTTTGGAATTTTTGACGCAGCTGCAATGTACATAGACTGCAGAAATGTGGCATGGAGCACAAGACAGCAACAGTAGGCTGGAGAAAGTAAGCTGTTCCATCTTAGAGAATTACAGTCCAATCTTATCAATGTTTGTTCCCTTATATGGGGAGATAGCAGGGTATGCCTCTGTTACCCCAAAAGGTCTTCTTGGGGCTGCGCAACCAGAATTGGGGCTGCGCTGCCTGAAGACAGGGCTTTGGATGCGGCCTAATGGCCACATCCCAGTCCTGCCCCCCTCCCCGAGCTGGGCTGCCCACCCCCCCAGTTCTGCCCACTCCCCGCCTGGTTCTGCCTCTGCGCCAGCTGAGTTCGGCTGGCGCAAGGTGTTCTCTCCACCCACGCTCCCAGGCTGGTGCTACAGCTTGTGGTCTGGGAGTTGTAGCGCCGACGCAACTAGGTTGCATCGGCGCTACGTCCTTCTTTGAATTGTGCCTTGAATGGGAGGAGGATAGGATATCCGCAGAGCAGCTGCCACCGATAATCGCTCCCATCCTGCCCTTGACATATCCCCATCCTGCCCCTAGTACCCACTTGGCTCTTCCCAGCTCTGTTCAGCCCATCCTTGCCACAGGATGTGGTGACAGCATCTGGTGTAGATGTCTTTAAAAGCGGATTAGACAGATTTCTAGAAGAAATGTAATCCACAGGATATAAGTCATGATGGGTTTATGCAACCTCCTGGTTTTAGAAATAGGCCACCTCAAAATGCCAGTGCAAGGGAGTGGCAATAGGTTGCGGATACCTTGTTGTGTGCTCCCTGAGGCATCTGGTGGGCCTTGGGGAGATACAGGAAGCTGGACCAGATGGGTCTTTGGCCTGATCCAGAGGGGCTATTCCTATGTTCCTATGAGTATGTGTCTGAAGAGGATCATCTGATTCAGGTGGCTGTCAAAGAGAAATGCTGTGGAGAATCCTGACCAGCCACCAGTGTGTTTACCTCAGAATTTTCCTCAGAATGCCAGATGCAGGGGAGTGGCAACACCTTTAACCCATGCATAGAAGAGGGAATTTGGGCAGGTGCAGCTTTTGAAACCCTTCCATGATGAGCTGTTCCTGCCCAAATTCCCTCTTCTATACAATGGTTAAAGGTATAGGGACTCTGTCCCCATTTGTGTATGCTAACCTTACTTTTTGGCTTATGTCCAACCCATGTGCTAAATCTCTTCAAAGTGACATTAGAAGTATGAAATGCAAGAGGAAAGGAATGCAGCAGATTGCTTTCCCTCCTTTTGGTTCTTTCCTTACTATGCCATCTGTGGAGTTTCATGTGTGAAAGCAAAAACTGAATTCAGCTCTTTCCATTACACTCTGATCTTACACTGGGTGAAGATCAAGATCTTGCATTACATTTTGTTCAGTCCTGCAGGATGTCTGTAGAAGACTCTAAGCTTGTGGCAGCCTCTGTAAGTCCAGATATTGGAAAGGATGTGCAAATAATTTAAACCTTTAGGTGCTTTGCTATTTGAGTTCTATAAAAGTAGCTGATCTTTAATGAAGGTTGTGTTTAAGTTGCAGATCTTAATTTATTATTATTTTTTTGAACATCAGCTTCGTATTCATTATAATGACTCTGGAATTATATTTTTAAAGGGCTCTGAAAAAGAATATCAGCTGTGGGTGAATTCTGGGAAAGAAGATGCCCCATATCCCCTTATTGGTAAGTTTCTTGAAAGTATATTTTTAATGTTTTTATATATGTTTTTTATTAAATCCCGTCCCAAAGTTTCAGAGCAGGTAACAATTTAAAAAGAAAACTAAACACATAAACAAAACCCAGAAGTAAAGACTTACCACCACATATCTGCTTAATCCTGATTGTTTGAGAGCCAGCCCAAAGAGGCAGGTTTTGCATCTAGAAGTTTTGGGACTCAGAATCTGACATACTTCTAGTTTCACAATTGGGAGAGAGCCCTGCAGTTCCTCTCTTGATGCCCTTACTGTTTGAACTTGAGCTACAGATGATCTGTAAAATACTCCCAGTGAATATTGTAGGATAGGTTTCCCTTTAAAATGACAACAGGGGTTTGAAAACATAGAAGTGTGTTTTCACATTCCCTCCTCATATTCCCAGTTCCCTTTGCTATGTTGTAGAGCAGTGGTTCTCAAGTTTTTTAGCACCAGGACCTACATTTTAGAATGACAGTCTGTCAGGACACACTGGAAGTGATATCATTAACCTGAAAGTTATGTCATGGCCAGAAGTGACATCATCAAGCAGGAAAATTTTTAACACTCCCATACAACAAAATAAAATCAAATTAAGTGAATTAAAAGTTAACAATAAGTATGCTTAAAATTGTATTTAAAATAAAGAAGAGCCCTCCTAATCCTCCCTAGCTGATCTATTTAAAGAAATTCCCCAAATATCCCAAAGGCTGCAGTCCTATCCACACTTCGCCAGAAGTAAGCCCCATTGACTATCATTGTTTAAAGTACATAGGAGCCTGTTCAAAGTACAGATCTGTAGCATTTCCACAAATACGTTCACATACCATGGTAGCATGAAGTCTAATATACTAAAGATTAAATTCACATTGAAATGAATGGGGTCCCACCTGAACTTGGTTCTTGACCCACCTAGTGGGTCCCAACCCACAGTTTGAGAAACAGTGTTGTAGAGACTTTGCCACTAGCTTCTTTGGGTAGTAGTTTCAGAAGACTGGGCAGGTCAGTATTAAGAACTATTAAAAGGTCAATATTAAGAAGTTTCATTAACATATACCACAGAGCTGAACTGAAATCCTCCTACCCCATTTTCATCTGTGGTGGTTCTCCTGCAAGTGCTTCCTGTGACTCAAGTTAGGAGAATGGTGGCATCAGTGGCGTCATGCAGCCGGAACGCTGGGCAGGAGGAACGGGTGAGCGACAGCCCGCCCATTGCGTACTGCTCCGTTTCGGTACGGAGCGGTACGCAACGGGCGGGCTGCCGCTCACCCGTTCCTCCCGCCCAGCGTTCCGGCTGCATGATGCCACTGGGTGGCATGCCTTCTCCATTGTGGCACCACAAATATGGAATTTTCAGGGAAGTTAACCCTTTTCCTCATGGCTTTTTGGCAAGGCCTCAAAACATTTTTGTTTTGTCAAGTGTTGGGGAGATAGTTTGGTAGCTTATTAACATCGATTAAGATAACCTCAGGAGGGTAGGTAGTCCTTTCAGCCTGAAGATGGAGCCTGGCCTGGCCAAGGCACAAGCCTGTTGATAGTAGCGCAACCTACCTCTTTGGTTCTCTAAGCTGGTCAGATAATGGGGCTTGTTTGCTTGTAAGGCCCGAGATGATGGAAGGGTCTGGCCAGGCAGGATCACAGACTTCTATAGCATATTGCTATATGCCACAAATTATAATCTTAAATGCTGCTATTTCTTCTTTGTTGTCATCTTATAAATCATTAAATACAAATAATTGAACAGAAACATCCAAGGTCCCCCCCACCCCAAAAATGTGATTATAGTTGCAAGCACATAATTATGCATGTACTAATCTTGAGAACAGGGCTAATCTAGATATATTTGTAGAACAATACTGTTTTATCTTTGAGAGTTCTAATTTAGCTCTCCACATGTTATTTTATTCCATATTTGAGATTTTTGTACTGACAAACCTGAAAGCAGATGGAAAGACTTTAGTTCTCCAACTCTCTTCCTGTGCAGTGCGGAACACTTCCTTCTCTTACCGAAAGCATATCAGACACTGAAGTTGACACTACATTTGTGTCCTTCTCCCAGGAGCTTAATGAAGGATGCTGAGGACCCTGTTTCCATTGCTATCTGATTTGCAGTGGGAGTTGCACAGATGCACATCAGAAAGCAAATGTGGCCCGCTTCAGCTTTGTTCCCTGCCTGCCACTACGCCCACGAACAGATTTCAGGTTTCTTTGCTTCCAAGTACATTTTAAATGATTAATGCTTTCCAATGTTGCACAAAAATGAATAGGCACATTATGGGTTATTTTGACCCGAGAAGGAACATGTTTCAATTTATTTTGTGCTTAATATCTTCTTCCTTTTGGGATCATAAAGTGACTTGGCTGTAGTCTCTGCCTATTTCCTGTGATCTAAATGGACTTGAATCAAAGGTTCACAAAGAGAAATTCTGCATTGACATGCAGAAACAAAAACAGCATAACATACAAGACATGAAAATCTGTAAGAGGGACATAAATACTTGGGGTTGGACAAACAGTACAATTCAGAACTCTGTCTCCAGCAGTGACTAATCAGACACTTCTGGAAACTCACAAGCAGACTTGCAGCCATTTGCTCTTGTTCGTTACCAGCATTTGGTATTCAGAGGCGTTATGGCCTCTGAAAATTGAGTTTCTGTCTAGCTGACCTGAATAAACCAGTTGATAGACACATCCTCTATGAAATTGTCTGATGATTGTCTGCAATAATTGCATCTTGTAATCTGAAGCTAGGATTTTATGAGAGCTTCTTCCCAAAGTTTCCTTGTACAAAATTCTACCTGCATTTGGAAGTTTTAAATGTTCTGGTCTTGTTTCCAAAGTGGAAATGAAGTATTTGTCACTCTTTCATTGTTATTTTCAAGTAGTTCAGAATACCGCGCACATTTATCCCTTTCCCCCATTGGTATTGTTGCTTACGTCGGTTAACATAAAATATACATAATAGAGCAATAAAAACAAAACTACCCATAAAACAACTAATCAAGGCAATATGAGAACAGTCATTGTAGATAACTCAAGTACAAGTTGATTTCACAGATAAATCAAGAGCAGGTTTTAAGTCAAAAAGCATGGAATTTTGTATGACCCTTGGATAAGTTGGGTTAAACTTAGGGAAGTGTTTGAGTATAATTTTGTCAGATTTTTACCCTCCCTTTGTTTCTCCTGCTCTGAGAAGGTCATGAGCCAATCACTGCAGCAAGGGGAGAGTGAAGGTGCTTGTGAGGGGAAGCTGTAACTTGCCTTGGAGACACACACACACACACACCATTGAATTGCTGTGGAAAAAACATTCAGAGTCTAGGGGGAAAAACTGATTTTTTTACCTTGCATAAAACAAACATAGCAACTTCAGAAAGCAGTAATCATCAGCACTTTAAAAACTTTAAAAACAACATGAAGAAACAATGTAAATCACCTCCAAAGACCCCACAATACAAGCTTTTAAGTTTATTCTGTTTGCAGAAGTTTGAGATTTCAAGAGGCTCTGCCGGTTTGAGAATTAATGAGAAGAAGTAGCTGCAGAGCTGACAAATGAAAACAATGAGCTCTGCAAGCACTAAAGACTGTCTGCAGATGCTTTGCAGATAATTAACAGGCAACTGAAATCCCTGAACTGCCCTGGCCCTTGACTAACCCTGGGATAAGGCAGCAATTTACAGCTCATTTATTAGCAAAAATTTCTCATCTTATAGATGGGTATCTACAGTAAATATAAATATACAGACAAACATGTGTTTCATTGTAGTTTTCAGTTCCATGATAAAACTTGCAAAAGGGCATTCTTGACGTAGTCATATGCATGATATTATCTTTTTGTACTGCGTTTTACTGATACGAATGTGTACTTATATGTTTTGGTGGAATGCTATAAAAAAGGAAAAATAAGAAAGCACTATAAAAACAATGTACTCATACACACGGTTGTATCAAGATTCTTTCTGCATGATGGTTTACCAGCAGGAACACATGTACGCATCACAGAATCTTGATGCCATCACATTTCAATATTTTTTACTGTGTTTTATCAATACACCCATGCATATTGACCACATAGGAAGAATGAAGATGCAAATGAACTAAATAAAAGTTGCAACCAACAGCCTCCAGTTAAACCCAAGTTTAAGAGGAGATGAACAATAAAGGAATGGAATTGGGGAAATCCAGCCATCCTTAGTTTTTATACTGTAGCTTTGTTTGGCCGCAACTTTAGTATTGTTGGAAAGAATTCATTGTTGCCTAAAGGTTTAGAAAGGTTTACAGATAACAACGAAAAAGACAATGAGTGTGTTTGATTTTTATGAGGGAGCCTGGGGCAGCAGCAGTGGCAGAAGGGCTAGGGTGGAAGAGGATAGTCCTGGTCATCTGTGCTGTCACCTCCACATCCATCGCCTCTGTTGCCTGGTGCTCCTTCAAAGCAGGCCAGGTAGAGAGGAAGCTCTCCTTCTCCCAGGATCCTCCACCCACCCAGGTGGTGTTGGAGGAGCAGGAGGTGGAGGTGGCAGCAGCAGTGGAGGTGCTGCGTGTGCAGAAAGGGGATGGCAGAATTTGGACCCAGCTTCAGTTTCAGTGGGGCTGTGGCTTTGGTCTGGTTTTGTGTTTGGAAATGGCTTTGGTGGCCTGACTGGATGATCTACGGCAAAAAATGGACAGAGCAGAACCACCCTGCTGGACCTCTTGGTGGCATTCAACACCATTGACCCTTCCATGCCTCTGGACCACCTGCTGGTATTCGGTTGGGGAGCACTGGTTGTGGGACAGAAGACAGGGAGGGCGCCTGCTCTGTCTCTGGGTCAGGCTCCGAAGGGCTCGACAGGCTATGCTCTGGTTTCTGGTTTCTGGATGAACACCAGAGGCCAGAGGCAAAGTTACGGGCTGTGGAATTGGGCCAGTGGGTTGTGCAGAATCCCCTTGAACAATTTGAGTTTTCCTGTCCAGTGCAAGAAACACAACGCATTCTTCCTTTGCCGGTTCTCAGACGTTTCTCCTTGGGAAATACTCTGAAATGCGCATCGCATTCCATGAGGCGAGACATCTCTCTTCTACTCCTGATTCCATGGAGGCAGTTGAAGTCCTGAACTGTTGTCCGGATTTCAAGTCCGGAGGTCAAGTCCTTAAATAACTAAATGCTGTCACATTAGATTAAGGGCACAATCCTAACCTGAAGTTAGGCCGGCACAGTTAGGCCAGCAAAGTTTGGCTGGCACAAGAGCCACTGTAAAGCGCATTTGGACCACTCTCAGTCAAGGAGGATGGCGCACGTCTGTTTGCCGGCCTCTGTGACTCCGAGAGTGGTCCAAACATACATCATGGTGTCCCTTGTGCCAGTAGAGCTTTGCTGGCCTAACTGAGCCAGCCTAACTTCATGTTAGGATTGCACCCTGAGTCAGTGAAGTGGGCAGTTCTGATTTTAAGAAATGAAGAAGAAAAATGAGAGAGGCTTATCAAAAAAAAAAAGTGCAGTATGAAGAAAATTTGGAAGATGAGTTTGCCCAGTGTAGGTCAAATCAATAGAATACATTTGTTCAAAGGTTTTTAGAGAAATATCATTGTGACATGTCAGGAAAGTGCTCTTGGGTTGCCTCATTCCCCACTCAGTGCAAATTAAATCCTCTTCCTCTTTTCTTTGAGCAGGACATGAATATCCGTTTGGAATTAAAATGAGCCACATTCGGGACACTTTGCCTCAGACACAGGGATCAAAGGACTGTGACTGCCCTCCGGACCTTCAGGGGGCCTTCCTGATGGAACAGCTGCCCCGCGAGCGTCGGTGCCAGTTTATACTGAAGCCAAGTCACCTGGCCGCCGGCCATCAGCTGAATGGTGAGTCTCTCCCCTTACAGAAGCCTTGTTCAGGAAGAGCGTTTTCAGATTAACTCTCTGTTGTGACAAGCCAACATGCTGAAATGCAGGCAGAGGAGGACACCACAGCGTACGAGACGAGAGAGAGTTTGCCAGATAATTTTCTTACGAGGATTCTTTTCATATTAAACAAAGCTTGCTTTGCAACAAGCCAAAGCCAGCAAGGAAATGGCCAATTTTTTGTTCCTTTTTATTGCCTGTATTTCTGAATGACTCGAGCTTTTCTTTTGTTCCAAAGAATAATGCTGTTCCAGGCTTCCTGTCACCATAACAAGGAGACAACAAGGGTCTAGTAGTCTCACAGGTTTTATGTGCTTTACTGACATGCCTCACCTGTATCCTTCAAGTTCACGTATATGTTGTTGAGTCACATTTCTCGTTGCATCTTGAAGACTTGGGGTGATTAATAAGACTTTGATGAGAAAAAGGAAAAGTGAGAAGAGAAGATGCGTTGAAGCCGATTCCTCTGGTTTTTAAAGCTTTTGGCCTCAGGAAACCCTTTTCACATTAACTTGGGAGCAGGGAGCCCCTTATGTCTGCAAAGGATCCTGGGAAGCATTCTGGGGTGCCCATTTGGTGCACACAGGATGCTTATTAAGCCTTGCTGTCACTTCCTGTGCTTTCTGACCTAGAGAATCCTCATCATTGTTTGTGCATCCCCCAAAGAGCACTTGAGACACCAAGTTGGGAAAATGGGCCACTTTATTAACATATTACAAGCAGGAAAACATAGGAACTTGAGATCTGCAGCTCTTGCAGCTTCTTATTGCCGCAAAGCATGCGTAATGCAGCGGCAAGGACATACAAGAGGCGCCAGACACATCTGGAACCCTGGCTGGGCGTTTAAAACACCTGACTCCAAGCCCTGCCCCTATTCAGGCGACTGCAGTGTATCTCAGTCAACCCCGTGAGGGGGCCAAGGCAGCCAGACTGCGTAGGGCCACCTCATGCCGCTGAGCCTTTGAGGCAGCCCCTGCAATCCAGGCACGGGACAACCTGTCCATTCCCTCGCGCCGATGGGCCACTGAGGAGTGGACATGGGTTACCCTGCCCTCGCTGACCTCGAGATGCACACCGAAGGGGCCTGTTCCTGCCTTCAAACCACACTACCTGCCAAAGAAAGTGACCAAGGTATTAATGAAATAAGAAAAGGAACCCAACAGTCTGGGGTAGGCGAAAAAACTATTCGCCAATGGCCAATCAGGCCAATCAATCAATGGCCAATCAATCAATGGCCAATTTGAAAAATTCCTACCCGGCCCCAACAGGTGACCCATAAAACTCAGACTGCTCAAAGGGCGGGTGGGCAGGTGTCAGAGCACAGCATATGATCCAGCATGCAAGAGGGGGAGAGCAGAGTGCAGGCCCCTTTAATTCCCTCAAGCTCCGCCCACTGCTCTCCCCTCTCTCTCCTCCCTCAGTAGGGGAGGGGGATCTTGTATGCTCATGGGTGTGTAACCAAACAATGTTCGATCCACCAGCTATTCACATTGGATCGCATTTCTCTTCCACTTATGCATCGCTAGCATATGTGGGGTGGTGGTGGGCAAGCTTTATTTATTTAAGGAAAACTGGTGTGCCGTTACTGATGCCTGCATTGTGGGAGCTGTGGGGAGCAGCTCTAGGGAAGTCCTGGCTGGAACATACCTTAAAAATCACTGCTCTAGTGTATGAACAATGACATTCTGTAACCCACTTCTGCATAACGTTGACCCTGAGCTGAGAGTCAGCATTTCTTTGTGCTTCTCTCTTTTCGCTGGCTTTATGCCTTTAGCTCTGCACTGTGTTTCTTGAACAGACTAATCCCTGACTTTGACTTCACTATAAATTACTGTAGTGATTTATAAGGAACATGGCTGTGCTTGGGGTCAGAGGACTTCTTCCACCTCCAGCCTATGCCTCCTGGCTATGCAGAGAACTGTCTCTAAAGCAGCTTCATAAAGATAATGAACATTGGTCCTCTTCTACCCATCACCTTCAGCAAAATGCTTGAGAAGGGTACTACATCTTAGATCAGTGGTATTCAAACTGTGGGTCTGGACCCACTTGGTGAGTCGCGACCTGATGTCAGGTGAGTCGCGGAAAGCTGGGAGCAGCCATCTTGGAATCTGCAGACCTTACTCTTGTTACATTCCTTTTGCGTTAACAGATTGAATTTTCAAGTGAGGGTTTCTTTAAATTTTGTTTTTAGTTCAGTGTTTTCACATCATATTTTGTCCTAATCCTGCTTTCTGTCAGGTTGTACAATTGCTGCAATCCAAGAACGCCCATTTGCATTTCAGGAGTGTCATTTTATTATGTTACAATGAAAGCACTTCCTGCTTGAAGATGTCACTTCCCGCCATGACATCACCTCCGGTGGGTCCCGAGACAAGTGCCATTCTAAAACGTGGGTCCCGGTCTAAAAAGTTTGAACACAACTATCTTAGATAAATGATTTTCGTTTCAGAATTTAGCTTGAGCTCCTCAATGATGCCCTTGAATCGATTTCTTCCTTTCTGTTTCCCTTTATGCTGGAAAGTATCATATTCTCTAGTCTTGCACATTCAAGCTTCATAGTAATGCTTCTCTGTGTGTGTAGCATTCGCACTCTGTCCCTTTTAGCTACACTAATCCCTTGCCCCTTTTATACCTGTTCCTTTCCGTCTGTTCTAGACAAACACTTCCTGCCAGCTAATTGAACGATTTAAGTCCTGTCTTCCTGTATTTATCAGGAGCCTGTTCTCAGAGCAGTTGTGTGTTTACAGATGCACCCTCTTGTGGCTACTTGATGTTGCAATAAGAAGCATTGCTCAGGATAGATTTGCTGTGCACTCACATTTTCAGTACAGCAGTGGTTCCCAAACTGTGGGTCAGGACCCACCAGTGGCTTGCAAGTCAATTTCAGGAGGGTCACGAAGCACCTAGAACAGCCATATTGAAAATATGAGAAGATGGGATGCTGGAAAGGGGAAGGATGTGCAATTGTTTTGCTTGTGTCAAGGTTGTATGTACGATTTTTTCTTTCTGATTCACTTTGCTTTTGGAAAATGGCTGAGGAATAACCCAATTTATTGCTGCATTCTCAGGAAAGCAGCAGGCTCTGGCATCTCAGTGACGGCACTTCCGGTCATGACATCACTTCTGATGTGCCCCAGGCAGATTGTCATTCTAAAAAGTGCTGAAAGGATTGAGAACCACTGCAATACAGCATTTTATACAGTATTTTAAGGTGACGCCACATTAGCTCAAAACTCAGCTTTCTTTTCCTTTAAGCATCTGAAATGCTAAGCTTTGCTTCTTGTGGCATCTTCTAAAGCCTTTTTTCTTGGAAGATACTATGATGGTTAAAGTTTCTAGAGCTAGTGAATAAGCACCTGATGTGGCAGCTTTGTTGAAGTATGTGTAGATCTCATCAGAAACCTCAATGGAAGAGAGGTGGCAGCCCTTGTAAGCATGGAATATAAACATGACCAGTGACTTTTTTTTGTTTTGTTTAAGCAGATGTGTCTTTATGTGGCTCTCATGAAAAGAGTCTCTTTTTAACGTTACTGTAACATTTTTTGCCACTTTGGACATCCTGACCTCCTGCTGAGACACCAAAGTACAGCTGTCAGACTTTCCCAGAATGCACCAATCATGTGGTTAATGTTTGCACAGGAATTAGATTGACACATGGGTCCAGAAAGGGAAACACTGTGCAGACACTCTCCGACTTTGTTTGTGTAGACAGCATCAACTGGCAAAGTCACAACCTGGCTCCAAAAATACATCCAAACAGTTCCATGTAAAAGGCACTTTGTCTCTTGGGTTTTTTTTTCTCTACGCGTTGATAGGCAAATAAATATCCAAGAACACTCACTTCTCAGCAATGTCTGTTGTATTGACATTACTAACCGTTTCATGCAATATATTTTATCGCTTCAGATTGTCCAGCATCCAAGCACTTGTGTAACCGTCTGTTACAAGGCACCAGTGCATAGTAAACCGGTCTCATCAAATCATTGGGAAATACTCAGGAGGCATTGAAAAATTAAAAAAAAGACAGCAGAGGCCTTAAAATTGCCGAATAAACAAAAGTGGTGTTTTCTATTGAATGTTGGAGACATTTCTCAATAGATTATGAAAATACGATAACAACGCCTTAAAAATAATAAAAAATATTTTTAATAGATGTACATTAATGAATCACATTTTAGGGGCTTCTCCTGACTGCAATTTTTTTTTTCCATTGAGTTCAGTGGAACTTACTCGCAAGTGAGAATGCATAGGACTGAAATGTTTGCATGATATTTGCTGTAGCCCCCTTTGAGTGCCAGCAGCATGCTATCCCATATCCCCGTAATGGATGGGAGTAGCCTGGCTGCAGAGTGTCTCATGACTGCAATTGTGTTTTATAAACGGGGGACAGGTGTATTGCAATATTAAAGGGGGTGGAGTGGACAGGTTCACTTCAATGCTACTGAATGACAGTACAGTCCTAGTGCACCTGTTGCATCGATGCTACATCATAGCGTTGGCCCAACGTCGGTAGCATTGATGTGGGGGCGCCGCGTGGCACCCCCCCCGCATCAGCATTGCAGCAACAGGACTGCATTGCGCCGGTGCTGCGCCTCCCTTACACCAGCCAAAGCCAGCTGGCACACGGGAGGCGCCATGTTGAGATAGGGGAGGGAGTGGGCAGGGCAGGGTAGTTGGTGGGGGGAGGGTGAGTTGTGGGCAGGCTGGCAGGTGTGCTGGCCTGGGAGTGAGGCGGGCTTGGGATTTGGCCATAAGGCCGAATCCTAAGGCTGTCTGGGAGGCCGCATGACACTGATTTGGGCTTCATGGTCTCCTCAGAACTGCACCTGCTGTTCAGCAGACGCAGATCCAAGGAACGCATAGGGGAGGATGCACATGTGCCCACATGTGCCCTTGCCACAGGGAGGCTCCAGCCTCCCTTATACTCCGCTGGATATGATGCAGGCCCATCGGTCTCGCCATTCCAGCGCAGTATAGGGTTGCCCTCTGAGAGAATTTGGCCTTTAAAGAGCTTTTGAAATTAATTATGAACATTTTACACACACTGGTATAGAGAGGAAGTCTGAATTTTCATCACCAGTGATGTAAAGGGCAATGTTCAATAGATGCCCATGATACTTGTGCAGCTGCGTCCTACACCACATTAACTATTGTAGGTGATGTACTGCAGAAGGAGAATTGCATATACTAGCAACATAATACTGTGATATGCTGTGTCATGGCTACCTTGAGGAAAAAACATTTGAATCCCATACAATTACTCATTAGTGTTCACTAATTTTCAAAATAGCCCACGATCTAGAAAGGGCTTAATAAGATGCTTGAAGCCCCCAACCAAATGATGTTCCCAGACCTAGATGATGATTTAGATCACAACCTTTTTTGATCCAGTGTTTTCGGATCCACTTCACTTACACTGATATGAATATTTGTTTTTATCTGCAGTAGGCCCCTGTTGTCTCCCCAGCATAACTGAAGGCACTAGTTTTAACTTTTAATGAATAGCTTCAGCTCACCTTTCCTTAGCGCTCTGCTATTTCTGTCTGGCCAGTTGGCTTTGTCAAAACAAGCAGTGTTGGATCATGCCTGCGCAGTGCATTTCCATGTTGGAGGCATTTGTCAATCTAATTTCTATTCAAAAATCTGTTGGGTTTTTGGTGCATTCTGGGAAAGCTTGAGCACTGAGAATCTCAATTCTCATTTCTTCCTAAAACAACTTTTAAAGAATGTTTGGACCTCATGGTTTGCAGAAATGAATTGAGAAACAAACTCATTGGGAATTTCATCCTGTATTAAATAACAAGCCAAGCATAGTGTTAAAAATTTTCCAGGCTTATATTCTCACAAAGCTGAGAATTTTCACTAGCCATAAGTTTTAAAAACAAAATATATTTGAGTTAGATGCTGCTGCTGGCTTTTAAGGCTTAAGCTTTTAGTATTCCTCCCACTCCCAACTTCAAACTGATCCTTTGTAATTGCATACTGTTTAATGAAAGCAGCTATAATAGCCAAAAAGATAGAAGGGAACCTTGTACAATTAATATGTTGTTGGGTGACATGAACAGGGAAGTGGAACCAGTTTTGGTCTCAGCGGTTCCATTGCCAAAGGATAACATAATACGTATGAAAAAAATATTCTCTTACAAATGCCCACACAGTGATATGTGTACTTCCAAATTCTTTATCTTACAGACATATTCTTGCAACAGTATATACTTGCACTTCATCCCACAGGCACATGCTTTAATGCACTACTTTGCACATTTGTATCTATGCACTTTCTTGTGTGTGAATATGAGTCACCATATTGCATATATGCACAACATATAGACAAACTCACAAACATTCTGCCAGGCACGGGCAGATTAAAAGACTGGACACATCAGGGTATGCTGAACTTCTGAGCCTATCCCTCGCTGATAAACATTCCTGACTTCCATGAATTTGACTAGTCCATCTTAAAATTCTGTCGGTAGACCGAATTAACTCAACTGATGAGGGGTAAACTGTCGGCTTGAATCCAATCTTAAATTCAAATTTCCTGAAGCATCTAGTTCAGGCAACTGTTGGAGAAGGTACTCAACAGGGTGTACCATTATTATTTTACTTGAGTGTCATGGTCCAGTGGATCCATGCCATCTTGCCAAGTGGAGGATATCAATGGCTTTCATAGGTGGGACGGCATAGCAGTAGAGCTGGAAGAAGTGGACGTATCACCAGTACATCAGTTTCTGTTTTACTCATACACACAAACATGAGCCATCCTCCTTGGAAAAGAGGGAAGCCTATTTTTCTGCATAGCGCAGAGAAAACAGGGTGAAAAGGGAGAAAGAGCTGCCGCTTCAGCCACAAGCTTCCTTCCTGAAACTAGGGCAAGTTCACAAAACCCTTGTATTCGTGATTAGATGGCCTTTCTTGCTTTCAGTATGGCGTTTGCTCCAGATAACTCCAAAGCACTCTGCTGCTTTGCTTAATTTTGAGGGGTTGATGCAATATAAAATTGCAGAGTTGATGAACTGTTCAAAGGGTTCACCTGGACCATATTTGGAACTAGAGTTGAGAATGACCCGCGTGAGTACAAGAGTCATTTGTATTATCGCCCCCTAGTTGTCGGGGGAGTGCACTCTTGAGCTGCTAAAGTGGGCTCTGATGTCAGCAGCTGGCTTATCTCATTGGTTGAAGGGATTGCCAACTAACTTTGTACATCACCCAGCTTTGTGCATAACCCAACCCCCCTGCCCCACCACCATTGTTTTCAGACTTCACTGTGTTGCACTCTGATTCCATTAGAATAAATGATTGTCACGGCTCACAAACAGCAGGAGCCTGCTAAAAGCAGAAAATGATTAGGGACTCCCTTATGGGGCCAGATATGTGGATGATGGGCCTTCTCTTCACCATCCCCTCCCGGTACACAGTATTGCAGAATTCTTCTTGAGATTAACAGCATGTTATCAAAGGGCAATTAAATATAATAGTCCCATTGAAATGAGCAAAGAGTTCCAGCAAGCACATCATAATCAGTGGGCTATTTAAGAACGCAAGAAAAGAGAATTGTGGAGAACATTTGACTGTAACCTGCCTTTTCTACTTTGCAGTTCCTCCAACACAGCCCTGCAGGGTATCCTTTGTTTTGAAGCAGGCTATTATGCACATATTTCAATCTGATTAATTGGTTCCTTTCTCTTTGTCCTTTCAAGAAGTGAAGTCTAGGGATACTTGCAGTTTTAAACTTCTGGAGTCCACATTTCACAGTATGAATTGCTGTGAGACATTTAGAAGTCAGCGGAAGGTTTTTGGGCCATGAAGTTAGATGTCAAAACGTTAACATCTCAGTGGCAAATGGGAATCAAATTCAGAGTTTCGAAATACAAGTATTAGATGTAGTTTGGATTCAAGCTTGATGTTTCTGGCAATTCAAGTTTCGGAAACATTCCATTTGAGGTCTAGCAAAAGTTTGACCGGTTGGCTGAATAGTAGCACGAACGTCATGCATTGTTCCTATGATTAATAATCACATTTGCATCCTGCCTAGCTTCCAAGAGGCTCACACATGAGGGTTATCATATTTTATTGGCTCATATTAAAGTGATCACCAAATTTAATGAAAACGTTCCTTAAAAAAAAATATTTGCGTTTCCCAAAAATAATAAATGTTCACCAAAATTTTAGACCACCTAACAATCAGAAAGTGATAACCACATATTGAGTTCTCGTCATTTTGTTAAAGTATTTGACAGTAAAAAAATGTTTTTCTCTCCCAAAAATAGTAAATTTTCACAATATAACCTTAACCCTGTGTTTGGGGCATATAATTCTGCTAGCTAAATGATAGTATTGTCACTTAAATGTTGTGTTATACATTTGGTGAACATTTACTAAATTTGGTATCACCATGGTTTGTTTTTGGACCACAGTGCTAGGGGCTCACAGTTTAATTTGGTAAGCATTTAATTTGTTCCCTATTTTTGTTTATTGCCACAACAGTGAGGTAGAGGAGCGACTGGTCCAAGGTCACCCAGTCAGTTTCACAGCTAAGCCAAGAATTTGAGTTCTGTTTTCTGAAGTTCCAACCAAACGCTAACCATTACACCGCACTTGTTTGGTGACTTTCCAGAACTAGGATGCTTTATCTCAGGCTCACAGGCTGAGACGACTCTAAATGGGCTTTCTTGCCAGTTCTTTGTGTCTGTGCTATAGATAGAACCAGGGTCAGCGTTGGGGCAACTTAACCAATTCAGGACCCGATTTATCAGGTATAATGCTGTCACATAAGGTGCTATAAAGTGCCGGCAGCAAGCCATTACTGCCAGCACTGGGGTGGTACCATTAAGTACCGATCCCATCCAGCCTGGAGGGAGCTCTGCAAGCCAGCTCGGAGTGAGTCCGCTAGTTGTCGGGGTTCTAGGCTTTCCAGGCTGGGGCGGAGGGCGTTTTGGGGGAGGAGGAGGAGCGGGGGTGGGACCAGCAGTGACTCTCGCTGCTGGATCCCTACCTCTGTGTAGGGACCTGCAGCCTTACATGGGTGGCCTTGCCTCTGCACCGGCTAAATAACTGCTCCGCTCGCCAGTCCTGCATCCTTACAAGTGTCCCCTTCCCTGCGGAGCCTCCTGTGGCTACCTGGCTGCTGCAGGATGCAGTGGTAGCTGCCTGGCTACCTCTGCTCTCCTGAGCGGTTGGGCAGCTGTTGATTGGGCTGTTAACCATTTGCAAGCCGAGCATCCGCAGTCGTAGCTGGTACCTCGCTTGGTAGCTGACACATCAGCATGCGGAGGAGTCACGAGGAGAGCGTGGCGCGTGGAGCACTGCCGCTGGGTGGCCCTCCCTCCCATCCACCCCTGGGTCCAACTGGCTTGAAATCGGCCCTTCCGGAAGCAGTTGGCAGTGACACAGCTGCCGAGTGCCTCACTGCTGCCACTCATCCGGGTGAGTGGAGTGCCTGTGGGCATGGGGGCCCTGCAAAAACGTTTGGCACAAGGTTGGCCCTACGCAGAACTATTAATGAGTTTGCATGAAGGAATAAGGGAACCAGCGTCTTAATACAGGAAGTGTCTAGTTGCAGAGACAATCGATAGCTTGGGGTCTTAATAATCTTCTATGCGCAGATAGCTGCATTCTATCACATTGAAGCTCCTGGGAAGTCCTCTTAAATCCGTGCATTCTGCAGGCTGGCACATACAATAAATGAAATGGAAGAGGCAGAATAGACTCTCTGGGAGCAGGTTGTGTTCCTAAAACTTCCTTTTCCAGAACCATAGCAGTAACTAAGATAAGCAAATAAAGAGTATGGCATAAATTTGTGGATTTCCCCCCCCCCCTTCTAATAGAGATCTCTCTCTTTCCTCAGAGTTAAGCCAAAAGCCGTTTAAAAGGAAAAGGTCCATTATAAACTGGGCTTTCTGGCGGGGAACAGGTGCCCCTCTGGACAACGCGCCACCATCTCCCACATCTCCTATGTCAGGGAAGCTCTTTGGCCTTTTGCTCCCATCCATCTGTGAGAACGACAACCTGCCCAAACCTCTCCTGGTAAGTCCCATAGATAACTGAGACTGAGCTCTGATTGGTTTGGGGCTGATTAATAAGGCTACACTGAGGGCCAAATTAGTCTAAACATGCACTTGCTGCATTCAGCCTACGTTATTAATATGGTCTGTACATTAATGTGCCACACTTCAATGGCTTTTGCTGGCAGCAATGTTTCTGTTCATGTTTACTTAGAAGCAGATCCTGCTGAGTTCAATGAAACGTCCTCCCAAGGAAGAGTGCATGGACCTAAAATATTTGCATATTTTTAATGCAAGAGTTTCACTTCCCTCTCCCACATGCTCTTTCTGGTATCATAAGTGTTACATGGGCAATGTTTTAGTTCATATTTGAATTAATATGTTAATATTAATATGTCTGCCTGGAAAACGACACGCCAGACCAACAATGTACTTGTTACCGGACTGAAGACGCAGATCCACAGGTTTGGCACAAGGCCACAGAGCCACAGGACAGGAAGGCCATAACTTTAATAGAACAATTGTTCCTTCTTCAGTGCTCCAAATTTGAGTGAAGACTTTCTTATTCTTTGAATTCAAAGAGTCTTCACACCTCCAAAATTCAGAGGCAGCCTTCCAGCTTCAAAGCCTGGTGAAACAGCATATTTACAGCGCAGTCCTGCCCCTTGCGTAGCATCGGCGCAACGTTGCTGCCGAGTGGCAGCCCCACATTGGTGCTAGAGCTGTCAGGCCAACATTACTCGTAGTGTCAGCCTGACAGAGCCGACAGTGAGCCTCTCCTGTATCAGCCGAACCCGGCTAGTGCGAGGGAGGCTCCATGCTGAGACAGCACGGGGATTGGCGGGGGGGGGAGGGAGGTTGGGGGCGGGATGTGGGCGGGCTTGGGAGGTGGCCATAAGGCCGCTTCCTAAGCCTGATTGGGAGGCCGCACGGCCTCAATGTGGGCCGCACGGTCTCTTCGGATCTGCACCTGCTATTTAGGAGGCACAGATCCGAGGAGTGCATCCAAAGAGATCTGAGCGTTGCCGCGGGGAGGCTCCAGCCTATCCTAAGCAGTGTTGGATATGGCGCTGGCTCGTCAGCCTTGCCCGTCCGGCGCTGCTTAGGATTGCGCCCCTAGTATCTTGGGATCCATAGCCACAGCTGAGGACGCCTGGATTTGGGAAAAGTTTCACACCTCCAGTGGTCCTTACCAACCATTATGCTTTCCAACTATCAGTTGCACCCTCAGCTGAGTGCAAAAACCATGGCAGAACCCAGCAAGGGTCCTCCACTCTAGAGGATCTCCTGATTCTGTGAGTCAGGGCCCAATCCGATCCAACCTCCCAGTGCTGGTGCAGCCACAGAGCAGCCGTGAAGAAAGGAGAGAAATGTTCTCTTACCTGAAGGAGGCCTCTGTGACTGTCCCCCTACTGTAGGATGCAGTGCATGCCTGGTTGGAAGTCAGCACCAGTGCTGGAAAATTGGAGGATTGAGCCCTCTATCAAGAATCCCATAAGATTGTTGTGGGGCAAAAACATAAAAACCCTTGGATTTAGAGCCTCATCTTCTTCCTTTTTGGCCTGTTCCCCTGTCTTGCTGTTGTACCTTTGGGAACCCTGCTGGTGCGGTGTTAATCCACCGCACTTCCAGCCTCCATCTGAGAACCACCATGCCAGCTGGCACCCAAGATGGCACTGGCAGTCCCCTTTCCTTTCCAGCCTTCTCTTTCTCTATCTCCCCAAGTACCATCAAAGCTGCTCAGCCAGTAGGGGACTGGTCAGTGAACCTCTGGGGGGGGCCACTTTTGACTGCCTAAGTGACTCTTCAATTGTTTCATGGTTATGCAATTGCTGTAGTCCAAGAATGCCAGTTAGCATTCGAGGAGTGTCTTTTGATTATGTCACATGGCTCCTGACATGAGTGCTATTCCAAAAAATGGGTCCCGGTGCAAAACATTTGAAAACCACTGAGCTACAGTATTTCTGGTCGTCTAGCCTTCATAATGGTTCCAACTGGAGAGAGGGAGAGAGCTCTTTCCTTTCCGTATGCATTGCATAAATGTTTATATCATGTTTTTCTTTTCCAGGATATGCTTTCTTTTCTCTACCAAGAGGGGCCTTTCACCCAGGGCATTTTCAGACGTTCAGCCAATGCAAAATCCTGCAGAGAACTGAAGGAGAAGCTTGATTCGGGAGCAGAAGTGCACTTACTCTGCGAGCCCATATTGGTAACAGCCTCAGTGTTCAAGGTAGATGGATCCTCTCCCTCCCTCCCTCGCTCTCTCTCTCTCTCTCTCTCTCTCTCTCTCACACACACACACACACACACACAAATCTGGGTTGGTATTTGAACTTGTCTTCCCAATTCCAGCTCAATAGCCTTTAGCTAACCAGTTATTTGACTTAGAGTGCAATCCTAGTCTGGAGTTTGGATGACACAATTAGGCCAGCAAAGTTTGGCCGGCACAAGGGACACCGCAAAGTATGTTAGCAGGCGCGGATCTAGGGGGTGCTAGGGGGGCACGAGCCCTGGGCACCATCTTGGGAGTGGGCGCCATAACCATGACGCGCCACGCCCCCAAAATGGTGCCTGCAGCCCGCCCTGCCCAGGCCCTGCGCTGCGTTCTCCGCGCTCCGGCTGGCCTTAAAGAGACAGCCGGAGCGCGGCGAACGCAGCGCTGTGCGACGCCCCACCCCCGCCTCTTAGGGCGGGGGCAGGGCGTTGCGTGGTGCCACGTCATGATGTCACAACGTCATGACGTTGCGTGCCTCCATGGGGCGCGCTTTCATTGGGCGCCATGGGCACCCTTTCGACTAGAACCGCACCTGTATGTAAGAACCACTCTTGGAGTCAGAGAGGCCAGCCCACAGACGTGAGCCACCCTCCCTGATTCTGACAGCGCAATCCTAGCGTGCCCTTTGCGTCGCCACAAGGCAGAGCGCCAACGCAGGAGCACCGAGCAACACCCCCACGTTGGCACTGCATCTCTGAAGCCGAGAATATTCGCAGCGTCAGCTTCAGAGTGCCGACAGAGAGCCTCCCTTGTGCCGACTGAAGACAGTCGGCGCAAGGGATTCTCTGTCCCATATCGGGACGGGGATTGGTGGGAGGCAGGAGGTGGGACGTGGGTGGGCTTGGGAGATGGCTGTATGGCCGCATCCTAAACCCGTCAGCGAGGCTGCGCGGCCCCGATTCGGGCTGCGCATTCTCCTCAAATCTGCGCGCGCTCTTTAGCGGGCTTAGGATTGCGCCCTGAGAGTGTTCCAAATGTGCTTTACGGTCGCCCTTGTGCCGTCCAAACTTCGCTGGCCTAATTGTGCCGGCCAAAGTCCAGGTTAGGATTGCTCCTATAGTCATTGCTTATCTTTCCATCCCTTTCCATCCCTACTACCAGAAACTCATAAAATAAAACTACTGTGCACTCTAGCACAACAGGATAATACTACAGTATGGTTTTTGCTCTGTATCAAGCTAAATTATCCTTTGCTGTGTGGGAAACCTGGTGTGGGAAACTATTCAGATGAATCCATGAAGCCAGAAGATGTTTGGTCAAGAAGATCAAAATCATTTAATGATGGCTTGGTGATCAGTCTACAGGGCTTGGGTTTTGTTGCAGCACCCGTGAAATGTCTTGCTGCATAGGTTTTGTTCCCCCCACAAATGACCGCTTCTGTATGTTTGTTCTCCCTTTTCTCTCAATAAGGATTTTCTTCGGAATATCCCAGGCAGCATTTTCTCTTCCCAGCTCTGTGATCATTGGATCTCCACAATGGATGAAGGGAACCATGAAGAGAAGATAAAAAGCATCCACAGGTAAAATGATTGGCATAGCTGCTTTCTGATGTTGCTTCCTGAACGGAATGGCCAGAAAAGCAGAACTCACCGTTCTGCAAGATCTACATTTCAATCATACTCTTAAACAGTCAAAATATATCTGATTCTCAGCATCTCTTGAAAGTACTCCCATGTGCTCCTCTGCATGCAGGGAAAAAAAAGAAAAGGACTAAGGCTGCCAGTCTAGATTCTTCATGTAGAATTTATGGGTAACATTTGTTTTACTTTAGAATCTTCTACTAACCCTGCAATTGTCCCCCACTGAAAGGGCATGCTGTGAAGAGGAAGAATCTTGACACTGATTTTACGCAAGCACAGTCTTGTGTTTTGATGAGTTGCTTTTGTGTATTTCCAGGCTAATGGAACAACTGCCCAGAGCCAATGTGGTGCTGTTACGTTATCTCTTTGGAGTCTTGCACAGCATAGAAAAACAGTCAGAAGACAACAAGATGACGGCCTACAATTTAGCAGTGTGTATTGCACCCAGCTTGCTGTGGCCTCCAGCCACTGCCAGTCCTGGGGCTGAAGGGGAATTCACAAGGAAGGTAGGTTAAGCAGCAGTTTTGCTCACATATGTCGTATCATTTATAGCCATTAAACCATGACATTCCACAGAAGTGGCCAAGAGGAAGCAGGAGTGAATTGTGCTACCTTCCCCTTTGCTTCTGGGTCTTGCCCAAAATTGTTCACCCTTCAAATATGTCCCAGCTGAACAATAGTCATGGCCTGGTGCATTGCCCCAGGCTCAGGTTGTTGATGGCTTCTTGGCCAGAGACTGAACAAGACTGCCTGATGGGCCTGGCTCCTTATTGTGCAGAGACAGCAATTTTGTCAAAACAGAATACTGAAATGTGCATGATTTTAGAAAGTCCTACGTGTCACAGCCTTCCTTGCTGAGGGTCTTAGGCAGCGTGCCCTCACCCCTTTGCAGAGCAGATGTCCTGCATTGGCCCTGAAAACAAAAATGGAGTTACGACCAGTGGTGGGATTCAAATAAATTCCAACCGTTTCTATGATGTCATAGCCGGAGCAAAAAAAAACCCGAAGCCAGCCGAGGTAAGCGAGTGGGCGGGGCCCGGCCATTTAACAACCGGTTCTATAGAACCTGGGCGAACCCCCTGAATCCCACCACTGGTTATGACTGCACACCTGTTGGGAAAGAGAGGTTGTCCGTAACAGAGATTACGAGAAATGGGGCCTTTTCAGTGGTGGCTCCCAAAGTGTAGAATGGCCTCCATAGATGAGTATTCAAATGTGCCACCTCAAGTCTGCAACCCCACCAAAAAAAACAAGAAAGCCAATTACTTCCTTTGCTCTAGATTGTCACAGTTGTAATTTTTATTCTAAATTTAAAGACGTTCATGGATAAGAGTTTAGTGATGTGCTGTAAAATGAAGTGCAACAATGATTCCATTCCCCTCCTTTTCCTTCCCTTATGTGGGCCAGAACTCTTGTACGATGCTTTAAAATTCCAGTCTCATCTTGGGAGACAGCCTAGAACAAGCAGGTTGCATGAGGAGGATTTGTGTGGGAGGGAAATAACTGGCACAGAAATGGGATTACACATAGCTGACAGGAGGCAGGCATGGGAAATGTTCAAGTGTTAAAGCATTTGGAGAAGGTGTCGTGGAAAGAGCCTGTTCCACGCCAATGAAACAATTGAGACTTGGGGAGACTCGTTTGTTTTTATAAGAGCATAATATTAATATACATTACCTTCAGAGGTGGATCTACAGGGAGGGCAGAGCTCTAAGTGTTGCAAGAAGCCTTACCCTGTCATGTAAATCCCTCCTCTCCCTTGCTGCTGTAGCCAGTAAGCAACACCAAGATGTTGCTGTTCCCTGTGAGGATTGGCTAAAATGGTGCAGGAGAGGAGTGATTTCCATTGCAAGGTAAGGCTTCTTGCAAAACTTAGAGCTTTGTCCTCCCTTACATCTGCCTCTGATTACCTTGTATAAAAAAGCCAATCTCTAAATGAAGCATTTGCATTGGTGCACATTTGTTCATAGAATATCAATAAATAAACAAAAAGATTATATGTAAGTACATGCAGAGAGTTTGCCCATGTTAGCTTGTCCCAGCAGTGATGAATAACAAAGTGATGGTAATTGCTGAATTTCAGTATATGTGTTTATGAACCGTAGTCCATGAAAGTTTGTGCTGAGACAAAGTGGTTAGTCTTTAAAGTGCTGGAAGAATCCTCACTGTTTTTTTCAAAATCCATGGTGTGGACACAGGAGAGAAGGGTCTCGGGACCAGCAGAGCAAGGCCAAGGTGGTGCTTTATTATAGTCCTGAATGGTCACAAAGTTAAAGTCCCTGTTGACTTCCCTCTCCCTTGTGCCTTTATCTCTGAAATAAATTTTGTTATCCTTGTTGGTTGCAGGCCTCCACCTTGGTACAATTCCTAATTGAAAATTGCTGCAGAATTTTTGGGGAGGAAATTACTTCCATCTTTGCAGATATAGTGCCCAAAAATGACAACAGAGAAGATGGCTCAGGTAAAAAAACCAAAAAGAGAAAAGGGAAAAGTTGTGACCTATCATTTTTGCCCAGCTCAAGGGTGGGCTGGGAGCCAATTTTTACCAACTCCATGATGGCTTTTAACTTATGCTTCAGGGCACAATACGATACAGTGTGGTGGGCAGAGGGTGGTGTATATATATGAGGTCGTAGAATCAAATCACATGGAGCTGGGCATGACATGGGAGCTCAGGCATTGGAATGTCTTTTTTTTTTTAAAAGCTACAAAGGTGACATTTGGATCAGGATGGGAATCCTAATCTGTGTCAATTGCCTGATTTAAATCTTTCCTCACCCCTCAGGCACCATGAAAGAGATGTCTTCTGGGCACAATTTTGTGCCTGAATTAGAACTGCAATATTATGGGAGGGAGCTATATCCTCCTTCCCCCAGGGCCATGTCCCTGATTCGGGAAGGGGGAGAGACGGGCAGCCCAATCCTAAGCAGCGCCAACATAGCCGACATAGCAGGGCTAAATCCTACAGCCCATTAGGAGGCAGCAGCAGCAGCAAAATACAGGACAAGGGGAGGTTTTCCCCTTACACCCGCGTAAGCCCCAGTCATCCCTATGTGGCTGCTCAGATCTGCGCCTGCTGTTTTGCAGGCTCAGCTCAATGTGCGCAGGAGCGGCCCAAATCGGGGCCGCCCTGGCTGGGGACAGGCATTAGGATTTGGCACTCGGCCGTTGTGTGTCACCGCCCCCATTGCTGCCCACTGCGCCACCCAGTTACACCCCCCCCCGCACGCCTCTGGAATGCTCTCAGCAAGGTCCTGCACCGACCAAGCAAGGCCGGCGCTGCTGATGGTTGCGGCGGCGCCCGAGCATCGGCGCTGCTGCTTGCACCAGTCCAGCACCATACCGCTGGCACTGATGTGCTTGACGGCACATTTGCGACAGCGCTGGACCGGCGCAAGAGTGTAGCACCAGCGCCAATTGAGGAGTTTTTCTTGCCGTATAAATATTCTTAATGATAATAATTCATAATAATATGCTCATTGCTAACACACAGTTCACACTTTTACAGACCCCTCTTCCTTCCATATGAATGACTCCTCCTATGACAGTTTGGAAAACGAGCTGAATGACTGCACGGACGACTCGTTTAACAACCTAATCAAAAAGCGAGATCAAGAGAACAGGAGCAGGGAATCGGTGTTCACCCTGAGTGACTGCGATCTGGACCCACCAGAAGATGCTCAAATAAAATTACCAGCCAAATCTCAACCTGTGCCTATTTCTGCTGGCTTCCGTCGCCAGTCTCCACCACGGGAGCATTCAGCGAATGAGACGTTGTGCTCCATCACGTCAGGCTACTCATCGACAGCCATCTCAGATGGTCTCAAAAGCTCCAGAAGACAGAGGCGCTGCTCAGAGCCCACAATTGGCCTTCTTGCCTCCAAGTTTATACCGCTCACTGAGTTTCATGAAAGTAGCGTGCGCAAAGCCAGCTGTGATGCCGTCCTGTCCCACACGGACGAAGACTACCTTGAACAACTTCGTTCACTGCAGGTGGAAGGTCAGAAGCTTATCAATCAGAGTTTGGCCATGGGGATAGAGGTGAGCAAGGATTGTCCAGAAAGCCACAGAAATGAGAAGAAAGACGTATCGAACCGCCTTCTGCCACCGCCTCCACTGAGGCTAAATATTTGCTCAAGGACCAGCTGTTCTAGCCTCTCATCTCCTGGCACTTCACTTTCAGGGTCTTCAATGGGCTCTTTAGATAGTGCTTTTTCACAATTTTCGGACTACTCTGTGTTCACTCCCACTGAAGCTTCCTCTCCTTTGGACTGCACCTGGGCCTCCAGGCAGGAAGAGTCAAAGAACAATTCAGTTAAAATAACCTTGGAGAGACAAATGTATCCCTTGGATGTGCTAGAGAATCACCTGTGTCAAGGACAACAGCAAGGAGTGGACAACTCTGTTGCAACAGGCGTCACAGCAGTGTTAGAGGGCCGAGAAGGTGGTTCTCCTCAGGGAGCTGGACAGCTCACTGGCCTTCCTTTTTATCCAGTGGAAGCCAAGGATAATAAGCAGCTGAAGGCCTTGGAGCTTTTGACTGAACAAAGCAAGGAAGAAGAAGAGGAGGAAAGGTCTTCATTTTTTCCTTCTTGCAAAAGCAAGCCCTCCAGTCCTAATGTAGATGCCAAACATAAACCTGAGCTTTTCACAGAGGAATCTTATGTTTGAGATCAGCCTACCTAGGAGGGTGGTGGTACCGCGCGTCAAACACCAGAGGTCCCAACAGTTCAGTTGCCGCCTATGTAACAGGATCCACCCCTTATGATCAGAAACGATGCCCATAGGGTGTCATTTTCACCCCTCCAATCTTATCCCTGGATAAGTGAATGACGAGAAGACGCAGCCACTGAGTTGCGTAGATTAAATTGGAGCTCCACACAACTTCTGTCACAGTGCACCAGAGCTTGACGATAATGGAGCTGCCCCCATTGAGCTCAAATCATTACAGGGAACACTTTATGGAGACACGCACCCCCTCTGCAAACCCCTGTGCGATGCCCTGTAAGAACGTGCTCTAGGCACCCATTTTGTTTCACCATTTTCAGGTATCAAATAACCTCTCTATGAACTCATCCTGCTGCCTGGGCTAGGATTTTTGATCAGCGGACTCCAAACTGGAGCCTGCTGCACTGCTGAAAATCATCCCGGGTGGAACGGAACTGTCTGCCGTTCCACCCAGGACGATCACGAAAACCCCAACTGCAGCCCCCAGGGGTCTTCACAGTGAGCCGCTTCTGGGGTCAGCCACCTCCGCATGCCTCGTGCAGCGTTCCATGCAGGCACGGCTTTCTGCGAAAACCCCTGGGGGCTGTAGTTGGGGTCTTCACATTCCCCCGAGCAGAACGGCAGGGGAAGGATCACTCGGGGGAAGGATCCAGGTGGGGCCAGATCCAGCCCATGAGCCAGAGTTTGGGGCCCCTGTTCTAGACTGATGACATGGCCAGAATTGATGACATTTACAAGGAGACATTTACCCAGTGTCCTAGGACCTGTCATAGAGGTATCATGTGACACCTCTAAGAACATATGCCTGCTTTCCAAACCAATTGGAAAGGGGTTTAAATCCCTAGGGAGGATCCCTGAGAAGGATAAAGGCTAAATCACCTCGAGCGAGCAAGAACACTAGAGAACACAGATTCCCACATGTACAAATTTCGCTACCCAATACTAAATACTGTACTGAAACAGCAGCTCAGAAAGGGGGTATATTTATTTACCCCACTATTCTCCCCTTATAAAAGATAATAAAGCAGGCTTGCAAAGGATAATTTTTAAGAAGAAATACAAAAAACAAGAAATCATGAATAAAACAGTTACAAAATACCCTTAACATTTAAACATTTAAAACAACTCCAATAAAACACAAGAGCAGCAGACACCTTATAAGGAAGGGCAGAACCTGCAAAATACAGATGTTCTTATTAAAAAGACCCAGAAGGATTGTCTGGAATGTCTTCAGGCCCCTCCACGAAGGAGGTGAGCAGTTTGTAGATGGAGGGAGAGAGTTCCATAAAATCAGTGCCGCTTCTGAGAAGCCCCTTCTTGCTTGCTTGCTGCTGCCCCTTCCTCCTCCGTAGGTGACAACGGTACTTGTAAGAGGGCCTTCTCAGATGAACTGGGCAGACAAGCTGGATTGTGCAGAAAAAAGTGGTCTCATCTAGCCTAGCCTCAAGCCATATTGGGCTTAAAGGTAAAAATCAGCACCTCGAATTGGGCACAAAAACGAATTGGCAGCCAATGCCGCCCCGGGAGCAGCAGTCTGACAGGTTCTGAACCTGCAATTTTCAAAGGCAGCCCCGTGTAGAGAGTGATTCCATAATCTAAGCTTAATGCCACCATGGCATGGATCATTGTTGCCAGGTCCACATGATCCAAGCACGGTCACAGCTGGTGATCCCCCACCAATAGTAGGTGCTCCCATAAGATCAACCTCCGAGATCAATCCTATCAGCTCAGGCCTGGAGACTGTTGGGCAGAAAAGGAGGTGGTACACCAACAGAATCCCCGTCCTATCTGGCCCTATCAGTACCACATGCTATCAGTACGACTCAAACCGAGTGAACTGCTGAACAGGGTACCTGGTAAGGGAGGTGGCTTCCTAATATTCCATTGTGACTCCCCTTCCCTGCAATCGTGGCTGCTGGAAACCTGGTGGACCACGCTGGGAGAGACCTACTCCTACCTCATCCAACCATATTTCTGTAATAAACACAAGAGCAGCATCCTCATCCAGGATTAGTTCTTGGTTTTATTATTTACTGACCTGGCATTCAAACCAGCAGCTTCAGACTCAGGGAATTGCTACCAAGACCACCAATCATCAGTGAGTTGGGAAAGGGATCAGAAAGAGAGACAATCTGTCCACGATGGATTGTCCTTCTCCTGGAATGGCCTGTCCAACCCCCACTGCCATATCTTCCATGGCCCATCCCTCTCTTAATAGTGGCACCCCTCCCCTATCCCAAGCTCGCTCCAGATGAGCACCACTTACTTTCCTGGCAGAACCCACCATCTGAGAATATCCCATCCATTTAACCGTCCAGCAGAGCAGCCAATAAACAGTTCAGCCACAAAGATTGCTTGAACCGAGGTAACCATCAAGGTAGCCCTGGATCCAAGTCACAAGAACTGGGCCACTCAATATATTAACCTTACCCACTGTCACCTCCATCTCACTGTCACCTCCATCTCTCTCTCATTTATTGTTTATTTTTTTATTTATTACAGTATTTATATACCACCTTTCTCGTAGAGTCAAGGTGGTTTACATCAGCAGGCTGGCCATAAACCCCATTTTTTTTCAAATTGGTTTGTTACAAGTATTGTTCTGTGTGTAAACTTAGTTAGAACCCTTCATTTCTTCAGATGTTTCCCTTTGCAGTATGGCCATCTTTTCCAAGCTGCATAGCTCTCGTGCCTTCTGAGCTTCTTCAGGCAGCAGCTACAAATGAAGCCTAGGCAGGTTCTCAAGTTACCATTCTTGCCAGCTGATTTCACACACTTCTCCAACCTCTCACAGTTGTCAGCTCCGTTCTCTCACAACAGCTTTGTCTTCTTGGTCTTCTTTTGGTCTTCTATCCAAAGGCACATCCCAAGGGGATTCCACTTACCTTCTTCAGGCAGGTGTGACAGCTCAACCTCCAGACCACACCCCTTGCTTCAACCTTCAAATCCAGGATGGTGGGGCAAACTCATAGAGGTGTTCGAGTGGGCCTGTTGGTTTGGCACCTGTGGATTTGACTCAGCACCTGTGCTGGGGGGCTTCACCTGACCTCCCAGACATGACCAGAAGCATTCGTGTCTGGGAGATGCTCTGAGTTACAGGAAGACTTCCTTAGACCTCAGAAGTCCTCCCAAAGGCATAAAAAACCTGGAAGTGCCTCAGAAGCCGCCTGGAGTGTGCAGCCTCCATTTGCCTCACGAGGCCTTCTGGAGGCTTCTGATTGAAATGTTTCCAATTTTTGGCAAACAAGCACGCAGCCTCCCTGCATCTCAGAACACCTCCAGATCTAACTGGAAAGCACTTCTGATTCCCCCCCTCCCAGGGCAGATTTAATTATCCACGGACTTTGGTATCAAGGAACAGATCCCCCACAGATACCTAGGGCCACCTATACTTGGTTACTACTACTAAAGCAGATTGTGGGGCGAAGCATGGAGTGAAATAAAATGGCTGCCTACCAAGTGCTATTTTCAGCCACTTTCTTGATCCTGGGTGCTCATAGCAGGATCACAGGGTACCCCAAATTGGTTGGTTCATGACAGCGAGGAACCCCTAGATTTCCAGGGGTAAGGTGAGGTGGAAGTCTCGCCCTACGAACATTGTTTCTGGCCACATGGTTATTGAGGAGTAAGCATTCCATGACATAAGGCGGGAAAGAGTGGAAATGAAGCCCCAATGCGGTAGTTTCCAATCTCTTGGGATGTTGGCCCTGTGACGTAGGGGGCAGTGGGACTTCTCATGTTTGCTGCAAGATATTTTCATAACTACTACTAGCCTCTGTCAAAGAATTTTTTTTCAGCGCTCACTTTGGTTTACTATCCCAACCTTCTGTAACTTAAAACTCCAAGTTGTGTGCGTGTGTGTCGCTCATTGTGTTCCTTATGGGTGTTTACTTCTTGTTTGTTTTTGATTGTGAGTAGTTTCTTAACCATGATGCTGTCCAATGACTTTACTGTATGTCATCTTATTGTTGGCATTGCAAGCAGAACTTGCATAATTTTATTATCTACTATGGAAATCATCTTAATTATAATATATTGAAAGTAATGCATTATCTTGGAAAAAAAGCTTCAAAATTGTATAATATATCTTGATAAAAATTTTGCTATTGTATGTGTTCCCAAATAAATGTGTATTTTTGTACTTGCGGAAAATGCTGCTAACATTTTGGGTGCTTGGGACACTGTGGTGAAGTGTTCGCAGTCATGGTGTATTGGAAAGTTTTTGAACTTGTATCGTTATTGTTCTAAGTCGCTAAGTCGTGTCCAACCCCATGGACCACAGCACACCAGGCCTCCCTGTCCTCCACTAGCTTCCGGAGTTCGACCAATTTCATGTTCATCGCTTCGGTGATGCTATCTAACCATCTCATCTCTGCCGCCCCCTTCTCCTTTTGCCTTCAATCTTTCCCAGCATGAGGGTCTTTTCTAAAGAGTCCCCTCTTCTCATGAGGTGGCCAAAGTATTTGAGCTTCAGCTTCAGGATTTGTCCTTCCAGGGAGCAATCAGGCTTGACTTCCTGTAGGATTGACCGACTGGATCTCCTTGCAGTCCAGGTGACCCTCAAGAGTCTTCTCCAACACCATAATTTGAAAGCATCTATTCTTCAGTGCTCTGCCTTTCTTATGGTCCAGCTCTCACATCCATACATTGCTACTGGGAAAACCGTAGCTTTGACTATGCAAACCTTTGTTGGCAGGGTGATGTCTCAGCTTTTTATTAAGTTGTCTAGGTTATCGTACTAATATGCAAATAACATTCCACCTTACTGACTTCCAGGTTATACATGTTTTACCCCAAGTTTCTTTCTTTGCAATAGACACCTAAGTCAATACGAATCTTCTCCATAGAATGTTCCTAAAGGTGACTTGGATACACTCTAGTTGAGATGGATACTATTAATAATGGAACTATTCCCATTTAGGCAGGTTGTGATTGAAGGCTATTTGTGTATCTCAGAAAGATTGATCCGTATTGCCTTCATCTAATAGTGAGCCATTGCACATTTGAGCAGTTGTGAATGAAGCTGTTCTTAGATTGCTGAAGCATGCAGCAATGCATGCAACAGACAGTCATGCAGTTTTGGCCGACTTGCCTTGAAAAAATCCCTCGACAACCCCTTAATGTGATGATACAGTCATGTTTGTGAAAACACATCTCTGGCTGCTGTGGCTTTTGTTTTGTTGTTCCTTTTATATGTTTTTAATAGCCCAACCCCATCTGTTACCAGTGCCAGTGGAGTACACACTCTGCCAGCACAGAGATCTGCCTTCCTGCTGGCCCCCGTGTGCAGAGCAATGCCCGACAGAGCCCGTGGGTGCTGCACATGGAACAGGGTGGGTGGAGGATGGCAGATAAAGGGGTGGGTGTTGCGTGCCATATCTTATTCCCCTTTCCAGCCCTGATCCAATATCTGCTTGCGCGGGTCCAAGTTGACCCATAGTGGCTGCTGGGGCTTTCCCAGGGACAAGGGGAGAGATGTTTCTGGACCCTAAGGAGACAGCCAAAATTCTTCCAGGGCAGTTTCTGAAGCCTGTCAAGGCTGTACACAATTTCTGCAGGCCTCAGAACTGTTCCTGGATGTGAATGGAGAACATCTCTGATCGCGTCTAGGAGCTTAGCCTCCCCTGCCACTTGTGACCACACATCCCTGTGTGTGTATCTGCTGCTATCTAGAGCAGAGCAGAGGTGTCTCCAAGGCATGGTGCCTGGGGCCCTGTACCCCACCTTGGCCCCTGTTATCTATGCCACTGCATTGATAGCCTGTGCTCTGTGAATTTGTCTCATCTCCTGTATTCGCCATGCATATGTGGGTTGGTAGCAGGCTTTGTGGAGGAGTGACAAGGGCATTCCTTACCTACAGGATTTTACTTATGAGCTGTGGACTCCTCACAAGCATCCTTCTTGGGCAATTCTTTTGCTCTCGGTGGTGGTTGCATGACCATTGTTATTCATATGCATCAGTCTACCTTCAAGTCTGCAGGGTTGGAGTTCCTTCTTGCTCTCTCCATTCCCTCTGCTTCTTCTTTCTGTTCCCCTCTTCAGAGACAGGCACAGACTCATCTGCCCTTTATAGAACTTAAATCTTGAGGTTGGCACTATTTCAGGTGCTGTTCTTGAAAGGCAGAGAAGCAGTCTGTGTACACCCACGTTGCAAAAGCAAATGGTACACGAAAAGAAGATGGGGATCCAGGTCTGCAGAAGAAGATTGCAGTGCTGAAGCCAGTTCCTTGATACCATTTCCTTTCAAATGTGAAGATTCAGAAATGTGGTCTTTAAAAACAGAAACAAGCTGAGATTTGCTCCTTAAAGAATCTCAGAGCCAAAAGATATATGCCGCTTTTATTAGCTCAATGCAGCCCACATGCCATATGTTTTCATGATGGTACAAAAAAATGCACAAGGAACTTTTTATTTACCCTTTGCACCAGAATGTTCTGGGAGTGATGAAAAATTGTCCGTCCCCCCCTAAAAAAAAAATTGTGCATGACAAGTAACAAGAGTAGTAATAAAGTAATTTCTGGCCTTAAGAGGATATCTCCTTAGACTTAGGGGTGAGGAGAAATTAGCTTGCTGTGAGTTTGGTTTCACACTTAGGTCACTATTATAAGCTCTACAACCGAAGTAAAACAGCCAGGCAGCCTGATCTTCTCAGGCTTACCACCAGTGATGTCATGCAGGGGGTACGCGGGGGTACGCAGGTACCTGTTTCTAGGATTACAGCTGGCCCCGCCCATTCGCCCGCGCACTCGTCGACTCCGCCCTCTGCAACGTTTGAATTTCCTGCATGTTTGAGTTGCCTGCATGTTCTCAGAGCCAGGCAGGCAGGCAGGCAGCGAGCGGAGCCTTTCCTTTCCTTGCCACTGAAAAATGAGTTGCTCTGGGGTTTTAACATGATGCCAGGCCTCCTTAACATGTTCTGGGGTGCTGTGGAATACTGTTGCAACTGTTGGGTCAGTTTAAAATCATCTGAGGCCTCAAAAAGGGCTTTTTTCATGTCACTTCCTGCCACGACATCACTGCTGGCTTATGATGTCACTTCCGCTGGGCGGGTCCCGACACGTGCCAATCAAAAGTGAGTACCTGTTCTTAAATCATTTAGATGACACCACTGCTTACCACCCATGCTCCAGGTTTACTGCCTGCTCCAGGCCCTGGGCAGGTACCGAGGCCAGTGTCAGAAGGATGTTTCTGGCAAGCTCCAGGTGATGTGTATCGGCACCATAAATGTTGAAGGCAACAGCAGGCCATGTAAAATAACAAAAATATCCTTCAAACAGTAATTGCCAATACTCAATGAACAGTTCACAAATCCATACAGAATTCACTAAACCAGTGGTTCTCAAATCTTTTAGCTCCGGGACCCACTTTTTAGAATGACAATCTGCCTGGGGCCCACCAGAAGTGATGTCATGGACAGAAGTGCAGCAGTGAGTTGGGTTATTTCCTGAGAGTGCAGCAGTGAGTTGGGTTATTTCTCAGCCATTTTCCAATAGCAAAGTCAATCAGAAAGAAAAAAAGCCTATTTACAACCTTGACACAAGGAAAATAACCACAAAGCTCTTTCCCTTTTCAGTGTCCCATCTTCCCATATTTTCAATATGGCTGCTCTAGGTGCTTTGCAACTCACCTGAAATTGCCTTGCAACCCACTGGTGGGTCCCAACCAACAGTTTGGGAACCACTGCACTAAACTAGTCTGCTTTGAGACAGCAATGGATCTGCCATCTTGGCCATTGTCCTGCTCAACTGTTGCTTGCTTTTTTTATTTGGTTATTTTTTAAATCCTACATCCTGTTTCCCAAAGTGACTCCCACTAATTAAAAAGCAAACTAACCTGAACATCATGAGCCCTGTCTTACATACTACATACAAACTAAAAAGATAAAATATACAAACTAAGAGGAACGGAGGGCAGAGATCAGTTTGACTATCCTAGAACAAGGTGGTGCAAGGAATTCTTTAAATTTAAATTCTTTTGGTTCTATTGGGTAATGAAATAGATGAACCAACTTCAACATAGTTCTAACAATAAATATTACTGTTTTATTACTATTAAAATATTACTCTTTTATTACAAAGTAATAAAATATTACTTGTTTTATTATAATTGTATTCTGCTTTCCTTCCATCATGGGACTGAAAACAGCATATCAGAAAATCCTAGGTGGCTGCCCATCCAGACACTGGCCAGGTAGAGAGTTGCTTGACTTCAGCAAAGTGTTTGTATCATGTACCCTCAGACCCAGGAAGTTATTAAGAGATAAGTCAAGGCAAAATGTTGCAGGCAACCAGTGCTGAGAAAATGCAACTGACAGTCTATCTACACAGAAGTTCCATTGTATTCAGCGGGGCTTACTCAGCGGCGTCATGCTGCTGGAACACTGGGCGGGAGGAACGGGTGAGTGGCAGCCCGCCTGTTGTGTACTGCTCTGTTTCGCCGTCTTCCCCACCCCCACGAAACGGAGCGGTACACAACGGGCGGGCTGCCGCTCACCCATTCCTCCCGCCCAGTGTTCCGGCAGCATGACGCCGCTGGGCTTACTCCCAGGAAAGTGTCTTTAGGATTGCAGTCTGAGACGAGCGAAGAGGTGTAGCCAGTGGTGGGATTCAAATAAATTAACAACCGGTTCTATGAAGTCATAGCCGGAGCAAAAAAAAAAACCCCGAAGCCAGCCAAGGTAAGCGAGTGGGTGGGGCCTGGCCATTTAACAAACGGTTCTATAGAACCTGGGCGAACCCCCTGAATCCCACCACTGGGTGTAGCCATCTTCTGCAGTCACACAATGCATCCAGAAAGGTTGGGCAGGGGGTTCCAGACCTGTGGGCTCCACATTCTTCATAAAACATCAGGTTGCAAGTCCATTCCATCTCTACCACTCTGTTTGTTAACAGCTGCAAGTGTTAATCCCAGAAGTTTGGGATAAGTTTCCTTAGGACCAGGCATTAAAATTAGATTCATTTCAAATGGTTAGCGCAGTTGTTCTTAAACGTTTTAGCACCAGGAGCCTTTTTTTTTAAAAAGTGTCACCTCTCAAACTGTGGGTTGGGACCCACTTGGTGGGTCGCAACCTGATGTCAGGTGGGTTGCGGGAAGCTGGGAGTAGCCATCTTGGAAGCTGCAGAATTTGTTATAATCCTTTTGTGAGTGTTGAATTTTTAATGGAGGGTTTTTTTTAATTTTGTTTTTAGCTTAGTGCTTTTACATCATGTTTTGTCCTAATCTTCCTTTCCATCAGGGATGTTTCATGGTTGTACAATTGCTGCAGTCCAAAAACACCAGTTTGCATTTCAAGAGTGCCATTTTATTATGTTACAATGACAGCATTTCCTGCTTGATGGTGTCACTTCCTGCTATAATATCACTTCCAGATTAATGACATCACTTCCAATGGATCCCTACACGGGTGCCATTCTAAAAAGTGGGTCCTGGTCTAAAAAGCTTGAATACCACTGTTCTATAGCTATAACAGTGATTGGACAGCAGTGCTTCCCCCACCCCACCCATGGAGCAAGTTGTTTAACCCTTCATGTATGTAGACTAATCTACCCAAAAATTGGGTCATGACACACCACAGTTGAGAACCGCTAGCTTAGGGTATTGTTGCAAAAATCCCACCATGGGACACTTGAATCAGTGGTGACACTGAGGTACGGACCACACAAAAAGCAGACAGACGTCGGTGATAATATTAAAAATGATTTTTTAAGAAAAAAAGTTACTTCAGTTGAATAAAGTTGAATAGTATGGTTGAATAACCATACTAGATATAAACACAATAACTTAAGACTGTGAAGCAGTCCTTTGGATTGCTCCCAATCAGAACAAACAGTTGTCACCTTATCAGCACCAGTCCAAAATATTAAGCCCTGAATGAGGTTCCCTTTACTCTTTTATACCTTACTAATGGAAGCTTCTAGTAGTTTGTTACCATATACGGTGGGTTGCTGCTCCACTGTACTTCAGAATTGCAGTTTAAAAAGGTAGGAAGCTAGTTATCCCTTCCCTGACTGCTTACCTTTCCAATGCTTTCCTGAGGTAGTTCAATCAGTCAAACGTTTCAGAAACATACAAAAAGGAATCATTTTATCATTTTTATAACATTCTGTGTTCTCTTTGCCTCCCTTTCCCCTAAGGTAAGTGTATAATCAACTCTGAGGTAAAACGTTTCATGCAACAGGCTTTACAAGTAAAAGCATGCAACCATCACAGCAATGTTAAAACAGCAGCTCATCCTTTTAAAACATTAAAAGGAGTGGAATACTAAAAATTGGGAGGTTTGAGAACAAATTTGTCCCATCTTCCTTATGACAGCCCTTCAGATATTTGAAGAGTGCTATCATATCTCCTCTCAGCCTTCTCTTCTCTAAGCTAAACATACCAAGTTCCCTCAACTTTCCCTCATAGGACTCGTTTTCCAGCCCCCTGATCACCTTCATTGCTCTTCTCTGAACTTGCTCCAATTTGGCTGCATCTTTCTTGAATTGCGGTGCCCAGAATTGAACACAGTACTCAGTGGTGTCATCTAAATGATTTAAGAACAGGTACTCACTTTTGATTGGCACGTGTCGGGGCCCGCCCACTGGAAGTGACGTCATAAGCCAGCAGTGATGTCGTGGCAGGAAGTGACGTGAAAAAAGCCCTTTTTGAGGCCTCAGATGATTTTAAACTGACCCAACAGTTGCAACAGTATTCCACAGCACCCCCAGAACATGTTAAGGAGGCCTGGCATCATGTTAAAACCCCAGAGCAACTCATTTTTCAGTGGCAAGGAAAGGAAAGGCTCCGCTCGCTGCCTGCCTGCCTGCCTGCCTGGCTCTGAGAACATGCAGGCAACTCAAACATGCAGGAAATTCAAACGTTGCAGAGGGCGGAGTCGATGAGTGGGCGGGCGAATGGGCGGGGCCAGCTGTAATCCTAGAAACCGGTACTCGCGTACCCCCTGCATGACATCACTGACAGTACTCCAGGTGAAGTCGCAGCAATGTGGAGTAAAGCGGAACCACAACTTCTTGCGACTTGGATGCTACGGTTCTATTAATGCAGGCTAAAATTGCATTCGCCTTCTTTGTAGCTGTATCGCATTGCTGACTCATGTTCATCTTGTAATCCACTGCAACTCCAAGATCCCTCCCACATGTTGTGCTGCCAAGCCATGTTTCTCCCATTCTATACCTGCGTCCTTGGTTATTTTTGCCTAAGTGTAGACCCTTGCATTTTTCCCTGTTGAACTTCATCTCATTCTTTTCAGCCCAGGATTCCATTTTGTCAAGGCCTTCAAAGGTCTATTAAAGGCTACTCACAATGCCTGCGTGCTTCCTCCAGTTTCACCAGTCTGCCTCTGATTACCTGTTTCAGGGTAGCAATGATGGGAGAGTACACCTTTCTCTCCTGCTTGTGGGTTTCCACTGGCAACTGGTGGGCCACGGTGGGGAAGCAAGATGTGGGCCTAGTTGGGCCTTTGGCCTGACACAGCAGAGCTTTTTGTAATGTATATGGAATTGTCATTTTCCAAATGTGACCAGCAGCAGGAGATGGCTTTTCCCTCAGTGTCCCATTTGTAGGCTTTCTGAGATCATCCTGGACCCTACGGGAAGAAGGATGCTGAAATGAATAAATTTTTGGTCTGATGCAACATGGCTCATCTTGCAGTCTTTCATGTGACTGATTTCCACTTTGGGCATCAAGAAGTAATTTTCCCACACTGAGCGACTGTACTGTTCACTGAGAGCCGGCCATGACCCTGTAGCAGATGGTTTGGCTCAGTTGCCTTGGGTCATCTGGAGCTGGTCATCTGAATCTGTGAGGAGCATTTCATTATATTTCTGCCAGTACCTAGTCCAAAATCAAGAGGACAAAGCATAGAAATTAGAAGAATGTTCCCTTCCTCACTTGGCAGCAGAATGTAATCAGTTTACTAAATGGATACATGCACACCATGGCCATTAGTCCTTAGTACATGGTTTTCTATTTTCACCCATCCTCTCTTATGCAAAGGGGTATATATTTGTGCCTTTGGCTGAACTCAATTGGATTGTTTTTTCCCCATTCTGTGTACTAAATAAGTGAGAGAACAGCAGGACACAGCAGACCTTCCCTAATAACTATTTTATTGCTAAACACAAGAAAAGCATAAATATGTAGACTGATGAATTAAAACCAAACACATGCAATTTTTTGATGCATTGTCTCTGGATTCTCATCCAGGTGAACTGAGGACTGTTTGGGTAACTGTAGGAAATCATAGGACCAGCAAGTCACAGGCTTCCGCTACATTACTGAAACTGTTCCGCCAGTTTTCCCTTACAACCTTCTCCTCCTGAGCCTTTCTTGCCTATGGCCAATGTGTGATATGGCAGGGCCGGCCCATTCATGCGGCCAACTGAGGCAGTTGCCTCAGGCAGCAGGTTCGTGGGGTGCACCCATCTCTGTCCATCTACCTGCCACCACTGCATTTCTTTCTCTTTCCACTCCTTGGATTGGGAAGGTGTGACAAAGAGGAAGAAAATGCAGAGAAGAGTGCTGAGCTAGAACATTGGAGAGTGGGAAGAGGAGAGGAGGGCGCATCGTTGGATAAGGGGGCATACCACCTTCGGAGGTCTTGGGGCTACCCTGGGCAATGCGTTCACCCTATTTGCTCAGAATCACTTTGATCCATGTTTATTGCTGTCCATGTGGGGCTAATTTCTTGATGCATGAAGTCACAATCCTACAGGGTTAGCCCAGAGTATATTCCGTACTTGCTTGCTTTTGCTTCGTTCCAAATATGTAATGAAAGTTTTTGACCTTCACAGATGAAGTCAAATGAACTGGGCTGCAGTTGAAAAAAAAGGCTTGACTTAAAACTGACAAGAGAAAAGGCTCAGTGTGGCTGGTATATCTTAGCTGATGGAAGTCCTCAGCATTGTGCTGGTTTGGACGAGTCAGAAATTTGATCTTTAAAACAGCCTTTGGGAAGGGCTAAAGCAAAAGCATCGCTCCAAATACAGTTGTGAAATATTGTCTGTCCTTTCCTTTCACAGTGCCCTTCCTGGGCATTTATCACAATCAGCTGTAGCAGCCCACAGGTCTCATTTGTCTCATATTTCTGGGTGCACTCTTAAGCACTATCACGATAAATGTGAAATGTCTGTTATTTATAGGGGGAATCTGACATCAGCTTGATAATTATGTATTTGCCTGTGTACCCTGCAAGTACCATGCAGGCAAAATGTGAAATGTGCCTTGGGACATATGGAAGTGTGATGGATTAAAAGGGAAGGTGGAAGATTCATCACCCTTTGGCTGTGATGAACTGGACACAACCAGGCCAAGCATTTTGCAAGGAACTTAAAATGAATTCTTGATTTATTTATTTTTAAAAAGGCTTATTTCATTTTTTGTATTCATTTGAGCAAGGATATTTGCTCAGTTTTTCACGTGCTTGGGGGGATCTTTAAAATCCAGGATACTCATCCTGCAGATTAGAATAATTTGCATATTAAAATAATTTGCAGGCGGTATAGAAATACTGTGTAACAACAACAACAGATATGAAACTCCACAACCGATGGGATGAAATTAGGGGTGCACGAGATGCTTGCCCATTACAATTTTGGGGCTGAAGGAAGAGGGACAGGAGAGGAGATTTCACAAAATCCCATTTGTTTGTCTTTGTTATGGGCTGGTTTTCTTCTAAGCACAAAAGGCGTCACCCGGGCTAACTGGGCAAGAGGCACTTTTTCAAGTTAAGTGGTGTTCCTCTTATATTTAGCGGGGGAGAGTATTTAGCGGGGGAGAGTAATTGTCACTATTCACCCCAGCACAGTCCTTCTAGTAGCTGTTGCTGGTGGTCTGCATTTTTTTTTAGATTGTGAGCCCGTTGGGACAGGAAGCCATTTAACTTTATTATTATTACTATTTGCCTGTAAACCGCTTTGTGAACTTCATGTTGAAAAGCGGTATATAAGTACCGACTGATTGATTGATTGATTTCCTGATCTGTAGCTCTGTTACCATTTTACAAAATGAGCTTCTTCCTTGAAAGATGGCTGTCAATCAGAGATTGTACCAACCCATGAAAAACTGTATAGGCAGTTGCGGACCCAGCCAATGGGACAGAGGAGAAGGCGGTCCGCCTGTTTCCCCGCCCCATTTGCCGCTCCGCTCCGCCCCACCCATTCCCCACACCATGCCAGGCTCCATTTTGGAGCCGTATGATGATGGCAAGGGCGGGTGAGGCAAAACCGCTCCCCTCTCAGCAAGGCTAGATGCCTCGACACTGCCCTCCTCCCACCCCAGGAGCTCCACACCCAGGGCCTCCCCCCCCCCCCGGACATACTGGTAGGTCCGCGACTGTGTACAGGGCCTCTTATTACTATCTTTCACACTAGTGTCTTGATTTCTATGAATGATTCCTGCTAACTGAGCAAAGCGGCATCTTTTAACGTGGTGTTCCCCGTATTGATTTAAAATACTATATCCTGCCTTTCCTTCCATAAAGTGGGACATGCGAAGCAGTTAACAGCAAAGGTTAAAATACCACGTTACAATAAGATATAATTAAACAAGTGAACAGAAACCCAGAACATAGCTAAAAACAGCAACACGATAAATAATAAAGCAGTTTTTTAAAAAACCAGCAAAGCAGTAAAAACAATAAAAACCAGCAGCAACTGATAACACATTGCAATCCATTAAGATTATATAAATGAAAACTAAAACAACAGAAAGACCGGGGGAATGCCTAGCAGAAGAGGAACATATTTAACTCCCGCCAGAAGGCTCACAGGGAGGGCGCTGAGCTTAAAAGGGAGGAAGTTCCAAAGTTGAGGCAGCACTATTATATACGGAAGACCCTACCCCTTGTGGCCATCAATCTGGCCTATGCCAGGCATGCCACGTGCACCAGGGCCCCCTCCAATAACCTTAGTGGGCAAGCTGGTTGATATGGAAGAAGACGGGCCTTGAATACTTTGGTCTCAAATCCTAACCCTAACTAACCCCTTGAACTGTGCTCAGAATGAATGGGCAGCCACTGCAGCAGCAGGCTGACAGAATCAAACTGTCAATCAATATACAGGTACTTAAGGCCCATTCAGTACACAGACAAAGTGTTCTGCGCCAACTGCAGTTTCCGAACAGTCTTCAGGGGCAGCCCCATGTAAAGCACGTTGCAACAGTCAAGTCAAGGTAACCAAGGCTCGGACCACTGTGGTTAGGTCTAGCCGACTTGAATATGGTTACAGCTGGTGTGTCAGACTTATGTTTAGCAGAGGCAGAGAAAGCAACTGTCCTTATTCGTCTCAGGATAGTGTCTATTCTAGTGGCTGTTAGCTAATATTTCTTTTGCATCTTTTTAGACTATGAGCCTTTAAGGGTCAGGGCATTATTTATTGTTTTCTTTTTCCATATAAAGTGCTTTGGGAACTTTTTGTTGACACATGAGATATAAACTATGTAGTATCACGGTCATTGTCGTAATATATGGCCCTGGTCTGATCGCTCATGATACAGCTACCTTTCTGGAGTGAAATTGGGTTGAGGTCTAGTCAGTGAGTGGATGGGGTAACCAGCTGCAAACTCCATGTTCAGGAATTCCATGATGGAAGGATAGTGGGCTAGTAAAGAGCCTGCAAGCATACCATTTTCCAGTTTAAATAGTTGACTTCGCAACTATTGGCAATACAGCAAGAATATCAACATATATTTGACGTGCTTGTAGCAGCGATGGAACACTTTGGTTAGAACAGGCTGGTCCAGAAATATTTGCATATTTTATATGTATGGAAATATTCATTCACTATCATCCAGGGACCCAGAAACCTCCGTCTAAATGATCCATCTGTGATCAAGTGGGTGGGTTTGATTGGGTTGTGGATGGCTATACTGAGAACGGGCAGTGCTGATTAGATACAGAATGAGGGGAGGGAATTGGATATACAATTTTTTGGGCAGTAGTCACACATTTACTCTCAAATATTTCTGACTGTACATCTAAAGGGAATAATTCTGAGAAAACAGATTCCAGCATAAATCTTCCTCCTTTTTTCTGATGTGCTTATCAGATTTTCCCTGAAGCAAAGATTTAAAAACGGTTGCAAACCCAGCCACAGTTATTTCAATTTTCCTCCCAAGCACCTAGGCTGAGAAAATTTCTAGAGATACCACCCTTGCTATTTTCATCCCTGAATCTTTGAAGTAATATTTAATACTTGCTCATCTGCCCAGCTGCCCTGTGACGTGTCTTTCATACACGAAGGAACAGGACAGTAAAGAGACTTGCCTGGGGGACATCGAAGGAATTGGTGTGAAACTCTGAATTTAATGTTTAAGAACAGCACCAAAGTCTCCAGGTCAGACATTTCTCCTGCAGGATTTTCAACTGCTAAATCGAGGTTGCTTCAAAAATATGATCTCTGCAGACTTCTGCTTCGCCAGAAGAACTGGAGACATTCGACAGAACGCATTTGTAACTGGCTATTTGATTTAAATAGTATGTGACAACAGGAGCAAGTGAAGGGAAACAATTTCTATATGGAAAACACTTCTCTTACATAAGGTCATTGGGTGGCTAAATCCTAGGCAATTTAGCTTGACTACTGCCAGTTGTGGTACCCGCCTGCTTCTCCCCTAGCAACACTTGACATTTGCAGTCACGCCATAGAAAGCGCTTGATGTGATGAAGCCTCAGGGTAGTGCTTGTATTGAGAAAAATCAGTGCTCAGCATACCATTCAAATTAACAAATTAAACACATGTGCCAAGCTTAATAGGCCTCACGTAGTGGAAATATCCCACGAGGAACCTGAGAATGATGCGGAACTTCAAACCGTGGATTAATTAGTTTGTATATCCACTGTGACAACAACGTTGCAGCTGCATTGACCAAGCAAAACCATCGCTGATCACCTTGGCTCCTTCCATTCGGTGAGTTGGTGACTCTTTGTGTGAGATGGGAAACCCCCAGTTTAAATCTGCTTCAGACATGAACTTGACAGGTGGATTTAAAATGCATTATTTAAGCAAAGGTACATTCCTGACCCATTTATATAATGTGTGGGTAAGAGAGCACTTCAACAAAAGAAATAACAGATGGGAAGGTGATGTGCTTTAGCCTTTCCTGTGGCTGTTGATTCTCTTCCTTTGCCAAACTAGTAGCGAGTAATTGCCCCTTAAAGGGTTACTCTGTGAATTGCCCCATTATGGATTTTTTCCCATTTTTGTTCCTTAAAAAAAATAGCTAAATGATCGATTGAACCTGCAAAAAGGAAAAGTTTAATATAAACTAATGTAATGCACAGGAACCTTTAAAACCTTTAACACAGTGGTTCCCAAACTGTGGGTCAGGGGACCCACGAGTAAGTCGTGAACCAATTTCAGGTGGGTTGCGAAGCACTTAGAGCAGCCATATTGAAAATATGAGAAGATGGAGTACAGGAAAGGGGGAGGGCTGTGTGGTCGTTTTGCTTATGTCAAAGTTGTAAATAGGCTTTTTTTGTCTTTCTGAGTCACTTTGCTATTGGAAAATGGCTGAGAAATAACCCCACTTATTGCTGCATTCTCAGGAAAGCAGCAGGCTCTGGCATCACAATGATGGCACTTCTGTCCAGGACATCACTTCTGGTGGGTCCCAGACAGATTGTCATTCTAAAAAGTGGGTCATGGTTCTAAAATGTTTGAGAACCACCACCTTAACAGTTTGCCTGTCCACACTGGCATTGTTTGCATTTTATTGTAAAAAAAATACCTAAAATAAATAAGGCCTGCAAACATACAGAAGACACACAGGAAACACTGGAAGAAAGTTACTTGGAAATGACATGAGGATGTTCTGTAAAAAGTGAATGACTAAAGAATGGCAAATCCAGAGGAAAGGGCTGGTGTGGAAATAGCATTGCATGGTTTGGAAGGCAAGCTAAATAAAAATGATGTAACCTTTCTGGATGGCATTTCATTTCCTTGGCAATAATCACAGTTCAGATAGCAAAGGAATTCCAGTCACTTTACACATACCCCTTGACATCCTTTTTTCCACATCCCTACCCATTCTTCCATGCTTTGTTCAGCATTATCAATGTTCATCTCTGGAAGCCACATAATACAGGTTTGAAGAATTTCTTGATAAGAGGAGTGGTTCTCAAACTTTTTAGACCGGGACCCATTTTTTAGAATGGCACTCGTGTTGGGATCCACCAGAAGTGATGACATTAACCTGGAAATGATGTCATAACCAGACATGACATCATCAAGCAGGAAGTGCAATCATTGTGACATAATAAAATGACACTCCTGGAATACAAACTGGCATTCTTGGACTGCAGCAATTGCACAACCATGAAATATCTCTGACAGAAAGCAAGATAAAAGCACTGAAATAAAAACAATTTTTACAAAACCCTCACTTGGAAATTCAAACTGTTAACACTCACAACAGGAATATAGGAAAAGTAAGGTTTGCAGCTTCCAAGATGGCTGCTCCCAACTTTCCGCGACCCACCTGACATCCGGTCGTGACTCACCAAGTGGGTCCTGACACACAGTTTGAATAACACTGTAATAGAGTATGCTCTCCAAAGGAAAAAAACTGAACCAAGATGCTGTACCTGGTAGAGCTAGAACCATTCAGTCTGGGTATTCTGGAAAATGGCTACACAATCAGGATACTATTGATTGGTTGGTTGGTTGGCTGATTGATTTTCTATTTCATATACACATGTGGATCATGGAGTTTGCCTTTTCCCTACCATAACGCTCATTCTGTAGTTTGTGACCCAGCTGAAACAACACAGCCAATGGGAGGCCATCAAGCCCCTTGTTTACCTCCAGAGCAAATCAAACAGTACACCAAGCAGATTGGGCCATCACCCTTAGCAATTTCAAGAAAGCAAGAAGATGTGACATGCACAGTCAAGTTGCATTGTGAACAACCTGTCATGTAATGACACATGACCCAGTGAAGCTGCAGAGTCTGGCATAAGATTATATAAACCACTGTTTGTCTTGGGGGGGGGGGACAGATTCTCCCCCAACCGCTTTGTCACAAGCAGCTGTTTGAAAACCCTTTTGCTAAACTGCTTATCACATGCCATTAATGGAGAGTATCAAATGTATTTGAAGGGGGCAGAGGAGTAAAGCAAGGATGGGCAGTTTGCCAATTTCCCATATGGGCATATGCAGCTGCCTTAGCTATCTACATTATATAAAAAGAGAACGTATGTATGTATGTATGTATGTATGTATGTATGTATGTATGTATGTTCCACATAAGCTCTGGAACGCCTGGAGTGATTGATACCAAACTTGGTATGCATATGCCTTACGGTCTGGCGACAAATACTGTGGGGGTAAGACCCCCCTAGCACCCCCTAGGGGTGGGGGTGCACAGGGGGTACCATGTAAAAATGACCGGAAACGGCCGAATACATCGTTTCCGGGGTCGCCAAGACGAGTGGTGATGCTCCCGACACCATTTGAGTCTGGGTTCGGCCCCCCTCGGTGTAGAAGGGGTGACAAGTGTGTATGTTCCAGCATAACCCTGGAATGCCTGGAGCAATAGGCACCAAACTTGGTACGCATATGCCTTGTGATCTGGAAAGAAATACTGTGGGGTAAGACATCCCTTGC
>JAJKFI010000030.1:12525758-12565208 GCA_029204185.1 Lerista edwardsae
TGATTGATTGATTGATTGATTGATTGATTGATTGATTGATTGATTGATTGATTGATGGGGAACACACAAGGTGGCCAACATGTCGAATTACAGGGAGAAACTGCACTGAACATAAGCAGTGGCACTGCCCCAGAGAAGAGGTGTGTTCTCATTACCCCGCTGTGTGGTGGGTTAAGTGAATGTTAGCTCGTATGCTGGTCTCCATCACCTATTGAAAGAAAGCTTCGGACCAGTGTTCTTCAACTTTGAGGTTGGGACCCCAATGGGGTCGCGAAGCCTCAGTTGTAGGGTCACGGCAACTTACAGGGACGAAAAGGATTGAAGACCACTAGACTAGAACACCACCAAGTAAAGGGGTAGGCATCCGGTGTACTACTTCGGATACCAGGATATCGTGCCCCAATCCTGCTCAGGTTCTTAGCAATTGAGCTGAAATAGCTTTCGCTGGTGCCAGGCTTCATGGTAACCTTTTCTGCAAATCTAATAAGATTTGGTTACAGTGGACAGTGCTGGGAGGGCATCATGGGGGCGGGGAATGGACAGATTTGGTTCTGGCAGGGGGGCAGGATCAACAGTGGGTCCCCAGTCCCATACTCCACTTACTTATTTGTCAGGATCAGTGCATGAAAAAGGTTGACTGCTATGCTTCAGGCTATGCTTATTTAGCTCTCTCTTCCACCTGGGGCTTTCTGTGGCATGCTACGCACTCAGGAGAAGAATCCCTAACAAAGTTGCTATTGAAGGATTTATACCCTGGTCTCTAATCTCAGCCTCGGCAGCAATAATTAAAAACACCGATTTAAAAATAACCTTCTGCAAGGGGGGATAACTGTGCTTTTCTGACTGATTTGTGGACTGATCTTGCATGTCTGCAACTTCTGTTTTTCTTGAGGCTTCATTCATTAAAACATATGAAAAGCCTTCAGCTTTCCAGCTTGACACATCAGTGGAATTGCCCTCCTCTTCTCTCAACTATTGTCTGCTTGCTGACTGGCAATGGCTCTTCAAGGCCTCTGGCAAAGATCATCGCCAGCCCTGCTTTCCAAGATCAGGGCTGGCATCAGTGGTTGACATGGCTGAGCAGCTCTGGGACCGGCGGCTGACAAGGCTGGCCTATCTGCCTGCGGAGACGAGGCGGGTTGCCATGAGCGGCAGATGAGTGCAGGGAGCATGTATACCTGTCAGACACCTTCACAGCCACCTCACCTTGCTCCAGCTTACCTCATCCATCTTTGCTCTGCAGTCCCATTTTAAAGCCTCTGCACCAGCGGTTCTCAAACGTTATAGTGCCAGGACCCACTTTTTAGAATGACAATCTGTCCGGGCCCACCGGAAGTGGTATCATTAACCTGGAAGTGATGTCATGGCTGGAAATGCCATCATTGTGACTCCAGAGCCTGCTGCTTTCCTGAGAGTGCAGCAATAAAATAGGTTCTTTCCAAAAAGGTTAGATAACAGGAGACGACATGACATCATTTTCTTGAAGCCATGGGTCTATCAATATGGCTGACTCAGATCTTTCCCGCCAAGGAGGAGGATTGCCGCGAATTCACGAATAAAAATCTCCCTGCACGTGTGTAAAAGTTAATCTTGACAGAATAGCAATGCATCTGTAGAATTAGATTTGGGTTGAGAAGCAAATGTGAACCAGAAACGGTAGAATGAAATAACCATATGAGGCAGCACAATGTAAGTGCAGCTAGGTGAAAGGTGCCAGAACGCAGGTGCCACAATCAGTGGGTTAAAGGGATATGCACAAATAAGGGTAAGACTATATAAAGAGACCGGCATCACAAGGTTATGTGTGTCTGTGTGTGTGCTGGAAGTTACGAGGGGAGAAGGTTGTGCTGATGGATTGTGAACTGGTAAATAGACCTTGGACTGGACTGACTATTCTGATATATGCTTGATTGCCATGCTTATGACCTGGACTGTTTTTGACTCTGTTTAATTGCCTGCTCCTATCAATACAGTGTGTTAACTCCTACGTTCCTGGTAGTCTGTGGTTCTTTACCTATATTATTGTTGGGGACCTGATCAGTGGGCTCACAGCCCTGGGCACCCAAACTTGCCTGGAATGTCCTAGAAGTCCTAACAAATCTCAACCTCTTTAATCATGCCTGCGTGTTCTGCATACGGGTGTGCGAATCGCTGTACGAAAAATGGGATTTAATTTCCACGGAAAGATTCATGTATTCACATTACATCGGTTCAATAAAACTACAATTCACTGAAATAGTGCATTTTTTTGGAAGCTGTGTAATTTCTTGTTGTTCCTAGCAATCTTATTCGCCATTTTCTGACACCCACTGTTAATGGTCTAGAAGGAAAAAATATATATTTTCCCCCCCTCCTTTTTTCCCCCTTCCTGTTTACACTTTTTCCCCACCTTCCATTTTCTACTGTAATATTTTCAAAATTCTGAACATTAACAGAATTTGTTTTGTTGGGGGGGGGGGGATGAGTGTAGAAGTTTAAAAAAAACTCTTAATAGTCTAGAAGTAAAAAAGAATTCCTCTCATATTGACAACTACTTGTGTTATGAAGAGATTTTAATGTAATTTTCCTACTGTAATACTTATGAAATTCTGAACATTAACAGACTTTTTTTTTATGGGGCATGACCGTTTTATTTTTGCTTGTGTAGATTTCAAAAAATAAGTCTGTCAAAACAGTGCAATCTGAGTTTAAATAGACAGCAAGTAGCATTTCGTCAGGTATGTTCAGTAATATAATTATGAAGAATTTCACCTTGTAATTGCATATTAAATCATAATAAGGTTACCAATAATGTTTCTACATGATCACATGTTTTTATTTTTGTAAGTTTTTATTTTTATTCAATCCTAAACAGTACGAGCAAAGCAATCTGAAATGCTTGGAATGAGGAATGTTTTGAGTATGCCAACATGGCTGCTAAGCCTGCCCCCTGGCTTCATTTCGCTCCTATTTCTTCTTAAGGCGTGTCGTCTCCTGTTATCTAACCTTCTTGGTTCTTTCCCAGTCATTTTCCAATAGCAAAGTGAATCAGAAAGCAAAGAAACCTATTTACAACCTTGAGCACAAGCAAAGTAGCCACACAGCCCTCCGCTTTTCCACCAGTGTCCCATCATCCCATATTGTGAATGATGGCTGCCCTAGGTACTCCGCGACCCACATAGTGGGTCCCCCCGCCAGTTTGGGAAACACTGCTCTATACCGACACCACTGATTCAATTTCTGTGGTCTACTTACTTAAGTAAAAGAAAAAAGAAAGGGTGAAAACACAATGTGGTGGATCCAAGGATGATCTGCAGGAGACTTCTGAAAAGATGTGAGGTGCAGAGCCCCTAATCTAACTTTCTCACACAACTGTGGATCACTTTAAGACACCAACACAAGCACAAACGGAAGGCTTTCACCGCCACTAGGAACCTGAGGAGCTTCTAAAGCCTTTCTCCCAGCGTAGGATCCATCCATCAGCAGGCTTAGCAGAGGCAGGAGCGTAGCTAAAGAAGTGCAGGGGGGTGCAATTGCCCCAGGCAAGAAGCTTTAGGGAGGCAACAAGCTGAGCTTGACACTAGTGGCCAAAAGGGTGAAAACATTGGTAGGTGTGAATAATACCGTTATCAATCAATCAACAGTATTTATATACTGCTTTTCAACACAAAATTCACAAAGCGGTTTACAGGCAAATAATAATAAAGTTAAATGGCTCCCTGTCTGAAAAGGGCTCACAATCTAAAAAAATAATAATGCAAAGCACCACCAGCAACAGCCACTAGACAAGACGCTTTTTAACCCAGCAGGTAGTTAATCTGTGGAACTCTTTGCCACAGGAGGTGGTGATGGCATCTGGTCTAGATGCCTTTAAGAGGGGATTGGATGGATTTCTGGAAGAAAAGTCCATCGTGGGCTATAGGCAATGATGGATTGTGCAACCTCCTTACGTCAGTAGTAGGCTACTTCAGAGTACCGGGTGCAAGGGAGTGGCAACAGGATGCAAGCATCTCGTTGTCTCATGCCTTCCTGGGGCACCTGGTGGGCCGCTGTGAGATACAGGAAGCTGGACTAGATGGGCCTTTGGCCTGATCCAGCAGGACTCTTATGTTCTTATGATCCTGTGCTGAGGTGAAGAGGGACAATTACTATCCCCCTGCTATATATAAGAGGAGCACCACTTGAAAAAGTGCCTCTTGCTCAGTTATAGGAAAAGTAATTTCATGCAGAATGCAATAAAACAAACCAGAGTGTAATATCTTTACTCTGTTAAAAGGTATGGCAAATAAAACAGAAAATGAAAATTGTAGAAGTCTTGTAAAAATTGCGGTTTGTTAAAATCATGATATTACCGTCATGTGATATATTGTTCGATGCAGAATTTCATGCAGAATGCAATGAAACAAAATGGTGTAATGTTTTCATTCAAAAAAACTGAAAACAAAACTACAATGGTGATGTCACTTCCTGTTGTGACAGCACTTCCAGGGCAACATTTTGCCTTTTGCACTGGGCTACACCTTCAGCAGCGACACCCCTGAGCCCAGGCTTATTTGTGGAGGAAAGGAAATATCCAAGGCCCAATGATCCCTGCAGTAGACAGTATAGAAACATTTTCATCAAGGCTACATAATCTGGAGTTGCACTGGACTGGACATAGTAGGGCCTTCTGGCTGCAGAGAAGTACTCTGCTTCCAAGCTATGGCACATCTCCAAGGTCTAGTCCCCTTCACAGAGGAAGGTGGGATGCAATCAGCAATTTAATTGTTCAGGGTTAGCTGCGAGACACAGCCCTGTTTCTCCTGCTTGACATATCTTGATGCTATGACTGCACTGGCTCATTGCCTGGACTCTTCACTGAACTATTTGCATTGGCTGACCAGTTGTTATCACCACGCAAGGATAATCACAGCTATGCATGTTGCCATGGATGCAAGCCCCATTGTGTGCAATAGGGCCTTACTTCCCAGAAAGCATATATACCATGGCAGCTTCAATCTCTGACAAGTTTTTGCTTTTGGGGAGCTGGCATCAGAAGGAATCTCAATATGCCACAAGATAGTTGATTTCATGTACTCAGCCTGCTTGTCCAGCAAGTCACCAGTTTCCTGCACGGAGCCCTGGAGGGAACTTCTGAGACCTTTGAGGCTCCCTCTTGCGTTTCTTTCCTGCAGATTTCGGCCATCCCCGTTAGATATGCTTTTCAGAAAGACAGAGGCCAGAGGGATGACCCGACCCACTCTTTCGGCCAAGGTCAAAGTACTGCAGGGCATTAGGTAGTGTAAGAGCGAGAGGAACATCCAAGGAGATCATATTAATATTAGCTTCACACTGCCTGGTTTGCTACAAAGACAGCTAGGGTCGTATTTGTGACAATCTTAAATGCGCCTTTTCAAAGACTGTGGACACATTTTTTATGAAACATGGCAGAAGCTCACAAGAGGCTTTTCCTGGCATATTACAGTGCAGTCAAGAGTGATGATAACCCCTGCTAACTGGGCAAGAGGCACTTTTTCAAGTGGTGTCCTCTTATATTTAGCAGGGGGAGAGCAATTGTCCCTCATCACCCCAGCGCAGTGTCTTTCTCGTGGCTGTTGCTGGTGGTGTTCTCCATTCTTTCAGATTGTGAGCCCTTTTGGGACAGGGAGCCATTTAACTTTAATGTTATTATTTGCCTGTAAACCGCTTTGTGACCTTTGTGTTGAAAAGCGGTATATAAATACTAGTGATTGATTGATTGATTGATTGATTGATTGATTGATGATAGATGCAGCATTTTAAGACTAAGGGTGCAATCTTACCTGCATCCTTGGGCCGACGCTAGATGCTTGCGTTGGACCAACATCACTAGCACCGACGCGGGAACGCTGACTGGCACCCCCCTGTTGGGGCTGGTGCCTTTGGGCCAACTCTAGCAGCAGTGTGAGCCCAAGGGCGCTGGGCGCTGGCCAAACTCGGCTGACACACAAGTAGCTCTGGCCAGAGGAGGGAACTGAGCAGGGGGTGGGTGGGCTTGGGATGCGGCTGCAAACAAGGCTCCGTCTCCAGGCTGTGTGGCCCTGATTTGGGCTGCGCAACTTCCTTGGCTCTGCACCTGCTAAATAGCAGGGACAGATCCAAGAAACCCATAGGGGAGGCTAGAGCCTTCCATGGAGGAAGGGCCCTTGCCCTGGGGAGGCTCCTCAGCGCTTCAAAGCAGGCCCTCTGGCCTCACTGTTTCAGCACAGCTTAGAATTGCGCTCTAAAAGCAACCACCATACATGTCGTGCAAATGTATCAATCTTGCCCTGATCCAGGGCATGCTCTGCAAACCTAGTTTTGTGCATTTTCAGCAAGATTTGCTTTGAACTGGAGAAAAGCCAACTGTATAAGCTAGCTATGAATTGTACTCTGAACATACCATGCATTTGTCCAGCAGGGGAAAACCAAAATCCTAAGAGTTAGTCAACTAAGAGTTAGTCACCCGTTGGTTTGAATAGCCCACAAGCAAGCTAAGCTTAGCCTAACCGTAGATCTGCCACCACCCCCATTATCACCTGTCCTAAAACACAGGGAAGATAAACAGCCTGTAGATACCCAACTATTCATACGAACAAAGTACAGGCACGCCCTGGTATCCGCTGGGGTTCTGTTCTGGACCCTCCCATGGATACCTGAACCTGCGGATATTGGGAATGCCTTTTTAAGGATAGGGGAACATCAGCGGTTTTGCTGCAACAAGGTTTTAAAAGACCTGTTTAATATTCCCCTATCTTTTTAATAGGCATCCCACTATCCATGGTATCTGTGGATAACTGAAACCGTAGATACCTAATCAGTGGATACTGGGGCATGCCTGTACTCAATCTTCAGAAGTGCCCGTCCTGCAAGCCAAAGTTTCAGTAGACTTTATGGTCAACACCAGATTTTGCTGAACCAGGAAGTCCCCACCAAGAATCGCACACTGCTGTAAAGATTAAGAATAAGACAATGAAACCATTAAGACTCTTATAATACTGATATGGGAATTATACAAAAAGCAGAACAGACCGTAACAAAGCTAAGCTCCCAACCTAACACAGGTTACCCTCACCTGCTGCTGCTGGCAGGCAATAGGAGGCAACAAGACACACCCCAGGAAAGGTGTTTTATCCTAGGACAGTGGTTCTCAAACGTTTTAGCGCCGGGACCCACTTTTGAGAATGACATCCTGTCCAGAAGTGCTGTCATTGTGATGCCAGTACCTGCTGCTTTCCTGATAATTCAGCTATAAGATGGATGATTTCTCAGTCATTTTCCAATAGCAAAGTGAATCAGAAAGAAAAAAAAAGCCTATTTACAACCTTGACACAAGCAAAGCAACCACACAGCCCTCCCACTTTCCAGCATCCCATCTTCCCATATTTTCAATATGGCTGCTCTAGATGCCTCGCAACCCACCTGAAATTGGCTCATGACCCACTGGTGGGTCTCAACCCACAGTTTGAGACCTGTGGGTTGCTCTACTGTGTAAGGCTGAGCTACAGCCTCTATGCCACTGGTTCCCAACCTGGGTGTCGTGATCGCCCTAAGGAAACAGGAACCGCTGTATTCCCCTTTAAGGGGAGTGGCTGAAGCAGCGACGACCTCACAGAGATCAAGCTGCCATCTGGGGGGTGGGGCAGTGATCCCCTCTGAAGGCCACCCTGCTGCCCCAAACAGCTCCCTGCAGCAATCGCAAACCTGGATGTGGGTCCGATCACCACAGGGAACTGTTTGAGGCAGTGGGGTAGCCAGTGATGTCATTCAGGGGGAACGGACCAGAATGGGCGTTCCGGATCCTAACGGGCTCCGTGGCTGGTTCCGGGTTCCCAACAAGTGCCAATCAAAAGTGAGTTCCTGTTCCTAAATCATTTGAATGACACCACTGGGGGTAGCCCACAGAAGGGATCACTGCACCCCGCCAGGGCACGCTACCCCCCCCGGTACCTTAAGAAAGTACTTTGTGGCGGCGGCAGCAGCACAATCTCTATGAGGCTGTCGCTACTGTCACCGCCCTCCCCTGCAAGGACATACAGCGTTCCCAACCTTTGTGTAAAGGCTGGAAATCACTTCTCTGTGCTCTTCTCTTGGAGATGGGACACCAGGGGAAGAGTCCTCGCCACTCTCTATCTCAAGGATCAGCAACCTTTCCAGCCAAGGGGCAGGTGTTCAGTGATGACATCATCACGCCACTGCTGAGCTTCCAGAAGCAGCTGTGTGAAGCTTGGCTTGGGACCTCCTGCCCAATTGGCCACTCGCTGGATAGGGAACAGCAGAGCACAGCACCACCGGGACTCTGTGAGCCTGGGCCCTTTGCTCTGCAGCTCCCTGTGTGGCCAATTGAGCAAGCTGAGCTCTGCATGGGCCTGATGACCTTGGGTAGTGGGACCGGCATGGCCTGCGGGTCCCAGGTTGCCAATCCCTGCTCACAAAATATCCACCCTGGAAAAAGAAATTAGGGCACTGGATCAACCCAGCCTCTTTGAAGACTCATGCAACCTTCCATTGGGTGTGAAGTGCCAGACAGTAGAGTAGAGCAATGGACTCTGAAGCAATTCTCAGTCAAACATTGGCCGATAAGGGGGAACAGAAACTAATGCGCAGGAAGAAAGAGGAAGTCTGCATGTTAGCAGACTTAATGGAAAATCATTAACAGAACATCGCGTGTGTCGGTCCCATCTAGAAGTTAACCATGTACGTAGATGGGGAACAGTCAAGGAGGAAGGATACTGTTGTTGCAGGGGTCCTGGAGCAGGATCTGTAGCCTTCTTTTGCATGCTTTGTATCTCGACTGAAATTGAGATATACAAAATTATGCGTGGGATGGATAGAGTCAATAGAGGGATGTTCATTTTCCTCTTTCACAGCACATCTGCTAAAATTGAGTGTTGGGAGAGTGAGAACAGATAAAAGATAATGACCCACTTTTACCCAGTGAGTCATTAATCTGTGGAACTCCTTGCCACAGGAGGTGGTGATGGCATCTGGCCTTGGCACCTTTAAAGGGGGATTGGACAAATTTCTGGAGGATGTCCATCATGGGCAATGGACCTTGATGGGTTGCACAACCTCCTTACATTTATAGTGTGCTCCCTGAGGTGTCTGGTGGGCCACTGTGAGATACAGGAAGCTGGACTAGGTGGGTCTTTGGCCTGATCCAGCAGGGCTCTTCTTATGTTCTTATGAGTTTCAAAACATAGACATTGACCACCTGGGAAACATGATGCGATGCCCTGAAATTCAGCTACAGCAATCATCTTGCTTGGACAGTAATTGCCTTCCCCGGCCTAGAAGGACTTGTGGTGGCTCAACATCCTGGACGACTCCACAAGAACTATTCAGAGGAAATGTCAGCTGAACCTGTGTCGTTCCAATTCATTCTGCAATTCTCTATCAGTCCCCATCTCCAAGTAGGATGACCGCCCTCAGCTGCTGGCTGGGAAATTAGCCCCAGCAAATCTGGCTGAGCTGCTCTGCCCAAAACGAATGCATAATTGGAGCTGTGATTCTTTCAGTCTGTCTCCTCATTAGGCTAGCAGCACCATTTGCTTTCTCAAGAGCAGCTGAAGCACATGGAATGGGGGCGGGAAGGAATTGATTGGCGATTCACATTCAGGAGCACAAGGCAATTTAATTGCTGGCAGACAGCAATGAGAAGCTAGTTACACATAACAGCATTGCTCATGCTCCCACATGCATTGCTGACATGGGCACAGACATCCTTACCATTGAAGCGCTACTATTACTTGTTATCTTCCTTACAGTGGCAACATTTAGATTGCAGGCATCTCAGGGCAAGGACCTACATTTTTTTCTTGCTTCTCTAGGCTTGAATTATGGAATGATCTTTAAAGAAATCCAGGGTCAGTCCCAGATTGCAGTGTTTTTTGCACTGGATCTTGTCCCCAGGAGCTGAGTGGAAGGGCAGCACTTGTCCAGAGTGCATTGCATTGGCCGTATTGATCATGATATGACAAGTCAATGTGCTTGTCTCATTGCTGCACCACAATCACACAGCAATTGGACAAATAAACTTAAGAACATAGGAAGAGCCCGCTGGATCAGTCCAAAGGTTCATCTAGTCCAGCTTCCTGTATCTCACAGAGGCGCACCAGATGCCTCAGGGAGCACTCAAGACAACAAGCTGCCTGCATCCCATTGCCACTCCCTTGTATCTGGCATTCTGAGGTAACCTTAACTTCTGAGGTAAACTTCTGAGGTAAATAGATCAGAATTTGCTATCCTGTCTGTGGGGAGGGAGCTATAATAACTTGCAATCCAATATAGGCCTTAAGAAGAGCCCCACTGGATCAGGCCAAAGGCCCATCTAGTCAACTTCCTGTATATCACAGTGGCCCAGATGCCTCAGCTAGCACACGAGACAACAAGATGCCTGCATCTTGTTGCCATTCCCTTGCACCTGGCATTCTGAAGTAGCCTACTACTAATGTAAGAAGGTTGCACAACCCATCATGGCCTGTAGCCTTTGATGGACTTTTCTTCCAGAAATTTGTCCGATCCCCTTTTAAAGGCTCCTAGGCCAGATGCCATCACCACTTCCTGTGGCTAGGAGTTCCACAGATTAATTACCCGCTGGTTTAAAAAGTATTTCCTTTTTAAAAGTGTTTGAAAAGAGATGGCAGCAGCTGGGGCAGCCACTGTGAAGTTAATGGGCCTACTAGCATCACTGACATTGCTCGAAGATATACCCTGAGAGCAGGGCCACTGGGCCTTCTGAGGGCATTGGGCTGCAAGTCAGTGTCCAACTTGGCCAACACCTGGTGTCATTCCCAACGAAGTCTGCAAGCCACACCAGCAATGGCTAACCCCAGTTTTAACGCCTCAAAGCCTTCTAAAAACAGTCGTCAAGGTAACCTCACTTTACATACTTGTGGCAATACTGCCGTAATACTAGCAAATTGTGACAACTGCATTTGAGACAAACTATGGCGTTCCTGTCAGTGTAGACAAAAAGCACTGTTTGCAAAAAGTTCATTTGACAGAGGAAGGCTCTGGTGTCTTGGAGAGTGTTCTAGAAGAGATGTTCCAGTCACCAAGTAAAAGGAGAATATCAGAAGGCAACTGAAAAGAGGAACTGCTCTGCCATGGTGGAGCAGCAACCCCCCCCCCCCCCGCCCCTTGAGGAATGCTGAATAAGCTGAGACTGCATTAAATCAGCTCTAAGAACAAGACGGGGAATTTTCTGCATCTGTGGATATTTTCTGCTAACCACTGCTAAGGCAAGAGGCATTTTTTCAAGTGGTGGTGTTCTTATATTTAGGAGGGGGAGAGTAATTGTCCCTCTTCACCTCAGCATACTGTCTTTTCTAATGGCTGTTGCTGGTGGTGTTCTGCATTTTTTTTAGATTGTGAGCCCTTTTTGGACAGGGAGCCATTTAACTTTATTATTATTAGCCTGTAAACCGCTTTGTGAACTTTGTGTTGAAAAGCGGTATATAAATACTGTTGATGGATCGATTGATTGGTTTTCCTCCTCCTTTTATTTATATCCTTCCTTAGCCCATACGTGCTTCCAAGGCAGCTAATGCAATTTTAACAATAAAGCACATCGACATTAAAATAAGTGCAAAGGGGAATTTGTTAAAATGCAGCAGGAGAGCAAGAACCATTTTAAAACATTAAAGTAGCGGACAGACAACCCTCTCAGTAGAGAAACGTATTCTGGATTCAAAGGTAAAACCATTTGCAAATCAATGTTCTCCTGGTGCCTAAACTTCGTAAGACTGGGCACCAGACCCAGGGGAAGGCAGTCCAGAGCTGGGGTGCCACTTTAAAGAATGCTCGAACCCAGTGGTGTCATCTACTCTCCAGTAGACGGAACGCTGGGTGGAACGTAGGCATGATCGGCAGCCTGTCCACTCACTTCCGCTTTCTTCCTGCCCGCCGCGCAGCTTTCCCGGGCCGGGGGGGGGGGCGTCTGCTCGCCGGGGGGGGATGGGTGGGGGGCGCGCCGGGTGCCTGGGCGAGCAGGCGCCCCCTCTGAGGCCAGGGAAAGCTGCGCGGCGAGCAGGAAGAAAGCAGAAGTGAGTGGACGGGCTGCCAATCACGTGTAAGTTCCGCCCAGCGTTCCGTCTACTGGAGACTAGATGACACCACTGCTCGAACCTCAGCCATCACCTGTCTGACCCCAGAGCCAGCCGAATACTACTGCCTCTTACCTGGTGATGTGCCAGGCTCTGCTTCTCCCAAGGGCATAGCTAAAGAAGTGCAGGGGGGTGCAATTGCACCGGGCAACAAGCCTTAGGGAGGCAACAAGCTGAGCTTGACACTAGTGGCCAAAATTGTGAAAACCTTGGTACGTATGAATACCACCATCGTGTTATATACCATTCGGTGTGGAATTTAATGCAGAACGCAATGAAACCAACCAGAGTGTAATACCTCCATTCTATCAAAACCTATGGCCAAAACCCCAAGAAAATGAAAATACAACTGTGAGGCCACTTCCTGTTGTGATGTCACTTCCGGGGCATTATTATGCCCTCTGCAGTGGGCTACATTTTCATTAGCTATGCCAGCGCCTCTCACTCTCTGGATGGAAAAGGAAGAAGGGAAAAGAGTAGAAGAGGAATGGAGAAAAGCAGGCTAAAGTGCAAGGAGAAAGAGCCGTGCAGGCGATTGGGCAGATAAAGATGGTCACCCCCTCTGCCAACCTGCTGGCTGACTTCCTCTGTTGGCCTCATAGATGGGCCTCATAGATGGACGTCCCTTGGGGTATCCAAAGAAGGAATGCCCCAGATGACAGCACAGTGGTCCCTAAAATTTTAGATGCCTTACAGGCTACTGCCTGATTTACAAATGCCAAGGGGTGTAGCTATACCAGTGATTGGACAGGAGTGCTTTCCTTCCTCCCTTAATCTACCCTGTCAGTTTTGTGAACCACCAAAAATTTGGTCACGACCCACTGGTGGGTCCCAGTTTGGGAACTGCTGCCTTAGAGCAGGGCCAGCCTTATGTCACTGTTGGGCCCCACATTGGGCCCCACACTTTGCAGGCCCCTGCACCAGTGCAGTGAGCATACTGACTGCTGCAGCCGGGATCTCAATGGGCTTTAAATCAGTGGGATGAGCAGAACAGCTTTACCTTGGGCCCTCTCCCACCTGTCCAACACAAAATGGGCCTCATGGAAGTGGTTGGGGGTGATGTCATGTGTGGCACCACAAGCACTTTTCTTGGTGGGTGGGTGGGTCCCACGGCAAGGATGGGGGCCCCCTCAGGAACGCCCTGCATTGAGCCCCACCACTCTTGGAGCCGGCCCTGCCTTAGAAAATAGTCACATTTGAATAGAAGCACTGGCTTGCCCTCAGTTCAAGCTGTTTTTGTCTTACAGCAGCGTTATTCAAACTGTGGGGCGGGACCCACTTGGTAGGTTGTAACCTGATGCCAGGTGCGTTGAGGAAAGCTGGGAGCTGCCATATTGGAAACCGCAGACCTTACTTCTGTTATATTCCTTTTGTGAGTGTTAACAATTTGAATTTTCAAGTGAGGGTTTTTAAAAAATTGTTTTCAGTTCAGTGCTTTTACATAATATTTTGTCCTAATCTTGCTTTCTTTTAGGGATGTGTCATGGTGCTGCCGTCCAAGAATGCCAATTTGCATTTTAGGAATGTCATGTTATTACGTTACAATGACAGCACGTCCTGCTTTACATCACTTCCTGCCACGACATCACTTCCAGGTTCATGACATCACTTTCAGTGGGTCCCAACACGAGTGCCATTCTAAAGAGAGGGTCCCCGTCTAAAAGGTTTAAATACCACAGTCTTAGAGAAAGATGCAAAGACCAGAAATTGAGGAGAGTCGAAAGCTTCTTACTGCAGTCAGCTATGACTGAAGCACCAACCTAAAAACTGTGAAAAGCTTTTTCTAGCTATCACGAAGTATCCTGTTACAACCAGTCAGATTTCAAGGAGGAAGGAGAGTTTGCTTATCAATGTCCCAGAATGGAAGGCCTCTGACAACAGTCACAGTTGCTAAGTCTTACAAGGACTTGTGAGGCAGAAACCTCAGACAAACCTTTCCTTTTCTCTACAAGAGATAAGCTGGGAGGAAGTGAAGAGAAAATTGCTGTACCAGGAGAACAAAGGGTGACTTATTCCTCTTCGCTGCACATATAATAATCTGCAAGAAGTTAAATTCCTGAGGCAAAAAACAGGCCATTATTTTTAAATATACCTGGTCTGCAGGAGATATAAATGCAATCGTTTTTTCATCTCTTCCTTTCAATAGTATTCACATTAACCGGTAAATAGGTTTTAATGATAGTTTATACATCTAAGTTTATGGCTTGGTGGCCAACATTTGGATTGACTAATAAATGCTCACATGGGGTTCTCTGTGCGATTGAAAGGTAGTCAGAGCAGCGCTTCTCTTCCCAAGATTTCCCAAGACAACGGCTTCCTGCTGTGCACTGTGTTGTATGGCTCTCAGCATGGTCAGTAGGGCAGCCAGACTTTAGAAGGCTTGTCAGAGAGTGGCAAAGTAACTCACTTAGGAGAAGTTTGCCAATCAGCCAGAATTTAATTGGTCCAAGCTGAAGTTTTTAAGCTCATAATTAAACAATAAGGCAACGGGGAACCTTCCAGAAGACAAAGAGCCCACCTTCATGCTCTGCAACAGCAAGTCAGAATGCATAATGTATTACTTATACTCTACCACCTTCTTGCCTTATATTAGTATTCAAGATGGTTTGCAATTTAAATCAGTTCCAACAACTGCAGGAGATAACAGAGTTCTCCGAGGTCAGTGCTGATCTTCCTCAGAGATGATGGTATGAGCTCCCCTGGCCTTGGCTCTTCTTTTCAGACATAATTGAATGCTTCCTCTTTTATTTTGTTTTTTAAAACTTGGCTTTAAAACTCCCTGCATGTGGAAAAGTAGCATATCAGGCTAGATAACATGCATCCTTGTTAAGCTAGCTTTCTGTAAGCAGGGATTTTTGGCATTTAATCATGCAACCTCCCACATGCATTTTAAAGTGGTACACTTGAAGACGTATACCCTGTTTTCTATAAATACAGTGTAGGCCTCGCATATATCTGATATATTTCGCCACAGTAGCTCTGACATACATCTTGTGGTGGAAGAGGGTATGCTTAGGAGGCAAAGATAGACCGTAAAAAAGGCTGAATGCCTTGTAGTTAGCGACAGTCCTCACCCCTTGCTTTCTCCTCTTCCCTCTCCCATGGCTATTTGGTGATTTAGTAGGTCTTTCCTATCACCAAGGCTGGAAAAGCCTGAAAAAGAGAGGCTATCTTGGAAAGCTCCTTCCATGGATCTGGCAAGGGGCCCCCAAAAGTTGGGGAATTCCCACTTACACAGAAACCGTAACCAGAACTGGCTTGTCTGGGGAAGCATGACTAACCTGCTGTCTCCTTAGTAAACTGAGGCCAAACAGATAAGCAGTTAAAATAAAAAGGCGTTTAATTCAGGACTTTGGCGTTTAACACACGCCAAAATAAAAGAATTGGGGAAAGGACGCAGAGATCAAAAGACAACATGCAGACCAAAATTAGGACAGGACTGACAGAGACAGGGGTTAGCAGGAAATTGACATACAGCTTAAAGACAAGCAAAATGAAATAAAAGCCTTGAAGGCAAGTTGCTAGATTCTTTTGTAGCCAAAAGAAGGGGGTGGTGCTTGCATGCCTAAAAAGGGTAGATGAGTCTTCCAGTAATGCAAGGATGCAGCACATCAGTGAAACGAGGCAACAATCCAAAACTTCTCTGTATAGTATGTGACCTTAAAATATTGACAGAGGTAAAACACCGAAAGGTACATTTTGTGGGAAAATCCAGTTAGGAAGCTTCGCATGAGAACTGAATTCCAAAGTCAAAGAGATTTACGGGTATTTACAGAAATACATCTTTATGGAAAAGGATGGAAGTGGATCCTCCAGCTTGTCTGACTAGCTCCATCTCTCGGGGGAGAGAGCAGAGGAAGTAAAGCCTAAGAAGAGCACTAAGAGAGTAACCATAGGACATGCATTACCAGAGAATTCAGAGACAACACCTTGTCCTGCTGCCACTTACTGTCCCCCTGGTGGTACAGCTGAAACACTAAAGCATGGTTGCTTATTCCAGCCTAAGAAAGTGGGGTCTGCTGATGTCATCTGACATCAGCATTATTATATGATATCAAAATGCTGATGTCATGTTATATAAACTGTGAACTACTCCGTTTTTAAAGTGATATGCTGTATACATATTCGTAATTCATTGGGCCCTTGGTATCTGCAGGCGATCCATTTCAGGACCTCCGGCAGTGGCACAGCTGAGGGGGTCTCAAAGGTGCCACGTGGTACCAGACAGCAGGGAGACCCTGGGTGTGGCAACCCGGCTGGGAGCAAGGCCAGCTGACCTCACTCCCAGCTGCGCCCGACTGCCACACCACTGGCTGTGGGGTGGCAGGCAGAACAACCTGCCCGCTGCCTCCGCAGCGGTTAGTTGCTTGGAACTATGCTGCCCACTTCTGAGAAAGTGGGTAGCATAGCTCTGAGGCAGCATGCAACCCAAAGTGATTGCAGTGATGCCATCACGTTGCTGCAATTTCTTCCGGGTTGGGCGGGAACAGCAATTTGCATGTGCCCTGGGATGGCACAGGGCCAAGATACGCCACTGTCCTCCACGGGTATCGAATTCTGTGGATAGTGAAATTTGCTGGGAGGGGGGGGGGCTGCCCCAGCAAACCAGAAGTGTGCAACCTCCTGCACCTCAGAAGGCCTCTTTAATGCTTCTGAAAGATACTTCTGGTTTACAAAAAAATCCAGAAGCCTCCAGATCGCCTGTGGTGCAGAGAAGGCTGTGGGCAACCTCCCTGCAGCTCAGAAGGCTTCCAGGATACACCTGGAAGGTACTCCTGGCAATATCAGGGAGGTCTCTGAGGTCCTAAAGCCACAGGCACTCCATCCGCATACAATTCCCATTACATGCCCCTATCTAGTTCAGTACATTTCTCAAGAGTTCGGGAAAGGCATGAATCCAGAAGAGTGAAACTGAGGGAATCCACTTGGGCTGATTTCAATACTGTAAAATTTGATGATTTAGACTTGGCTCCCACTAGTAGAATAGCACCTTATCAGAGGAAAAAAGCTTTTATTTTACAATCTGACCTACAAGAATTAACAGCAGACACTTGTAATGAAGTTGCTTTTAAGTCCAATCCATTCTCATCTATCCTCCTGCTCCTCCAGAAATGGCATGTAATGGCCTCTGGCAATAGCCAAAGTGTAGACAATTTGATGGATGGGTAATGTCGCTGAGCAGGTTCCATACCATGTAGTCACAGTACACATAGCAACCAAGTGTTAGTTCTTTTTTCATTTCTGACCACCCACCTAATACTGTTAAAACAATCAAGGATGTAAAATGTTTCAAAGTGTGATCTAGACTCTTGAATCGATTAAATAATTTTTCCTCCACTTGAAACTCATCGTTGATACATTACAAGCACAAAGCATGGCCAAGAGTCCAGGAATGCATCTTTAACGGCTCTATTAAAGCCAGATGTATTGAGCTGCTATGCATTACACAATGATACCCTCAATCCCCTTTGCAAAGACCTCACAACTATTTTTACTAAGGCAAAAACTCTGGGTAAAAAGAACATACAAGTGATCTACAAACAGAACCCTCTTTGCCAGTTTATTTTGCCAAAGCAGTTGTTGTTTGGGTGTTGAGTTGGGTACAAAAGCTCTTTACAGCACTGACAACAAAGCAGAAGGAACATAGTATGATCAGAGTGCTCAAAAATGACATTGACTACGGGGCAAAGATTAAGGAGTGTTACAGCTACTCAGTTCAAAAAGACTTGTGCATCAAAGATACGGCCATTATATCAGGTAGGTCAGGAAACAGATGGTTATCCTAGGAACCATGTAGAAATTTCAACTGTTAAAAAATATCAGACCCTCACACTGAATATCTGATCAATGGTATTTCACATCATACCTCCTCATAGATATGATATAGCATAAAAGACTTACCCTTACCTTTAGAGAGCTCTAAGGTATGGGATGCCCACAACTTTTCCATTAAGCCTCTGCCACACAACCTTTTACTATAGTAGGTCAGTGGTCTTCAAAGTCCTGTGAGGGAGAAGACGATCAACGAAATGTTTGTGGGGGCGGGACTACAGCAGCAGATCCATAGAAGGGGGCTTTTAAAATTGCAGTGCAGGGCTCTAGGGGTTGCAGGGAGCCCCATGGAAGCCAGAGGGCTTTCCAAGGCTCCGATGTACTTTAAAATGTGATCGGAAAGTACTTCCAGTTTTCCCCCTCCCCGCCCCTTAAAGGGGAACAGGGCAGTGCTCTGTAGGCTGGTGGGTCGTGACCCACTAGTTTGAAGAGCACTGTAGTAGGTTATACCGACCAAGTCCAAATGACTGAAATAAATGCATACAGGCATGCACTGGTATCTGCCAGGGTTCTGATCCAGATGCCACTGAGCATACCTGAAACCTTGGATACTGGGGGGGCCTTTTTAAAGATAGGGGAACATCAGTGGTTTTGTGGCACAAGGTTGAAAAAAAAAAGAGATTGGTTTAATGTTCCCCTCTCTTTTCAATAGGCATCCCAGTATCCATGGTATCTGTGGATAACTGAAACGGTGGATACCAGGGCATGCTTGTATTTTTCTATTTACTCTATTCTCCAGTTCCTTCCCCTTCCTCTGTTATCTCCCCTCCTTTGAATTTTAGGCTACAATTTCCTTTGGGTGGGGATCTTGTACTTTTGTAACACACCATGCACAATGAGGTTGCTACATAAACATGCTCCTACTCTGTTTTGGTCCTCGTTTGCACGACTGAACTATGCCAATGAGAGAGGCCATCATCTGTTGTGCTGGTTCCCAAATTCTGGAAATATTTTTTTGCACAATGGCATTTACATATAGGTTTTTAAAAGATTTCCTAGAGAATTTTTAAAGGTTAAGAACCCCAAGACAATAGAATGCTGTACTTTACACGTTTCTTTATACAGCAGTGAGCAAATGAGCAAGGGTCAGAAAATCATGAGAAGAAATCTGCTGTAGGAAAGTTCACCCAGAATGAGAAATTTAAGGTCTCGGTCACTTAGCATCATTATCAAATGGGCTACTGCCAGTCAATGGCACATACAGTTCGACCCAAAAGCTTTTAACTTTGCCCTGCTGTTATTGAAATTGTCCTTTAGACCAACCCACTAGAAAGAACAGCTGCTACTTTGCAAAGCAACTTGGAAGATCAATATGAAATTCTCTCCTCTGTCCTTTCCATCAAAGCTGACATTTAAGCCCAAGAACTGCAGTTAACAAATAGATAAAGCCTTGTTTGGAGGAAAAAGAAAACCTAGCACCACAAACCAATTTCCAGATTCAAGGCCTTTCTTTGTTTCTGCTATTGATTTCAGAAACATGATATTCAGCAAGAAATTCATTTGACAGACTACCCACATACTGAATGACGTATTGCGTAAGCCAATAATACAAGATCATCAGCCTAACTGATGTTTTACGATAGCAGAACAGTGGTTCCGCTGTCAAAAAGCACCACAGCATGCACAGCATTCTGGAACCACTGCTGCTAGTGGCAGTGGTGTTGGAGGCCTGCTGCTTCACCCAGCTACTGGAAAAACCACGGGTACAGTGGGAGGAATGGGGGAACGTTTGGGCTGGGGTGGAAGTTGGTATGGAAGGAGGAGCTGGATCCCAGTGGCACCAGAATGCACCAGTATCCTAACCCCTTCCCCCCCATTACTCTCCTTGGTTCCGTGCCAGCAAAATAGCTAGCAGAGGCTTACTCCAAGATAAGGAATGAAAGTCCCAGTCTTGAGAAGACCTCTAGACATGCTGCACTGGCACAGCTGCATCAGGGGGGCATATTGAGGGAGGACCGAGGTGGGGAGCTTGGGATAGAAGGCTGCTGGGCACACTGGATCCCCCTTCCAGCCCCAGACCCTCTCCCATGAGTCTCAGGTGTACACCAGCCCAAGAGCTGGCACCGGTCTGAAGAGATCATTGAGGGCCAGGCAGCTTACAGAGCAGGACGCTTTTAAAAAAAATTGCTTTAATTATCGCCCTTGGGTTATCTGGTCCCTGGACAGATCAGAGCATACACTGCACACTCTGTCAGGAGTGGGCTTTAAATTGCTCCCCTAAAGTTATGCCAATTAAAAGTGGGATTATCAATCTCTGTGCCAGGACAACATTAAGATACAACAAGGATAATATTGCAGGCAGCTCCCACAGCGTCGTGCTGGTGTAACGAACAGTGTAAGTGGACCACATCCCCACATCGAAGGCTCACTTGTGTGAACCTTCTGTGATTGTTTTAAATCTCCAGGATAAGAAATGCGACGGGTGTCAACACAGTTAACAGCTAACCGAGAACGCCTTCTGCTCAGAAAAGAAGAACCCTAGAAATTAATATAAAAATGATTTATTTTCAGATAAAAAATTAATATATACATCTGTGCACTTCCTTGAATAGCATGATCACCAACCTTTACCTGACAACTACTGGACTACAGAAGTTCTGATGGCTTTTTCTGGTGGGTTACATAAGTGTCATTCTTGATATAACCACATGGAAGGGACATTGTTTTAAAGGAAGTATAGATGTTATCTGCATTGACATGCTAACATAGAAAAACTCTTCACCAAATTAAGAAGTGCTGTGTTTGTCATTTCTCAACTGCACTTCAGGTTCAAAGATGCCTTGTGCCAGGCAACATAGCATTCAATAGTTCCAATATCCTGTGCAAAATTGTTTTGAACAATGTTGGAAGAATCAAGAGGCCCATGAAGATTTGTTCTCCAGTGTATCCTAAGGCATATCATCAATCACCACCACCACCAATAACTGAAAATGAATCAGAAAGTAAAAAAAGCTAAGGAATTATTTCATTTTTTTGACTTTCTTTCAGGCCTGAGTGCATACTGGAAATAGCCAGTATGTACAGCCAGTATTAAAAGAAAAATAGCCAATTTTATTTTACTAATTAAAAGAAAATTAAATGAAAAATTAAAGAGCATCCTACTCAAGAAACTTTCTCCAAACAAATTAAGAAACACCCAGATTAGTATTAAAAGTCTTTTTGTAAGAAGTAGTGAAATTCAATTGTTATGCAAAGCAAAGTTCATATTGCATTGTGCATCTAACATTCCACTTCTAAATATTCTCTAATTTCAGAATTGCAAAAATATAGGGTTGACTTTGATAAAGTTGCTTATTAACAGCTGGAAATAGAGCATCTCTTTTAATAAGTCTCTCTCTCCACCCCTCCCACTCCCTATACCATTTTGACCACAATATAGTTCATGGCTCTACACATGCTAGTCCCATGAATCTCAAATAATGATTTAATACATATACAAAATTATATACACCACAGATACCTTCCATACAACTGCACTTTACAGGATTAGATCTACAACAAGATTTGTTTCTATCATCAGATACTTGCAGCTGGCAAACAAGAAATCTGCTAACACTTGCCCACTATGTGGGACTATATATTGGCAGCAACAGTATATACCTTAGATCAAGGCCACTTCCTCAGAATAACTGTACAAGGAATCCGCTACATAAGAATGACTCCTAGCCCTCAAATCTCATGAGACTCCCAGAAAAAAAATATTTTGCATATCATACTTGTTCATTCTTTTACCCAAGAAGAAATTTACCTTGCTTCAATACCTTAAAAAAAGGAAGTTTTAAGAAGCTTCTTGATTTCATCCATAAACCCAGTAATTAGGATTCCAGGATGAAATTCGTAATGACCAGGAATTAAAGGACTATTTTTTAAAAAAAAAATTCACAACTTAATCAGTAAGAAAATTTGTCATTTAAATGCAGACAACATATTTCTGTATGAGAAATAGTTGCTTTCATTCTGCATTTTGCATCTGTCTCACTGTTCATTTCGAAGTATTCTCTGATTTCAGAATCCCAAAATACAGGGCTGACTTTGATAAAGAAAGATCAAGAATGACCATCAAAAACAATCATAAAATTAATGCCTATTTGTCTACATTTTCATATTTCATTAAACATTTCATTAGAAATAAGTTATAAAAATACTTCTAATGTCACAAGAAGACATTCCAGAAGGCACATTTTAAGAGTTCTTGCTCATATCTAGGGATTGTCTGGCATCAGCAACAGCTTCAGGCACCCGAACAGTCATATTATTCATGAATTTCTTCAGGCAGATCTGGCAACCTAAACGTGATCTACAGGAGAGAAAATCACCTTGAGTTGAAGGTTGTTGTTATTTTATTTAACACAACTTGTACAAGCAGACAGATATGGCAGTGAGTTCCGTTGGGGCAAGCGGGGAGGAAGATTGTTGAATATTCCACAATTAATATAAAACAAAAAATGGAGAAACAAAAAAGGTAGCCTATCTCTGAATGCCAGATGAAGGGAGTAGCAACCGGATACAGGTATCTTGTTGATTTGAGTGCTCCCTGCAACAACTGTTCGGCCACTATGAGATACAGGAAGCTGGACTACATGGGCTCTTGGCCTGATCCAGCAGGGCTCTTCTTATGATCTCTTTAATCCATAGCCATGGCAAGATTTGAAGTAGGGACTTCCTGAAATGCAACAAGATTGTGCTCTAAGAGACTGATCAGCTCTGCATGTCTACTCAGAAGTCTCACTGTGTCCAATGTGGCTTACACTCAGGAAAGTGAATGAAGGATTGCAGCTGGGCAGCACAGTCTTAAACTGCCCGGCTTCTCTACAAACATCAGTGTCAAGACGGCTACCGCTGCATCCAATGGGAGCTGTGGCAGCTGCAGAGCCTCCTTGGGGTATTTGGCCATTTGTCCCTTCCTTGGGTAAGGGTGCTGGCACAGCGGCGTCATGCAGCCGGAACGCTGGGCGGGAGGAACGGGTGAGCGGCAGCCCGTTCCTCCCGCCCAGCGTTCCGGCTGCATGATGCCGCTGTGCTGGCCCCAAAATGGGCCTCATCGAGTCTTCGCTATTTTGCCGATGCAGACGTGTGTTGGGCTGCGCAACCTGACATGCAGGAAAGGACATGGTGATGGAGGCCACCGCCGGTCCCACCCCCTGCCTGGGCCTGATCCACCCCAAAAATGGAAGTGACTATTTTCGGTCTTTCATCTGGAAGCCTTAGAAGGCCTTCTGAGGGCTGGGGAAGGAAGCGCATGGCCTCTCTGGGCTACAGAACACCCTCCAGACACAACCAGAGCACAACTTCAGTCACATTTGGAGGGGTAAGGGGGGGTGGGCCCTGGAAGGTGTGCCCTGGGGCAGCATTTCTTCCCACTATGCCGCTGCCTGTCAAGACACACAGAGAACATGACAAGAAAAAATGTTTTTGGCCAACAGCAAAAAAAGGGGGTATTCAACAATGAAAACTAAAAAAAAACAAAAACGCTTTTGCTCTGGTCTGCGCTGTTTTGGGAGTTCAGATCATAGGAAAAAAATCAAACAAGCTTTCAAAAAACAAATTAAACAAGTAAGGAATGACAGAGTAGGAATTTGACAGCTCTTCAGCCATTCGCAATCCTACAGGTTACTGTATTAAAGAATGGAAAATTGGATCTTTTCCACATAAAGCACAAGGGTTTTCATGAAGCAAATCTCAGAAAGATGAGAGTATGTCATATGCTTGGCGTAACCTTAGCAGGGAACAGTTTCTTGATTGTTTCTAAGGTCCATAGGGTAGATATCAAGCAGGTTCTCCCTTACCTTTCTGTCAGTCCATAGGCAAGATCAAGCATATCCATTTCCTCATCTGTGATTGCATCAAGTTTTTCAAATATATGATCTTCGAAGATTAAGTGACAAGTAGAGCAGGCAAGCGTTCCTTCACATGCACCTAAAGATTAACAAAAGAATTAGGTGCACAGTCAAGACGTATTATTTACATTCTACAATATTAGTTGTTTAATGAATGGTTTTTAGGTTTACCTATAAAATTAGACAAGAACTGTAACATGCATCAAACAAACAAGTCATGTGTGCACAATGAGGGTGCAATCCTAACCTGGAGTTAGGCCGGTACAGTTAGGCCAGCAAAGTTTGGCTGGACACAATAAAGCACATTTGGACCACTTTTGGAGTCAGGGAAGATGGCACACCATAAAGTATGATGGTGTCCCTTATGCCAGCAAAACTTTGCTGGCCTAACTCCAGGTTAGGATTGTGCTCTGAATGTATTTGTACATTGTCCAACACATTTTTCTTTCAATTGTTACTAAACACAAGTATGTATATTGGTTCTGACTCAGCATGACCCTGAGCAGTTTCATGACATTTGCTTGGGGCCAAAGGGATGAGGGCGAATTTTGATTCTGCAGAGCAACCCCTTCCCAAGCTTGCTAACTCAGAAGAAGCCTTGCCTTTCTTTCTCTTTTTGGAAAAATTTCCACCATCAGCCATACCTTGCTGCAGCAAACATAAAAGAAGTGTCTTCAACCTTGGCTTCCCCCACCGGCCACTGTAAATTCAATCAAGTGTTGTATGATAGTGAAGGAACCAGGCCCCTGAGCAATCAAGAAACTCTATGTTGCACCCTCTGCTCCCATCGCATGCCAGGGATGGGCCATCTAGACACAAAAGCAAGGTTTTTGCTGAGTTCACTCCACAATAGCTTCTATACTTCCCTATAGGAACTCCAGTTATTAAAAGCTCATGTTGTCCTTCCCATTCTTGCAGCTATTGGTGCTGTTTGTGGACTAACTCACAGACCTGCTAGTGCTGCATTAAGCACTGCCCATTTCCTCCTGCTATTCAGCAACAGCTGTGCCCCCATGTATCCCCTTCTCCCAAGGCTTTCCTCTCTCTTTCCTTCTGCCTAGAAACTGCTGGTGTCTAGGGCCTAGTTCTGCAAATGATTGCTGTAATCAAAAAGAAAGCGCAATGCATTGTACACCATTCCCAGTTGTTGTATTCTTATCCCCACAATAGAGGCTGACTATTGTTGCACCTTGAACCTGAACCTGAGTTGGGCCCACATATGCAACAGATTTCACCATGTACACATGTCACACATCTTAGAGCATGCCCAGTAACAGAACCTCAACTTATTTTTCCCACAAGTTGTGGACATTCATAACATGTTTATACTTCTTTTACATTTTTAAAGGGAAGGGAGATGTGTAGTCCATGAATAAGTTTGTTTAAAAAGAACGTAAGGTCCTGTTTCTTTCCTCCAGTGGTTACTGTGTAGACTAAAGATGTAGTAGGAAACATGACTTGTAACAAGGATTGATTATGCACAGATCAAAAGATTTGTATGAAAGATGCATTTATGCCGCAGGTAAAATTAGTAACAGAGAAATTAGTACAACAAAAATTAAGATAGAAATATGAATACGGAGATCACTCTAAAAGCAAATAAATAACTAAAAGAAAATTATGTTAAAGGGAAGGAAGAAATCCATGAAACAAATGACTGTGTCTTTAAGGAGAAACAGATACCTTTCAATGTTTGCTGTATCTGCAGTGCCCCCTAGTGACCACTTTTGCAGACATTTCAATAGTGTAACTGTCACCCATTTACAGAGCTTAGTGAAGATTTTACAATCTGAACTTTAACATTTTCCTAACTTTCAAGCTATTAACACCTTGCTTGCTTTGTTAAAGGGGGTGCAAGCTCATTTCTTAGCTAGACACGGTGACAGAATCCTAGACATGGTGACAAAATTAAGAAATTAGCTTGTTTATTGGGTGCCAGAAAAATGGACAACACTTAGAGCGCAATCCTAAACTGGAGTTAGGTCGGCAAAAGATAAGCCAGCAAAGTTTGCCAGCACAAGGGCCACCATAAAGCATTTTTGGACCACTCTTGGAGTCAGGGAGGATGGCTCACATCTGGGTGCTGGCCTCTCTGACTCCAAGAGTAGTCCAAACACACTTTATGGTATCCCTTGTACTGGACAAACTTTGCTGGCTTAGTTTATGCCGGCCTAACTCAGTTTAGGATTGCACCCTTACACTATGAATAAGAGCTACAGCAAAAGTCAAATGTGGCGGTAAGGAAGCGGTAGGGAAGGGGTCAGAGCCTGGGTCTGATGGAAGCAGGAACCAATATGAACCTGCTGTGTCAGACTGAGTCACAACACCGGTTCACTGAGCTCAGCCTTATGTATGCAGCGACTGGCAGTTGAAATCCAGGGTTTCAGGAGGAAGTGCTCCCAGTCTTACGGAGAGATACCAGGAATTTAACTTGGAAGCTTCTGTAGACAAAGCAGGTGCACTGCACTGAGCTACAGTTCCTCCCCACTGATGTAGGAAACACAGGAACAGTAAACGAAAAAGGGAAAATGCTTGCCACATAGCATTCAGAAATAAAATGATCAATCATAGTTGTCTGAAGGGCTGTAGAGGTGAATAAACAGCCTCCTGGAAGGTTGGAATACAGCAGACCAGGATTTCCCCAGAGTTCGGCAGGGATCCCGATATGTTAACTGGCTTCCAACACTGCATTCCAAGGGATTTTACACTGGATGGAGGTGAAAAACTAGGCAACTATCCATTTATTTCACCCAGTCACTGGACCTATTATGTTCTAGCATACATCCTGTTCACAGAACCTGAAACCTTTATTTTCCTGAAATTGAATCTGTCCCTGTTCTACTTTGTTATTATAAGACTAAAATCACTTAAAGAAAAGTGGCAATGGAATGCCAAGAATTGGAAACCTATCCCACTGAGAGCTCAATCCTAACCATGGAGTTAGGCTGGCCGAGTTAGGCCAGCAAAGTTTGGCCAGCACAAGGGACACTGTAATATGTTTGGACCAGTCTTGGAGTCAGAGAGGCCAGCACACAGACGTGTGCCATCCTTCCTGACTCCGAGAGTGGTCCAAACATACTTTATGGTGTCCCTTGTGCTGGCCAAACTTTACTGGCCTAACAGTGCTGACCTAACTCCAGGTTAGGATTGAGCTCTGAATGAGGTATGCCACTTCTGAAATCCCTTATATAGCTTTGTTTTATAAGAAAACTTACAGCTGCAGAATAGAGTAAAATGGGGGCCTCAGTCACTGTTGGAAAGCCAAAAAAATCCACACACAACCACTTCTGTAGCACACACACATTCAGAGAGCTTAAAGAGATGATTACTAGATGATTTTGAGTAACACACTTGTCCCAAAATGAACAAGTTTGGCTCTATTTTTGTTAACGTTTTCTGGTTTTGTAGCTCTCCAGAGAAAGCCCATGCTTAACTCCTCCATTCAAATAGTAGGATTTCATTTCTTTATGCAATCATTTAAAAGAAATTATGCATTCTTACCAAATCCATCTATATCCAGATTGTTGTCCACCACAAGATCCAGAAGTGAATCCCCAACTTTCCCTTGGGCTGTGAGCTTGTCACCATCACGATTTACAAAATGCACAGTAACTTTGTCTTCTGAGCTGGAAAAAAGGGGGAGGGGCTTTTAATAATCTTTACCTGAGGATTCCATACCTTCCTTTCTTCCTTCCCTTCTGTAGGGAAATATGGTTGATATTAAGGGCACTTCTAATAAAATGGATTTTCACCTCTTAAATAGCCATTTATTTTTGCCTTACTTATATAGTATAATTTCTATAAAACTATCATACCAAGATTCAAATCTCTCAAAATGATAACTCTAAGAACAGAGCCCTGTTAGTGACATCATCATCTGGTACTGAATTCATCAGCATGAGAGCAAGAGAACATAAACTTGAATGTTCTTCTATAGAAACTGGTTGCAAATAGAAACCAAGCATGCTAGGGAGAAGACCAGACTTGGACCTTTCTTTGTGGCATGACAGTGTTCTATATGAAGTACTAGAAAACACACAGATATAAACAAGAAAAAAAGAGAGAGAAAGGTGAACCACCACAGATGCATTTTGAACTGGTACAGTTTAGCAACAGCTGTGCCTATGATGAAGCTGATCACACAGCTGGATTCTGAACCAAAAAGTACAGATAAGCATCATAAGTAGCACCTGAGTAATGCTTAATATTTGGATATGGATATCTCTGTTTCTAGCAAGGCAGCTGGTATTTTTCATTGCTACAATTTTATATATCTAACTTGCCTTAGGCACCCCATAATATTCTGATTTGAATCAAAATGGCAAAGAATGTTTTTGATTAGGCATTATTTTCTGTCTCAACTTATAAGTATCTTTAGCAGCAGTGTGTGGCATGATTTATTGCTCTGCCACATTCAATTCTTATCAAATATCCACTCAATCCATTTTTTACAGAAGACAGCCACAATCTACTTTCAGGAACAAGTTTCTCCCTTGAGACATAATCAGTAATGAAAGTCTGATATTGTTTATCTGTAAAAATTAGTTAAGTACACACTATTCTGATGCCTAGTTAACTTCCTGAATTTCTACAAAAGTTAAAATGATAGCATTTAAAAACTTAGTCATAATCACACATTGCATTTGATCATGTGAATGCAGGCAGAAGGATGATGAGAAATATAAATTATTAGTATTAGATGAACCAACTCTTTGTTTTAGAGAAATACAGGGAGGGGGAACAACCCTGGCCTAGTTTGCACATAAAACATTTATCTTTCATGGTCTAGTTGGATCATTGCACACCTGAAGCTTGCTCACACATGGATGTACATTGCTCAATTTCTTATCAGTTGCACACTGGACACCTGATAATCATACACTTAAGCATATATCTCCATCCACTATGTGTTCATTACATTTTAATCCAACATTTTTTCCTCAAATGTGCCTCAGGACAGCATAAATCTCCCCCCCCCCACACACACACACATGTGCTCCTCATAACAATCCTGTGAGGCAGACCGGGCAGAAAGATAACAACTGCTCCAAAAATCACCAACTGATTCTTGGAGTTAATTGGAAGGCAGCCACCTCCTGCCCTAGAAGCACATTCCCACACAGAGCAGTAACTAGATCATGTGATACCTGGGACCTGTAAATTTTTGTTAATAACAACTGATAGACCTATAGACCACCATGAACGTTTAGAATCCACTTTTTAAAAAATCACATAAGCCACTGACCGAAAACTTTCCACCTGGCACATTAACTTCCAACCCATTCCTTCTATTCAGCAAGCTGCAAAAACACTGTTGTGATTTGAAAGACTTTGCATACAAGCAAAACCCACAAGAACATTTTTTTCTGCTATGATTATAAACTTTACAAAGTTAAGCTTTCACATATTCTAACCCTCCGTCTATTCCCAGCCCACTAGAATTCACAATTTACTTACCCTCACCTTCCACCCATTGCCCCCTGCTCATCTCCCACCTTCCAACAGAAGAAACTTTTCACCACCACCACCCAATATGCCCCCCACATGCCCCCCTCTCCATGATCCCTCCCACACCATATCCTGGTGTCCTCTTTAAAAAATCTCACAAGTAGAGGTGTTTATTTTTTAAAAAATTCTTTTGTTAAAAACACAGAACGATACCTTTTTGGTGTGAAAAATATCTGAACAAAAACAGAAAACACTGAATTTTGGTGTTTAAGATGTTTTCCAAAAATTAAAAGATATTACTTTTCCAATTAGAAAAACTGTTGCTGCCATTGCTGATACTGTATCACCTACCTAGTATGCTTTAAAAGCATTTAAAATTACTAAGAAAGAAAACTTGGAATGAGAACTTAGAATAAAAATACAATAATACCACTTTCTGCCTTTCAAATCATGAAATCTGCGAAAAGATAACACCATTTTCCAAGCACCTCTACTTATAAGCCTTTTAAGACAAGAAAAAAATCTTGGTCACTACCAACAATACCCAAACTTCTAAGCCACCACAATGGTGCGTGTGTGTGGGCCAGCCTTAAGCCAACGCGACCAATGTTGTCACATTAGCCCCACACTTTGGGGAGCCCTGCACCAGTGCAATGAGCATATCGCCTGCTGCTGCAGCCAGGATCTCTATGGGTCGTAAGTCAGTGGGGCAAGCCGAGCAGCTTTACCTTGGGCCTTCCCATCTGCCCCTGCCTCCAAACTGCCCAAAATGGGTCTGCTAGAAGCAGTGGGTGGTGATGTCACCACCAACTATATCCAGGTGCCATGGGTGGCACCACAAGCACTTTCCGTGGTGAGTGGGAGCCCCACAGGACAAGAGGGGGGGCGCAGGAATGCCCTGCATTGGGCCCCACCACTCCTGGAGCTGGCCCTGTGTGTGGATGTGTGTGTGTGTGTGAGAGAGAAGTTGGAAATCCCCACACCAGGTATTTTTTTGCTGGAGGGCTTTACTGGGGTGACTTGGCTGCGATCTGCCTTTGCTAGGAGACTGAAGGTGAAGCCATAGGCGGCCACGTCCAAGGTTCTCTCTTTCTCTCTCTCTCACACATACCCTCCAGAGCAGCGACCCCTTTAAGCGAGGGGAGGGGGGCGAGGAAGAGGAACCCCTCCCCCCGCCGCGACCTCTCGCTCTCCCCTACCCGAGACCCGCCAGGGCGGCGGCGTGGAAGAGCCTGCCGGGGCCTAGGCTGCCCCAGCGGGACGCGGCGGGAACCCGGCGGCAGGAGGAGGCCGCAGCCTTGAGGAGCAGCTTGGCAGCGCCCGCGGTCGCCATGCGGACAAGGACGGGATCTCCTGAAGTCGCGAGGACGGAAACGGCGCCGGCGGCAACTTCCTTTCACGCTTCCCGTCCCGCCGAGTCCAAAGGCTGCCGGCTTACACAACCGGCAACCACCGCGGCTATTCTCGTAGCCCGCTACGCCGCCTGTGCAAGAGCAGAGCCGCCGGCTTGGAACCGAGGCACGCAAAAGGCGTGCGAGCGGCGTTTCTCTAATCTCAGACCCGGTTTACGCATATTGCGTCGAAGGAGCGCCTGCTACAGATGAGTGCTGCGAATAATGCGCAGTCGGGCAGGCGGCACAGTAGCTGCTTTCCTGCGTTCTTCTGTGCTTTGCTTTCGTGTGCTTTTACTTTCCCGGCCGGCGCCAGCTCTGATTTTTCTCGCCCCCACGATTTAGGTAAGCCTCTTCACGCTTACCTGAGAGTAAGCCCCAGCGACTGTAATGTGGCTTACTTCTGAGTAGACATACTAGTTTACTGGGCTGTTAACTTTCTTTCCGGTTCTCCTGAATGCAAGCCCAGCAACTCGAAATCTGGGATCATGACGCTGTCATATCGGGCAGACCCATATGCAGATGCGCTACGAACGGGTGGAGCACACACACAAAAAAAAGCCGCTTTAGGGACCCCAGAGAGGTGCAAGCCGCTTCCTCAGTAACGATGGCAACACCAGCAGCACGCACCAATCACGGGATGATTTGCAGAAGACCCCCCCCCCCCACACACACACACACAGGCACAGAAGCAGGCAAACAATGCACTTCGAAGAGGAGACATTTCTATGACAAATCACTGGGTGCCCATGGCACTATGATCAATGTGGTGCCATCGGTAGCAGCGTAACTAGACAACTTTGCCCACCTGCGGCAAGGTAGTATATGTGGTGCCCCTGGGCAAAGGGAGGGGCCTCCATGAAATCCCGAAGAGGCAGCAGGGACCTCAGAAAACTGCCTGGAGAGCTCTCCAAATTCTACCATTTTGCTGTGCAACAGTAGGGGAAGCTATCTAAGGCTTTTTTCTTTTTAACATTTTAAAAGTGAAAATGTGCCCCCTTGGTGTAGTGCCCTGGGGCGGCTGCTCCTCAGGCTCCACCCTTGTTACATCTCTGGCCATTGGGACACTCAAAACTGAGCCACTTCTCTTAAGCAGGAATGTCCCAGTTTTGCTTCTCAATTGTGGGTGATAACGCACACTTTGGGAACACACACACAGAGTCAACTGAGGATAACATTTCATGCATCTGATCTCAGGGGCCCTAGTTCAAAAAAATTTATGCTACAGTACGCAATACATTCCCTAGTCTTTAAACTGGTACAAGACTCCTTGCTGTTTTTGCTGTCGGAAACACAGCTTAGCCCTCTGGGGTTAGTTAAGCGGCACTCTCACAAGTGCAGTTATCCTGATCGAGCACCCATGGGCTTACAGTTACACGTGCTTCGGCCTTTCCACATGCAAGGGCTTGTCCAATCTAGGCAACTAACTGTTGTTAACTGTAATTGATAGATTCATGCCTTTGCCTCAAGGATGTATTCTTTTATCTTTGAATCTCAGCCAGTAAAACAGCCTTTCCCTTCATTAAAGGTCCTCTTTAGACTTTTGCCTATGAGCAGCTAAATCACAATAAATTCATTTGCCCTTAAAGTGCCACTTGGCAATTTATTTTCCTACAACAGATTCTTCTGGAAATTGGCCCAATTTCTCTATCGCAAACTGAAGCAGCTTTCTAGTTGCTTCTGTGCTGCTACAAGGCAGCAAATATTTTCACTGAATTATTCATCGCAACTCGGGGATCTTTAACTGTAATGACAGCTAATTTAATTCAAGGTGTACGAAGAACTTGTGCCATTAGGGGGCAGAGCAAACCAAGAAAGCAACAATCTGTATTGTATTGAAAGAATAGTATCTTTCAGCAATATATGAAATATGAAAATAGGTTATAGTACAATGGGAGAGGAGTTCTAGCAGGGGAGTAAGCAAGTGGGAAAAGCAAAGGACACCGATGGTTGGTACTACTATCAATCTTTGCAATCATAACTAAAGAACTACATTGACTATTAGCTTGCCCTCCAGAAACACAACATACAAGGTTAGAACTAAATGTGAGCTTCTGCAGATGGAAGGTGGTGTCTTCTCATAGACATGCTTTTGCAATGAAAATTCCTGATGAATTTGGCCCTCAGGTTGGGGTTTGGAGACACCTGATCCAGGGCAAAGGTTCCCAAACTGTGGGTCTGTGCCCCACCCATGTGGTTTGTGAAACTGACAAAGTAGATTAGGCTATGTGCATCAAGGGTTAAATAACCTGCTACTTGAGGGAGCACTGCTGCCCAATCACCTTATACCAAGAGGCTTTTATACACTGGAGAAGGCATGATGTCATTTTCTTGAAGCCATGGGTCACTCAATATGGCTGACTCAGATCATCTACGCGAAGGAGGAAGATTGCCGTGAATTCAGGAATTAAAAGCTCCCTGCACGCGTGTAAAAGTTAATCTCAATGTCTTTAAGCATGCCTGCGTGTTCTGCATACGGGTGTGCGAATCGCTGTACGAAAAATGGGATTTAATTTCCGCGGAAAGATTCATGTATTCATATTACATCGGTTCAATAAAACTACCGTTCAGTGAGTACAGAATTTTTTTTATGGGGCATGACCGTTTTATTTTTGCTTGTGTAGATTTCAAAAAATAAGTCTGTCAAAATAGTGCAATCCGAGCCGCAGTGGTTGTGTAATCCGGCAGCAACCCCTGTGTAAACCGGGGCTGAGATTAGAGAAACGCCGCTCACACGCCTTTTGCGTGCCTCTGTTCCAAGCCGGCGGCTCAGCTCTTGCACAGGCGGCGTAGTGGGCTACGAGAATAATACACGTTTTTATTTTGGTAAGTTTTTACTTCAGGAGTAAACTATTCAGTCCTAAACAGTACGCACAAAGCAATCTGAAATGCTTGGAATCAGCATTGTTTTGAGTTCAAAAACATGGCCGCTAAGCCCGCCCCCTGGCTTCAATTCGGCAGCATTAATTCTTAAGGCAGGGCCATGGGTTGCCTTAGGTGTGAGCAACTGGTAATGTGAAACTTTTTTTTAGGTGGGTCCTGATGCTAAAAGGTTTAGGAACCACCTAGTTTTGTCCAGAGTTCCTTAATGATGAGCTAGCCCTGGGAACTTAATTGAATCATGTTTCTCTTTTCTGAGAATGCTTCCATTTTACTGTTTTCCCATCACTATCACTATCTCAAAGCTCTACCCATAGCCAAATGGTATCATACTTAAGTTTTTCATCCTCTAAGCCGTAATAAATGGATTAATAATTTTTGTTTTTCAGATTTGACTTATTGATGCTTTCCAGATCTCAGCTGGCAGTGAGAGCAGCAGGAGTGGGGAATCATAGGAAATTATTCTAAACGCTGTGTATTGAAAGGAAGCGGACCCACTTGCGGAAAGGAAGCGGACCCGCCATGTAGGCAATGGCGACAGATTCCTTGTTTTGGGATTCCATCCAGATTCCGACTCATGCATCCCTAGCAGGCCAATAAGACCAGTCAGCAACAGACACAAATAGCACAAGCCTCTGAATGTCTACTCAGAAGTACAATCCATTGAATTCAGTGGGTCTTGCTTCCAGACACATGTATATAGGGCTGCAGCCAAACTATATTATTCACATGCAGTTCTGAATCTAAAACACAGGGCTTCAATGTTTTGCTGATTGCTTAAGAATTGAAAACATTCTGCATTGACCTTCTCCATACTGGGAACCACATGCTCCTGTACCCGTTTGCCAGCTTCAGTGGTAGGCAAGAAAGAGTTATGGAGGAGTGGAAGACTCCAGAACTAGAGCACTGGAGGTTGTTAGAGCAGTGGTATTCAAACTTTTTTGACTGGGACCTACTTTGTAGAATGGCACTCATGTCTGGACCCATCGGAAGTGATGTCATTAACCTGGAAGCAGTGATGTCATTCAGGGGGAATGGACCAGAACGGGCGTCCCGGATCCTAACGGGCTCCGTGGCTGGTTCCGGGTTCCTGACAAGTGCCAATCAAAAGTGAGTTCCTGTTCCTAAATCATTTGAATGACACCACTGTCTGGAAGGGATGTTGTGGCAGGAAGTGACATCATCAAGCAGGAAGTGCTGCCATTGTAACATAATAAAAGGATACTCCTGAAATGCAAATTGGCATTATTGGACTGGAGCAATTGTACAACCATGAAACCCCCCTGACAGAAAGCAAGATTAGAATAAAATATTATGTAAAAGTGGTGAACTAAAAACAAAATTTTAAGAAAACCCTCACTTGAAAATTCAAACTGTTAACACTCACAAAAGGAATATAGCAAGAGTAAGGTCTGCAGTTTCCAAGATGGCTGCTCCCAGCTTTCCGCAACCCACCTGACATCAAGTTGCGATCCACCAAGTGGGTCCCAACACACAGTTTGAATATCACTGTGTTAGAGCACCATGTTCATTTACGCCAGCCATCTCCAAACTCCAGCCTGTGGGCTGGATCCAGAGACCGCGGTTTCTCTCCACCTGGTGCCCTGTGCTTATAGTTCTGCTGGGGAGCAAAGGTACAGCCGCAACTATAGCCCCCCCCCCAAGTGTTGCCATGGCCAGCCGCTTCCTGGTTCTGTTGCCCCAGCAGGCTGTGCACGTGGCATTCTAGGCAGGCGTGGCTGGCCATGGTGACATTTGGGGGCTGTAGTTGCAGCTGAAACTTCACTCCTCAGCAGAATGAAAAGCACCGGTTGCACTGGGGAACCTTTTTGGTGCTGCAGCCGTCTCCAGTTTGGAGACAGTTGATTTAGGCCTATACATACTTACCTGGAGTAAATCCCATTGAACTCAGTGGGATTAATTCCTGAATAGACAGGATTGTGCTGTTAAAGAAATCTGAGGGCCTGCAAATCCGGCCAGCCTTGTTAATATCTAGATGACCAGTGGATTCCTCCTGCTCATGGAGAGGGCAGGACATGCCAAAATGGACTACAGCAACTGAGCACTTCCTCTTGCCAGTTGTCACCTACCTCCTGTTAGACTAGGGGGGCATTTGGATGAAGGTTTCCAAAGTGTGTGGGTAGGGTCTTGTGTATGTGCAGGGTAGACAATCCTTTGGGCATGTCCTAGGGAATTTACTTAATCCTTTTGGCATGAAGTGCTTACCACTGGTGCCAGTGTCGCAAAAATATCATAAGGCACTTCCACCGCTGGTGGTAATGGTTTACCACCAGTGCTGGCCCAGTGCCAGTCCTCAGTGCCTGGAAGACCTAATGTGGACTCATTGAATGGTAAGTTTCACTGCTGCCGATTCTGGGCAGGTGGGGAGGGTGGAACTGAGTGGGGGAGGATCGGCAGAAGAGGGTGGGACCATCGGTGGCCTCCACCACCAGATCCTATCCTCTTTGTCAGGCCGTGTGGCCCAGCACGGAGGCCCTCAAGTCTGTGCCTGCACTCTTACCCTGGGGGAAGGGGATGAATGTCCACTTTTCCCATGGTATCTCTGGCACCTGCCCAGTAGGATGCAGCAGTAGCTATTTGGTTACTAGTGTGCCTCTGGCACCCAGGCACCATATGATTGAGCTGCCAAGCCCAATCCTATCCTTTCCCCCTATAATAAAGTTCCCTAAGTAGTCTGGGTAACCAGTTTTCCAGCTCCACTTAACTCATCCTGCTTTGTAGTAACCAGCAAACACTCAGAAGCTTTCCCCCTCTCTCTCCAAGGACATGAAGCTCTGCCAATTTTCTTGTCTCCGTGGGTTCTTTTGAGCAAGACCTTCACCACTCCCCAACACACACACACACATTTTAAAATGAAATTTTTTTATTAAAGAGCCATACTACACACTCACCATCAAATAGTGGCAAGAATAAAATGTATGCTCTTTAAGGAGTCAGCATGCATTGGTTAAAAAACAACCTGCCTCAAACTGCACTTACATTGGTATCCAAGGTCAGTTGTTAACATCCTCCAAGCCATTCCAATCCAATATGTAGCATTTCCACTTGGGCTACACTGTGGTTTGTTCCTAAGGTTGGATTCTCTTTTCATTTTTATAAGAAGCTTAGCCGTAACCCACGAGAGTCCTCCAACCAACCAACCAATCATAGTCTTTACCATACCTAGCTGATCCGGACTCTCCTCACCCTTCACAGGTGACATTTATTTACCTTCATTACTTTTCTCCTTCTTAGACTAAGCATTAAAGGCAACCTCCCCACTTGCTTTAACATTCTATTTAACGCCTTCTTTTCTGACCATATCTATGACACTCCCAGCATCACATACAGCAGCACCACAATGGGCTGTGCTGTTTGCTATGGTTGGAGGAGCAGATTGGGAGGGGGAAAGGGAAACTTTCTCCCTTACTCCATCCTAAGCCTCCCAATTGCCAATGTGTCTCCACAAACCTGCACCAGCTCTTTAGCTGTTGTAAGTCTGAGGAGATAAAGGGGGCATGTTGGGAGGCTAGGAAGGGGCTTACATTCAGTGCAAGTTGCCTGTGCTGGGTGCTGTCCTCTCCCACCTCTGCCTCCCACCCACCCTGTTCTCCCTCCGCTCTGACCTGCCTGAGTCAGCAGACTTTCTTCGCCCTACCAGAACACGCCGGGCTGTTCTGGCCTCCCCAGTAACATTCTGGAAGTGCACGTTTTTGTGTGCAGCTAGAGCACCATTTGGTGGACATGGTGGTGTTGTGGGTTAAACCACTGTTGCTGAACTTGCTGACCAGAGGGTTGACAGTTCAATTCCGCGCGATGGAGTGAGCTCCCGTCGCTTGTCCCAGCTCCTGCCAACCTAGCAGTTCAAAACCGCATAAAAATGCAAGTAGATAAATAGGTACCAATTCGGTGGGAAGGTAACGGCGTTCCGTGAGCTACGGCGTATAATCATGCTGGCCACATGACCACAGAAACTTGTCCTCAGGACAAACGCCGGCTCTTCAGCTTAGAAACGGAAATGAGCACACATACCCCCTACAGTCAGTCACAACTAGACCATTCGGTTGTAGGGAAACCTTTACCTTTAGAATACCATTTGCAACAACCATAAAGGCGCGTTCTGACAACGATAGTGCTTGATGGGAATATTAACAATTCATCATTAATCCATACAACAATATTCAATTCACAGCACACTCCTAGGCATGTCTACTCAGGAGTAAGTCCTTTTCTGTTCAATTCATTGCGAAAAGGACTGTAGCCTTATTGCTATAGCAATTTGAAACATTGTGAAACTATAGTAATAAATGTCTAAGGCAGCGGTTCTCAAACGTTTTAGCTTCGGGACCCACTTTTTAGAATGACAATCTGTCCGGGATCCCCCAGAAGTGCTGTCATGGCTAGAAGTGCCATCATTGTGATGCCAGAGCCTGCTGCTTTCCTGAGAATGCAGCCATAAGTTGGGTGATTTCTCAGCCATTTTCCAAAAGCCAAGTGAATCAGAAAGACAAAAAGCCTGTTTATAACCTTGACCCTTGATGCAAGCACACAGCCCTCCCCCTTCCAGTGTCCCATCTTCCCATATTTCCAGTGACGGCTGCCCTAGGTGCTCTGTGACCTACATGAAATTGGCTCACGACCCACCTAGTGGGTCTTGACCCACAGTTTGAGAAACACTGTTCTAAGTTGTTTCTTATTTTCATTCATCAGAATTAGTCATTCATCAGAAATTAAAATTTCATAATCAGAAAAATGCTTTAATTAATCATTGTTTCAGAAAGGATTCACAGTGCTACTGCCCATCCCTTAGTTGTACTGTACATAATCAGTTAATATTATCATTTCAGCCATTTTTCAAATTTTAGTGAAATACAAATTTCGAAAGAAATACAATTCCTTTAGTGTCATAGCAAAGCACTGAGGAATGAAAAATGCACCTGTGTTAAACAAGCTGCAGTTCTGGTTGATTTTACCCATGTCGCAATTGGGTGTGTCAAAAATACCAGGGGTAAATACCTCAGTGAAACCACATTCATGCACATAATTGCAAAAATAAGCCTGTGAGTGGAAGTTGACAAGGGTGAGGCCTTGTCAGCTTGAAAGGAGAGGAATTCCATCATGCTATCTTTTTAATTTCTCCACTGAATTTGATGTTATCATTACAATAAACTTCGTAGGTCCCTTGTGTAGCTCTGTTCATTTCAATGAGACTCTCGAAAGAGAATTTCCCACTGCAGTGTACTTTGTGATAGATCTGAGATACACACAACTCCAATATAGGTTCTTTATGCTGTGCTGTCATCTCTTACTATTTGTTTGTATATTGATTTGAATAGTTGTCAAATATTCTGATGCACAAAACCAAAAAATAGATGACCCCTGTCCCTCCAGTGGCATTGCTAGGGAGGTGCGGGCTATCCCAGCTGACATTCATGGGGGGGATGACACTACTACTGCTCAAAATGGTAAAATATTGGATTTTTTAAAATAATACCATCATGTTCTATATGATGCGATGTGGAATTTACTGCGGAATGCAATGGGACAAACCATGTTGAAGTATAAGAATTCTATCAGAAGTTATAGCCAAAAAACCAGCAAAAGAAACCACAATTGCCTTCTGTAACAAAAAATGGATTTTCTCAAAACTCAAAACTGACCAATGAAACTGATTGTTTCATTGAGAACCAAAGAGGTTTTGTTATGACACATCAGGGAGCCAATATGGTTTTAGTTCGATTCAGCTCCCATATCCATGTATCAGAGCTAATCCTAGAACGCTTGTTGTGCGAGCACCACCGAATTGGTCACTGGTTTCTTGTCAGTTTCTGATTTGTTGGGCAACCTTTAGGACCAAATCCTAACCAAATTCCCAGCATTGACATAGCTGTGTCAATGGGAGATTTGCTGTACCCTGCGGTGGGGGGGGAATATAATAATAATAATAATAATAATAATAATAATAATAATAATAATAAT
>JAJKFI010000030.1:12565218-12583940 GCA_029204185.1 Lerista edwardsae
ATAATAATAATAATAATAATAATAATAATAATAATAATAATAATAATAATAATAATAATACTTAGTATTTATATACCGCCTTTCTAGGTTGATTGCTCTTTTGACTTTATTATTCAAGGTGGTTTACATAGGCAGGCATTTCTAAACCCAAAGGGTTTTTACAATCACAAATAGTTCTAATCTTACAAGAACTGCTACATTCAGATGACACTTTCAAGTCCAGCCTTCCTTTCTAGCCGCACGACTGCCTTCCTGCCGGCTGATAAATGGCTTTTTGCTCTCACCAAGAACAGCTGGTCCGATACAACTCCCCTCTCACAGGCAGTCAGACACAGCTCAAATCTTATCAGCCGCATTCTCGAGGTCTGCCGCTCACGGAAACTTCCGGTGTTCTCAAACTGGCGACCTTCGGATCTGATCTTCGGGCATGACTGCGGCTTTTACCCTCTCGGCTAGACGTCCTGCCAGGAACAGTCCTGATGATCTTCTCAAGGTAAGGGAATTTTTGTTCCCTTACCCCAGAGCTGGAAAGTTGGTTAGGATAGCGCCCTTATTGTTATAAATTAAAATAATATACATTGTACATATAGCATTGTACATATGCTATCAGTGGTGTCATTCAAATGATTTAGGAACAGGAACTCACTTTTGATTGGCACTTGTTGGGGACCAGCCACGGAGCCCGTTAGGATCCGGAACGCCCGTTCTGGTCCATTCCCCCTGAATGACATCACTGCCTTTGCCCCCCTAGGAATCCAGAGTTGCTCCCTTTAACCCTCTGAGTGCCGGCCAACCAAGAAGAAAAGCTCTTTGCAGAGGAATTGGGAGGGGGGAGGAGGGAAAGTGAAGTGGGCAGAGTCAGCCCTAATTTTAACTAGTGGAACTGAGTTCCCCCGCGTTCCCCCTGCATGACATCACTGTATGCTATTGCAATTTATTCTGTATGGTCTGGTATGGAAGGAGGCCCATCATGGGGGTGGGGTGACACACTGATCTCCCACACCAAGTGATGTGAGCCTTAGTGACGCCACTGCTTTCCTTCAGACACATAAGAACAGAGTTGCAGATGGCTCCAGCCCAAAGTACCTTTTAAGCTGCTGCCCTTGGAGTTTCTTCTGCTACAGAGATGGACTGCTGGCGAGTCACATTTCAAGGTATTTAAAAAGGCAGGCGCTTTTCAGCTAGCCTGAAACAAAAAGGCACAATGGGCTTTAAAACCTGCTTTCCTAGGCAACAAAGCCAAGGGCCTTAAAGATCTCACAACTCCTTTCCAAGTCATCCCATTACTTTTAACAGGGCTATTCCAATGCCATCAAGAGTTTTCTCACAATCATGGAGGGGGAAAAACACTGGGAAAGTATTTGCAGAAAGAGAGCTGAGCAGGGAGCTGTACATTAAAAAGGGGGTTATATACAGTACTATAATTAGGATTTCCCAATCCTATTTGATTTTTTTCTTTAAACGCAGGAATGTTGCTTGCAAGCCTGCAAGTGCAAACATTTCTTCCTTCCTTGTTCAAAATTGCAACCTCTGCAGGTCCCCTCACCTGACTCATTCTCTCCCGGCTGTTTGGCTTAATGTGTCACGGAGGACAGAGTAGGTGGAAAGGGAGGTCTGCAGGCCGAAGAATGTAGCCTTCACTGTTGACAGTAACACAGTGTTTAAGGGCACAATCCTAACCTGGAGTTAGGCTGGCACAGTTAGGCCAGCAAAGTTTGGCCGGCACCAGGACCACCCTAAAGTATGTTTGGACCACTCTCGGAGTCAGAGAGGCCAGCACACAGACGTGCACCATTCTCCCTGACTCCGAGAGTGGTCCAAACACACTTTACAGTAACCTTTGTGCTGGCCAAACTTTGCTGGCCAAACTCCAGGTTAGGATTGCGCTCTAAAGGGAAGGAAGCTTAAGCTGGGTCTGGTATCCCTACCTTTAAGGACAGAATGAATTATTCACATGAACGTCAGTCATTTCAGTGGGGCCCAGATGGCAGGCTGCAAAGTTGGGTGGTCCCCTGAGGCTAGTGTCTCTGTCCACATTTGGGAGATCTTTTGCTTCCTAATAGCACATATAAGCACCAGTCTGAAGCCTGCTAAGCAAACTACTGGACTTTCAAAAGATGGGCCGATTCGAATGATGCCTTTTTTTATTATGAACTGTGCCACTTGTCCCAAAGGTGGGGTTACCGGGTACAAACTGGGACAGAGTGCCTATACCTTTAACCATTGGATAGAAGTGGTAATTTGAGCAGGTGCAGCTCATCATGGAAGGGTTTCAAAAGCTGCACCTGCCCAAATTCCCGCTTCTAGACAATGGTTAAAGATATAGGCACTCTGTCCCAGTTTATGTCTGGTAACCCTACCCAAAGGGGCTCATAATCACACACACACACACACACACACACACACAGAGAGAGAGAGAGAGAGAGAGAGAGAGAGAGAGAGAGAGAGTCACTAGGAAGGCCAGTAGACTGCATTGAAGAGGGACAGCTGCTTCCCCCCTGCTAAATATAAGAGAGCCACCACTTTAAAAGGTGCCTCTTTGCCCAGTTAGTGGGGGGTTAACAGAGGGCATGCTTGCCTACCCAGCATTCTGTTCCCTGCCTCTGACATCCACGGAGGAGACAGACATGTAACTTCCAAATTCCACCTGTATGCACAATATCCAAAATATATGCCAAGCTCATGCTGTTGGACTTCCGCAAATCAAATGCACAGTTTTTGCCTGCATTGGTGGGATTTTCTGTACAGAAGGCATGTTATAATGTTTATTATAACCCCATGGGGATGTCTAGGATTCTTCAAACTGGTATGGGGAGAGCACCAGGGATGGCAGGGATAATCTCACATACCCTCTACAGTGAGCTATAGTTCAACTCTGCATGTACAATTCAATGTATGCGCTTGTAAGACTCTCACATAATGAGAGGGCGCAATCCTAACCTGGAGTTAGGCCAGCACAGTTTGGCCGGCACAAAGGGCACCGTAATGTATGTTTGGACCACTCTCAGAGTCAGAGAGGCCAGACCACAGACGTGCACCATCCTCCCTGACTCCGAGAGTGGTCCAAATGCGCTTTATGGTGACCCTTGTGCCGGCCAAACTTTGCTGGACTAACTCCAGGCTAGGATTGTGCCCTGAGAGTCAGGGAGAAAAGGTGGTATATAAATACTGCAAATATAAATAAATAAAGCCCATCATTACTCTTCAAAACATATTATTATCAACAGTGTTCCAACATACAATCGAAGGAACTGGTGTGTGTGTGTGTGTGTGTGTGTGTGTGTGTGAGTCCAGTGTTTCAACAAAACCTGAAAGATTCTATAGTAGTACATGTTAAAATGTATCTTTTTAGGATTAGGCAACAAGACCCGTTTTACCTATAGCCAGAAGCGTAGCTAAGGGGGTGGCTGTGTGGCTGTAAGTAATGCAAGCTCTGCAACGCATCATGTAAGTCAGTGTTATTCAAACTGTAGGTCGGGACGCACTTGGTGGGTCGCAACCTGATGTCAGGTGGGTTGCGGAAAGTTGGGAGCAGCCATCTTGGAAACTGCAGACAAAAGTGGAAGCAAAAGTGGAACTACAGCAAAATATGCATTTCAGTATGGGAGCAATGATACCTGTAGCAACCCCAATACAAAGGTTTGTGTTCAGTAGAATTGTCTATGGGGTGGTACTATGCCTTTCACATGGGTTCTGTTTCCAGTGAGGGAAGGAATAAAGACCCTGTGGGAGAAAGAGGAAAGCTGGTCCAAAGGGTTGGGGGAAGAAATATAAGGTCACAGAGTTGGCCGAGGAGGAAAAGAAAAAAATGGAGCAAGAAATGGACTTGAAACAGAAGAAAAAATGGAGTGTAACTTTATCCTATGGAAACTCTGAGGAGAGAAAAGGAGAGATCAGGAGCATGGAATGAAATGGGAGAGATGTATGTGCTAAGGCAATGTTATTCAAACTTGGTGGGTCAAGACCTGATGTCAGGTGGGTTGTGGAAAGCTGGGAGCAGCCATCTTGGAAACTGCAGACCTTACTCTTGCTATATTCCTTTTGTGAGTGTTAACAGTTTGAATTTTCAAGTGAGGGTTTTTTGAATGTTTTAAGTTCAGTGCTTTTACATCATACTTTGTCCTAATCTTGCTTTCTGTCTGGGATGTTTGATGGTTGTACAATTGCTGCAGTCCAAGAATGCCAATTTGCATTTCAGGAGCGTCATTTTATTATGTCACTTCCTGCCACAACATCAAACCCAGGTTAATGACATCACTTCCGGTGGGTCCCAACTCAAGTGAGATTCTTAAAAGGGGGTCCTGGTCTAAAAAATTGGAATACCACTGATGTAAGTAGTGCCTCCCACTTGTCGTCAGAGACTGCTGTCACTGGCAGGAATGGCTCTGAAGGAGAGTGGGAGGGGCTGCTTACACAGCACATTGAAGCACCTGCAATACTGCACTGCCTCCATATAGCCATGCTGCTGCCCACAGCAGTTGTTGAATAATGTGGCGTATCCGCAGAATAGCTGCTACTGTTGTGGCACTTCCTTACCTGGCACTGTTCCTAAGCACTTATTGACTCTAGATTGTTTTATTATGTTTGCATGGCTGTAATTTTTTCAGTCTTGCAGAAAGGAGGGGGTGGGAAATTCCAGACAGATAAAACAACCCTTTCTTTATTTACATTATCTCTTTTTAAAACAGGTCTACACATTGTTTATTGACTCAGGAGATTAGATTAGCCAGGGTGCGGACAGTGAAAAATTGCAGGCCTGTCAAAAGGATATCCAAAATAAATGGGAGAATTTGATGTCCTCTTATCAATTCCTACATGTGAACAAAAACTGTTGAGGCGGCTGTAAATGAAAGGCTCACAAACATAAATGAGTGCAATACTGTATTTATGAAAATCGCACTTTACTTGTATTTAGAATGATTTCGATTATCAGAAGGATACTGTTATGCCGAGACCAGGAAGCATCCCAACACCTTGTCGGACAATATCGCTCTGGTCCAAAGAGCCTGTATGGAGCTGCCAGGTAGAATTGCCAAATCTGCAGGATGGGCCTCAGGTCTGCAGGGATCAGCACCAACCTCCAGGAAATTACAGAAAACAAACCTGGAGATTTTAACAGGAAATGTCAACCATTATTTCATGGTCTTGAAAAGGTTCTATGTGCTATTTGATGGGCGGGGTGTTGCAGTTTCACATCTCACAGTCCAGAACTGGATGAAACTGGCATTCCGTCTCTGCGTCTCAAGATCAGATAGAGCACCTGTGTGTCCTTCAGCAGGCAGCTTCCCAGCTTGTTAGGGCAACTAGCTTGGACAGTAGTTGAACTCCCTTTCTGATAGTGTAACATAAGCAGGCAGTTTCACACGGGAAGCCCTGGCTGCAAACACTGCTCATTCCCATGAGCTCATAGTGCTCTAAGGGTTACCCCATTGGGTAAGATGGGGCACAAGGGGTCTTCAGGTGTCCACCTACCAGATATACTCTGGCTGCATCCCTTTGTTCTTGTGTAGAAGGAGTTTTTCACTGTGTGTGCATTAAGATGTAACGCTGCACTGAAACGCCGCCTGCGAGCGGCAAAGACTTCACCGGCTTTCCTAGCCGGCAGACTGAAACTTTTCACCTATCTCACTTTCGCTACAATAAAGAGACTTTTGTTATGGAAATGTGGCGATCGCTTCGTTACTTCGCTCCGGAGCGCTAAGGCAAGCGCTGAAATGGGTATCCGAGCCTCCAACTCTGCTATTATTCACACAAATACACAACACGGGGGAGGGGGGGGTTGTGCACACAGGACCCATTTGTGCTTTTCCTATCTGGAAAATATGTATGCCAACATATATATGTTGGGCAGCCCAATCCTACAACTTAATAAACAATAATAATAATAATAATAATAGACAACTTAATAAAAAGCCGAGACATCACGCTGACAACAAAGGTTCGCATAGTCAAAGCTACGGTTTTCCCAGTAGCAATGTATGGCTGTGAGAGCTGGACCATAAGAAAGGCAGAGTGCCAAAGAATAGATGCTTTTGAATTATAGTGTTGGAGAAGACTCTTGAGAGTCCCCTGGACTGCAAGGAGATCCAATCAGTCAGTCCTACAGGAAATCAAGCCTGATTGCTCCCTGGAAGGAGAAATCCTGAAGCTGAAGCTCAAATACTTTGGCCACCTCATGAGAAGAGAGCAGAGGCACATCTAAGGGAGGGCAAAGCTCTAAGTTTTGCAAGAAGCCTTACCTTGCAGTGGAAATCACTCCTCTCCTGCACCGTTTTAGCCAATCCTCACAGGGAAAAGCAACATCTTGGCATTGCTTACTGGCTACAGCAGCAAGGGAGAGGAGGGATTTCCATGACAGGGTCAGGCTTCTTGCAAAACTTAGAGCTTTGCCCTCCCTGTAGATCCGCCTCTGGAAGAGAGGACTCTTTAGAAAAGACCCTCATGCTGGGAAAGATTGAAGGCAAAAGGAAAGGGGTGGCGGAGGATGAGATGGTCAGATAGTGTCACCGAAGCGATGAACATGAAATTGGGCTAACTCCGGAAGCTAGTGGAGGGCAGGGTGGCCTGGCATGCTGTGGTCCATGGGGTCGCGAAGAGTCGGACACGACTTAGTGACTGAACAACAACAACAAGCCCCATCCTGTGCTCGGTGAGTGCCGGTACTGCAGCCACAGTGCCTATGCTGGTGTCATAAAAGTGCTGTAAGGTGTTTTTTGGCTCCCTGGGAGTAAGTAGTGCTAGTGGAGGTAAAGCTGCCAGGGCAGGTAAGTACTGTGCCAGATGGCAGGGAGGCAGAGATGGGGGCGGAATGGAAGTGAGGAGGGGGCTAAGGGACATTCACTACCACAGCCTAACTCCCATCCCAGGCCTGAAAACCCTACACGGGGCTTCTTGGTTCTGCGCCAGCAAATTAGCAAATGTTCCCTTACCGCAAGACCTCCCATCTGCTGAATTCCAGTGCTGGATACAGTGTCGCCTCAGCAGCCCCATTGTGCCAGCATTGGATAGGATCCAATTCCATGCTTGGGGTAATTAAAAAAGGGGTTGATAGTAAAACAGCCAATATTACAGTTCGAGAACAGTTCGGAAGCTACAGTTAGTACAAAACGCAGCAGCCCGGGTGGTAACAGGGTGTAGACCAGGGGTAGGCAACCTTAAATACTCCAAGAGCCATTTGGACCCATTTTCTGGAGAAAAGAAAACCTCGGGAGCCACAAAACCCTTTTGACATCTAAAATGAAGATAATACTGCATATATAGTTTTTTTACCTTTATGCTATGTATAAAAAAAACTATAGGGAGTGGCAACAGGATGCAAGAATTTTGTTGTCTGATGCCTCCCTGGGGCACCTGGTGGGCCGCTGTGAGATACAGGAAGCTGGACTAGATGGGCCTTTGGCCTGATCCAGCAGGGCTCTTCTTATGTTCTTATGAGCGATCGCGGCTGAAAATCGGGTCTCGACATTCGTCATTCGCTGTCTCCAGCTTTCTCTCTCTCCCATCCCCAACTCTGCTGCCAATCCTCCACAGCCTTCCAATCGTGCGTAAAAAAAATGAACGGCAGAACAAAAACCAGCCACCATGCTGCACCTTGCAGGGCAACGCGGCGGATCGCCCGTTTGCAAAGAGCACATGCGACAAGCAGCAGCAGGATGGGCGGGCAGGGCAGACCCCAGAGCCGAGCCGAGCAGCTGCCCATGCAACTGCTGCCACTATGGGGTGTGTTGTTGTTTTTTCAAAACGGTGGAGGATTTTTTATTTTTAGGTTTGCAAAAGGGGGATTCCAGGCTCGTGCACAGGAACTTTTGCAACTTGCACGCCATCGATGCAAACAATCCCTCCACGTTGCAGAAAGAGGGACCAGGCAAAAGATCCTGGAAAACGGGTGGGGGACACACACACACAACTGCGAGACCCAGCGCTTTCTGTGCTTGTAAGCAGGAGCTGCCCCAACGCGTGCAAAACCAGGGGCAACTTTGCAACCCGACCGAGAGCGAGCCAGAAAGTTTTCCCCACCGGCTCTCTGCTGCACACCGCCGCCGCCCCGCCACGCTCCATCCCAGCAGTGCGTGCGAAGCAATGCAAACACATGGAACAGTCAACACAAAAAGCCACGCATCCTTCCAGCCGGCGGATCAGCTCTGGAGCTTCGCGGGTTGCCTTCTGCACGAGGCTATCCACGGACCGAGCGGGAGCCCAGTCGCCGCCGCTGCCAGCACGCTCTCCCCACTTCCCGGAGCAGCGTGCAGCGCAGGACTGTTGCCGAGCGGAGAGGCGCTCTCGGTAGCAGCTCCCGGCTCGGGGGGTTCGGAGGGAAGGGGAGAAAAGGGGGCAATTCCCAACCTGCAGCCCTGAGCACAGTGCAGCCTACCGGGAGGGAGAGCAAGCCCGCGATTGCAGCCAATGCTGGGAGCCTCCTTTGCTACTTTCACCTGGACTCCAGAGCTGCAGCAGACGGCTAAAAGAGCCACCCACATGTGGCTCCAGAATCATAGGTTGCTGACCCCAGGTCTAGACGGTTTGACTCAGAAGGACCACTCTTTCAGCAGCTACAGTGGCTGCCCATTCACTTCCATTCCCAACTTAAGATGATGGTACTGACCTTTAAGGACCTTCATGACTTAGGCCCAGCCCACCTAAAGGACCGCCTTCTCCCATACATACCTGTTTGCCCTCTTAGATCATCTAAAGGGGCTCTCCTTCAAGTGCCCCCCTCTGTCCCAAGTTAAAGGGATGGCAGCTCAGGGACTAGCCTTCTCTGTAGCGGCTCCACAAATATGGAATTCCCTACCAGAAGAACTAAGAACTAAACACTCCCTCATGGCCTTTTGGAGAGGGCTAAAATCATACCTATTAAGTCTGGCCTTTGGATGACCGTGTGGCTGTCTGCCCTCTGTCCCTCTGGTATATTGTCATAGTCTGTTTCACTCCCCTGGTCAATTGTTTTTCCCACCCTCCAATACCTCCTGATATGGAGAATTGGGTCTAGTTTTCATTCCTGTTCACTTTCAGTGTTCCCATTAATGTTTAATATAATTTGTTGTTGTTTTAATATGTTGTTTTAATGTGTTTTACTTATTATGTTTTACTTATTATGGTTACACTGTATTTTGTTTTGTTCTTTGTAAGCCGCTTTGGGCATTTGCTTCAGCATAGAAAAGGTGGGGTATAAATTCTTCAAATAAATAAATAAATAAATAAATAAATAAATAAATAAATAATCATGCCTTTGTACAAATCAATAGTAAGGCCACATCTAGAATATTGTGTACAGTTCTGGTCACCACATCTCAAAGAAGGCATAGTGGAGCTGGAAAAGGTGCAGAAGAGAGCGACAGAAATGATTACAGGGCTGGGGCACCTCCCTTATGAAGAAAGACTGCAGCGTTTTGGGCTCTTCAGTCTGGAAAAAAGGCGCCTGGGGGGCACATGATTGAGACATACAAAATTATGCACTGGAGGGATACAGTCGATAGAGGGATGTTCTTTTCCACTGAAATTGAGTGTTGGGAGAGTTAAAATAGATAAAATACTTTTTTACCCAGCGGGTAATTAATCTGTGGAACTCCTTGCCACAGGAGGTGGTGATGGCATCTGGCCTAGATGCCTTTAAAAGGGGACTGGACAGAATTCTGGAGGAAAAGTCCATCATATATGCCTTGATGGGTGGTGCAACCACCTTACGTTAATAGTAGGCTACTTCAGAATGCCAGGTGCAAGGGAGTGGGAACAGGATGCAAGCATCTTGTTGTCTACTGAGCTTCCTTAGGCATCTGGTGGGCCACTGTGAGATATAGTAAGCTGGACTAGATCGGCCTTTGGCCTGATCCAGTGGGGCTCTTGTTATGTTCTTATGGATTGGATTGGGAGGTTAGATGCTCTTCAAGCCATTCACATATCATAACTTTGGAACAAGCTTGTTTGTAAAACACGATTAAGCGAAGTATGAAGCTTCCTGATACAGAGACAGCCTCTGAATTTGTCCAGCCGCTAGACTCAGCTAGACTCTAGCTCAGCACTGAATAGCAACACTTCTCCAAGATTCAAGATGAGGGTCTTTCCCAGACCTTCCTGGAGAGGCCAAGGATTAGACCCTAGAACAGCTGCTGCAACGTATATACTACTGTATGCCACTGAGTTGTGGCCATTGCTGCCTGCAGATTACTGTTGTAGGTGCCCGATACTACTTCAGTTTTGGCAAATGCAAGCAATCAGAAAAAAGAGAAGGTTTATTACATAACCGGTGAACCCTGCATGTGACTTATTGGGCCCAGTCACCAGAAGAAGGCGTGTTCTGCTGATGGCAACTGCTATAAAGATGTTGTAAAAGGCAACTCTGGTAGCACACAGAGTAGTGCGCTGCAGGAGTGTCATATGAAGATAGGAAGATGTGTGCAACAGCATATTCTGGAGGACCCACCGAGGCAGGTAAGGTGGCGGGGACCAGGGCCACTGTAAAGCGCATTTGGACCACTCTCGGAATCAGGGAGGATGATGCATGCCTGTGTGCTGGCCTCTCTGACTCCGAGAGTGGTCCAACCATACTTTATGGTGTCCCTTGTGCCAGCCAAACTTTGCTGGCCTAACTGTGCCAGCCTAACTCCAGGTTAGGATTGCGCCCTGAATAGTGCAAACTTGGGGCCTGCACGATAGGCATGCTGCCTTTTGTCCAATTCCTACACATACATGGACATGGGCATGCAAACCAAGAACAGAGGAAGCTGTCATCGAGATTCTTAAAGGTCCCCTTTCTCCCTATCCATCGTCTTGGCTTAGTACAGTATTAGTAGCAATGCCCTTGCTCACCATTCCAAGCATTCATTTTGACCTTTAGAAAATTGTGTTAAGATGTATCTTTTTTTAGGCTGGCTGATGATGTTTTATGAGGATCTCTGTGGTTTCTCGTTGAACTTTTAAGCTTCTGTCCTGCCATTTAATGTTGTAATTATTTCCTGCAGGGTTGCCAGGAGACTCTGCGTGTCTGGTTAAGTGCCTAGCAGGAGTGGGGAAGAGAAGGGGGGGGGACCAGTACAAGAAGAGGTGGAAGGCACAAAGGTTCCATGACTGTCCACAGTCTCAAGGCATTTAAAGAGACAGGTAGGATCTTCAGATGAAACACCTGCACACCATATGCACCTTCTGTCATATTTAAATAACTGGGATCTGTAGAGGTATCACTGCAAACAGGAGCCTCCAGATCAAACGTAGATCACGTGTTCCACTTTGTCCGTCCTTGAAGCTTTTGAAGCTTGTTCGTCCATGAAGCTTTTAAAAGTTTTTTGCAGCACTTTAATAATAATAATAATAGTTGTTGTTGTTTATTTGTTTATTGTTTATTTACTTGTTTATTGTATCAATGCAGTGGGGGAAAAAGTTGGTGCATTTGAAAACCTGTTTATCTGAGGTCACTCTGTGATCATCACAAAGGCCCAGTCAATTAGCGGTCTGTACTTTTTGGCTGAGGGTTTCTTTGAACTCAGTCCAGAGGAGAAGACTGTGTGTTTTCCCTAATGTGAGGAGTTTGCTTCTATAGTGAGGTAACTATTAAAAAATGATGTACATCAGTACCGTGGCGTCGCTAAGGCATCTGCTACTCGGGGTAAAAGATGATTTTGTAGCCCTTCCCCATGATGAAATCAAATGTAATTAAATGAATAATTTTTTCCCTGGTTAATTGTTTTCTGGTTAATTGTTTTCTGGTTAACTTCACAATTGTTTCGTTGCCAGCGCAATCCTGATGCAACGCTTTTGCTTTGGCACTACGTTGTTAGTGCCTACGTGGCGGGGGGGCGAGAGGCACCCCTGTGTTGGTGCTAAGGCTCCTAGGCCCCGCCGTTAGCTCTAGCGCAGGCCTGGGAGTGCAGCTGGCAAGTCGCCCATGTGCCAGCTGAACTCAGCTGGCGCAGGGGCGGCTCTGGGTAGGAGGGAGGGCGGAGGTGGGGTGGGTGGGCAGAACTGGGAGGAGGGTGGGCAGGCCAGCCCAGCCCGAGGTGAAGGGTGGGGGTGGGACGCGGCTGTTAGGCCACATCCGAGGTCTCATCCCCAGGCTGCGGGGCTCCAATTTGGGCCGCACAGACTCCTCAGTTCTGTGCCCGCAATTTCGCAGGCGGAGATCCGAGGAGTACATCAGGGAGGCTGGTGTAAGGGCATGAATGTGCCCTTGCGCCAGGGAGGCTCCAGTCTCCTTGCACGCTGCACTGGATACAGCAGAGGCCTGCCTGCCTGCCTGCTCCAGTGCAGGACTGGATTGCGCTCTGGATCAAAAGTTTCCAGAATGTTTGAGAGAATACAGATTTTCCAACATGGTTTGTTTCATTGCATTCTGCATTAAATGATATACAACATGTTATTATTTGTATGCACCAAGGTTTTCACTATTTTGGCCACTAGCGTCAAGTTCAGCTTGTTGCCTCTTAAAGCATTTTCTGGAAGTTGTGTGCCTGGCCCACCCATTTATGCTGTCATCTGCCCTTCTTCCAAGTTGCTCAGGGTTGCCTGCATGGTTCTCCTATCCTCCCACCTGATGGGAGAACCTACTTCTAGGTTTTTCTTGAGCCACTAGGCTTATTTATAGCAGCCTGCACTTGCTATGTCACATGATTGCCATCTTAGGGTTAGGAGGATAATTCATGAAGACAACAATGCCAGTCACTTGATGCCACTTTACTGTTCCGATTCTGCCACTGTGGCTTCACAGCGGATAATTGTGTAGCTAGCCTCCACAAAGTCTCCCTGTGAACATGCTTGGTAGCATGTTGCTAGCATCCCTGCCTGGATGGGTTTGTGTGTACATTTTGTTCATTGAACTATAATGCCTGTATAAATGTATTTTTGAAGAGGGATCTAAGGCAGTGATTCCCAAACTGTGGGTTAGGACCAGTGGTGTCATTCAAATGATTTAGGAACAGGAACTCACTTTTGATTGGCACTTATTGGGAACCCGGAACCAGCCACGGAGCCCATTAGGATCCGGAATGCCCGTTCTGGTCCGTTCCCCCTGAATGACATCACTGCCTTTGCCCCCCCCCAGGAATCCGAAGTCGCTCCATTTAACCCTCTGAGTGCCGGCCGACCAAGAAGAAAAGCTCTTTGCAGAGGAATTGGGAGGGGGGAGGAGGGAGAGTGAAGTGGGCGGAGTCAGCCCTAATTTTAACTAGTGGAACTGAGTTCCCCCGCGTTCCCCCTGCCTGACATCACTGGTTAGGACCCATCAGTGGGTCATGAGCCAATTTCAGGTGGGTCACGAAGCACCTAGAACAGCCATATAGAAAATATGGGAATATGGGATGCTAGAAAGGGAGAGATCTGTAGTTGTTTTGCTTATGTCAAGGTTGTAAATAGGCTTTTTTTCTTTCTGATTCAGTTTGCTATTGGAAAATGGCTGAGAAATAACCCACCTCGCTGCTGCCTTCTCAGGAAAGCAGCAGGCTCTGGTGTCACAATGATGGTGCTTCCAGCCATTACATAACTTCCAGTGGGTCCTGGATAGATGGTCATTCTAAAAAGTGGGTCCCAGTGCTAAAATGTTTGAGAACCACTGATCTAAGGTATTTGAGTGCCTCCATCAGCAAATCCAAATGGCTTTCCCAAGGTGTGAGGGTAAATTGCATTATAAATCAATTTATTTGATTAAAGTATATTCTAGCCTTCTCCTATAATGAAATAAATTGATTTATGGATCAACAAATTGATTCTTCTTCTACAGGGTTCGTCCCTTCTTCTACAGGGACATGGTGGTGCTGTGGGTAAAACCGCTGAGCTGAGCTTGTTGATTGGAAGGTTGGCAGTTCACGGCCATGCAATGGAGTGAGCTCCCATCACTTGTCCCAGCTCCTGCCAACCTAGCAGTTCGAAAGTACATAAAAATGTGCATAGATAAATATGTACCACTTCGGTGGGAAGGTTACAGCTTTCTGTGTGCTATGGCATATAGTCATGCCAGTCACATGACCATGGAAGCTTTTCCTTGAACAAACGCCGGCTCTTCGGCTTAGAAACGGAGATGAGCACTGCCCCCTACAGTCAGTCACGACTAGACCATTCAGTGGTGGGGAAATTTAAAAAAAAAATCTTTTTTTTAACCCTTCTTCTAAAGAGCTTGAGGCAGTGTATAACGCTCTTTCCCCTCCATCATTTATCATTTATTATATTAGAGGCACTTTTTCAAGTGGTGTCCTCTTATATTTAGCAGGGGAAGAGCAATTGTCCCTCTTCACCCCAGCACAGTGTCTTTCTCGTGGCTGTTGCTGGTGGTGTTCTCCATTCTTTTAGATTGTGAGCCCTTTTGGGACAGGGAGCCATTTAACTTTATTATTACTATTTGCCTGTAAACCGCTTTGTGAACTTTGTGTTGAAAAGCGGTATATAAATACTAGTGATTGATTGATTGATATTTATCATAACTCAAAGACGTGGCTTAGCGGAGACTGGCTGTAATGGATAGGCTATACTGGCTGTAATGGATTACCAGATACAAACTGGGACAGAGTCCCTGTATCTTTAACTATTGCACAGAAGAGGGAATTTTGACAGGTGCAGCTTTTGAAACCCCTCCATGATGAGCTGCACCTGCCCAAATTCCCTCTCCTATACGACGGTTAAAGATATAGGCACTCTGTCCCAGTTTGTATCTGGTAACCCTAGTAATGGACATAGCTTGTGGTGTCAGCAGTGCCCTCCCTGCTGATTCCGGAGCACACAGGGTTAACCCTAGAACGCCTGCTGGCTTCAGGAGCACAGCTGTAGCCTAGGCAGGCTAATGAGGGCTAGTTAGAGGCAGAAGTGCTGAGTCACTCAGCAGGTGCTGACTAATTGCACAAAGAGTGACTTAGGCAGATGGGTGTGGCTGATTAGTTATAGCCTGCCCAGCAACAGTCTCTGATAGGCCTGCAGATGTATAAATATAGAGGCAGGAGCAGCATACCAGTGTGGTAGGAGCAAAGTTTGATGTAAATGGAGTTGGAGAGAACCAACTGACAAACCTGTATATGACCAATGTGCATGGACTATGAGCTTGGATTCTGATTTTGCTTGGTGCGACCTGGACCTGGACTGATCTGGCATACATACTGATCTTTGGACTGGCCTTTGGACTATGGAACTTGGATCATGGACTAACTGAATTTTGGACTCTCATTCTGACTTGGACTTTCTGGCTCGGGACTAATGTTGATTGGGATGGCTGCTGTGCTCAAAGAGGTAAGGGCCAGTCCTGTTCCCTCCACTACTGCACCACGGCTGCTTAAAGGGGAAACTAGTCAGCCTAGTGTGGGCATCAGGGCCCTTAGGGAGGCCCAGCAGGGAGTTTCTGGCAGAACACTGGCCCAAAATCACATGGCTAGAAAGCTTCGTACGGAGTGGGAAATGTAAACCTCTAACTACAGAACCTTGAAAACTAATTAAATCCTATTCCTCCAAATTAGTTTGTGAGCACCAGGTGTTAAGCAGCCATAATTTATATACTATACATTTAAAACAAAGTAGAACCCGGTGCAAAGCACCAAGTCATTACTGAGTGATGGGGGTGATGGCACATTGTGACCTTTAATAGGCAGATGTGCAGCGCAATCCTAACCAGTGCTGGAACAGGCAGGCTGCTGGCCTGGGCTGTATCAAATGCAGGTTTGCTGCCTCAGGAGCTCACTGGGGGGCAAGGGGACATTTGTCCCCTTACCGCAGGATAAGCCCCAGCTGCCCTGATTGGCCTGCTTGGATCTGTGCCTGTGGTCTAGCTATCCCTGGGCTGCCCTGCCAAAGGGAATGACCTTCCCCTGCCCCATCCTGCCCACCTTTCCCCTGGCCCAGAAAAACCCCTGTGCTAGCTGAACTCTGCCAGCGCAGGAGCAGCTTACCTGCCACATGCTCCAGCGCAACTGTCGACACAAGTGCTTGTGTTGACACAGCATTCCTTGCGCTGGCATGAAAGTGTCTTATGGCACTTTCACGACAACGTTGAGCCGACGCAACACACATGCGTCGGCCCAAGAGCGCTCTGGGATTCACCCTTAGTTGTAAGGGATGGTTTGCCATTGCCTTCCCCCAGTCATCTGACTTTACCCCCAGCAAGCCGGGTACTCATTTTACTGACCTTGGAAAGAGGGAAGGCCGAGTCAATCCTGAGCTAGCTAGACTTCCTGACTTCCCAGGGATCAAACTCAAGACTTGGGGAGAACTTTTGACTGCAATACTGCAGCCTACCGCTCTGCACCACAGAAGGTTCTTACGTTTTTAAAAAAATAAAAACATTTAAATTAGAAAGCAATAAATATAGGGTTAAAATCCATTACCACTGGGCGTGATGGTTTTCCTAAACCATAGAAATGAAAGATCTATAAAAAGGGATAATGTATTCTTGCTTGCCACCCCTATCAGCAATTTGCTCTAATTTTAAATGGTTTTAATTATGAAGGCTCCACAATTTCCTCAGGGTCATGATTACCATGTGCTTCCTCACAATGAGATGCGCCCCAATCTTTCTCTTCTTGCTATTCCTTTTAATTGGAAATTCCTCTGTATTCTTCCTTCAGCCTTTAGAAGACAGCCAGGGGCCTGTTATATTAATAGCTCCAGCATGACTCAGAATTGGTAACTCAAATCGCTCTAGCTGCTTTTGTACTGAACTGCGTTTCTCCTGCTTATACTGTGGCTTTAAGGGTACTTTGTCCAAAACCAAATGAAAACAAAAGGAAAAACTTGGCTTCCCTCCGTAAGCTGCATCACTGCAGTTGCTACCCTTGGGAAGAAAAAAATAATACACAAAGGACAACATTCAACACCACTTGTATAAGGAGTTTGAATTTCTCTGGTTCACAGGAACTTTAGGTGGCAGGGAAAAAGGACTGGAATAAAAAAAGAACATAGTAGGTTTGTTGCATATAGTAACAACCCTGGCTGTGCTTAACCCTAGAACAGTATTTCTCAAACTGAGTCGGGACCCACTTTGTGGGTCATGACCTGATGTCAGCTGGATTGTGGATCGCTGGGAGCAGCCATCTTGGAAGCTGCATTCTTACTCTTATTCCTTTGATGAGTGTTAACAGTTTGAATTTCCAAGTGAATTTTTTTTAAATTTTGTTTTTAGTTCAGTTCTTTTACATAAACAATATGTAATATTTTGTCCTAATCTTGCTTTCTGTCAGGGCTGTTCCATAGTTATGTCACAATGGCAGCAATTCTGGCTTGATGTCACTTCTGGCCATGACATCACTTCCAGGTTAATGATGTCACTTCCGGTGGGTCCTGACATGAGTGCCTTGGAATTAGGCATTCTTGGCTGGGTTTTAGATAAATCATTTCTTGCCTGGAATTAATTCTGGAAGTTGGATTATTAGCCACATTCCATGTGTTTTTGACACATTCCATGGTTCTTTGAGACATGTCAGATGTTACGAGCGATATTTTGAAATCACCATTTAGTGCCTGAAATGGGTCCTTGATTCTTCAAGGGCATGGTACAGTCTTGCATTTTACACACATAGTGGTGTGGTGGGTGGCAGTCTGGTGGTTGGGAATGTCTTGAAAGTTTTCAGACTCATTTACTTCCTGAAATGAGCCCCAGCAATCTGCCAGGGCTACGCAGCCCTGTATTTAATGTCATCTAGCTCTATGTTGAATACTATGTTGGAATGTGGCAGAACCAGGTGTTCTGGGCTTTTTCTTTGGTGAACTATAGGTTCTGGTGCATAATTTTTTAACAGAATTTAGTAATGCTGTTTTCTTCAGATATTGTTGTAAAGGATCTCTCACTCATCCCACTATTTGTGGCAACAGGATTATTGTTGGGACCCATTCTATGCCACCATTTACACTTCCCATAAGATGTGTGTGAGTTGAAATACTGTTCTGCTTTAACCTCTGGTCTAACGTGGCCAACCTAGAAACAGTTAAGAACATAAGAGCCCCATTGGATCAGGCCAAAGGCCCATCTAGTCCAGCTTCCTGTATCTCACAGTGGCCCACCAGATGCCTCAGAGAACACACAAGACAACAAGATGCCTGCATCTCATTGCCACTCCCCTGCGTCTGGCATTCTGAGGTAGTTTATTTCTAAAGTATGGAAGTTGCACAACCCATCATGGCCTGTATCCTGTGATGGACTCTTTCTCCAGAATTCTGTCTAGTCCCCCTTTAAAGGCACTTAGGTCTAATGCCATCACCACCTCCTGTGGGAAGGAGTTCCGCAGATGAATTACCTGCCAGGTAAAAAAAGTATTTCCTTTTATCTGTTCGCACTCTCCCACCACTCAATTTTAGTGGATGTCCCCTGGGTTCTGGTATTGTGAGAGAGGGAAAAGAACCTCCCTCTGTCCACTTTGTCCATCCCATGCAGAATTGTACTTCTACAAATATACACTGACCTCCCCCTTCCATTCTAATCTGTCTTCTTGTGTGTAAAGCTGTATCTCATTGTGGTTTTATCTAATATAACTTTGTAGCTTAAGCCTAGGATGGCATTCCTTCATGCATGAGAGAGATTGTTTTGATAATGGGTACTTGCCATTGCCTGTGTTTCACTTGAATGGCTAGGAAGGATTTGTGTGTCTCTTGTAGCATCTCTCCTGTCATTCACAGTCAGAGGATTTGCAGATCAAGCAGCTATTTACATACTTGCATAACGTGTCACATCAGCCCAAAGGAGTTGTTCATGAATATGGTTGTTCACCTTATGTGCACACGTTTTAAGCCTCCTTGAATGATTTTATACATTTATGAGTCATCACTCT
>JAJKFI010000030.1:12588940-12604361 GCA_029204185.1 Lerista edwardsae
ACTCTACAGTATCTTCAAGGCAATGCACAAAATAAGAATATTTCACAACAATGAAAATGTTAAAACAAACAAAAAAGCAATCAATGTGGCAGTGATAAACAATGAAACGGGATGAGCATGGAACAATAGCAGCAGCAGTGAGAAACCAACTGATCAATTTAACATCTGCACAGAAAAACTATTATTCAGTTTTCTCTAATATTCTGGCTGACTCATGAGCGAGCAAGTAAGGTAGCAATCCTATACACCCTGTCCTGCGAGGAAGCCTCATTTAACACAATGGAACTTATTTCCGAGAAGACATGTACAAGATTGTGCTACAATGCATTTGTAACAGGATTGGAGAGTTCTCCATTTCTGAGAAAGAACAAATACAGACTACAGGGGTCTGTAGGCTTACTTGGTAGTAGATTCCCATGAACAAAGCAGAACTTACTTCTGTATAAATGTGCGCAGGCTCAGGTTGCAAGAATCTATCAAAGAGACTATTGTGTCAGCTGGAAGAAAGCTTTTACACTGCCTACATTTAAGATTGAGGCTGCAATCCTATTCACACTTTCCTGGGAGCCAGCCCAATTGAACTCAGTGGGACTTACTTTTGAGTAGACATGCATAAGGCTTGAGCTGTTAAATCTACTGAGGACAGGGGACAAAGAAGACCCACACTGTTAAGCTAGATTTAGGCGGGAATCCTATACACACTTACCTGGGAGTAAGTCCCACTGAACTGAATGGAACTTACTTTTGAGTAGACACAATAGGCTTGCTGAGTTAGAAGTGCAATTGGGACCACTTGTTACTTTGACACATCGCTACTATGGCTGTTCAGTGGTGTATTGGTTCTGAAGTCATTCTACACAGTAACTTCATTTTCACATCCAGTATAGAAAAATACCAATGTGCAGAAAGTGGGTGAACATAAAAAGGTTTGTATGCTAATGGTGTGGCCTCTCATAGGTTTCACAGCCCATCAGTTTTAGAACACTATAATTCAAAACTGGATCGTGTGTGACATCATGCAGTCCGATCCTAACCACATTTATTCAGAAGTTAATTGAATTTTCTGGGGCTATCTCCCTCATAGGGCTCTCTTTACATAAACATGCAAACAGAGTTTCGTTTATTATTTATTTGATCTTTGTCATCAAAAAGTTCACAAGGCAGTTTATATAGCCACTGCAAGGAAAAACAACACTTGTCCTGTGTTGCCCTGTCCCAAAAGGGCTCCCAGTATAAAAGACCAGCAACAGCCACTGGAAAAGATGCTATGCTGGATTGAAAAGGGATTGTTGCTCTTTTCCTGCTATTTATGAGTCACCACTCAAAAGGTGCCCTGTCACCCTATCCTTACTCAAGATTACAGGTAGATTATCCCTTATACAGATTATTAGAAATCCAGACTATTCTGAAATCTCTGTCCAATTTTTTTTTTTTACTTTCTGTAGAAAGAATATCTTGGGCTCATTCCCTCGTACTGTAAATTCTATTCTCTGCTCAGTGGTGTGTGCCTATACGGATACTGTTGAAAAATGTCAGAGGCCAGCAGACACTCAAATAGGTAACAGTGAAAAGAGCAAGAGGAAGACCTTCTCAATTCGAAATCCAGAGACCTCTTCCCGTCCCAAGCAGTCCAGACAGGGGCGTAACTAGGGTGTGGCAGGGGGTGGCATGAGCCATGGGCGCCATCTTGCAGGGGGCGCCGTTCGCATGGCACCCGCCCCCCAAAATGGCACCCATGGCCCGCCCGCTCCCTGCGCCGCATTCTCCTCGCTCCGGCTGGCCTTAAAGAGCCAGCTGGAGCGAGGAGAACGCGCTGCCACCTGGCACCCCCTCCCGCTTCTCAAGGGGGCGGGGCGCTGGGCGGCGCTGCGTTCTGTTTGCTCCTGCCAGCCCTTTAAGGCCGGCACGAGTGAACAGAAAGAACGCGGCGCCCCAGCCGCGTTCTATTCGCTCGTGCCGGCCCTTTAAGGCCGGAACGAGCAAATAGAACGCAGCTGGGGTGCCGCATTCTGTTTGCTGCCGCCGGCCCTTTAAGGCCAACGGCAGCGAACAGAACACGGCGCCCCCGCCGCGTTATGTTCGCTGCCGCTGGCCTTAAAGGGCTGGCGGCAGCAAACAGAACGCGCCTCTTAGAAGGGGCGTGGCGCTATGTCATGACGTCACGATGTGACATCATGAAGTTGCGTGCCCCTAGGGGCACATTTTCATTGGGCGCCATGGGCGCCCTTTCAAATAGATTCGCCCCTGAGTCCAGATAAGGATAAACAACCTGTATTTTGTTTTCCCTTACTTGCTGTCAACAGTGCAGCTCTATACATGTTGATGAACTCGGAGCAAATCCCACTGTGTGACTTGGCCGGGATTAAATCCCCTTGAAAGCTTCTGAGTTTGCTTTTGAGTATACATGCTTAGAGATTGCAGTGTTGGCCCCACTGCATAAAGGGGGACATGATCCCAAGTAAATAAGATGCGCAGCCTTGCAGCTCGACGACCCCATCCACAGCTACTCAACAAAAATCTAACTTATTTCAATGGGATGCACTGAATTCCATTGGACCGCAGCCTGAATGCGGACGGCGCTCTCCGCGCCTTCGCTCTTGCCAGCCACCTCCTCCTCCGTTGCCCGGCGATCGCCCACCGCCCTCTCACTCACGTGACCTCCAGTCTTCGCCCCTCCACATCGACCTTCTTTCCCACCGGCCAGCCTCCCTCCCGCCCGGGCAAGCACGGGCCGCGGCTTCAAACGGCCTGAACACGCATGCTCGCGCCCGCAGCGCGCATGGCCAGTGAGACGACAGAGGCGCCAAGAACTCTGATAGGGAGGAAAATCTCAACGGCGGCCGCCATATTGCGGACCTGTCAGCGGACGCGGCGCTGCTGCTGCTTCGCGCGGCTCCTGCAGACGGGCTACGAGCGGCAGCCGCGGCACCAGCGAGTCCTGAGGAGCGGAGCGAGAGTGCGCCGCGCTTGGAGCGGCCCCGCAGCGCCTCCTGGCCGGCTGCGCCGTCGTCGTCGTCGTCCGGCTCCCGCGCCTCTCGGCTGGACCCAAGCCGGCTGCCGCGGGACGGGAAGGCGAGCGCGGGCAAGAGCGCGCCGCCCCCGGGCGCCCGAGCCCCGCCAGGTGAGGGGAGCGGTGAGGAGCGCCGACGCTTCTTCCAGGCCGCGGCTCGCCCGCGCGTCCTTCGTGCAGCCCCGGGATGAGCTGCTAGGAGCCGCTGCGCAAGCGGAGGGCGCCCTGGCTGCTGCTGCTGCTGCTGCTCGCGGCTTCGTCTGGTACGTGGAAGGGAAGCGGCCCGCTCCCTTCGCCCACCGCTGCTCGCCCGCGCGCCCTCCCTCCTCCCAGGGACCCCGTCCCTTCCCTTCCCTCCCCCGCCTTGAGCGTCGGGCAGAAGAAGGGGCTGGTGCTAGCGGGTTGCTGATCCGGGCAGTCGACGGCACGGAAGATCAGTGGCGTTCCTATAGGGGGAGGCAAATGCCTGAGCTCCTGCAAAACGTAAAGCAGGAGAGCCGCGAATGGCTGTGAAGGCGAAGGGGAGGGGCCGCTTTACCCAGGAGTTCAGTCTTCCCGCTCCGGAACACCACAGGCAAAAGGGTGTGTGTGTGTGTGTGTGTGTGTGTGTGTGTGTGTGTGTGTGTGTGTAAAATCTATGGTAGTAGAATGTAGGTTAAGTCCTAATGTTTACATTTCTTCCTGCCCCCATTCCTCCCCCCCCCAAAAAAAAACTCCATCAAGAACCTTAAGGAGTCTTGTGGCGCAGTTAGAGTTAACAAACTTGTGGAAGCACAAGCTTTTATAGAATAGAGCCCCAGTACTTGATCCTCTTGATCCTCTTGGATTCCTTTATTGTCAAAGTGGAAAGAACGGGAGGGGCTTCTCGGCTGCCCTCTTGAACACGTCTGCTCGGAACTAAAAGGTTAGCCGTATTGATCTGTGGCAGCAAGAATAATACAGTCTTGTGGCACCAAAAAGACAGACATGCTTCTTGTGTGGATGAGTGTCCACTTAGCAGTCTGTCTCTTCCCCCCCTCCTTTCCCCTCCCCAATGGAATTGATTGCCTGCCAAGTATTTAGCGTTGGTGACCAACAACCTACATGATCTCTTGGAAGTAAGTTCCATCAAGTATATGTGGATAAGATCAAGCTGGGTTTGTAAGAAGGCTTATGTAAACTATATCAAACTCAGTGGGGCTTGCTTCTGAGTAGGCAGACATAGGATGCCTCGCAAACATAGTATGCTAAGCATCCCTGCCTGGAAAGAAACTCTGTTTGAATTAATGGTGGGTGTGGTGTTAAGCAAACTGTTCTCCAAGGTTTATAGTACTTGTTATTTTGCCTCCCTCAGACTGTGTAATATAACATTGTTGCTGTTGAAGCTGGGAAAAGAAGGGACTGAACCAAAAGTCTTGGTAATGCAGTTTTGGATACTTGTTGCAAATGGAGACAGTATTGTACATTAATACACACTTTCTCCTGTTGGTAGCTGCCAAACATCTATCCAACTTCCTATCCTTTGCTTTCCAAAGAGGAGGGGAGGGAGAAAGTAAATCTAGAGACGCTGCTAGCTACTGGAGGAGGGCGTACCTGTAGGCACATTGGAGTCAGAAATAGGTCTTCAAGCTTCATATAGCTTTTCACACTGTATTATTTTTATTTTGCTGGGCTGAAACTTGGATTCTAGAAGAAAACAGCAGAGTCCCTTAGTTTGAAATCTGTTGTGTTGAGTAAATAGGAAAATCTGGGGTGTTTAGTTAGTGGTGACTTGTGTACTAATACTGTGGGGTGAGGTGAATGTGTGTGGTGTGTTTGACAAGTCAGGTCTTTTGTGCTGTTTTGCAGACCACAACATAAGTAAACAGAATTTCAGCCCTATCATGTGTGCATGATGAAAGCACTGCAAATGGACAAATAATAAGGAATGACCTCATATGAAACAGAATGTGAATGTGGTGCTGTCTATTGTTGAAAACAAATCTACATTTTAGTGGAGTTAAATACATGTATTTACATAATTAGCACAACATCTGAATAGAACTATTGTAAACAATTTGAGTCAGTGCATTATGCAAATCTTCTTACTAGCTGTAAGTTTCTAAATAAACTTAAAAGTTAAGACTTGTAGATTTTGTCTTTAATTCTGCAGGCAGGCTGCTTAAGTTCTTTGACTTTAGTCTCTATGCATGCAGGATTTCAGTGTTAATTCCCTTGTTTTAAAGGGTTCTATTCAGTGATGTCATGCACCCACTACGCACCACTACGCAAGTACCGGTTTCTAGAAGTTGAGCTGGCCTAAATCATTATTTGTTTGGCATTTGGACAAGTGCCAATCAAAAGTGAGTACGGTTTCTAAATCATTTGGATGACACCACTGGTTCTATTGGATCAGGCCAAGAATCCTGTTTCCAGCCAGATGCATTCACTTACGACTGATTGGCCCCAGCATCTGAACTTTTTAAAGCTAGTTGATAAACCTATCTTCTCTGAATAGTCAGCCTCTTTTGAAAACTTATTACTGTACATCTTGGCATAGTTAGTATATACTGATTATACATTGCGTGAAGTTCTTCTGTTTTTCTATCTTGAATCCATTGCCTATCAATTTCATTGAATGAAAGCAAATTCTAGTATTATATGAAGACATATGATACTGATACCTAATGAGCTATAACAGAGGTCTCCAAACCTTTTAGCCGGAGGGCTGCATCGAGTATCTGGCAGGGGGTCAAGAGTCAAAAAAATAAAATATAATTTTACTAGAGACAGAACATAGATGAATGAATGAACTCAGAGTTACAGGACTCCTCTAAGCACCAACACACCACAGAAATATATCACACACTTTTAATGGACTCCCATTCCCTCACCCCACAATTCTTGGGGCCAGTATGGCTCCTTGGCTCCCTCTGCACAAATGGGAGCACAACTTGTGGGGTGCAGCCCATACAAGGTCAGGAGGCCACAGGCTCATAGGGTACCACAGGCTTGCTGTAGGCTCTCCAAGGGCTGCATCTGGCTTCTGGGCCAGAGTTTGGAAACCCCTGATCTATTCCATTCTGTAGGAGATCCATTCCTATAAGATGGGGAATTTGTCCCTTGCTATCATTGTAGAATTGAAACTTTCATTGAAAACATTACAGTGCCAAGCTTTCTTCCCCAGATAGCCCATATATGTGGGTAAGTTTTTTTTGTCCCAGTGTTTCTTAAAGGTAAAGGTTTCCCAATGACCGAATGGTCTAGTTGTGACCAACTGTAGGGGGTGATGCTCATCTCTGTTTCTAAGCCAAAGAGTTGGCGTTTGTCCGAGGACAAGCTTCCATGGTCATGTGGCCGGCATGACTAAACGCTGAGGTGCACGGAATGCTGCTACCTTCCCACCGAAGTGGTCCCTATTTATCTACTTTCATTTTTAGATGCTTTCAAACTGCTAGGTTGGCAGGAGCTGGGACAAGCAACAGGAGCTCACTCTGTTGCATGGTCTTGAATTCCCAACCTTCCAGTCAGAAAGCCCAGCAGCAGCGGTTTAACTCGTAGTGCTACCACGTCCCTTCTCAGTGTTCCTTATTTTGCATTTAACTTATGTTGAACCTCATTTGCCATTTTGTTGCCCACTAATCTAGATCCTTTTGGACCTCTTCAAAGTCTGCCTCAGTTTTTAGTTTCTTGATTAATTTGGTGCTTCTTGCAAATTGGCAAATTCCTTACTACTGAAATCTGGCTCTGGATAAGCACTGGTAATGAATAAACTTAACGGCACCAGTTCAGTACAGATCCTCGGACTCATTGTAATAACTGTGTTCACTCCCACCCTGTGCTTCCCATTCTTTAACCATTTAATGAGCAATAAGACCACTTGTCTTCTTATTCCATAACTATGATGTTTACTCAGGAGCCTTTACTGAGGGAAAATCAAAACCTATTCGGAAGTCCAAGTATAGAATGTCTACATATCAACACTTCAGAAGAATTTTAAACATTTTAATGAGGTAGGGCTTCCCCTTTTCCCAAAGAAGCCATGCTGTTTAATACTGTCTACAAAACGCACCGCAAAAGTGTAGTACATTTGACTCTTACTGCATGTTGTATGTAGCAATATGTATCCAAGCGGTTATGTAGTTCTGTAGAATAATGTAGTATTTTAACTTTTATTGGAAAAAGGTATGCAGGCATCTTAAAAATTGATGTAAAAGTCTTCAAATTTATAGTTTTAAAAATTTGTTTTTCAGCCCTGTTTAGAATTGGTGCAGGGGAATTTGAAATACTTTACCAGCATAGCTTTAAGAGAATGTGGTTTGGATTACTTCAGCGTTTGGAATTAAAAAAAAAAAGACACTGTCACTGAATGTCTTTATGTGCTTGACTTTTTATCCATAAACTGATTTTCTGTTTTTGCTATGTCTCAGTGATTTTGAAAATTTTGAAAATCCATTTGTGTAGTACTTTGACGTAAACTACCATATTTGGTAGTTTGGTAAACGTACACCAGAAGTAAGAACAAATTTGAGTGTTGACACAGTATTGTTGCTTTTTCATTGTTACAATTTATATAGTACAGGCATGCTCAGGTATCCGTTGGGGTTCTGTACTGTGCCCCCTGGTGGATAACTGAAAGCGTGGATACTGGGGATGCCTTTTTAAAGATAGGGGAACACCAGTGGTTTTGCTTCAAAAAGGTAAAAAAGATTTGTTTAATGTTTCCCTATCTTTTAAATAGATGCCCCAATATCCGTGGATAACTGAAACTGTGGATACTGAATCATGGATACTGGCGCACACTTGTAGTTCAACTTTTGGTGAAGGAAATTCAGCTGTTGAAGGCATCAGGTTTTGGGATACATATGATAGTTTTAACTGAGTTAATTATCTGTTACACGAAGCGAAGATTTCTAACTGCTACATAGATGTAAAAATGGCAATAGAAGTTGAGCCTGTAGATTCTTGAGACACATTTTGGAAATTTCCACAGTTTGTGGAATCTCATAAATACTTTGTGTACTGTATGTCCTACACTAGTGGTTCCCACAGTATGGGTCTGTGGCAAACGACCAAAGCCCCACTTTTTTGGTGGTTTGCAAAACTGACCGACCAGGGGTCTCCAAACGCCAGCCCAGGGGACAGGTGCAACCCTCAGAGAGCCCCTACCCAGCCTGCAGCAACCCTCTGGTCCCCAATGAGCCTCCTGCCTTCTTGACCTTGTTGGCATGAGCTGTACCCTCCAAGCTGTGCTCTGGTTGTGTGCAGAGAGTAATTCTGTGGGCCAAGGAAGCCACATGGAGCCTCCTTGGCCCTCAGAATGCCTCAGGGAGGCTGAAAATTGTCACTTCCTGGTTTCCCCAAAGAACCGGAAGTAATGCTTTTAGGCCCTCTGAAGGAGGCCATCCTGGCCCTCAGAACATACTCTGCGTGTTTCCTTTCTTGTGATCTGCTGGAACTTTGAGTCCATTCATTAATTTATCTAAGTTCCATCTCTAATGTATTTATTTAAATTGCATATTTATATATTTTTTACCCTCGACACCATGCTAGATATTGGATGCAGCCCTCTGGCTAAAATGTTTGGAGACCCTTGTATTAAGACTATGTGCGTCAAAGAAATGACCTGCTATTTGGGGGAGGAGCACCATTATATCCACAGAGGCTAGAGTGGCTGGTAAACTTTTTAAAGGTAATGTTAAAAAGTTTGGGAATAGAACCACTGTCCTTGGTCACTGTCCTTGCTTAACTCTTAAGATCTTGGATAGATAGCTTATTTCTGCCATACATTGACTGACATTGGAAGTCAGTAACTCTACTGGAAACATCAACTTTCTGAGGTAGAGTCTTCCATCTCTGCTATCCACGATAACTGGGTTGCTTGTGAAAGCAAGCACTTCCCATCTCTTCCAGGTTTCCATCTGGGGCTTCTGCTGCCCTCTTGGCAGTTTTTTCCCTTACTCATCTTCTCTGTGAAGTTGAGAGTCTTCAGAAATCCCTGCTGCTGGACTAATGTTGTCTTCATTGGTGCTCTTCCACAGGCTTTTGAAGGCAGTGCTACAAGCTGTGCAAGCCTCCTGGGAGCTTGCTCTGATACTGCATATATTGCCTAACCACAGCAATGCTTGGGGAGACATTGAAGTGTACCCACATGAGTACTTAAGTGTCTATTTCTAGGATCGTTGACCATTGGCTTGGAATGTACTGCAAAGGAAGGTTGACATTTAAGAGGCTAAGGAGGCAAGGATCAGAAGTAATTAAACAAAGCAGTAGTATTTATTGGGGAGGAATTGCAGTTTGAGATAGGGGAAGCAAAAGTGGAAATACAGCAAAATATGCATTTCAGTATGGGAGTAATGATATCTGTAACAACCCCAATACAAAGGTTTGTGTTCAGTAGAATTGTCTATGGGGTGGTATCTGGATCAAGACATCTGCTAACTGGACAAGAGGCACTTTTTCCAGTGGTGCTCCTCTTATAGAGTAACTGTCCCTCTTCACCCCTGCGCAGTCTTTCTAGTGGCTGTTGCTGGCGGTCTGCCTTTTTTTTAGATTGTGAGCCCTTTTGGGACAGGGAGCCATTTAACTTTATTATTACTATTTGCCTGTAAACCACTTTGTGAACTTCATGTTGAAAAGTGGTATATAAGTACCTGTTGGTTGGTGGTTGGTTGGTACTATGCCTTTCATATGGGTTCTGTTTCCAGTGAGGGAAGGAATAAAGACCCTGTGGGAGAAAGAGGAAAGCTGGTCCAAAGGGTTGGGGGAAGAAATATAAGGTCACAGAGTTGGCCGAGGAGGAAAAGAAAAAAATGGAGCAAGAAATGGACTTGAAACAGAAGAAAAAATGGAGTGTAACTTTATCCTACGGAAACTCTGAGGAGGGAAAAGGATAAGATCAGGAGCATGGAATGAAATGGGAGAGATGGTATGTGCTAAGGCAATGTTATTCAAACTTGGTCTGTCAAGTCCTGATGTCAGGTGGGTTGTGGAAAGCTGGGAGCAGCCATCTTGGAAACTGCAGACCTTACTCTTGCTATATTCCTTTTGTGAGTGTTAACAGTTTGAATTTTCAAGTGAGGGTTTTTTAAATTCTGTTTTTAGTTCAGTGCCTTTACATCATATTTTGTCCTTGCTTTCTGTCAGGGATGTTTCATGGTTTCAGCACAGTTGCTGCAGTCCAAGAATGCCAATTTGCATTTCAAGAGTGTCATTTTATTATGTCACAATGACAGCATTTCCTGCTTGATGATGTCACTTCTGGCTATGACATCACTTCTGGTGGGTCCCGACACAAGTGCCACTCTAAAAAGTGGATCCCGGTCTAAAAAGTTCGAATACCACTGTGCTATGGTGTAATAAGAGGGAAAAATGTTTTTTAGAATACAGACTCTTGCACAAGGGAGAGACTCCATACACATATGTACCAAAAATCTAGTGCAGACTCTTAGATGCGCTGTCTATCAGCTTGTATCGTCAAATGAGGGCGTTCATTTCTTTTTATCTTGATCACCGATTCCTCAAAGTTTTGAGAAAGGAGCTCAGGAAGTGCTGAGTTTCCTTATTAGTCTTCTCTGAATCATTTAAGAGAGCAGGGCCTGGAGGGAGATCTTGGGCTCCTTACCTGAGCTCAGTAAAAAATAGATTTAAAGGATTAGGGAAGTTGAAAAGGGAGAACACAAGGGCTACATGTAAAAACTCAGAAAGAGAAGGGGTCAACAGCAAAGATCACATCTCCTTAGTTTGCTTGGTTGGTCAAGAAGCTAGAAAGTATGGAAGTGGGGAAGCGGATTGCAAGTCCAAGTGGCGGAGTTCCCTGGAATTACCCAAACCAATTACCCAAACCCAAACCAAACCTAGTTGGAATTATCCAACTAGGATACTAGAAAATGGACTGTATGCTCAAGGAATTTGAGTGGTGACTTATTGGAGGGAGGGGCGGAGAACAGATAATTTTAACATGGTGCTTAGAGTGGGAAACAAATGTATATTCTCAAGTGTTAGAGGGCGAGTGCATCTCTGGGGAGCATCTCTTTGGTCACAGCAAATGGAAAAATAGATAAGGGAAAATCAGGAGAAAGGAGGACAGAAGAAATGAGATGGTCAGGAAGGGTTTTTTTTTTAAATGTCCTGGAGATCTCTGGAAGCAGGCAGGGTGCAAATGCATTAATGCAGTATCACAGCGACTTCACTAACACAACAGAGTTTAGAGTGCAAAGAATCATTTGGATTTCTCTAATCAGGGTATTTATTGCTTTTTTTTTTTACATACAGTTTGGGGTGGTAATAGGCTTTTCTTGGCTTTCTTTGTTCTCAAAAATATGCTTATTTTCTAGGATTTGGTTAGTGGTTTTTGTGCAGCATTGGAGAAGTAATGCATGTCTCTGCCTCTCAAAGGGGCTTGATTGCTGAATGGTATAGGCTGGAAAAATGTGAAAGAACCAATATATTTTGGGTACTGTATTATTTTTCGAAGTGAGATTTAAGCATTGACAATGGGATAACTACTTTTTACGTATATTCTTATCAATCAGTGCTATACTTAAATAACCATCACATTATTAAGTAACATAGTTAGTGGTGTTTTTTTTCTGGTGATAACACAGAATGCTAAATAATGAGAATTTTGACTGAAAACAAAATTTCGGTCAAAACGCGAAATAACACAGCTTTTGTTTATTTTTGATGGAGTTTGACACAAATTCAGATCAATTTCACAAAAATAACACCACTTTTGGTTGTTTTTGACACAGTTTTGAGGAATCTACAAATAGTTTTCAGCAAGGGATCAGGAGGAAGAGTGGTAGAAACAGGAGGAAACAAATGTTCATGGTTCACAGTGCATGCTGGGGCAACTTCAATGGAATGTGGAAGTAGTGCCTTCCAAGAAGCAACCAGAGTGCAGCTTGGGAATTTTTATTTCAGGCTGGGGTGTGTGCCAGTGATTGCTTGCCTTTGTAGGACTATTCACCCTTTATTGCGCTGTTTGTACAATTTGCAATAAAAATTTGGATAAAAATACATAACATTGCAATTTGCTATTTTAATCAAGACATTTTGGGAAAAATGTCACCCAAAACCCCCACCCCTAAACATAGTTTAATAACTCCCATAGTTTATTATACCGTATAATAGGATCACGTTATAATTATGCCATTATAATAAAACAATAATAAAGACTCTTTTTAAAAACTTGGTTTAATAAGGATTTGTGTATGAATCACTAAGGCACAAGTACCTTTAGGGCACAATCCTAACCAACTTTCCAGCACTGGAGTAAGGGCAATGCAGCTCTGAGGTAGGGGAACAATTCTCTTACCTTGAGGAGACCTCTGTGACTGCCCCCCCAACTGCAGGATGCAGCACATGCTCCATTGGCACAGCTATTTCAGTGCTGGAAAGTTGGTTAGGATTGCACCCTTAGTGGAGTATCTGTTTAGTGGAAATGAGGTTTCTGGGTTACCTGGCATTGGTAACACTTTTGCTGGCATCCTGTGTTCCTGTTGTAGAGGGGCATGGAGAAGCTGGACCTGAAGAACAAAAACGTGTGGAGGGTATCCATAAATGAGCAGTGTCTGAAAGAACTGGGTTTGTGAAGAAGAGGATGAGAGAAGGCTTGAAGTGTCTAGACATGTTTTCTGGATAATAGGGATTGTTCTCTGGACAGGGCTTAAATGACTATGAATAATTTATTTATTTATTTATTTATTTATTTATTTGATTTGTATCCCGCCTTTCCGCCACAAGGCCCTCAAGGCGGCATTTACAAGGTTAAAAACACAGTAAAAAACAATTAAAAACAGTATTAAAAGACAATAAAAACAATATTAAAAATACAACATACAACAAATTAATCCCTAGGATCATAAAATATATAAAAAGAATGCAAAAAAGCCAGCCAGCCAGCCTGTCAGCAACTAAAAGCCTGCTGAAATAAAAAGGTCTTCAGCCCCCGCCGAAATACCGCCAAGGAGGGAGCAGTTCTTAACTCCAAGGGGAGGGTATTCCAAAGTTGGGGTGCCACCGCCGAGAAGGCTCTCCTACTGGCCGCCACCCCTCTCACCTCTCCTGGTGGCGGCACCGTCAAGAGAGCCCCCCCAGATGACCTCAGAGTACGGGTCGGATTATATGGGAGGAGGCGGTCCCTCAAATACCCTGGGCCCGAGCCGTAAAGGGCTTTAAAGGTCAACACCAGCACTTTGAATTTGGCCCGGAACAGAACCGGCAGCCAGTGTAGTCGCCGAAGCAGTGGCTCGACAGAGTCAAACCGACGTGCCCCAGCAACCACCCGAGCAGCCGCGTTCTGTACTAGTTGTAATTTCCGAACCGTCTTCAAAGGCAGCCCCACGTAGAGCGCATTGCAATAGTCTAATCTAGATGTCACTAGGGCATGGGTCACTGTGGCCAGGTCCGCGCAGCTCAGGTACGGTCGCAGCTGGCGGATCAGCCGAAGCTGAGCAAAGGCTCCCCTGGCCACCGCCGACACCTGAGACTCCAGGTGCAGCTGTGAATCCAGGAGAACCCCCAAGCTGCGGACCTGCTCCTTCAGAGGGAGTGCAACCCCATTCAGAGCAGGGCGATAGTCCAATACCCGAGCTGTGGATTTCCGGACCAAGAGCACCTCTGTCTTATCCGGGTTTAATTTCAGCTTGTTCGCCCTCATCCAGCCCCCAACTGCCTCCAGACAACGATTCAGGACCTCAACTGCCTCCTCAGAATCAGGGGGAAAGGAGAGATAAAGTTGGGTGTCATCAGCATATTGATGGCACCCCACCCCAAACCCCCGGATGACCTCTCCCAGCGGCTTCATGTAGATGTTAAATAGCATGGGGGATAAGATAGACCCTTGCGGCACCCCAAACTTAAGAGGTCGGGGTGCCGAACAAGCGTCCCCCAGCACCACCTTCTGGGATCTGTCAGCCAGGAAGGAGCGGAACCACTGCAAAACAGTGCCTCCAAGCCCCAACCCAGCCAGCCGACCCAGAAGGACACCATGGTCGATGGTGTCGAAGGCCGCTGAGAGGTCCAGCAGGACCAACAGGGACGCACTCCACCTGTCCATTCCTCGGCGTAGGTCATCCACCAAGGCGACCAAGGCAGTCTCTGTCCCAAACCCCGGCCTGAAGCCAGATTGGAATGGGTCCAGATAGTCCGTTTCCTCCAGAACCCTCTGCAGCTGGGACGCCACCACCCGCTCAATCACCTTGCCCAGAAATGGGATATTTGAGACTGGCCGGAAGTTATTTAGATTAGTGGGATCCAGGGAGGGTTTTTTCAGGAGGGGGCGAACTATCGCCCGCTTCAAAGCAGGCGGCAGCACCCCCTCCCTCAAAGATGAATTCACCACCCTCCCTGTCCACTCGGCCAGCCCTCCCCGGGCAGCTCTAATTAGCCATGCTGGGCAAGGGTCGAGCGGGCAAGCAGCAGGTCTCACACTGAGAGAATCCTGTCCACATCCTCAGGTTCTACAAGCTGAAAAGAATCCCAAATTGTAGGATAGACAGGTTCCCCAGGGACATCACTAGAAATGCCCACAGCGGCGTCCAAGTCATGCCGAATCTGATCGACCTTCTCTGCAAAATGGTTTGCAAATTCGTCACAGCGAGCCTCCGTGTGATCCTCCCCTCCAATAGGAGGGGGCAGATGTAGAAGGCTACGGACCACACGAAAAAGCTCAGCTGGACGGTTCTCCGCAGAAGCAATGGTGGCAGAGAAGTGAGCTCTCTTAGCTGCCACCACCGCCCTAGAATATGATCTTAACTGGGCTCTAGCCTGGGTACGGTCAGATTCGGCACGAGTCTTTCGCCACTGACGCTCTAGACGCCTGCCCTGCCGCTTCATCATCCGCAGCTCCTCAGAAAACCAAGGAGCCGCTCTGATTCTGCGATTGGGCAGGGGACGCTCGGGAGCGATCTCATCCAGGGCCCTGGCCACAGAAAGTCGTCTTAATCGTAAAGCATGTGAGGCACTGGAATAGGCTACCTGATTTGCCTAAGGCTCTGAAGTTGTTTGAGAATAGCATTTAGTTTGATTTCCTAAAACCAAAGGAAGCGCTTAAACTGGATGACCTCTCGAAGTCACTTGCACCAGCACATTCAAGGATTTCTATTGCCTGTTCTATTGTTCAGGTAAAATCAAGGCTCCTGTGAGGAAAGAGTGGGTGACTGAAGTTACTTCAGTGTTCTGCATATTTGCATACTCTTGTGTTCTGCTTTTTCACTGGCAACACCAAAGAGGCTTACAAAGGTTTAACAATATTTTTTTCAGAGAGTATGGAACGTTGGTGGCCTGGCAGTTCCAGGCTATTTGGCTGCTCATCTCATATGGGCAGATCAAGCTATGGCCTTGTTGGAAATGCACAAAACAAGATGTCTTGCCATATTCTTAAGGATGTTTGGTTCATAGAAATATGATGCATACAAGCATGAATTTTTATATTCATAATATTTATAT
>JAJKFI010000030.1:12609361-12626429 GCA_029204185.1 Lerista edwardsae
TTTCAATAAAAGGTCCACAAAGTGCTTACATAGCTAAATTATTTCCTGTCCCCAAAGGGCTCACAGTGTTGTGAATTGAAATCCAATAGAGGCTTTACTGTATTTAAAGAACAATATCTTGAGGGCAAGAGGTCTTCTGTCTACAGCAACATATTCCTCATTGTGATAGCCTTAAAAGGCTTAATCATGAAAGGATGGACAGTACTGTTACATTTCACTTTCAGGTTGACTATGTGTTCCAGTATTCAAGAAACTCACATTATGAGTGGAGTCCTAACTTGGGCAGGTACAGGAAGGCCGGCTGGCCTGCGCTGCATCCTAACCAAGTTAGGAGACAGCAGTAACTTAGCTCAGGGCAAGGGGATCAACATCCCCTTCACTTGCAGTGAAGTGGCACAGGCAGTCTGATAGAGCTGCTTGGATCTGCACCCGCGATTCCTAGCCTCCCGCAGCGACACAAATCGGATCCGTGCGTGCTGGGGACGGTGCTTTGAATGTGGCCTGATAGGCGCATCCGAGCTCCGCCATCCCCCCCCCCCAAGAAATGGGCCCCTGTTGGCTGAACTCTGCCAGTGCAGGACAAACTTATCCGAGCATTGCTGCAGCATTGCAGGGCTGATGCAAGTGCTTGGGTGACACAGCACTTTTCATGACAGCACTGGGTCGACACAGGCCACATGTGTCGGTTCAACACGGGCCTTGGATTGTACCCTAAATGTGTACAAGCATACAATACTCTAGTCAAGTTCCACAGGTTTTCTTCCACACATTCACCATATTATTGGAAAATCTGTAATGTTGGTTTCTTGTCTTGTTGTTTAGTTGCCAACATTCAAATAAGTACAAATATAGGGCCAACATGAATGCTGTCATGTAAAAGTAGTGGAGCTATGTGGTATATTGGACAGTTTTTGTATGGGTGTCTTGATTAATGAAATGTGAGCCATTTGTAGCTATAAACAATTACTTTATCTTCACAGAAAGAAGCAAGATTGCAATACAGCTGATGATTTAACTGAACAAGCAGCTAAAGCAGCACAGAAGAGGGGAGAAAATGCCGAAACCAGTAAGTAATCCACCTCTTAACCTTCTAGAACTTGACAGGCTTTCAATTCAGGCTATGATCTGGTGGCATGTATTTTGCAAGGAGCTGGACCTTTCTTACATAGGAGTGTCTCAAAAAAACCAACACCCTGCATTTTAGAACCCCAACATATGGGAAGCAAAGTATCCATGCTCTACACCTGGAGGATTGAATTAACAATTAAAATGAACAAGGGTTATAACAATGACAAGGAAGGGAAATTTAGGAAAGGGATAGGCTAGTTTAGAAACTCAAGACTGTGTTCAGAGTACTTCTGCTCCTAGTGGGATTCACCTGCATGGGAGAGACTGGGACACAGGTGAAGAATTGCGTCATCTAAAGCCCTTGCTTAGTGGCAGAGCAGGAGAGGAAGGTAACGTTATCCCCTACTTTGTCACTTGTTGCTCATTCACCTGTTCGTTGCTTGCTGGTTTCCTCTTCTCTGAGAACAGAACCTTCCTATTTTCTTCTTTTTGCACAGAAGTGTTAATTTTTGACAATCAAATGAATTTGCTTCAAGAACTTCAAGCATTTTAAAGAAGGGGATGGGGGAGTGACTGATGTACTTCTTCTTGCTTTTTTTGGGTCTTGTCAACATGAAGTGTGTTGTTGGAGCATCAGGAAATATGTATATTTCCCACTGAGAACAAGAACTGGAAATGTGGAGAAAGGAAGTATGTTTAGGTTTTATCTCATAGCTTTTTAAAGATATCTGAATCTGTTTGAACAGCAGCTATTTTTAAAGACATTATTGTGTGATATTACATTATAATTATAAGCTCTCTTTACTGATATCTATAGGAGAAAGAAGGGCCTGCCTCATAGTAATTTCTCTTCTGTGAAGAATAATTTAATCTTATTTTTCAGTGAAATGATGTCTGTAGTACTTTTGAAGTACATAATGAGAATATTTGTTTGGCAAGTGTACATATTTATGTAATCAGCTTTGCAAATGATTTGTTCTGTATCAGGATTCTTCTAAATGGTGTTGACATTCTTTTTCATTCAGTGTGAATTTTTCATCAATATTCTGTAGCCCCTGGAGAAAAACTAGTATTCAGCCATTGCAGCATTTCCTTTGTGCTTTTACTCACTGCATGGTCCCTCACTTTAGTTTTCCGATTTTTTCCATGCTTGTGAGTATATTTGTACTTGTGTATGTAGATGCATGTCTCCTCTGAAGCAAAGCCCATGCTTATGATCGTCAGGCAATCAAACTGTCTGCAGCAGCTTTATGTTTAAAAGACAGCTGAACAGTATCATTGTGTGGATTTATAAAGACACTTTGTTCTCATCTGTAGGAATCTCTGCTGTCTGAGAGAGGACAATCTTGTTTTGCTTCCCTTATTTAAGTGCTTTTTCAAAAATAATGAGCTAGTATGAGGATCTTTTATGTCTGCCTCACCCATCATGTAGAAGGGCATTGATAAGCATGTATTCAGCTTGATAAGCTGCAGCACTGACACAAGGGTTTGTGATGGAGATTCCTGGTTGCTCTATCATCAAGGTTTTCTGCAGCACTACTGCAGAATAATTTCATGATCAGGTTTACTTGGGACAATTCCACATCTGTTATTTTACAGTGCCTGTATAAATTCACATAATTTATTTTAAAAACTTAAACCCCACATTTTCTCCCACTGCAGGACTCAAAGTGACTAACAAAAAAATTAAAGCAGTTTAAAATAGCTTTTTGTTCCACATTCAGAATTACTTTCCCTCTGTTTTACCATAATGGACTATAATATACTATATATATTCAAATATGATATATTTGAATCATGCCATTCTGATGTGATTTGCACTGATGCCTGTGATACATCGAAGATTATTTAAGTGGCAGACTTTAAGTCTTCCTTTGTGAGAAGGTTCTGGCTCACCAACTGTTTTTTCCCTAGGTCCTCACTTGTATCTCCTTTGAATCTTAGGGAAAAGGGATACTTGACTCTTAAGTACATTTTTTATCTGTGTCAATGGCCACCGGGTATGAAGAGCCAGAACCAGCAAAATCTTATATTTGTAGTTAGCCATTGCACTATTCAGATACTACTGGGGTATTTAGATACATTATTTTGAAAGTCTCCAAATGGGTATCTGTTTAAATGGCTTATATTAGTAATAATTAAGAATTTTTCCCACTGGATCACTATATTTTGGGATAAAGTCATGGTTTTAAGTTGACTGCATAGTCATGAATAGATGCAGTTGCTCAGTAGTGTGCCTTGTACCTTCAATGTTAGATCGCAAATCTGATAGAGCTGTCCTTCACGGAAGACTCTTGTCTACCTTTTAGAGAACGTAATTGCTTTCAGGCATGCTATGGCACAGACTACTCTTAAATCAGGAAGAGGTTACTTAACCTTTTGATTAATCTCTTAAGATTCTTACAGTTTATCTTTCTCTTAGCAGTTTTGCAGTCCTGAAGTATTTGGGCAGAGAGAATAAACAAGATCATATTTCTTATCAGCATGCTGCAATAGTTCATGTTCCAAAATCACGTCTGTTTTTTCTCATGGTTGCTGCTTGTAAGAGCTGTGAATTGTAAGCAGGGACACTTAAATTTGGGCACTTAAAGTACATAAAAGTGTACTTCTCATTTATGAACCCATATTTATTTATTTGAAGAATGTATACCCTGCTTTTCCCATGTTGAACCTAATGCCCACTTGGCAGTTTACAGAGTACAATGTAATAAACAATAAGTTAAAACCAATCAACCAAAAGCATTAAAACATTTAACACAAACACACAGAAGCATTTACAAACATGGCAAAACCCAACACATCTCGTCAGGCCACTGGAGGGGGGAAACAATTGTCCAGGGGAGCATTCAAACTATAGCACTTTTCCATAGGGACAGAGAACAGAAATCCAACCATCAGCTGAAGGCTAGATGGAATTGGTTTGTTTTGAGTCCACTCTGAAAAGCCATGCAGGAGTGTGTAGTTCTTAATTCATCCGGAAAGGAATTCCATATTTGTGGTGCTGCTAGAGAAGGCTTGCTACCAATCTGCCATCCTTCTATTGTGGGATAGAGGGGGCACTTGAAGGAGAGCCCCTTCAGATTATCTAAGAGGTCAAACTGGAATATATGGGAGAAGGCAGTTCTTTGGGCCTAAGCCATGAAGGGCCTTAAAGGTAATGTTTAAGATGTTATATCTTCAATTAGGATAGGAAACAAATGGGAGCTAGTATAGCTGCTGAAGGAGTGGACCTACTTAGTCAAACTGTCTAGCCCCTGTAACTATCCAGGCTGCTGCATTTTGAACTAACTGTAGCTTCTGAACTCTTGAGGGTAGCCCCAAATACAGCGAATTACAGTAGTCCAGTCTTGAAGTCACTAATGCATGGGTTGCCATGGCCAGTTCTAAACAGCTCAAGTATGGTCGTAGTTGGTGCACCAATCAAAGCTGGGCAAATGCACTCCTAGCCACCAGTGTTACCTGGTTCTCCTGGAAGGTTGGATAGGATTGGGCCCTTAGTCATCCATTTTTGATAGATTTGGTAGATGACCAAACATACCTCATTCAAAAGCATTTGTTCCCCCCCCCCTCCGGAGGTGTTTTGAATTTTCTGAATTGAATCCTCCTTTGTGTTGTAAGAGGATACTTCCAAGGAAGATAACAGTTATCAAATCTTTAGAGCATGGAGGCTCATCTGAAGCTGTTATTTAGCTGGATGGAGTAAACAAACTTGTGCTGTTGAAAAATGAAATGGTTGGAATCTAAAAATATACCTCCTGCCTCAGTTTTGGTGTGTTATCTAGGATGCTGCTAGTTTCTGATTAGGAACTCAGGCCTAACGGAACTGCCCATGCCATGATGTAGCAGCACTGAAATGGCTGCAGCTATAAGCAGCATGAGCAGTGAGGCTGTTAGTGATCTCCCTGAAGTAAGGGGACTTTAGTACCCTTGTCAAGAGGTAAGACCAAGCAGCTGCTAGGGGGCTACTTGATCTTGCACCAGCAAAATCATTGGAGCAGGAATGTACACCTCATGTTGGCAGATAGATCCTATCCCCCTCCTTGGGTTCCTTTGCCCTCCTGTGCCTATTGCACCCACCCCCTGCCCCCATTCCACCCTCCCCATTTAGCCCCAGAACACCTCCCCGCACCTTGGCAGGGAATGTACTTTTGTCCACGCCTAGTGCCTCTCCAACCTGCACGAAAGGTCAACTCCCGCTCATGCTGGCCTTTGTGCTGGCAATTGCCTCCACTTGGCTGCAGTTGATGCTTTACAACACTTGGTTGACAGCTGTTGCCGAGACTGTCACTGTGTGATGCTGGTGGATTGGACTGAAAGTCTTAAACTCAAATATAAATGTGAATCAGTGAATATAAATCACCCATTGTACTGTATAATGAAGATATTCAAAAACAAGTTCACATACTCCTGACATACTAATTACATTGTGTTCCTGCATAATTGGCAAACCATTTATTAAAATTAAAAGCCCTTCTTTGTTTAAGCAAGGAATTTGTACCCAATACAGTATTTGTTGCTCTCTTATACTACTGTTTATATAAAAAGCATTGTAATTAATGAAAACCAGCAATTTCGTACAGCTGTTGAAACTAGACTTTTTTGTTTCTGTTTTAAAAGGCAAAATATTGTGATCACTCCTTGCTTTTAAAAAATACAAAATACCATATATACTTGAGTATAAGTTGATCTTATGAACAAGTCGAGGGCAAGTTTTAAGAAAAAAAAATTGCAGAATTTGCTATGACCCGTGGTTAAGTCGAGGGTAAAACTGGGAGGGGGGGGATGCAATTCCTTTAAAATGACTTGCCAGAAATTGTTCTGAGGCAGCAACAGAAAGCCATCTAAAAAAAAAGAGCCATTTCACATCACAAGGTAGCACAGAAATGGAGCTATTGTCCAAACAAGAAGGAAAGGAGATGAAGCTGTTTATAGGAGTTCTAATGCACAGGGATCCCTGCAGAGGGGTCTGCAGGGCTCCCCAGGCCTCCCAGATGCTGGGGCAGGCACTGGTAAGTCCTCCCAGACCCGATATATGGCCCAAAGTGACGTGATTGTTGTGATCGTGTCGCTGCAGTTCCCTTGCCCCTGCAAACACTTACAGCGGTTCTCAAACACCCAGAGAGTTTGAGAACCGCTGTATTAGATCTCAGAGATCAGGGCAGAATCTTAAACATGTTAGAGAGTAAGCCTCATTGAACACAGAGAGGCCTACTTCTGAATAAATACACATAAGATTTTCCTGTAAGTAAAACCAATGCAGTTGTATCTTCATAGAAATCTCTGGGGAGGCAGTTGACTCGTACAGCTACTAAAGTTAGTTGTAGACTATCATTTCTATGGAGGTTATCCCAATAGACTTCCTTCAATGACAAATCCCTAGAATGCTATTGGAGATGCTTTTTTTTTTTTTAAAGCACAAGTTGCCAAGACCAGATAATGAATTCAGACAGCAATGTCTGAATTCTTCTACATGTCTTCTACATCTTATGCACACGCCTGCTGCATCATTAGAAAATAACTTATTTCTTGGGGGTGGGGTGGAAATCATACAGTGCAAACGATCTATTTGAGACGTTGACTGCAGCCTCTATGTTTGATCCAAAAGCAATAATTCCTGGCAAAACTTATGGGGGAAGGTTTAAATAGAGAGTAGTACCTCTATTGTAGATAATTGGTTTTTCAAGCGCACTGATGGCAAAGCAAGGCCAGTGCTTGAATTGGCCTGCATTAAACCTGATGTTGTTTAGCTTCATTCCAGTAGACTTTTGAAAGAAGGAAAACTTTGAATGGGTTACGTTAGGAGAAACCTGACATTGGTCTTAAGGGAACAGGGGAAAATATATAGAGCTATTTCATTTCATTCTTTTTAAAAGTCTTTGGTTAGAATATGCTTGTCTTTGAAAGTGTTGAGTTTGATAGCCGCAGAAGTATTGGCATTCTCCTAATGATAAGAGTTCAAATCCTAATGTCTGCATATTGCTCTCAGAAGAGTAAGCCAGAAGCCATTTGTGATGTTGAGACTATATCTGTCCAAGACTTCTGTAAATGTTCTGTTTTGGCTCTAGAATGCATCAAGCAATCTGAACTGATCATTGGAAGCAGACCCTGGTGCTCAAATAGGATACAATCACCCCATATTTAAACACAGCAAGGTTATTTGTTTTTACAGTGATTTCTTTTTTGTTTTCAGTTTAGTATATCCCATTTGTTCTCTTGTGGACATGCATGCCTTGGCAGACTGTGTGTGTTGGAAAACAGTGTGCTGCTGAAGGTTAGGGCCAGCCTCATCTGTTGGCACACTGTTTGGTGATAAGGGCCTTCTTTCTGTCATGCTGTTGTGGCCAGTCAAAATGTCAGGCATCTAGCAAATGCAATAATAATCTGTAAAAACAGCAGAAGACTAACAAGTTCTTCGTACAATTGTCTCTCAACATCTGACAGCTTTAAAAGCATGTGATCCTATATATGACAATTATCAGGGAACAAAGAGGTTTTTTAGATTGTGAATGATCATGGATCAAATCATTGTAGTCTCTACATTTGAATGTTTGGCTATTTCTTAAAGCAAATCTGAGCAATACCCACACAAAAAAATCAACAATTTAAACCCATAACTTTGCAGGGCTTGGTTTCTGGTACCTGGCTATTGCTTCACAAATGATTGTAATACTGGCTTGTTGCTAATGGTTTGAATTACCGTAGATATGCGAGTATAAGTCAATCTCGTAGATAAGTCAAGGGCAGGTTTTGAGCCAAAAATCATGGAATTTTCTATGATAGATAAGTAGGGGGGGAATTAAGGGTGTATCTGACTATAATTTTGTCTGCTTTTACCCTCCCTTATTTCTCCCACACTGAGAAGTTCAGGAGTCAATAACTGCAGCGAGGGGAGAGTGAGGGAAATGGTCTTGTGAAGAAGAGCATAAAACACCCTCTAAATAACGACACAAGACAAATAGCATTGAATTGATGGGGGGGAGAGATTCAAACTGCAGGGAAAAAAATCACTGGTTTTAAACCGCAGGAAAAAACACACACCACAGCATAGCAACTTTGGAAAGGGTTGGGAGTTAAAGTTTACAGCATGCTTAGAAGAGCTAGCTGCCTAGCTCTGACCAATATAAATGAAATGGAGATCAGCTCCAGGTATAATTTAAAGCTTGGAAACTCTCTGCAAGCATAAAATATGGTCTTATAGCTGAGTATCTACGGTATCTAACCAAATCTTGCTTGTTTACATGCTCAGATATACAGGCATGTTCCGGTATCCATTGGGGTTCCATTTCAGCCCCCCCCCCAGATACCTGAAACAATGGATACAGGGGACACCTTTTTAAAGATAGGGGAGCATCAGTGGTTTTGCTGCAACAAGGTTAAAAAACGGCATTTGTTTAATGTTCTCCTATCCATGGTATCTGTGGATAACTGAAACCATGGATACTGAATCAGAGGATACTGGGGTACACCTGTACAATAATTCTAATCTTTTTGCATTCAAACTGTAATGTGGAATTCCCAACGAATGTGTATTTCCTAATGATGTGATGTAAATGAAAGGTATCTCCTACACATAATGGGAGTAGGACTTCCTTTGTCCTAAGAAAGTTAATCATGACTAAACATCAATTAAAATCAATGGTACAAGTTAGCTATGCCTAACTTAAGTCCCATTAGTTTCAGCAAACTAATTCCTAACTTTCTTAGGACAAATCTAAGTGTTTCATCTTTAATTCATTTTTTGCAATTGGGCTTGAGATGACTGACAACGTGTAAAAATATGTTTGGATTATCTGTTTTTTCATTGGACAAAAGAAATTCTAATTTTTGTTTGGCCAGTATTAGCAATTTTCAAAAGCTTGGGCAGAAAAGCCTATTCCTTGCCTTTTCAGAGAACACAGTAATCTTCTATTATTCTCACAAATACAAAGGAATTCATTAATAGGCACTGTCTGTATCTTTCAACTTGGAGTGGATTTTCTGAAAATGAAAGGAGGTTTGCTGTCCTTTGATTGAACTTGGAGAAATCAATTAATTTTCCGGATGTTATATTTAATCATTGCATGCGAAGTTGCTGTGTTCACTTGTGGAAGTAGAGAGAGAAAAAATAACCTTTTATTCTATTGATTTAATTTGATTGTTTCCTTTAGTTGTAAGGAATGTGTGGGACGTAATGGTAATCGTAATTTAGTATTTCAGTGCTGACCAACATATGGAATGATAATTGTTTAACAATAACCTTTTAATTTTTGTTCTGTGCAGATTAATGTAAGAGTGACCACCATGGATGCGGAGCTGGAGTTTGCTATCCAGCCCAATACAACAGGGAAACAGCTTTTTGATCAGGTAACATTCTATTATGTCCAAGTATCCTTGTTTCAGTAGGCAAAGGTTTAGTTCAGATGTAATGCTAAGGCAGGCCAGTGTGTGGCCTATGAAGCAATTTGTTTTTTCCCCTGCCTCCATGCAAATCTGCCAGATTCTCTGTTGGTATTCATGGGGTCATGGTTAGGGTGTATGCATGATTTCAATATTTCTGTTCACTGAAATAGAAGAAGTGCTAGTCATATGGCCCACTCACTAGCCTAGGTTGCCCATCACTGCGCTAAATCACACGATTGAGCACTAAACGGATGAAACTGTAAGCCGCAGGTTCATTTATTTCCCTCCACTGTGCTCACAAGGAAAACTACTTGTTTCTGATTTCATTTTAGAATGAATTGCAGTTCCAGGTCATGTATTAACTTGTGACGGAGGAGGCAGAGCTCTGTTTGCTAAATGGGAATTCCTCCACATGTGCATCCTGTGATGACAGTGGGCTAGTTCAAGCCCAGGATATGTAGTCCTGAAATGGCCGAGAGCAACAAGTGGGGATGGGAGAAGCACATTAGTGGTAGACAAGCAAAGGGTGTTATTTCTGCAGCTTAGAGGAACACTTGTGTTAAACCTTTAAGCAATTTCATTTCCATTCTTTACATATTCACATTTTTGTTATCCAAACACCTGTGAGTAGTACCACTACCCTTGCACTTATGTGAAGGGAAGATGAAATGCAGGTATTCACTGTTTATGATAGCATAATGCTTATTTGCCTGTGTGCATTGTGCCATACTAAATGTTTAGAAATGCACTTCACACTCTGGTGGGGGTAGCATTGCCATGTATACACATGACAATTGCATTTGCTGTATGGAACATGCGTCAAACTATGAATGTGCCCGTGTCTTCAAAAAGATTGGTTCTTTTTATGAAATAGATCTCCTACCTTTCTTCCATTTCTGCATTCAGTTCTTCTGTGCCTCTGTATATGTGCCCTTGGAGAGGTCTTACCTCTCACTTTCAAAACTAGGTGTAACATAAATGCTTCACCAGAAACTTTGAATTTTCCCTTCTTTTGTTTGAGCCAGCTTTCACAATGCGTTGGACAGAACTGCGCAACTACAACTATCTGTGACAAGTATCTGAAAATAGTGTGACTAATCAGTAACACGAATGCTTTCCAGTATTTGCCCCAACCCAAAATGCATATTTCTTCAAGTTAAATACTTTGGGGGGGGGGAAATACATATTTTAATCTACTTAATGGAAAATATGCGAAGTCTACTAGGCAAAGTTCTTCATTTTATCTGTACTGTTTGCTTTCCATAATTATGTTAGTTGGTAAGAAATAATTTATCCTCTTCTGTTTTGTTTTTCTATTTCCCATTATGTATGTTTCTAACTCACTCTTAAATTGAATTAAACAAATTCCATGCATGTTCCCTGAGAAAGCCAAACTTTTGATTGAACTAGTAACATTTCTCTCCTATAAAGACAAAGAACTGTGCATTGACTTTCAGAGCTTGACTGTTCAACATTAGAGATGATTAGTTTTAGCCTAGCATTGAATGAAAACAAAAACCTTCAGGCCAAGATTCTTACCTGGGTTGCCTAAAGTACTGTATGTGCTTGGGGGTGTAAAGCAGGGCCTGCTTTTTAAAATAAGTTTAGTGGGTGGGAGAGCTGGGTTAGCTCTCACCTGGATAGTGGTGTTAAATTGACCCATAAAAGCTGAAATCAAAGATGGTTCCCCCCCCCCCGTTTTCTGCATTTCTATGTGCCACATATTTCTCAATCTTAAATGAGTTCAGTTGCCCTGTGGTGTTTCATATCTCCACCCCCATGTAATTTTTTTGTAAATTGCTATGTGTACTTGGGTGGTGCTGGAGTCATTTTTTACTGCAATTACATTGAATGTGAAACTGAAATTAATACACACCTTTCATGTTGTTCCATTGTTGTGCATTTCACTTCTTTGAACCTACTTATTTTTGCTGCTGCTTTATTCCGGTACTGTCAAAGGAAAATATTTAAACTTTTGATGTCCTGCTGGTGTCATCCTCAAGGCAGCCCAGCCACGTGGTTGTTTCTATGATTTGGGGAGACATTTGCTCCTCTACACAAGATTAGTAAAGTATGCTTGGACAGTTTTCTCCCTGTCTGACTTGCTTCTGGTAACAGACCTGCACTGCACCATCTAAGGCCTGGTTTAAATGCTACTTTTATAGCATGGACCCATCTTGCCATAAGTACGGCATTGATGTGGTCTTGGCCAATCACTGTTTAACTTCTTTTGCAACACGTGTTTGAAGCACCTTGAACTCTTTAGAGAAAAGGGGAGTAAAAATGCGATAACAGATATAAATTGAGCAGTTATGAGCCCTAATATACCCTTTGTTTCTGCTGTACTTGAGATTCTCTTACCAATGTGTTCTGCCTTTGCTTTTTGATACAGGGCTGGCTTTTCTCATTTATGAAAGAGATGATAATGCTGCCTTGTTGAAGGACATCTGGCTCTCCTAGATAATGTAATTGAGATTTAATCGTGCAGTTTTTATCTAATTTATATTGATGTAACTTTCTTTAAGGTCGTGAAGACTGTTGGTCTACGGGAAGTCTGGTTTTTTGGGCTGCAGTATGTGGATAGCAAAGGATACTCAACGTGGTTGAAGCTGAATAAAAAGGTAACATTTTTTTCATGGTTTGTTTTGTGTTCCAAATATTTTTAACTGGAGAAATGAAAAAAGAAAAAATTACGTACTAGTTAGGGTTACCAGATACAAACTGGGACAGAATGCCTATACCTTTAACCATTGTATAGAAGAGGGAATTTGAGCAGGTGGAACTCATCATGGAAGGGTTTCAAAAGCTGCACCTGCCCAAATTCCCTCTTCTCTGCAATAGTTAAAGATACAGGGACTCTGTATAGGCACTTTGTCCCAGTTTGTATCTGGTAACCCTAGTGCTAATGCTTTTTCTTAGAAGAAACCGTGTGTTAGTTATGTAAAAGATTTATACCCAAACTTTCAGGCCAGTTTACAGCAATTATAGAGCAGTAGATCAAACCTATATAAGTAGGATTAAAGTATCTTAAAAATACAAAACAGTTGCAAAGATGATAAAGATAAAAGCATTGCAGATAAGCAAAGGCATTATGAACTAAGGATAAAATTACCTTAGATAAAATTGCCCTACCAAATATTTGTTTGGGCAGGTAATAATACAGTTGGCCTGCATTATCCGCATTATGGATTTGAAAATGCATGCATGCTGGACCCCCCCCTCCCCCGAACGGACCCAGGTTGACACTCTGAACCCAATTGGAGCTGAGCTTTCTGAGGCGCGCACAACTTCTGCGGCTTCAAAATGGCTGTTTAAGCCAAAAAAGTCACTTCCAGTTTTCAGTGAAAACCAGAAGTCAGGTTTGATAGCCTTATAAGGCATTCCAGGGAAAGCCCCAGAGGGTAATTACTGAACAGCAATCAATTAAAACATCACTTATAAGGTAACAAAAACGAGAAGTGAATTTTGGGCCTGAACGGCCATTCTGAAGTCCACAAAGGCTGTAGTCGATCATGCGAGCCAGCTCAGCTCCTGTCATGTTTGGAGGGTGGGCTGGGCCCAGAATTTCATAGGTGTGATACTCACAGAATTTGTTATCCATGGGGGTTTCTGGAACAGAACCCTAGAATGGATCTCCCATGGTTAATGTGGACTCACAGTATAATGAAATATCAGAAAATTGTAAATCAAACTCTGCTAAAATAGTAACATCAGAAGTGAAAAGGCATTGGAAAATACGATGTGTTGTGGCCAAGACGTATATTGGGAAGTTCTTGCTTCATTTCTCACCTCAGGCCACTATTCTTCCAGCTGCATTTGTCCTTCCCAGTCTCCTGGTATTGTCATACAACATTCCCAAACTTTGCCTTTTGTCATTGGAGAAAATTTTATAAAACTGCCATGAAGTCATGACGTTTTCAGCCCAAGATGAATATAGCTACCAGATCATGTGCCCACTTGCTTAGTTTTTATGCTGGTCCACTTGTAAAGAAGTCCTGTTGGGGTTAATGTTTAAATTTGACTCGTGTTTTTAGATGCATTTCTTCAAATTTTTTTCTGGGTGGCTATCTGTTTCTGTGAAGATCATGTTTGAAATCATTTGGTGCTTCAGGGGTAAATTCCAATTAAATGGGGAATTATTCTTCTGCCAAGGTATTTAGTACTGTGATGTTGTGCAGCATGGATATTCACTGGAAGGAAGTGAATATACAGCTTGCTTTCTTCTCTGAGGTTTTATTCAGACCTTAAGGGAACCCCCTGGGATTGTCCCTGAGGGGAGATTGGAGAGGGCCTTGAGTTGGTGTGCTCTTTTTGTCTACCAGATTAGTCTCCCAGGGTCGAAGGAGCTAGCATGTTCTAAGAACTGTGCAATCTTTTGGTTTGTTCAAAGACTTATCTGTGGTGAAGGGAGCTTTTTTTTTTGAAGGGGGGTGTTAGTTGTTGCTAATTCTTAAGCAGCAGTAGAGATGCAAGCCTTTACCTAATTAGTTGCTCTTGCCATGCTGTATTGACAAAGGCAGTTAGAATGCATGTCCAGTTAGTCTTTGTCAGTCAACCCTTTCTTTTTGTTTTGGGACCTGTGAGGCCTGGGTGGGTGGGGAGGAGAAGGAATGAGGAAGAGAAGCACAGGAATTCTTTCTGTTGTGGTCTTACACCCAAACTAAGTATGCATTTATCTTATGGGAACATACATCTGTGTGTTTCAATTCACGTGGTATTTGGGACCACACTTTCACCATAGTCTAGTGACAAGTGACACAAGTGGTGCCAGTCTCCCCACTTGCACTGCAATTCATTCCTTGACATACTTCCTGAGTGCAGAAATCAGAGCAACACTTGAGTTTCCCTTTGCGGCTTTGACTTTCTCAGGAAAGGATTCTTCCTGGTTTAAGCATATACTATATGGGCATGTCCTGGAATCTGCGGGGTTTCCGTCCATCCCCCCCACACACACCCGGCAGATACCATGGACGCCTTTTACAAACAAGGGGGAAAGTGTTAGATTGTTTTTTACCTTACTGCAGCTGCATTTCCTGCCTTCCGAGCCGCCTGCAGCCTTTTCCAGGTTCTCTGAGGCGCCTCCATTTTTCAAAGCTAGTCCCAGAATGCAGCACGATGCTTTCTCTTTTTGATCACGCTGCATTCTGGGGTGAGCTTTGAAAAATGGAGGAGCCTCGGAAGACCAGGAAAAGGGTGCAGGTGGCTCAGAAGTCTGCCTGCAACCTTGGAAATGCAGCTATTTTGCTGCAGTAAGATTAAAAAAAAAAATCTAGCACTTCCCCCTTTGTAAAAGGTATTCGTGGATAACAAACTGCAGATACTGAATCCATGGATACCGGGGCATGCCTGAACTAATTCTTTGCTCTGACTTTCACAGGGGAATCTTTCCCTCATATTTTCTGCACTTTTCTTCAACCAAGGAAGTGGGATTCTTCCAAAGGGAAGCACTTTCTGAAAAAATAGATTCCTTTCCCTGCTTCTAAGCAGGGTACTCCCAGAATCAATAAAAGGGAACTGATATGATAGTTTCCCATGGCAGCCTTCTCATTCAGAATCAGGATAGGAAGCTCCTTGATTGCTTTAAGAGATATATCATCCCAGTGCAATTCATTTGTGCCCAGCAGAGGCAGGTGTATCTCTGCCTCATCCCCCATAGTACTGGGCCGCACTACCAAAGGCCGCAACAAGAGCAAGAATGGGGGACTTGACTCAAGGAAGGACAGTGTTGAGAACCACACCTTTCACACACTGATTTCACATTTTCTTTTTGTGCATCTGAAGACAAGTCCCATGACCAACTGGGGCACATCTGTTCTGCACATTGGGTGTGCGTGTGCATAATAGCGGGCCCATCTTAAGGCAGCGCATCACCAGGGCCCCTTTCCAAACTTCCCAGTAGTGAGTCCATGACTGGATTTTTTTCATTCCCATCTTTCCATCAATGGAGTCCTTGATACCCTCTTGATAATTTCTGTTCCTTTCCAAAGTGGGGTTCCTCAGAGGGGATTTCTTGTCTAAAAAAGTCAGGCGGCACCTTTTTCAGGTCTGCAAAATCTGTGTAGATTTTCTGTGCAAAATCTGTGTAGGATACTTGCAGATTAGGATGGTGGTGGGTGGCAAAGAGATACTTGGGAATTCCATGACATGAAGTCCTCATGAGTATTGCTACCTTATGCCCATTATTATGTGGATTTCTGCATATGTGCTTTGGACCTTAGTAAAAGTTTGTTTTTGGAGTCTTAACTTTTTCCTTCTCTTGCATTGTTACCAACCATTCTGGTACTGATGTGGGGTTCTTTAGTACAGTCCTGAGGAAGCTTCTCTGTGTTATGTAAATACTTGGGAGCTTGCCACAAGTCAAGGCATTTCACTTGGAGATCTGGTCTACACAATGGTTACTAATACTTCCCACAACAAACAAAAAAACTTTTGCTGATAAACTTTCAAATTACAGCCATCATTCATATGCCTCTGAGTAACTGAGTTTTGCTGAATCATTGAATACAGACAGAACTTCAAAACTGAATTTGAGTAATGAAAGTGGTGTAACCTAAGAATACAATATGGTCTTTAAATGGTTTTATGTAGCCTCTGAAAGCTGTCATGTTTTCCTAATTCCCAATCAATTATTTACGTATCTCTGTGAATCGCAAGTCCTTCAGTGCTGTGCTTCTTAGAGTTGAATTACAGTATGTAACAACCAGTGACTAGATTGATTTTCCTGATACTTTAATGCTCTATCTCTCTAAAAACTTGCTTTCAGGTAACACAGCAAGATGTAAGAAAAGAAAACCCTCTTCAGTTCAAATTCAGGGCAAAATTTTTTCCTGAGGATGTGTCTGAAGAGTTAATTCAAGAAATAACTCAGAGACTCTTTTTTCTGCAAGTCAAAGAAGCCATCTTAAATGATGAAATCTATTGTCCACCAGAAACTGCTGTTCTGCTAGCTTCTTATGCTGTTCAAGCCAAGTACGGAGATTATAACAAGGAGATACATAAGCTAGGATATTTGGCCAATGATAGACTTCTTCCTCAACGGTAAGAAACTTGTATGCCACTAGTGTGGCAAACTCTGCTAGATATAGCACATCATTTTTAATATTAAAGCATGCCTGGTGAGCTAAACAATGCAGGATCTATTCAGTTGTGATTAAATCAAGGTTAAGACTAAATCATGAAATTCTCAGCTTTAAGGTAAGATCTAAATTCTATATATAGAATTTAATTTGGTAGTTGGTAATAGTAAATCTGTAGTAAATCTGTAATCACTCGATTCATCGTTGAGTGGGTTTGATTGTGTGACAATTTGAGGAAATTTGTAGGTAGATTGAAAGACATAATTTAAATTGCCGCTGATAACTGGTATAAGGATAAATATGTTTTTCTCAATGTTTAAGTGAATTAGTGCCATACGTAAATCACTGGAGAGTGATATTTGTAAACTTGTTTATATTCACAATTTTAAATATTCTGCATGCTGGGAATAGAAGCAAAACCAGCTCTTTAGATCCTAAACTCTGCTGTTAGCTACAGAACAACATTTTGAAAATCTGTCCAGTTCCATCACAATTCATTCTCTCTCTCTCTCTCTCTCTCTCTCTCTCTCTCTCTCTCTCTCTCT
>JAJKFI010000030.1:12626439-12665316 GCA_029204185.1 Lerista edwardsae
GAGAGAGAGAGAGAGTGTAAAATAAAGACACTTTCTATCAAGATAACTAGCAGAGTTGCCTGTTCGCATACATCAGTAGTTTCCAAACTGGAGACTGCTGTCTCAAAAATTCCCTCCCCTTCCTGAGTGGGGATGGGGATTTACCATTTCGCCCTGGCACTGCTCAGCTTGCAACCTGAGCTGGTACCAGGGTGCTCTGGGCAGTTGTGTCTATCTGCTAAGTGGTGCTGTGGTGAAATGGCAAAAACTGTTCACGGGGGGGGGGGGGAGTTCTCCAGACTCTGAATCTGGCCCAAGGGTTGGTGTTTGGAGATCCATGGCATAAATTGTGCATGGCATATATTATAGATAGTTTTTATTGTTGATTTGAAGAATTTATACTCCGCCTTTCCTATGCCGAAGCAAATGCCCAAAGCAGCTTACGGAGAACAAAACACAATGTAACCATAATAAGTAAAACACATTAAAATAACAACAACAAATAAACATGAACGGGAACACAGAGAGTGAACAGGAATGAAAGCTAGACCCAGTTCTCCATATCAGGACGTATTGGAGGGTGGGAAAAACCAGGGGAGTTAATTGATCAGGAGAGTGAAACAGACTATGACAATATACCAGAGGGACAGAGGGCAGACAGCCACATGATCATCCAAAGGCCAGACTAAATAGGTATGAATTGAGCCCTCTCCGAAAGGCCATGAGGGAGTGTTTAGTTCTTAGTTCTTCTGGTAGGGAATTCCATATTTGTGGAGCCTCTACAGAGAAGGCTCGTCCCAGATTTGTAAGGAGGACAGACCCTCTCCAATATTTAAAAAAAATGATCGCGTCTAGTATGCAGTTTTGTTGCTACTTTGTCGCATCTAGTATGTTTCTTGAGTTTAAAAATGTTTGCCTTTCTGAAAGAAAATATGCAATTCATGAACAGAGAAGCTTGTAGCAAGGGACATAGAAAGTCTGGGATTTTTAGAAATAGGTAGGTGAACTGAAGGGTAGGTGAACTGTAAACAAATGATAGTTGAGTACAAGAAGTCAACCTGCTTTGTCTTAAAGCTTTGTAATGGTCTAGAATTCTTTGACAACTTTCAGTTGCTTATTAGAAGGCTGCATTTTAAAACACCCAGCCCCTTTTCTTGACTTGTTCTACACCAATTTTATTACATGTTTTGAAATCAGTTTCCCCAAACTTGTGGACATAGTCAGCATTGTGATACGCAGTCAGATTGTTAGTTGGCTTAAGCAAGAGGTCACTAGGGTAAAAATCGGAATCATTGTGGAGCACATGCAACCCTCCCTCCCCCCCCCATCCATCTGTGCACAAAAAATTAAATTAAATTTGATAGTCCATGGAGAAGTGCTTGGAGAGATGCTGTAAGTGCCAGCAATGGCTGCTGGCAGTCCGTTCTCTGCCTTCTCTGATGGTATACAAGGAAGTGTTTTGCAGAGCAAGCACTCCCCCAAAGACTACCAGCTCTGGGTGTTCTCAGTAGTATTGTGCCACCCATTTTATGATGATCCTTATTTTTACAGTGTTTTGGAACAGCATAAATTGACAAAAGAGCAGTGGGAAGAGAGAATACAGAACTGGCATGAAGAACACAGAGGAATGTTAAGGTAATGTTCCCACTATAGCTGCAGTCCTCATTTGAATTAGTTTAGTTTACCACTTGTGTGCCTTGAAATAATATGCTTCAGTTAGTCCAACAAGAGCCATTGTGTGCGTTCCTATACATGACAGTTTTACTACTGCTATTTTTAATGTCAGAAAGACAAGTTCAGCATTCATTGGTCACAACTTGAAGTAAGTGGACTTGCAAGTAAACAAGCACATAATTGGCTGTATTATCATTGCAGTCAATGAATGCCAAGTGCATAGAAACGTTTTTCATTAATTTATTTCTGTGGGATTTTGCTGAGGCTAATTTCAGGTGAATGGGACCCATGATGTTACTACTCTGTAATAAATACCAAGTTGGATTAATCTGCTTTTAATTATATTATCTTCATTTATCAGGGAAGACTCTATGATGGAGTACCTCAAAATTGCACAAGATTTGGAAATGTATGGAGTCAACTATTTTGAAATAAAGAATAAAAAGGGGACTGAATTGTGGCTTGGTGTTGATGCTTTGGGTTTGAATATTTATGAACATGATGACAAGTAAGTACTACAAGAACTATTGCCATGTTCCCAAAGTACGGTTCAAGGATAACGCTGCTTATTAAGGCTCTGTACATGTATATTAAGACGTCCTAAAGACTCAAGGGGATCTGGATGGTGGAGAGGGGTCTAGTGGGGGCAGTCCAACATTTTTTGGGTGAGGATAGAAAAGATTACCTCTTTTGCCTCAGTGTCTATTTGTAGTTTTAACTGTGATTTTTACACTGCAAATTTGGTAGTTTTACAAAGGATTGTTTCCATTTATTTAAAGGTTGACTCCCAAGATTGGTTTTCCTTGGAGTGAAATCAGAAACATTTCATTTAATGACAAAAAGTTTGTGATAAAGCCCATTGATAAAAAGGCCCCTGTAAGTACTACTTCTGGATTCGTATTCAAGCATAATCTCTCAACATGAAGCCTCTTCACTTGTCCATTTCTCTCTTCTTTTTTCCATTTCTCTCTTCTTAACTTCCTATGAACTTCCTAAGTATTCATTTGAAGTTCATATGGTATGTCACTCTTTTCTTGTTTTGTGTTTTATTGGCATTTCTCATTTGGTATAGCTTTTAGGTAATTAAACTACCAATGTCAGTTAACAGTAATTGGAATAATTGATCATGAATTCCCTACCCCCCTTTTTGAGATGAGATGAGATGGCTACAACTGTATATGATACTCTGAATCTACAGTAGCAGTACCATATTTATTCCTTTCTCTTTCATTCCTAAAACTGAACTTGCTTCAGTGGGCATTTTGAATGAGCCTTCCACTGTCACCTTAAAGAGCTGCTTTTTCTGGATAGTTACAGCTAATTTGGTCCCCAGCAGTGTGCATATGAAGCTACAATTTTTTTCTCCCAATTTGTCGCTTACCATATCCTTTGAATCTCATCTTCCATTTTGTTGCACAGTAACCTAGTTCATAGATCCTTCTGGAGTTTTTCCTGTTATGGTTGTGATTTCATAGCCCTAAATAGTTTGTCTGAAAGATTGGCTTGTCTAGCTTTAGGATCATTCCTAAAACCTGATTTATGAATACGTTAGGATACCAGTTCCATTACAGATACTTGTGGAACCTCACTACCTGTTCGGGGGGGGGGGGGGAGAGGTCTTCATTAAAAGCTTGGACTTCTTAGAAATTCAAGAAGGTCCTAGATTTGTCTGATGGCTAGTCACAAGTATTGTTTATGTAGGGGGTGCTTAGTGAAGGAATATTAAGCCTTGATTCAAAAGATGGAGTTCTATTTGAGAGAACTAGAGTATCTGTGATCCTCCTTAAAAGGTTTCTAGAATATAAATGGGGGTTTCAATAACATATATTTTTCATTAGGATTTTGTTTTTTATGCACCACGTCTGAGAATTAATAAGAGGATATTGGCATTGTGTATGGGAAACCATGAACTATACATGAGAAGAAGAAAACCCGATACAATTGAAGTTCAGCAGATGAAAGCCCAAGCTAGGGAAGAAAAACATCAAAAACAATTGGAGAGGTAAGATATTGACAATCTGTGCACGTTAATCTTCCTTTCTGAAATGTTCTTAAATATTTTTATCTTGGCAAGCTTTTAGTTGACTTAGCTTTCTGTTGTGCTTGGTTGTGAATATGCATGTATGTTCTATTGTTGCTGCATTGCTATTGTCCCTTGTTCTATTCTGTTTAATTGATGTTGTCTGTAAGCTGCCTTGGGCTCTCCATGTGGGAAAAAGCAAGATTTTTCTTTCTTTCAAAAAATAAAGTGAATTCGTTTTGGCTTTTGGAACTGATTAGAACAGGGTGATCTTCCAAATCTGATGCAGACTCAATGAAGAAAACGTTGGTTTGTTAGGCTCTATTTTTGCACTCAGAGAGAAATCTGTAGTAATAATGCCAACATTATTTGCTGTCCAGTTATACTTGTTATGTATGGCTTATGTATTTCTGGGCAAAAAACAGGGTGTATAAATTATATAGGAAGAAGGAAATATTTATTAAAATTCTTGGGTTATGTGGGCTCTGGATAGAGGTTCTGGAAGGTCATTTTCTATTCTAACCTTGGGGCACAACTGGATTTGTCTGCCAGCAGAGTACAGTGAGATCAGGTTGACTGTTTTAATTGGATTCTGCTGGAGTCCTGATGCTTCAGGGAAAAAACATACCTGTTTGCACTGGCATGTTTACCACATGTTCCCATAGTAGCTTCAGAAGATCCTATACTTGGCACGCTGAATATTAACACTGGAACTACTGTTTGTCAAAGCACATGTTAGCTGCCATAAGTATCAGCGCACAAATAGCTTCTGCAAAGGTGAGGAGAAGAGGGAGGGAATCAAAATATTTGGGCTTTACAGATCAGGCTGTCCATGTTGTACTACTTTTTATGAAGCATCTAATGTTGTTGTAAAAACCTGTATCATAAAGGTTCTGTCCAAGGTGGAGTGTTATCTGGCTATTCGGAGTTTTGTAGATGTTTGAGTGAGTGTGAGGCGGAATTTAGAACTCTTATGTTCATCTTCAGCTACAGCCATTGACTATATTGTTTAATAGTGTCAGTTCATGAAAATGCTGTGCTGAACCTTAGTTCTGTTAGGTACTTGGTATAACAGTTTATTGTTATTTGTTAGAGCAGTGATGACGAACACATGGCATGTGTGTCAAAGGTGACAACACCACAACATTTTGGGTGTCACCAACACCTAACAACTAAGTTTGTTTTACTCATATTTCATTTTGTAATTATTTGATGTTTCTTTATATAATACATAGCACTATACATGATTAGACTTCTTTTTTAACGAATATGTAAAGATTTTCTCTTTTGTTCCGGAGGGGGAATGTGGCACTCCAGCAGAGTCAAGTTAGGCAGTTTCTGTATGTCTGACTCACGGAGCCCCAAAGCACCACCACTGTGCTGGAAGAAACTTGTATTACAATAGAGTTTTTTCTTGGTGAACATGTATAGTTGGCTTGTTTGGGTAAATGGATTTATTCATGAACTGTAGCTTAAGATGAATATCATTTGCTTTCAGCTATGTATGTATTACTATATTTCTTTGATTTAGAGCACAACTTGAGAATGAAAAAAAGAAAAGGGAAATAGCAGAAAAAGAGAAGGAAAGAATAGAACGTGAAAAGGATGAATTGATGGAACGGCTAAGACAAATTGAGGAACAGACAATGAAGGCCCAAAAAGGTGAGTCCTTGCATCACAACTATTTCTCTGGGCATATTTCTGTTTAGAAGACACTGTTATGTTGCTGCCTTGTTTGATATTAAAAGGTTGACTGCTAGTTTAATAACCCATAAAAGTGACTACCACTATGTGGAACTGCAAATAATGTAGTGTCCTCTTGCATAAGTACTGAGTGTGATTGGGTACAAAGGATGTATGTAACCATGAAGGTTGAGATTTACTGTATCTAATACTGATTATGGATGTTCAATATTTAAGAAATTAAATCAGTGGTTCCCAAATTTTTTAGCGCTTGGACTCACTTTTTAACTCTATTGGCACCCACCTAGATTTACAAGCCTAAAAAAAGTGTTTCCTTCTACCAGCAGCTCAAACCTCTCTGTTTTTATCCTTTTAAGTATGGGGGGGGCACATTCTGGAATGAACTTCACGTTCATTAGATCGGGACCATTCTGGTGACCTGGTGTTCCCCCTCGCCTGGCCTTTCATAAGAGCTGAGGCAAGGTTGCCTATTCTCAGGTAAACAAGCACGTGTGGCTCGGTTTAGTTTTTCATAGGGCTCTATGCATTTTCCTTGTCAGCTTGGAGTGGTGACTTCTTTCTTGAGAATTCGTTGGGGTCTGCATTCATCTGGTGGTATTCTGTTCCCTTTGGCCTATCTTTTGATTTGGGTCCCTAAAGGTGGCTGCAGTGCCAAAGGGTGTGGCTATAATGGTAATTGGGCAGCAGTGTTTCCTCCTCAATACAATAGCAGCTTGTTTAACCCTTGATGCACATAACTTAATCTGATTGTCAGTTTTTCAACCCACAGTTTGGGAACAGCTGGTTTAAGTTAAATCAAGGGAATCAGTAGTGGTGTGTTAAGCTTTGAACTATCAGCTGACAGTCCGAGAAATGGATTTATCTCTAAACCATAGTGGTGTCGCAAAGCTGAAAGAAATCTATTGTTAAGTTCCTTATTTTAAAATAGTAATTTCCTATTTACCTGATACTTAAAGTCTCTTAATCTCATTTATGTAGGTCAGATAATTAAAATAGTAATAGAGATCTGTATGGCGAAATCATTTCCAAAGGAAAGGGAAGCACAAGCAAGGGAGGAAGTGTCAAAGAAGATAGGCAAGAAAGAGAGCATGCTGAACAAGGAATAAAGCATGTAATGTAAATGCCAACCCTTAGCGAGTTGCTTCTTATTCCAGGCTTCAGGAAAAGCACAGTCAAATTGGATTTACTTCTGGAGCGTACAGATTTGATTATAAATAAAGACTTCACATTGTTGAACTTCTGTTTTGTGGCTTCTGGTTTCTTACAGGATTCATGTAGTATTTTTCTGCTACATCTCAGTTAACCCTCTTTTTGCTTTTTTTTTTCTAAACTGCACAACAATTTATAAAAAACATTTTAGTAATTGTGCAAAATAACAAATGCCTCAAAAGAAGCAATTCCCAAACCATGTTTCATGTGAGAATGGCTAGTGCTCCGCAAGAACTATTCAATGCAAGTAATGCTGTGTGGCTGGCTTAGTTGTAGCCATGCATTTCTTTAGTCATCTGTTGGGGTTGGGTAATTCTGTCATACCTTTGTATTGGGTGCCATTGGAGTATTTTGATTCAGAAGTGAATAGCAATTGCCTGTCTTCATAGAAGGGATGCCAGGCAAAGTATTGCTTGATGAAACACAGGGGTGGACTTCTCTGAGGGCAGGCAGTTTTTTTCTCTCTCTAAATCCTTGGATGGAAAAGTGTAAATTTGGTTTTAATTCAGGAACAAATTGTCCACTTGAAATTCAGTGCTGAGTTGAAGTTTCTTTTAACCAATTATCTATAATGTCCATATTAAAATACGTTTCCTGGTGTCTGTAAAAGCTCCAGCAGATAATGAACTGTTTAGAAGTAATGGATGAACCATGCTTTGGCAATTCTGGTTTAGAGGGCAAGCCCAAACATATTTTGCCAATAGATCAAATTTATTATAAGAGGGAAACACTAGTATTTTGCAAGAGCCCTGGCATTGGAGCATGCAGACCTTGTGGCTCAGCCGAACCAACACATAGCTGGCACAATTTGTAAGGAGGGAAAATATCCCTCTAAAATGTGGCCAGGTACAAAAAGGTTTACATGGTAAAGGCTGGTATGGGGAAAATCCCAGATTCTCAAGCTTTGCTTAAGAATTAAAATCTTTTTTAAAAATGTGTGTGCAGGACTGATGTCTTCAAATTAGATCCAAGTACCAAAGCACTGGAAATGTATTTGCAACCCTTGGAAGAGGGTGCTTGAACTTACGTTCCATTTTGCCATCATGCTAGTATCAGCTGATATGATTTTATCCTGTCTTCCACTCTTTCTTGCTGCTTTTGTCCTTTGTGACACAAATGGTGACAGTTGACAGATTTGTACAAAGTCTTTTTGTGATATGAAGCATAGCACTGATCTAAGTGATCTTGGAAAATATATCAAAAAACTTGCCTGTGTTATTTTAGACGAGTAGGGTTATGTTTTCTTGGTGATATTTTTTCCAGAATTTCTTGATTTAAATAGCAAATTGCAGTGTTATGCGTTTTTATTCTACATTCTCAATCCAAGTGCTCATTTTTATTAATTTTAAATGCTTTAAAAGTGCCCTAGGTAGATGATACAAGTGATATAGTGTTGGCAGGTTAAGAAAACATTACTGCCCAAACAGTGTTGGGTAACAATTCGATAAATTAAGCTGTAGTGCAAACAGTACTAGATGATTTTGGCTGAAAGCTATTGAAATCTATACCTACTCTTGATTTTTAGAAAATGATGTAGTTTTATAAATCTTTTAGATTATTATTTTTTTATAATCCAGGCCAGTCCTTGGCCCACAGAATTACTTTAAAATGCAACTTTGGGCAGCTAGTCTTCTGGAACAAGTTCTGATTTATCTGAACTTTTATAAACCTTTGTACAGAATTGGAAGAACAGACAAGAAGAGCTCTAGAGCTAGATCAAGAACGAAAGAAAGCGAAAGAGGAAGCTGAGCGCCTGGAAAAGGAGCGTAGGTCTGCCGAAGAGGCAAAAGCTGCTCTGGCAAAACAGGCTGCTGATCAGATGAAGAATCAGGAGCAGCTGGTAAGATGTCACAGATAAGTTGATTATGTCGGCACATATTGTTTCATAGGAGAGCTAGCTCAAAACTGAGATCCAGAGAGAAAGCAAAATACCTTTTTAACTAAACCATGCTGGTCTTGCAAGGCTCTGATATTCTTGGGAGGTGGGTGGGGAAGAAAGAGAGATTAATATTGATGCTTTTCTTTGTTTGAGATGTACTTTCCTTATGTGGGGGGGAGATCTCTCTCTAGATGCTGAATTTTTCTGTATTTGAACCAGTACTCTAAACTTTAACAAAATATAAGGTTATGATACTCTTCATTACATCACCTTGATGGGGCTGTGCTTTTAAATGCTCTTGCTAAGAAAGCATGCCTAACTCTTGTATGGTTGTGTGAAAATGTTTTTTATTTTGTCAGATTTCTAAATTTTTTTTATATGTATACATTTATATTGCTGTTGGTGATTTTTTCTGTTCAGTAGGTGCTGTTTATTTTATATTGTGGTTGTGTACCAACTTGTGAGTTGTGCATTTAATGAAATTAGCACTGTAAAATTTAAGTTTTGTGTGGAAGGGCCATAGCTCAATGGTACACTGCAGAAGGGTCTAGGTTTGAGTATTAGCATCCCCAGGTAAGACCTAGCCTGAAGAGCCTGAACCAGTTAGTGGTACTGTTCTAAATGGACATATAATCTAATGGTATAAGGTAGCTTTTTGTGTGTTTATAGGTGACAAACTCTCAAAGGCCATGCAGCTGATCCCATGTCTGTTTCTAGAAAAGAATTTAGCTGAATCCATGAGGCAAAATTAGTAGAGCCATGAGTCATGGCCATGTTGCATGAGTTTGCCCTAAAATTGAAATTCTTTTTTTCTTGCTTTTTAGGCAGCAGAACTAGCTGAATTCACTGCAAAGATTGCACTTTTAGAGGAAGCCAAGAAGAAGAAGGAGGAAGAAGCTTCAGAATGGCAACACAAAGTAAGTTTTTTATGTACTACTAAAACTAAATTCTGAGCTATATTCTAGGGCCCTAGGGAAATTAATATTGGAACTTTGAACAATAATTTGTAGCTGTCAAATTCTCATTTGGTCACCTTGGATTTGCTTTAAAAATCCTTTTAGTATTTTACGAATATTTGTTTAAGAAATTTATATTCCGCCATTCCCTTGAATACAGTAGGGCAAGGTTATAGTCTTATGCAAGGGTTATGTTTTAGAGTCAGTGTGTTATAGCTAAAATCTCATACACGAGTCATGCCGCAGATTCGCTAATCTGCGGGTTCGGAACCCTCAAGGTGGGCCAACCTGTACCATCCCGATACAACTGAAGCTGTGGTCCGATTGCGTCAGGAGAATGTTCTGCAGGCCGTGAGGCTGCGTGCAGCCTCCCCAACTCTGAGAATGCCTTAAAACATCCAGTTTTGAAGGAAAATGTTTTCAGATTTTGGAAATGGAACCCCTGTGGGTACCTTGGCACGACTACACTCAGAATTACTATGAAAAATCTTTGCATCTGAAAAATATATCCTGAGAGAAAAATGATCTGGAATGTAGACATTCTATGGAAGATTAGAACTTATGTAATGTAAAAATGCTTTCAGAGATTTAGAGAAAGCCTCTGTAAACTACCTTGAATAAAGTCAGAGGAGAAATCTGATGACAAGAAAGGTGTTAAATACCGATTAATATGATCTTTGTTACGTACATGTTTTCTGAAAAGATAGGAGATATAGTACTCGGAAGGATCTATTTTGATACATTGTCATCAGTGGATTGATTATTGTAGCCCATCTTCTGTCATGGAGTTCAAGGGTGTGTGTGTGTGTGGGGGTATTCCTAGGCATCTTCCAGCCAGCCACTTACCAGACCCAGATCTGATGAGCTTCAGTGATGTCACAGTGTAGTGTCAGATTCAGTTCAGACCAATGCCTTATGTTTCTCCATAAATTCCAGCCTAAATGTGCACATGTGTGGTGAGGCTTACTGAATCTATTTGTCTTAATGTCTATTGAGCTATATAAATCTATTAACTGCAGCATTTCTGCCCTACCTTTTCTGTCTTTAGGCAATCCAAATCAGCTTAAAATAAAACAGAACATCCAATTGGACAAAAATAATAACTTAAAAGCAGCATCAACAAAGCCAGAAGCAGCTGCTGAAGCCCAGATTACATATCCCCATAACCCTGCTCAGAAATCAAATGGAAATACTAGTACAGGTGTGTGCTAGTATCCACTAATTCAGTTATACATGGATATCATGGATACTGGGACACCTATTAAAAAAATAGCCTCCCCAACTATCTAAGTACATAGTATTTAGAAATAAGAGCTAGCCTTTGAATACAGGTGCTTAGTTCAGTTCTACAATTCTCATCCGATTGCCTTGAGATTATTTGTAAAGTAATTTAAGCATAGCAAAAATTCTACAAAAATTTTACTGGTGTGAAGTCCATCCAGTCCCGCTGCCTCACACCCATATTAAAATGGAACTTTGGTAGCTGTCAGTGGGCCCATAACCTATTATGGCCAAGTGTTTTAAAGGATGCATGCCCTAATTTTCTATGTAACTCATGAACACAGCGATCATGGATTTTCCTGTTAGTTAACACATTAGCAACGTGCTCTTCCCTAAGCACAAAAAGACCATTTTGCAGTTTGGCTTCTACGCATACTTCGTTGCCCTTTCTGATTACACATTTTTCTTTCTCAAACGTGACTGCATACCCTTGATGTAGCAGTTCTGATACGCTCACAAGATTAAATTGCATATGAGACAGTGATATATCACCTTCACCTTTTACCATAGCACAGTTCCCAGTTGCCAACTTTACATGCCCATAAGTACTCTGCTGCAAAACATAGCCAAATTGACAGCAATGTGTCTGCTTGTTCCACTATCAATGAGCCATTCTTCAGCTCCTCCTCTCCAAAGAGGCTCTCCCACAGCAATAACATTTGTCTGTGCCAGCCAAGGTCGGCCAGGTGGCTTCTTTTTCCCAGCTTTACAAGCCTTGATGAGGTGCTTGGTAGAACTGCAACGAAAACATCTTTTGCAACACTGATGGCTCTGCCTCTCTGTCCTCCTTGGCTCTAGACTTTCTAGGCTGCTTGGAAGACCCGGCATCAGTGTCACAAATTGCACAGCTATCTCATAGTTTCTGGTCTTCTTCCAGAAGACGACTGATCACAGTACTTAATGTCCATTGATCCCTTGGTATTGCTCAAATGTGGTAGTGATTGGATCATAACTGGCATCCAATGAGGACAAAAGTATGAACACTTGTTGGTCCTCTGCAAACGTGACATCTTTATCTTGCAGTTCCTGGAATGTTTGCTTGATATACTCAATATGCTCTAGCAAATTCCCACCTGGTTTCAGATGAGCTTGGGACAATTTCCTTGTGAGGTATATCTGTGAGCTTGCAGATTCTTACATGTATCTGCTTTAGCTCAGCCCAACAGTCTTTTGCGGATGTGTAGCCCTTCACATGGACCAGCTGCGAATCTTCTAGAGTTAGAATGATTGTCGCCAAAGCGCATTCAATTAGGCGTATGTTATCTTCATCCTCCAAATCAGTAGGAGGGTTCTCCACTGCCTGCCATAGACTTTCTCTCCTCAGTAGCATCTCAACTTTCTGACTCCAGGTCGCATTGAGGCGTTGAATCATAAATCCAGACATTGACAAAATAGTGTCATGACTCACTTTCTGCCTTCGATCCCACTTTACACAGCAGAACAAAGTCTCACCACACACAGTAGCTTTCTCCGCAGCTCCAAACGTTGCTGAAGTTGCTTGAATGTTTCTCTGGGCTATTAGAATTGCTCTGGGCTGGGCCCATAACCTATTATGGCTAACCAAACTTAATGAGAGTCAGGAAGCCAGCAGAGTGAAGTGAGTGCCCATGAACATCAGCAACCACATAAATCCAAGCAAATAAGGCAAAAAAGGTGTGGTAACTTAGTTAAGACTTGTATTAGATTAGGTGCCAAAGGATTAGGCAGGTTGAGTTGTCAGCAATATAATCCAGGTCCAAACACAGTAGGCAATCAGATGTTTCAGGCAGTAACAAGTAATTCTACAGGACTTCTTAATACATATTCCAAGTTCACATAATACTGCAACCCACTGGTCACAGAACACAGCAGATACTGCCTATCAGATACACTGACTCTCACATGGAGAGATACTAGAGCCACACTAGCTAGAAACACACTGTCTGGAGAGAAGCTTCTGGATGCTGCTTATATCCATCACAGTGGTAACTCACTTCAGGTGAGTGTGCCTTGCTGCACGTACTTACAGCATGCAGCTGTACTATGTTGCCTTAACTAGCAGCTCTTTTCTCAATATTTCCCAAGCTACAAAATTCCTTAGCCTGGTCTTTTTAAGCCTGTTACAGCTTCACAGCCTGACAGTGGACTATATATGTGTTTCTTGCAGATTTGGGTTCATAAATTTGCTTACTTGCTGTTTCCCTCCACATCTGATTTTTCCTGCTGTGTCATGTCTATTAAATTGTCAGCCTGTATGTTGCTACTTTTCTGTACCGAATCTATAAAATTTGTGTTGCTTTATAAAAACTACATAATCTTGATTACTGCTTAGGCTTTTGCAGCCCAAGAAGATTTGGAAAAAACCAAAGAAGAGTTGAAGACTGTCATGTCAGCCCCTCCGCCTCCCCCACCACCGCCACCACCAGTAATTCCTCCAACAGAGAATGAACACGATGAACAGGACGAGAATAATGCTGAAGCGAGTGCAGAATTGGCTTCTGAGGGGGTTGTGAATCATAGAAGTGAGGAAGAGCGTGTCACAGAGACACAGAAGAACGAACGTGTTAAGAAACAGCTTCAGGTAATGTGGAAGTCTATAAACCAGAAATGTGGTGCATGTGTGTGCCCCCTTTTGTCAAACATTCTGTTCTAATACATTTCATAAGGTGGTCCCAGGACCGTGAAATGGACCATCTCCCTCCCTTTCTTTAGCAACCGTTTGTTTATGGAAGCAGTCAACTGTTCTGGTGCTTGGGGAATTGTGTTGACCAGGAATACTGCAGTGTCATTTGCTGGTGTGATGGACTGGAGCAGCACATTTTTACTTTTAAGGAAAAATGCAGGTAGCGTTTGGGAATAATACATAGGCCTTCTAGTTTCCATGAAAATCTTTATTGTATTGAGCAACTTTTGCTTAAATTACTCAACATCTCTTTTACATTGTAAAAAAACTAAGATTCAGTTGCATTTTCATTGAAGCTTGGCGTAGGCTTTTCTGCTGAATTTCCTTTAAGGCCTCTGGGGTCCTTTAATAATGCATGTAAATGTATCTTACTTTGGAAGGGCATCAAAACCAGTGTGTGAGGTTCCTGGCAACACCATTTTATGAGTAAGTGGCGTTGTCTAAGATATAAATATAAACACTGCATTTAGGAAAAGCTTCAGTTGGCCATTGAAGTTAGCCAATATAGTTTAACAGATTTAGTTGCTACCTCTTTTTTAAAAAAAAACAAAGTAAAGAGAACTTTTAGCTTGTCTATATATTTATATCATAGCCTGGCTTAAGTGGTAGATTGGGCAAGCTTGTGCTTCCTGCCCCATCATGGCCTTGTCTTCTGGGAAAAATCACAGTATATGTGAATGAGGAATTGTATCTATATAAACATTAGGCAATTCTTTGAAAATAATGAAGTTTCTAAGCGGCTTCTTAAAAAAATTGTGTATTTGTTGTGAAAGTAAGGTCCTTGAACATGGTGATTGCAACCAGAGTAACAGAGTCCTTTGTGTGAGCAAAATGCTCTTTCTATTCTCAGGAGCTCTTTCTATTCTCTGGATGCAGCTGCTTGAATGCCAACGTTTGCTACTTTGAGGAGGGCTTACAGCCTTGGGGTGTTGAAATTATGGGATATAATTCTTACAGCTAAATGTGTAACTGGCCATCTGTAAGGGAACATCCTGATTAGCCTTTTCCCTACCACTTTAACACTCTTTGTAAGGTAGAAAATTCTGTTAGTTGGTTACAGTCTGGCATGCAGGTGTACAGTGGGCCCTCCTTACCTGTGGGTTTGTCATCTGTAGATTTGATTATCTGTGGATGCCAAATCAGCAGCGGGAGGACCTCAATGGACCTCTCGGACACAACCAGAAGTGGCTTCTGGTTGTGTTGGGAGGCGTTCTATGGCATGGGGCGGCCACATACAGCCTCCCCATGCCTCAGAAGGCCTTCCAGATGGGATTGGAAGGTACTTCTGGCTTGTGCTGGCAAACCAGTCGTGGCTTCCAATTGAGCCCAAGAGGCCTTATGAGGGCATGGGAAGGCTTTGTAGAGGACCAAATGTGGTCCTCGGGTAAGCAGTTGCTGTGCTGCATCCCCCCCCCATTTCTTTATCCATAGAATTTGGTATCCATGGTGGGTTCTGGAACAAATCCCCCATGGATCTTGAGGACCCACTGTATTAAATTTCATTGGGAAATACTGGGTACACTGACTTGTAATTTAGGGCCTGGTTCATAAGGCTGCATGATGAACTTCTGAGTCCTCCCCATACTTTGTGGTATGTTGCCCCCCAAACCTGGAAGTTCAGAAGTAGCTTCTGTGGCAGCATGGGGAGCTGCTTCCAGCTGTGCGTGTGGGTGGGAGGAACAGCAAAACCTTGGTGTTCCTTTTCCCACCTTCTGAGTCATAGATGAAATACCTGTAATTCAAGTAGTAGGAAAATACCAGAACTAACTGAGTTAAAACAACCACTACCTGTAGTGGTTGTGTAATACCAAACAATGTCTATTTTAAGTGTCTTGGTTGCCAGCATAATGTGCGCTGTGATGCTTTACACCAAATAAGTGTTGAACTTGATAACTAGAAGTGGAGATATCTAAATTTCATTTTTTCATTTGGCAGGCCCTGAGTTCTGAGTTGGCTCAAGCCAGAGATGAAACCAAGAAAACACAAAACGACGTCCTTCATGCTGAGAACGTTAAAGCAGGCCGTGATAAATACAAGACTCTCCGACAGATCCGACAAGGCAACACAAAGCAGCGCATTGATGAATTTGAAGCAATGTGAGAGCTGTTGTTTTGCATATATGTTCTTCATTAAGCTTGAACCACCAGCAGAGAAACACAGGCCTTTCCATGTATGAAAGGAACACACTCCACCTTGCCAAAGCACTTAAACATTTGTGGTTAAACCACATTTCATGAAAGTCATTCAACAATAAGGCAGCCTTTCATCTCTGACTCTTTGTAGGGGTGGTAGCAGTTTCCTTCTCATATTACATATTACATTCTCTTGTCCTAACGTGTGCCGGGGTGAAGTTTGGAAAACTCTTCTTGGTTTGGCAAATTTGTAAGAAGTTTGATATTGCTCAATTTGTTATGGATTTCAGGGTGTCTTCCCCTAAGGTGGAATTCTCTGGTGTTTCATGTCCTGTCATCACTGATGGTTTTCTTTGCCTACCTGTTCACAAAGGTCTGGATGGCAGGGAGCTGTTCCAGTATGCATTTTTTTAAATTAAAAAGAAAACACAAAGTGGAACACTACTCGTAGAACATCTTCTGCTTAACAGGTCTCTTACAAAAGCTTTTTGTTTTTAAAACAAAAGTAGGAAAAGAAGTGCTCACTTCTCCTACCTTTTGCATTCTGTTCATCATCAGATGAATTGTAAATCAGAAAACCTGGACCTTTCTGGCAAGGGAGCATATGAAAACATCAGTCCCAAGGAGGGGACAGTATCCTACCTCACTACTATATACATGATGACTGGTCCCTCAAACACCGTATTGAAATGCTGATCGTGTTAAGCTGGACTTCTCCATAGCAAAACACTACATAAGTCTAGGAGCCTTTAATATTTTGTTTTGTTACATCATAGCTATATAGAACCCAAAACAGTATTGTTCAGCTGCCTTTTTGTTGAGTAAAATTGTGCATCATGTATTTTTATGTTTTAAATAATGTTACCTGTCACTGGTATGTCATCCAATGAGAGGGTGTGAAATGTTTAGACGAGCCTATTTTCTGGTTTCCTTTGTACTCGTGCAACATGGTGGTGGGGCTCATTTCCAAATGAAGTCTGTGCATAACACAATACTGCCTTGCACTTGCTGTTAGGGCCCATCTGCACATAATAGTCTTCCTTCCATCATACTTCTGAAGATGCAAGGGAGCAGCATACAAATACCTTGCGTTTTCAGGTAACCCAGTCATGGGAATTGTGGCAGAACAGGGGCAAATGAGTTGTAGGAACAAACCTTTAGACTGAAGGTCTGCATACGTTTGTTATTGATGTTGAATCATTGTATTGCTCTTAGCTATCTCCTTTGGAATGAGCAAAATTGGACACCTTTTAAGTTTGAAGATCATATAGCTTATAGAAATCAAACTGAAATTATGGACAATTTTTCTAGACCAGATACTTGTAGTTGGGAGAAAGACAACCTGCTTTCTCTGAGGATGGTTCAGCTATCTTCTTTTTGGAATTATGCACTCAAAAATATACACTTATCCATTAAAATTGCCATTTTATTACATATTCATGCACAAGTTCTTATGAACCCTGTTGGACTGGGGGTTTGCTGAATTGGAGGGAGGCCATCATGAAAGGGACACTCTTTCTTTCACACTCTTGATTTTGTGGATAAAGGTAGCTGGCTAACCTTAATTTGACTGGTGTACAAATGCTGTGCGCATGCTTATACCATTAATTGTCCTTGGCATTTTTACTTTCAGCAGCTGAAAATGGGGCCGATGTATCATCAGTTTTTATGCATTGAATCACAAGACCTGAATTTCCAAAGTCTTTGAAAATTTTGCCATAGCAGGTGGAACGTTGGGCTTTCATGGTTTTTCCCTGAAGTGTGTGCACAGCCATTGATATGCCAGTCTGTCAGTGTGAGAGAAACAATACCAGTTAGAGTTGCTGTTCATAATCTACGTTGACTAGATAGGATTTAATTAAATGGATCTAATCCATTTATAAAGCTGTGTGACTTTTTCTAAGAGACCAGGAATAAACATCTGTGGACATATTTTTCCCCACAGTGCACGAAGTGGTGATAATGCTTGTTACCACCTTTTGGGGAAATGTGTCCTGAGGCAGGTGTATTAAGCAAATACTTGGGGAAGTATTTTTCAACATGCTTCCCCAATCCTCTCCTCACCCCTTAGTATCATGTCTTGTGTTGTAAAATTAAGCTACAATTAATAACATCTATTATTTTGGATAACATTCTTTGGCTAACAATAAAGTTGATTTTCCTGAGTTCCACTGTTGTTATTTAATCCTATCTCTCCCCAGCCAAAACGTTTGGTCACATTGTCAAAAACCTTGTTTTTTAGAGCAGTGAATGAACTTCTTTATAAGACACAATACAAAGTAGCGTTCTGACAGAAGCGTAAGCAGAAACTGCAGTTGGAAAAGGGCGGGGTGCTTAAGTTGTCACCTACAGCTGTGAGGAAAAACGGGGTACTTCGGATTCAGAAAAGGACCATTAGAGCAAAAGTGCTCTTGAGGACCAAAAGCTGCAGGCACTCATGCACAAGTCTCAAGACACCTGCCACCAGCTTTGGAATATTGTACCTATTTTCCTTAACTCAGTGTTATTCAAATTGTGGGTCAGGACCCACTTGGTGGCTTGCGACCTGATATCAGGTGAGTCGCGGAAAGCTGGGAGCAGCCATCTTGGAAACTGCAGGCCTTACTCTTGTAGCATTCCTTTTGTGAGTGTTAACAGTTTGAATTTTCAAGAGAGCGTTTTTAAAATTTCGTTTAGTTCACCGTTTTTACATAATATTTTGTTCTCATCTTGCTTTTTGTTAGCGATATTTCATGGTTGTACAATTGGTGCAGTCCAAGAATGCCAATTTGCGTTTCAGGAGTGTCATTTTATGATGTTAAAATGACAGCACTTCCTGCTTGACTATGTGACTTCCTGCCACAACATCACTTCCAGATTAATGACATAACTTCTGGTGCGTCCTGACACACGTGCCAGTCTAAAAAGTGGGTTCCAGACTAAAAAGTTCCAATATCACTGCCTAACTTCCACTGTTGAAGAAACCGAGAACAGTCCATGTGAATGAAAGCTGCTCAGTTGAGATTTTTCAAGGTTCTGTTTAACACCAGCCTCTTGCCTTTCTCAGTTCAGATACAGTATGCGTTATGATGGGTTTGTAGCCGCATTCAGTCAAGCCAGCGAGGGAACACGGTGTATTGATTGGATTTGGATAAAGCCCCACTTGGCCATAAAGATCTTTGAATGACCTTGGGTTTAGGTATTGATATGGCAAGACAGATCTTGCCAGATGGCCGAGAGAAAAATGGAAAACTTCCACCTTCCCGACTTGAGCTCCCTGGAGGGGAAGTTGAGAGTCAAATGTGAAAACTAAATAGAATTTCCACCATATATGTGGTAGATTTTTCTCACTGCCGTCAGAGGTGTCAGTCTCTTCATAAGCAAAATTATACCTCTTTTATTGCCAAATGTGTGCAAAATGGAGGTTGCTTTTTACTTGATGACAATTTCACCCTCCTGCCCAGTGAGTACGACAGTGTGATGAAAGGGTACTTGAGAAAAGTTCACCCATGAAACTTTCCTCTCCGGCACAACATGAACTTTTCCACAGGCAGACTTTGAGCAGAAATTCTTATTACATATGTCTGTCTTCCTTGCGCTTAGTACCTGCCAACTGCCGTTTTGGATTTGTATGTGTGTGAATAGATTTATAATGGTCAGATTTTGGTCTCCCAAGCACATGCTGTATTTCACAGCTTGATATTTTTGCATAAAATGGGTTCCTATTGGTTTCTCTCCCCATCCCCTGCAGTTGAATCAAATTAACATGCAAAGTAATATTAAAATGGCATAGTTATGGTCAGAGTCTCAGTGTTGATTTTTTGTTTGAAAAGGTCTGAAAATCTCTTTCATACAACCTTCTTTGGGAACAGAAAAATTGCCATAATTATTTATTTATTTATTTATTTATTATTATTATTATTATTATTATTATTATTATTAATTTATTGGCCAGGAATGGAAACCATGCCTGGAATTTGACGTGGCCTTCGGCTACATACGTACGTACATACAACACCGCCCACCCACCACACATACAAAAAACGACAATACATAAAGGCAAATCCCAACATTGCTCAAACATCAGATTGTAACAACATAACTAAAGATTTAGCAGTTTGGTGGCGCAAGGAAAGAAACTGTTTTTGTGCCTTGATGTTTTAGTATAAGGAGTCCTGTAACGTCGACCCGAGGGGAGAAGATCAAACAACTTATTGCCAGGATGCGATAAGTCTGCAACAATCTTATTCGCTCGCTTTGTAACCCGAGCGGTGTACAATTCTTCTAATGAAGGCAACTCGGACCCAATTATTCTTCCAGCGGCTTGAACGGTCCTCTGGAGCCTTTGCTTGTCCAGTTTGGTTGCTGAACCAAACCAAACAGTTATGGAATTACAGAGGACAGATTCGATAATGCCTCTGTAAAATTGGACAAGCAGCTCACGGGGCAAGTTAAATTTCCGGAGTTGGCGCAAAAAATATAGCCGCTGGTGGGCTTTTTTAATAATGCCACTGATGTTAGTTGACCATTTCAGGTCACGAGAAAGTACAGAGCCCAGAAACTTAAACGACTCCACAACAGAGACCTTACTGCTCAGAATGAAAAGTGGAAGCAAAGGTGGAGGGTGTTTCCGAAAATCGACCAACATCTCCACAGTTTTTTGCGAATTGAGCACTAAGCTGTTACTGCTGCACCACGCAACAAAGTGCTCAATTTCCCATCTATATGCAGACTCATCGCCATCTTTAATGAGGCCAATGATTGTCGTGTCGTCTGCAAACTTTAGGATCTTAACTGAGGAGTTCTGTGAGACACAATCATTTGTGTATAAGGAAAAAAGCAATGGAGAGAGCACACACCCTTGAGGGGCTCCCATGCTGACTATACAAGTGTTAGATGTAATTTTCCCCAGCTTCACTTGCTGTTTCCTGTCTGTCAGGAAGCTATATATCCATTGACAGACAGGAACAGGTATGTTTAGATGAATTAGTTTAACTAACAAATTAGATGGCACAATTGTGTTAAACGCAGAGCTGAGGTCAACAAAAAGGACTCGTGCATAGGACCCTGGAGAATCCAGATGTTGAAGGATATAATGCATAGCCATATTAACAGCATCGTCTACTGATCTATTTGGACGATATGCAAATTGAAAAGGGTCTAGCAGCAGGTCAGTAATACCTTTCAGATAGTTCAGCACCAGTCTCTCAAAAACTTTCATTACTACAGATGTAAGAGCAATGGGCCTGTAGTCATTCAGCCCACTAATAGAAGCTTTCTTGGGCACTGGGGTAATGATAGAAGTTTTGAGGCATGAGGGAACACTGCACAGCTCCAGTGACCTATTAAAGATTCTTGTCAAAATAGGAGCAAGCTGTGCGGCACACACCTTCAAACAAAGAGGAGTAACCCCATCTGCGCCCGGAGCTTTTTTTGCTTTCTGAGTTTGCAGAAGATGTCGCACATCGTTTTCACAGATCGCTAAAGGAATAGACTCAGGGGCTATAGGAATGGCAGTAAAGGAAACAGTACTTGGAGCCTCTAGGTCCAAATGAGGGCCAACAGGTAATAATTCTGAACTTCCAAACCTGCAATAGAACTTATTCAGATCATCAGCCAGTTTTTGATTTTCCAAAACAGGAGAAGGTGTTGTCTTGTAACCCGTGATATTTTGTAAATTCCTCCAAAGAGTAGCAGAGTCGTAGTCCTTCATTTGTGACTTCAGCTTATCGCTGTAAGCTCTTTTTGCCACCCGAATTTCCCTATTCAGTGCATTCCTAGCCTGGTTATACAGAGTTCTTTCCCTTTTTTTATAAGCCACTTCTTTGGCATGACGTAAGTGCTTAAGCCTTGCTGTAAACCAGGCTTTATTGTTATTGTATGTGCGCACAGTCATAGTAGGCACACATAGATCTTCGCAAAACTTAATGTAAGATGTTACAGTTTCAGAGAATTCGTCCAAATCTTTTGTAGCAGTTTCAAAAATACTCCAGTCAGTGCAGTCGAAACAAGCCTGCAGCTTTTCCTTTGCATCCTCCGTCCAGCGTTTAACTGTTTTAACCACTGGCTTAGCAGTTTTCAATTTCTGTTTATAAGTTGGTATAAGAAAGATCAGGCAGTGGTCAGAAAGGCCAAGGGCAGCGCGGGGGACAGCTCGATAAGCACCTTTGATGGTTGTGTAACAGTGGTCTAATATATTCTTATCTCTCGTAGGGCAGCTGACATGCTGCTTATATCTAGGCAGTTCGTGAGATAGATTTACTTTATTAAAATCGCCTAGAACAATAAGTGGGGAATCCACTTATTCCCCAATAACAATAAGTGGGGAATAATGTGGTGTCTCTTCCTCTGTAGGCAGTATAAAAAGGCTCATGTTTAAGTGATCACCAAGTTTAATGAAAACGTTCCTCAAAAAAAAACAAAAAAAAACTTTCGTTTCCCAAAAATAGTAAATGTTCACCAAATTTTAGACCACCTAATAATCCTAAAGTGATAACCACATATTGAGTTCTCGTCATTTTGTAAAGTATTTGACAGTTAAAAAATGTTTTTGTCTCCCCCAAATAGTAAATTTTTATAATGTAACTCTAACCCTGCGTTTGGGGTGTATAATTCTGCGAGCTAGTATTGTTGCATAAATGTCATGTTATACTTCTGGTGAATATTTACTGAATTTGGTATAACCATGGTTTGTTTTTGGACCACAGTGCTAGGGGCTCACAGTTTAATTTAGTAAGCATTTAATTTGTCCCCGTATAAAAATACCTGGGGTGTTTTTTTGGGGGGGGTGGGGGAAGGAGGACTAATTCCAGGCCAGTAAAAGAAAAGAGCGGAACCTGGCCAAATGCAGAAAGAAGTGTTATAATTTACCAAAGCACATTTGTCTATCTGTGCTGGATGCATTTCAACAATGACCATACTCTTTATCAGCAATGATAACTGCTCAGTTTCTTTGTTTGGCAGGGAACTTTGTCTCTCCATGTAAAACTGCCAAATACTATGCTATGTAAAATACTAGCAATCAGATTTCCGTCAATGGATGAGTGGATTCGGGAGCAGGCTACTTGTCAGGCTCTCCACTGCATCAAACCAAAATCTATTTTAATCCTGCCTTCCCTGTGCTGGCAGGTGTGGAGTTTTGTTCCTTTTTCACTTTGTGGTTGTATTTTACTGTGTAGTTGTGTTTTCAGGCAGCTTGTCATCTTAACAATGATTCAGCTGTCCTGCCTATAATTTAGACCTTTTTTTTGTTAGGCACAATATGAAGTGTCCACAGGTATCTAATGATTTTTTTTTACTCCCCCCCCCATTTCTTTTGTGCCGAGTCTCTGTAGGTATTCCTGGGCATCCTACATGCATGTGCTCTTTCAGCAGGGGGCTTCTGTCTCTTTCCTTTACTGCAGTAAAAATCCTTAACATGCACATCTCTGTACATCTCTATATGCTGTCCATGTATCACCCTCTATCCTAATTTCTATCCTGGCTCTTCTGCCAAAGTCCATCTGTAGGGCTAACAATATTAAAATGAAAGAACAATCAAACACCACAGCTAAAACGGGCAGTTGCCCAACCCTACCAGCAAAGAGAGAAATCCCTTCCAAATGCTTCTCAAAATAGGGCTTGCTAGAAAACTAATGCTGAAGGAGCAGAATTAACCAGGAAATCGCTGTAAGATGTAAGGTGGCAGCTCAGAATTTCAAATTTTGTTTACTTATCATGGTGTAGGAAGTGGATGGAGAGATAAATGATGTGCCTTTTTCCCTATATAAGAACCAGTTGCTGGGGAGCCATAGCAGGAAAGGGCCATCATGCCCTGCTTGAAGGTGTCTCAGAGGCCACTGTGAGGAATGGGATGCTGGACGTAGATGGACCTCTAGTTGCCTGAGAACATACAGCTGACATTGGGGGAATCACTCGTGGGGGACTGATCAAACTACTTCAATGATTCCTGAGCTTTTGACGGGTGGTTCCCTTAACCTACTAGGTCATTGGCCAGGGTTACAATCCTTTACATTGTATAGGGAAGTCGGTTTTTTTGCTAGGGTTATGGCTGGTTTCCACAGCTTCCTGGGGAGCTACAGTTCAGTTTGGGAACCACTGAGCCACTCGTTCTCTTCTTAGTTCTTTACCACCACCACCAGTGGCAGTGGTAGAGTTTCGCTCAGCTGCCATTTATGCCACTCTTTAGAACCACCACCCCCTTAGCATTTCACTATGTAATGACACAGCATCATTGTGTGTGTGTGTGGGGGGGGGGGAAATAGCTGCCAGCTGGGGGATTCTGGCATTTGCTGACACCAGCGATTTTCCCTTGGAAAAACTCAGTGGGCTCCCACTTTCGCAGATTGAGGATTAATCCTGACGACAATGTATCAAAATCTCCTCCTGCCAACTCTGGTGCATTGCACTGTGTAAATCTTCATAGCACTGGTAACGCTGGGGCAGTGTGCCAAATGATAAATACATTTGGGTTTCAATCTATCATGGTGTTAGATTCTTATAAGCTACTACTACCCATTGAGTTCAATGGGACAATAAGGTGCATACAACTTTGTGGCCATGGCTGGCTGATCGGCTTTAAACTGTCTCTCCATCCCCGTCTTTGAGGAGCAGAATTTCAAACTTCTAATGGAAAATCACACAGCTCTTAAGTCTCTGCTTCTTCACAGCTAATTAACCATGGTGGTGTGGCATGTTTCTTTCCTGCTATTAAATGTGCTTGGTTTTTCTTCCTCTTCTTCTTCTGTCTTTATGCAGGTTACAAAAGTACGATCTCTTTCAACCCTTAGGATAGAAACTTATTAAGATGCAACCGAAGAACCGGAGGTCTCTCAAGGCATGCCTCTGTGTTTATTTGGAAATGTTTACAAATACAGTGCTAAACATTTGTCAACTCTTTTTATGATTTCATGGCTTAGGAAATCATTTCCAGCTCAATTTCCCATTAGGTAAATTTCCAGTTTTTTTCTTTCACTAAAAAGGACTTAAATTTTAGAAATGTTTGACATGGCATTTTCCTTAAGATACATGAAATGTTTAGCTTATTATGTTGCTAAAAACGGAAAACCAATTATGTGAATATGCTTTCCTTCTCTGCATGAACCTTGGCAAAAGCAAGAGAGTACTTGCGACTTTGCCTGACTTTAATGATTTTTTAAAACACACTTTATACTGAATCTTGATAGTTCATCAGGACCAGATCAACTGATGATTTGTCAGACAAATGAATCTCTTCACAAACAGCTGTCCTGCTAAGGTACGACAGCTTTTTTTTGTCTAGCTCAAATGAGCATTTTATGTGTACATATACAGTATATATTGTAAATGATCTGTGCATATATATTTGAATAAATGCATTCTAAATGCTCATGATTGATGACTTCTCTTCAGATGTATCAGTTGTGCATCTCACCAAGAAAATAATTGTCTAAGCATCTTTCAAGGAAAGACAAATAGAGGGGTTCAGCTTGGCAACTTCTACTTTTTGGGTTTAGCTTAGGACTAAATGGGTCACAAGCAAAGAGAAGAATTAAATGGATGCCAATATGGCCGCATAGGGTAAGGCATAGATGCTTGTAAGAGAACAGAGTTGAGGTTTCACCCATCTCTCTGGGTGGCCTTTTTTCCCTTTCCCCCCTAATTTTAATGATTGATTCAGCCATTATCTCTGAAATGCCAAAATAGCATCCCTTGGATCTCCACTATCTTGCATTCCACATTCTTGTACCTTATATCTTCTAGCTCTCAATAGCAATTCCACTTGCCTGACCCCTTTCAGCCATAACTGCTGAGTCACACCCCTGGGGGGAGGGGAAGGTTACCTTGCAGTCACCCAGACTTGCCAAGTATCAAGACTACTCTGTCAAAACTTCCAGACTTATCTGCATCTTATGCTTTCTGGGTGACTGCAAGATAGCATTCTGCCCCCCCCCCGTTGGTGTGACTCATCAGTATGGCTGAATAGGGGCAGGCAAGTAGAATTGCTACTCAGAGCTAGATGATATAAGGTGCAAGAATGAGGAATGCAAGATGGAGTGGGACGGACATTTTCATAAGAGAGTGGAAGAGCCAAGAGGGACCAAAATATCTGCCCTCATGCAGCTTGATGCTCTGGTGCTGCTCTTGATTGCTGTTTCCATCACACAATTTTTGACTTTCCCAACTAATGGCTTTTTTCATCCACTTCTCACTCCTGAATAATGGCAGAGAATTACACCTACAAACCATGATGGAAGGAACCTAAGACAGATCTCTTAGAATGCAAGTACGCACTGAGTTCTACTGTGAAGTCACTGCATCATACGTTTTGAGATTTTAATAGCAGCTTCTGAAATATTAGAAACCCAAAAGGTTGTCCTAAGAAAATAAGTAAAATGTATTCTGACCCCTCATGCATTCAAGGGTCGTGCTACTACATAAGCAAGGATCACTTTGTCCATTGATTCATGTAGAAACAGATTGGCAGGGGAGATGCAAGCTATAAGTCCATTTACTGGGCAGAAGAACCACTGAGAACAGAAGAAGCTGCCTTGTGTCAAGTTAGTACTGACCAGCTGCAGCAAGCCAGGTTTCAAACCATTGTTGCCTTTTCTACTTCTGGGAGATGCCAGCGTTTGAAGCTGAGACCACCTGGCTGCCAAGCAGCTGCTCAACCACTGAGCTGGACCCTTCCATATAATGCCCCTTCGCAGCAAGAAGAACTGCTTTGCAAGAGGCAAAGGTGAGTGGCTATTGAGGGCTACCTATGGAATAGACATAGCAGAGAGACTTAAGGAAGTAACTTTATAGGAGCCCCCCACACACACCTCTAAGTGGGGGCTATAGCAGCAGATGCACTGTAGTCCGCCGTCCACAAAGAGTATATGGTGGGAGAGACAGGGGAAAAAAGGCTACATACACATCCCATTTTTATTTTTTTTATTTTTTTTGCGGGTGATAGCTATAGAGATACTGATTGAGTCAAAGAGAGGTTCATAGAAACACCAGTGTGTCCTTCATAGTGCCCTGGTGGTAGAGGGGTACCATCAGAGATCTCAGCAAAGGAGCCTTTGCAGAAGCTCTGGCCAAAATATCTAGAAGGCTAGGCTCAGGGGTGTAGCTAAAGAAGTGCAGAGGGTGCAACTGCACCAGGTGACAAGCTTTGGGGGGGGGCAACAAGCAGAGCTTTACACTAGTGGCCAAAATTGTGAAAACCTTGGAAAGTATGACTAATGCCATCATGTTCTATACCATTGGAAAGGCAATTTAATGTAGAATGCAACAAATCTTCATTCCATCAAAAGATATGGCCAAAAAAAAAAACCCAAGAAAATAAAAGGGGACAAATTAGATGCTTACCAATAAAAGGGGACAAATTAAATGCTTACCAATAAAAGGGGACAAATTAAATGCTTACCAAGTTAAACTGTGGCTCCCTAGCACTGTGGTCCAAAAACAAACCATGGTTACACCGAATTTAGTAAATGTTCACCAAATGTATAACATGACATTTACGTGACAATACTATTATTTAGCTAGCAGAATTATATGCCCCAAATGCAGGGTTAGGGTTAGGATTTGGGTTAGGGTTATATTATGAAAATCTAGTGGCTGTGCGAGACAAACACATTTTTTAACTGTCAAATACTTCACGAAAATGACGAGAACTCAATATGTGGTTATCGCTTTAGGATTATTAGGTGGTCTAAAATTTGGTGAACATTTACTATTTTGGGGAAAATAAAAGTATTTTTTTTTAACGTTTTCATTAAATTTGGTGATTGCTGAAACATGAGCCAAAATAAAAAGACAACTGTCATGTCCCTTCCTGTTGCAACATCATCACTTCTGGCCATTATTTTGGCCTCTGCACTGGGCTACACTTTCATTAGGTCGTCCCCCCCCCGCCCCGGGGCTAGGCTAGCCTTGTTATGGCAGCTTCAACCATTATGGCAGTAAGAGTCATGCCCTGAGGTTATGACTCATCATCTTCTGGAAAAGCAGAGTTCCAAATATTGAACTAAGCAGCTTTTAACCTCCCACCTGCATTTGCACGCAATTGAAATGCAGTACTTCACTGAAGATCTGATGAATGGCAAAGACGTTCCCCTGGTGAAGCTTTCTTAGCATCCTGAAGGGGTGATAATGTGCCACCCTCTCTCGCTAAGTGGATTTGTCAGTGTAACAACCACACTATTTCATACGGCTGCCTTTCTCAGAAATGAGGCACACTTAGGCCCATGTAGAACAGAGTATATCTAGTTGCTGAGATGATATTTGTTATGATAATTGTGTTGTTCATAAAGGCAATCTTCCAATAGGTTTCTTTTTGGTGAAAAGTGTACTAGTTTTCCAGTGGGGAGCAGCACTGCAGGCATTTATTTGAGTTGGCTAGAAGTTGAAAAGTTTTTTTCCCACTGCAAGCATAAGAAATAAGAAAGCAGAGAGCCCTGCTGAGAGGGTGTTGATGCCAAGCTAAAAGAAACTCTGACCACTAGAATAAAGCTTCAGTAAAAAGGCACAAGGTAGGCCTGTCTTTGCATCACAAGACAAATATGACTGTAAGAGCTGTGATCCTTTTACACAGGAATACCATAATTTGCCAGCATCCAGTCATCACACATGTGGACTCCACTCTTCTGTTGGATGGGGGGAGCTCCTCTTCTCAGATTCATTTCAGACCATCCAAGAACTGGATTAGGACTCTCTACACCCTTGACACAAAATTACAAGTGCAGCATGCAGCATCATCTTTGCCCTTCCTGGAGTATTGCCTACAGTTCTGGTTGCCACATCTCAAAAACGACATAGCGGAGCTGGAAAAAGTACAGAAGAGAGCAACGAAAATGATTACTGGGCTGGGGTACCTCCCTTGTGAAGAAAGAGTGTTTGGCGCTCTTCAGTCTAGAAAGAAGGCAACCGAGGGGGGACTTGATTGAGACGTGCAAAATTATGCATGGGATAGAGAGATGTTCTTTTCCCTCTCTCACAGCACTAGAACCAGGGGACATGCACTAAACATGAGTGTTGGTAGAGTGAGAACAAGTAAAAGGAAATACTTGTTTACCCAGTGGGTAATTAATCTGTGGAACCTCTTGCCACAGGAGTTAAGTGGTGATGGTGTCTGGCCCCTTTAAAAGGGGATTGGATAGATTTATGGAGGAAAAGTCCATAGTGGGCTACAGGCCATGATGGGAAGTGCTACCTTCTCACCTTAGAAGTAGGCTACTGCAGAATGCCAGGTGCAAGGGAGTGGCAACAGAATGCAGGCATCTTGTTGTCTCGTGTGCTCCCTTGGGGCATCTGGTGGGCCACTATGAGATACAGGAAGCTGGACAAGGTGGGCCCTTGGCCTGATCCAGCAGGGCTCTTCTTATGCTCCTCTTTTCACTCTTGCTCCTATTCACAGCCAGTAGCGCCAACTCGGTGGGTGCTAGTATGCTGTTGGCACCCACAATAATTTGCAATAGGTGCTCAGCACCCACAATGTTGGGCAGCCCCAAAGAGCGAGGCACCCCCGTGTTTGGCGCTGGGCTGAGAGCGCGCCCGGCCCAGCAGCGAACTGGCCCAGCTGAGGGCAGCTCGGTCAAGCCAATGAGCTCCTTCCTGAGGCATTGCCGGCACCTCAGGAAGCTCATTGGCTGGCCCACCCTGGCCTCAGAAGGGGGTGGGGCTGTCTTGCAACGCCTAGCCGCAATGCCTAGGCGTGCCGTGGTGATTCTCCGCCCCAGCGTCGGAAGCGGTGCCACGAGCAGCTGCTTCCGAGGCCCGGGCGATGACGGGGCATGGTCACGTCAGGGGGCGGGTTCACATCAATGTCAGGGGCATGGCTATTGGCACCCCCAATGTTGACATCAAGTCGGCACCTCTGTTCACAGCATGTGGGACACAGCAGGAACTGCAGCCCTGTATGGGCCATGCAGGCCACAGTTCAAGTGATGGCCTCCAACCAATGAATAAAGCCTGGCTATCCATCACCCTCCAATAATCAGTAACCGACAGCAGACGCTGCTTCAGCAATGCTCCTTTTTGGACCATAAAAGATTGCAGCAAGATCTTCAGCCCCCCACCCCTTGAGACTAAGTAGCCGAGGTCCTCGCTGTATAATGGTTTCCCACTGCTGCTAGCAAAACTGACCTCGAGCCTCCATGACAAACCTTCAGCATGAGACGACGTAGAATCAGGAGCCTGCTGTCCTGAGTAAGACGTCAGTGCCGCCAACACACGCGCCTCCTAATTCTCATTAAATCAGCACGTGCAAAAATGTCACTTGGATCCACTTAGGGAGGGGCATGAATTACTGTCACAGGAAAGGGCTGCAGTTTAGTGGCAAAGTCCATGGCTTGCAGGCAGAAGGTCCCAGGTTCAATCCTCACACCTGCTTGGAAAGGGAGGTAGGGCTAGGAAACACCCCGGCCTGCCTGCCTGCAGCAGTCAAGGATTCCCATCTAGACAGTGTGGGCAGCCCAATCCTATGGTGCCCTCACACTGCCAGAGCTCCCGCTCTGGTAGCACAAGGCATTGTACAGCAGTTGCCAACATGAGGCCGAGGGGCTGGGCTGCCCCCCCCCTTCCCGGCAGAGCTGTTGCAGCCCCTGGTGCTGGTAAGTCAGGTGAGAAGCAGAACAGGGGCTAGAAGGGGCAGTCTAGGCTGCAGCAGTGCAAGTGCCCACCTATTCCCCCCTTCCAGGCCTTGGGCTGCCCTCCTGGGGACAACCTACCCCAGAACATTGCTGGCACAGGTACGAATAGACACCATATCCAGACATGTCATGTAGCGGGTACGTGAGTACCCGTTCATAGGATTAGGGCTGGCCCCGCCCATTCACCCGCCCACTCGCCGACTCCGTCGGCGCTCCACTCCACCCCCTGCAACGTTTGAATTGCCTGCACGTTCTCAGAGCCAGGCAGGCAGAGGAGCGAGGGAGACCAATGGCAGCAGCAGCGTGAGCAGGTAGGCCGCCTGGGGCTCCCTCCTGAGGCGCAGCAGTTCCTGGGGGGGGGAATCGGTAGCCCGCACGGCAGCCCCGGAGAAGGCCCGGGACTCCCTGGCCTTCTCCTGGACCGCCGTGCAGCCTACTGAGGAGGCGCGGCGGTTCCTGGGGGCGGTTCCTGGGTTCCAGCTATGACCTCACTTCCGGTGGGCAGGCCCCGACACAAGTGCCAATCAAAAGTGACTACCTGTTGCTAAATCATTTAGATGCCATTACTGATCATATCCTGTCACTGAAGGCTTACCCAAAGGCAAGGGAACCAATGAGAGCTATTCAGTGTGTAGAGTTGCCTGCACAGTCCAGTTCCACAGTCCCAACCCCAGGTAGACTAACCTTCCATCCATCTTCTCTCCTCTTCAGGGTTTCTCCATTCCCCACTGTCCAGGGGTGGGGTTTGTTTGTTTGGTTGAACACCACATAAAAACACAAAGCACCACCTTTTGGTGTTTAAGATATTTTCCAGAAATTAAAATAATTACTTTTCCAATTAGAAATAATACTGTGGCTGCATCTGCTGTGTCATCTACATAGTACACTTTTAAAGCATTAACAAAATTAATAAAAATGAGAATATAGATTAAAAACATGTAACACCAAAATTTGCTGTTTTAATCAAGCAATTTTGGGGAAAATATCATCCCAAAAGACACATGTCTCATTAGGCTATAATGTCAAGCCAGGCTCCCATTTACTCTGCTTGAAGAACTGGAAAAAAGGAACTTCTTCCATTCATATCACCTAATGACAAATACATAATGACATAAATTGAAAGACTTCTGCTGTCCTTGAACGTGTTTGGAAATCATCGTTTTCTCTCTATAAAATGTCAGTATTCTGCAGCTGCAGACATGCATATAAGCATATGATATGCTTACTAATGAACACTGACATTTTTTTCTGTACTTCCATATATAGAAACTAACATGCAGATACAGATCCTTTTGCTCAGACCCTGCTAATGTGGCTTGGGACAGCGCTCCAGATCACAACCACTGGGCAACTACTGAAGATCCATCACTATCAGAAAGTCCACTGCGTGCTAATCCACAAGCGCATCTCTGAGCCTGCAGTAGTTAGGTGGTGGTGATGGTGGAGTGGCTCTTGCGATGCCTGCTCAGCTACGAGCAGACACATGCTTACCAAGGGCCCCTAGAAAGCTGGAGGATCCTTCTCCAGGGCACTGGGAAGTTCTTCCTAGCCCTGCTACCCTAGAATAACTCCAGGGCGGGGGGAGGAAGTATTTTTTTTTATATAGTTAGGGCAACATGTTTTCCCTCCTTCCCCATAGGAAGCAACATTTTAAATAACTATTCTGGATTAGTTTTGGAGTACAGGCATGCTCTGGTATCCACTGATTCGGTATCCACAGTTTCAGTTTTCCACTGAGACTGAGACGCCTGTTAAAAAGATAAAGGTAAAAAAAAGTAAAGGTTTCCCCATGAATGGTCTAGTCATGACTGACTGTAGGGGGCGGGGCTCATCTCAGTTTCTAAGCTGAAGAGCTGGCGTTTGTCCAAGGACACGCTTCCGTGGTCATGTGGCCGGCATGACTCTATGCTACAGCGCATAGAATGCTGTTACCTTCCTACCAAAATGGTACCTATTTATCTACTTGCATTTTTACATGCTTTCGAACTGCTAGGTTGGCAGGAGCTGGGACAAGCGATGGGAGCTCACTCTGTCGCGTGATCTCGAACTGCCAACCTTCTGTTCTTTCTGGTCAGCAAGTTCAGCAACAGCTGTTTAAAACTGCAGCACCACCACGCCAAAGATAGGGGAACATTTAACAAATCTTTTTTCACCTTATTGAAGCAAAAACACAGATGTTTCCCTATCTTTAAAAAGGATCCACTGTTTCAGGTATTCATGGGAGGGGGGATCCGGAACAGAACGCCAGCAGCCATTTAATAATCCTCACACAAAGCCTAAGAGGCAAGTCATCACTATGGCTAAAAGTGAGCTCCTTCTTCTATTCTAAGTCTTCAAGCTCCACGTATTCCAAATCTGACAGCAACGTCACTGAGGCTGCAATCCTCTGCATTCTTTCCTGGGAGTAAGCCCCACAGAACACAATGGGACTTACTTCTGAGTACCATGCAGGGGATTGTGCTGTCAATGAAGGAAGCAATCTGGTAATCCTCTCCCATTTACTCCAACCACACCCTCTCATACAACCCATTTGAAGTACCAGTGTGTGTGTACTAGTGTGTGTATTGTACTATTCCAATATCTGGAATTTAGCTATTAAGGTACCCAGTTAAAATAAACTGACCACTCACCCATCACATCAAGTTAGTTCTTTCTTTTAGTTCTTTCTTGCCACGTTTGAGCAAATAAACTGTTTCAATAGAAACCAGGTGCGTTTTTAGAGCTTCTTGCCAACTTTGTGCTGTTCGGTATAACTATTTTGGCATAACTAGCAAGCTCGCTGGTATGAAACAAGAATGGCCCAACTATTGGGGGGAGGAAAGAATCTAGGCATTTTTTTCTAAGAGTAGAATTCATGTACATGCTTTGCAATGATTTTCGTAAGGCCCAACTATGCTTGACTGGACTTGAACAGCCACACCCTAGAGAAAGTACAGAACAGCCGGTGAAAAGGGACAGAACTAACCATTACTTCACCAGACATTTCATACATGCTTTATCTTCTACAGATGGAACTTCTAAATAGAAGTTGATATCCCACCTTATCAAATAAATGGAATGCAAGGGGAAAAAATAAACTGGAGAGCAGTTGTGACTGACACCTGCATCTCCAGAAATCAGTTACATGCAACTTCAGGATATTTTCAAAAATGCCCATCTAACTAGGAATCCAAAAAAATTTCAATAAGAGCCAAACTTGTACTATACTCTATATACTGTATTACAATACATTTATATTTGGAAGGTATTTTTGCAAAAATAATCATTTTTAAAAACCAAGATGTCCATTTATAATTTAACTTGGATCATATTATTGGTTTGTCTCTCAACTGTATCTTTCTTACAAGTAAACAAAATCAGTTCTCAAAGTCACTTTGCATTCCTTCCAGAAACGCATGCTAGAGCAAATGTGGAGACTGTTGTCAACCACAAGGAGATTGTTAATAAATCTTGCATGCATCTCGTGAATGCCTAAACATGTAAATAGCAACCCCCAAGCTTCTGAATACGGCAATAGTGTAGCTCCATTTTTTGAACATGTTGATAATATGCCTGCCTCATGCCTGAGAATCTATACAGTTTGAACATTCGCTGTGACACTATTTATGCTCATGTTTAGATTTAAGAGTATAAGGGAATCTCATCACATACCAGCTCCCTATTGGTTTCAGTGGGAGGCAGCAGAAAAGCTACATGCACCCATCCTCCTTGGTAAAGTGAGCAGAACAGCCTGCGGGTATGAAGATATACGTATGCCCAGCAAGGGATCACTGCAGCAACTGATGGCAGCAGGGCTGCATACATTTAAACCTAAACCTAAACATGTCCACTGATGCTTAAAACCAACAAGATCTTAAATTAACATTAAACCCCCAAATGCAAGAATTCAAGTTTTCACACGTTAAACCATAAATATATTCCCCATATATAAATGGGCATATTTGCATTATGGGACTTTAAGAAAATGATTAAATTCAACCTGCAAAAAAAAATACTGCTGGCTCTTTTACTGAATGCCATCGCAACTAACTGAATTTTATGTCCTCACCTAGAAATGATATGAATATTTCTGCGTATTTAGTTAACTGGTTAACAAAATGTAAACACACTGCCGAAGTTCACATTGTACCATTATTGCAGTGTCCCTAGAAGGCAGGCATGTGCATCATTTCATCTCCAGACCAGATGTCACTCAAGGTGACAAGTCTAATTACAGTTCCATTATCAGGTTACATTTCACTCACAGGTGCTGAACGTAGGATCCATCTACACTCACAGTGAATAACTGCTGTGTTTTGTGCATATATTCTTAAGCTCTATTACTCAACACTTTCTTGTCATTTACAAAGTATAAGATGCAGATCACTTAACATTTGTAGCGTTTTAAAACAAATATGAGACCAAAAAGATGGTTTGTTTAAAATGTTTTATCCCCTGCCCCCCCCCCACAACTATTCCAGAAAACAAGGGCAGTCTATTTTTTAAGGTGGGAATTAATTCTTCAGATATACTTCTTCATAATAAATCAGAATAAACCATTTCCTATACAATTGTAAAAATAGTTTTTTTCAAAGCAGAAACAAACCGTTCTGAGTCCACGGGTTATTTAATATCCCAAAGTTACGGGATTTCGGAAACGTCCAAATTGTAAGCCGTACCAGTGCTATGGAGATGTGGGGCATAGAGGAAATGTCTGACTCTCTTTTTGGGACCCCTGGGGGGGGGATCATGTGAGATGGACCCCAGGTGGCACCCACAATGTACTTTATCCCATACCAATGCTCCCAACCTCCCTGAAAAACTGCTACCAAGGATTGGGAGACCCTCAAATGTCACATGGGATTTTTTGCGTTGGTGCTTGTTGTGCCTGCAGTATCACTGTGTGATATTCCTCTCTGTTGCGGGACTCCAGCAGCTCTCTTCAGACAGGGAAAGGAATGAGCAGCTAAGTAGTGGACAACTCATGGGCATGCATGCAGGCAGGCAAAAGACTAGGAGGAGATAAAAGAGAATCCAGTTTGAAAGGGAAGCACGTTGGAAAGAAATGACAAGGAAACCTACTGGCAGAAAAAAAAGAGGCAGGAGACAGAATGAGAGAAGAGTGGATGAAGATAGAATAAAAGCACACATTAAATTACAGTTCTTGATCATGCTCCATTTTAATTTTCAATGTAATATATAACAGATACAACATCCAAAACTTTGCTTTATCTTAGATAAAACTTGGGAAGGATTTGAACTGTTTTATCGCTGATTCATTGAAGTCAATGTGTGTGACAGAAGGAACATTATGGAGACATTTCTATAATATCTCCATAATGAACTTGTTACAAAACGCCCCAAAAATATGCCACTTCACACTACACATTTTCCCCACTTCTTATGAGAAAACTACAATTTAAAAAAACTACTTCGAGAGAGGCCAAGATCCCAGGAGGTGATGAAGCATTTTCAGAAATGATGCTAATGCACCTCTTCAAAACCACGTCCATTTGCAGGTACACAAAATGGCACATCAAGCATTTAATTGCCTGTGCCAATCCAGCCTCCATTCAGACCTCAAATCAAATTTAAATTATGCCTTAGGAGGTATTTAAGCACTCATAAGTGCCACGAGAAAGGCTAAAAGGTATCGTTAACATCACTTGTGAAAATACCTAGGTTTGAAAAATTCTAATGCAGGGGACCTTAAAATCTGAAAAAATATTAAAGTAAGTGGCATAATTAAACCTATTTAGTGAACATTATGAAAAGTTTCCATACCAACGTTTTCTATGTGCCCAGTGGAATCACTGCAACCTTTCCGAGGCAGATATTTGGCTTTCCTTCATGAGGTACTTTGGTCTCCATTTTTGTTAAATACTCTTTCATTTTTTGAGACTCCAACTAACTTTTCCAATTCAACTGTACCTCCCAAACAAGACAATATTCCAGTATTCCAACTTCAGATCTGAGTAGTCTGAACAGTGGTATTCAAACTTCTTAGACTAGGACCCACTTTTTAGAATAGCACTCGTGTTAGGACCCACCAGAAGTGATATCATTAACCTGGAAATGATGTTGTGAAAGGAAGTGACATCACCAAGCAGAAAGTGCTATCATTGTAACATAACAAAATAATAGTCCTGAAATGCAAATTGGCATTCTTACACAAGAGTAAGGTCTGCAGTTTCCAAGATGGCTGCTCCCAGTTTTCCATGACCCACCTGACTTCAGGTCATGACTCACCAAGTGGGTCCCAACCCACAGTTTGAAAAACACTGGGCTGGAATATTTAATTTGGGGGCAAGGGAAGAGGACATAGGCTATTGTGGCAGCCTGGATAAAGAAGTCATTTGCCACAGCTGCTTGCTAGAATGGGAACAATATCAGTCTTGAAACCAGGTATCCATGCAGGCAGGGTAGCAGATAGTGGAAATCCAATGACGTTTTAAGCTTCTGCAGTGTTGTAATAGTTGCTAAACTTAAATAGTTCAATGTTTATTTTTCATAGGTGCGAAGGAGCTTAGTAAAACTCCAACAGGCACATTTGAGGCAAAGGTGGTACCAGATAATCAGATATGCTGGACCATCAGGAGATGCTATCCTGTGCCTGATGATCACCATATCTAGCATTGCTGTTTGCATTACTGACATTACCACCAAGTTGCTATGGTTGTCAACAAGCAGCTTCTGTTGCCTGTCTCTGTGACGTCATTGCCAAGCCAGGCATACTTGTGTTATGTCAGCAAACTCAAGAATGCATTCTTGAGAAGGAATTGCTCCTGGACAATTTTGATCCTAAACCTGGGAGTGACGGATAAATTGGGTGCCAGATGGATTGGAATTTACTGATGTCAGGATGTTCTTTCTCCAGACTAGTTTTTGGCATGATTGTACCATTACCAATAAATGGGCAACATCAAAGAGATACAAGTGAGGGATGGGAGAAATAATACTGTCTCAGTTTTTTAAAAGCAGTAGCAAGTGAGTTAATCTCCAATGCCTCAAGAGTCATATGAGATGGTAGAAAACGGAAAACTGGATTGATGCCTCAAACGTGCCGATGTGGTATGTGATTAACTTTATCTTCATTGCTAGAGACAAAAGGAGTCATAAGTAGTTGTACAAGATTTTGTCTATAGATACAAATACTGAAATATTTTCAATTAATCATTTATATTCTGCTACATACTTCCAAATCATAATTCATTTGTTTTTTTAAAGACAAAAGACTCAGCCGCTTTTCAGTGCTGGTTTGGAACATGCATCTCACAACATTCTTTGACCAAATACAGACGAGCCAAAATAGTCTTTCTGTATAGCATGTTTTCAACTTCACCATAATGGGCTGGGTTTAAATTGGCATGAATGAGTGCTTCTTTTGTGTGTGAGATCTTCCAAGCTGCCCCCTTCTGGCTGCAGAAACCTATGATCCCCCCACCCCAGGGCTGAAGCCAGAAGCAAAATCTATTCCTCCTCCTCCTCCTCTGTGCGCTCTCCTTGTGCCAGGTGCAGTGTTGGCTCCAATTCAACACTTGCATCAAAAAATTGTACATGAAGCAGATCTGATCTCTTTCCAGGATTTTCATTTTTTTCCACCCACCCACTCCACTGCTGTAAACCTATTAAAAACACCACAGAATAGCACCTTCTCGGGGAAGGCAGGCAGGTGCCAGGCCTGAGCTCACACAGAGTCGTGGCAAAAAGAGAGGAACTTAAATGTCAGCAGTAGAATATCCCCAAGCCCAGGCTAAGCCCAGCCCAGCAGCTGCAAACTGTTCCAAGCTGCCAAACAACTCCTTGTCTTTCTATTTGTAAAACACATTTTGGTACTAAGAACATGCTAATCAATTGCTAATGTGTTCCTGCAACACAGAAAGGCTCACCACTGGGCTCGGCTAAATCAGCTGAGTCCACTAAGGAGCTTCTTAGGAGACGGCAGAATCAGAGGCAGGGCAGGCCCAAGAAGAAAGGCTGTGTAGAGGGCACTATTTTGAGACCTCCTATTTTGAGACTGGAACCCCTTGCGAAGTAAGGAGAACAACCACGGAAAGCTCTTGCAGAACACAGGATAACTAGTTTGTGCATCAGTTTTAATGGCACCCGAGAAAGGCCATAACAAAAAAGACAAGCTGTGAACTCTGAATCAGCACACTGTGGGCTCTGTTTTTGGGGTTCAGAAACATTCTGGGTTCTCTAGCCCAGCAGTGTTATAAGTTGCGGTTTGATATATATCTTTTAACTCAATTCTGCATTACACATATTCTGCATTACACATACTTCACGCTGAAGCACACAGTGCACAATCAAACCCTTGCTCAGTTTGTAGGCTGTGGCCAAGTCGGAGCCTGCGACACACCATAAGCCGACTTCTGGTAAACGGAAAACAAGTATGCAAATTATTCTGTTTCACACATATGCTGCTGCATGCGGCAGGAGCCCACTGAACGGTGAAAGAGACACATGAATACAGTGACAATATGGTCTCTAAAATTTCAATTGAAAATAAAAGCCGTAAGCACCACATCAAGGAACAATTGCCTATGGCTACAATCCAGCAGGAATCTCCCCTGCACTAACACCCACCACAATGACTGAGTCATGCTTTATGCATTTCCCATTCATTTCAAAGGAGGCCTGTACAGCAGAGGTAAGCAATACAGGACCTCTCCATTATCTATAGATAGGGAACAATGACACTGAGGAAAAGAAACAAAATAGATATGGGAATAGGGCAGCGGCGTCATGCAGCCGGAACGCTGGGCGGGAGGAACGGGTGAGCGGCAGCCCGCCCGTTGC
>JAJKFI010000030.1:12665716-12732552 GCA_029204185.1 Lerista edwardsae
GCAACGGGCGGGCTGCCGCTCACCCGTTCCTCCCGCCCAGCGTTCCGGCTGCATGACGCCGCTGGAATATGGTCTCCCTCATGAAAGATGGACAAAATGTAAGACAGCACCACCTGTTCGGGAGGGCAGGTGAACCTAACAGATTGAGATCTACTCTCATTAGTCAACAGTGAAGGCTATGTAAGAAGTACAATTCCTGAATTAAAGTTGCTGAACATGGTTCAGATTATTGGATACATCTATAAGCACAATGCTTTGCAGGAGCATTTACTGTATACCAAAATCCTACTTCTTGCAACACACGGTGTCACATGAGTAGTGAAAAATGTTTTTCCTATTCAAAAGGTGCTTTTCAGGCAGCATTTTACCATTTTGTTTAGATATTTCACTAGCCATTGTTTTAAAGACCAATTCTAAATAGAGACAAATTTCTAAATGGAAAAGACCATAAACACACACACATATATATATGAAAATGATTCATATATAGTATGAACCCGACTGATACGCAGGTTTTTGGGTCTGAAATCTACAGCTTTTAAATAAGGGATAAAATGTTGCCCAAAAGTCTAATGATCATTACACAGTTGTGCAGTTTTTTTTTTTAACATTAGAGCTATAAAGCAAAATAGTTCTCATAGTTAAAGATACAATTTGTATCAACAATAAAAGGTACTTTCTGGGTCTACAGGGTCTTCAAAACTGCAAATGTGAACCCAGTTATCAGCCATAATATTGTGAACTAGGGAATCATCACATAGTGTTGCTCTGCCGGAAATCCTAGTGGTGTAAGCAGCGGATTACGACATCTAAATACAAGTAAGTGACTGCGAGACCTACTTCTAATTTATGTAAAATTACATTTTAAAGAACTAGCAGAACTCACAAAACCAGAAATCTCCCTTACTAATACAAAAAGAAATGATTCTGTCTGGTTCTAAAACTATTTGTTTTTGGCTAGCATCAGGCCTATCTAGTACAATAGGCCAGAAGAACTAACTCTGAGAACATCTACAATATCTTACAAGAAGAGTGGACCGTTCTCAGCTAGAAAGCTATGACTATAGTGCAGTTAAGAACATGTTGCATATCTTCAACACAACATAAAACCTTCTCAGGCCAGTCTTGATAAATAGCATGAAAAAATACACAGTATCTTATATACAAAAATTGCATTGAGAACAATGTTTCATTTAAAAACAGGTATTTTATGGAAAAAAAACATGTAGTCCAGTATACCTGTGCATCAATGAGAGAAGCAAGAGAGACATTAAAAAACAAATCTCATGTTGTTTCTGATGGCATACAACAGCTGGATAAGGTTGTTACCGAAATGGATATATTGATAGCCTCATTTTAGACAGGACAAGTTGAATGAGCTCAGCATCTTCAGAACCTGCTCCTAAGGGTTGTGCCTTCTAGGTAATAAATTAAAGAGAGCAGGTTTCTCTCCCACTGATTGCATCAGCTCGCACCAATCAACAGTATATCAACCAATAATTTCATTAAAAAAACAAAAACAAATGAAAGTGCCTTTCTATAAAGTACTAATATATTGTTACCCATTTCAAAGTTAAAACTGGTAACCCACACATTGTTGTTGTTTTTTAAAACGTCAGTCAGTGCTGTCAAAGACCTTTGTTTTCTATAAATAAAATGATTATAACACAAAAGAAGATCACACAATAAAATAAAATAACTTAATTGCAATAAAAAATAGTTCATAATAAGCTTGGCTTGAAAAAACGTTTGCCGAGTGCATTAAAATCCTCTCTGCTTTCTGCAGGGTTTTTTAAAAAAAATGTTTTGCACTGGAAGGACAAAAAACACCCATTTAACAAATATGTAACAACATTAGAAAGTGCTGCATATAAAACCCCCAATGCACCAAGGAGTCTTTATCAGACACCACAGATAATAATAATATTAATAATAATAATAATAATAATAATAATAAAATAAAATATATTAAACTGGAAAGAGTTTCCAGTTATGAAAGATTTTTTTTAAAAAAAATTTCAAGCTAGCCTTTAAAAACAAACCTGCTCTCTTCCAATGCATGGGGTTGTACATACAGATTCCATGGCACACAGTATTTCACATAAATGGATTACTATATAACCTCCTTGCTGAGAAGGAGATCACAAATGCTATTGTAGCAAACCTTCCTCAGCGTTACAGCTGAGACTGAACTAATAAGACACCACAAAGATGCATTGTCATCATCATCATCATCAATAGCCTAGCTGAGACTTTTCCACTAAAATTGCTGCAGCTAGTTGCTGTGCGTCTGTTGTATGGGGATTTCTTTTCATCACAATTCTCACAAGGTCAGGGGGAAAGATGTTGCAGAGGTTTATATAGACTTTCTCTCGGCTGTCTTGATACCTCGGTGGATCCTGAGGAATCCCACAGTAAGGTATTCGCCAAGGCTGGTCCTGCTGCTCAGGTAAGCTTTGGAAGGCAAACTGCTCATAACAAGGCTGGGTGGGGTTACTGGGCAAGGAGTACGTTTGACGATAGCCATATGCATCAACCCCATAGCCCTGCCTATCCCAACCACCAAGACCGTCCTGGCCAGAGTACGTTTTCCTTTGTCTTAGCGGAGAATTATCGTACAAACGTGAATCCGATATGCTGTCTATTCTCGTGGACACAAGGGCTCGACCAAGATGCATACTCTTTGCGTGCTGGGAACTTTGAGGAGAAGGGTAGTCGCTGGGACAACTAGAGCGGGCGCCAACGGCAGGATGCTGAAGATGGACAGCCACGTATGGAAGTGGAGATTTGTGATGATGCTTTGGTTCTTCATGACTGTAACTTTGCACCCTGGTTAACGTATCATGGTAACCCTGCAAGAAGGGTTGTGAATTAAGGTGGCTATGGGGGTGCATATGTTGGCACTTTAAATTCTCTTCCAGTTGCGGGTCAGGAGAACTCACGTAGGATCGATCGCTGTAGCCGACATAGGAATCGCTACTGCCACAGCTCATACTCCCTTCACTACTACAATCAGAGGCCACAGAACTAATTCTGTAATCTGTGTCCAAAGAGAAACGCCGTTCAGGACTTCGTGGACCAGAGATACCAAGGTTTGAATATGCACTCAGCATTGAGTAATAACCTATATCCACAGGAGATTCACATTTGGGATACTGCTCATAAGGCATTGGCGTTCCATGATTTTTGGTTGCCATCATCACTGGAGGGTACTGTCCCGGTGGTCTTTGATCCTGAGGTGGGAAATGAACTCCAGATGGAAGGCCATTGCTTAAAGGTTCAGAACTTTGGGGTTTTGCAGCAGCAGAATTCGGTATACTAACTAAAGAAGGTACAGACCTGGTTTCCAATTTGTTTTTGGTGGGAAGCTTTTCCTCCAAGTCTTGGTAGACTTGAGTCCTTATACTAGGATCTGATTGCCTCTTTGGAGCAACTCGCTTGAGATCGGAAGTGCTATCACTCTTAGTGCTACAAGGAACACTGTTGCTTTTCACCAGCCCTCCTTCGCTAGCAGCTTTGGCAGCTGAGTTCCGAGACATGGCACGAAGTTCATCCGCGACTGACCTCTGAGGCTGATTTCCTCTTTCTGGATGGTAGTATTTGCATTTGTGTCCATAAGTGCATTTCTTTCCTGCAGAAGTTTGACGATTTAAGCAAAAGAAAAAAAAATGTAATGCAACAGCAATAGTAAGAGCTATCCTTCTCCCAGATCTTACAATCTTCCTCTGCAGCCCTTTGTGTCCCCTCACTCTTGGAGGCAACAAGTGGTGACCCAAGATCTTGCTTTGTCAGAGGTGGCACCCCGTATCTCTGCTTTCCTAGGAAAGCCTGCCCAAGGATGACCCAGGGTCCTTTCAGCACCAGGCGGAGATCTTTTTAGACGCCCAGGCCTTTTATATCTTCTGTGTTTTAACCTACACAATATGGGTTAGTCTTTCAGTCCTAGCAGTTTTAACACCTTCATTATTATTAATTAGATTTCTATCCCGCCTTTTTGCCCGAAGGCACCCAAGGCGGCATTACAGTAAAATATAAAATTTAACATTAACAAACAATTTAAAAACAATATTAAAACAATACAATAAAACAAAATTAAAACAAAGCAATAGAATTTAAAAACAAGCCCTGTGGATCATAAGGTATAACATATAAAAGTGTAAGAAACCAGCCAGCCAGCCTGTCAATAGTTAAAAGCTTTTTGAAATAAAAAGGTCTTCAGTCCCCGCCGAAATGTTAACAAAGAGGGAGTAGTTCTCAATTCTAAGGGGAGGGTATTCCAAAGTTGGGGGGCCACCACCGAGAAGGCCTTCTTCCTGGCCGCCACCCCTCTCACCTCTCCTGGTGGCGGCACAGTCAAAAGGGCCCCCCCAGATGATCTAAGAGTACGGGTAGGATTATATGGAAGAAGGCGGTCCCTCAAATACCCCGGACCCGAGCCGTAAAGGGCTTTAAAAGTCAAAACTAGCACCTTGAATTGGGCCTGGAACAGAACCGGCAGCCAGTGTAGTCGCCGAAGCAACGGCTCGACAGAGTCAAACCGATGTGCCCAAGCAACCACCCGAGCCGCCGCGTTCTGTACTAGTTGTAATTTCCGGACCATCTTCAAAGGCAGCCCCACGTAGAGCGCATTGCAATAATCTAATGTAGATGTCACTAGGGCATGGGTCACTGTGGCCAGGTCTGCACAGCTCAGGTACGGCCGCAGCTGGCGAATCAGCCGAAGCTGAGCAAAGGCTCCCCTGGCCACCGCCACCACCTGGAACTCTTTACTGCTTTCTTTACTGCTTTACTGCTTTCTTTACTTTACTGCTTTCTTAAATACTTGGGAGCTGATGCAAAAGCCCCTGGGCTGGGAAATGGGATACAAATATCTAAAAATAAATATTTGGAAATGAAAAGGAAGCAGTGAATACTGTGTATCCTGAAACACAGATTGAAGAGAAGGCTTTTAGAAAATATTGAATATGTTGCAGTGACTTCAGTAGTTGGATACAGAGGGTATGCCCAAGGCAATTCCACAAAAGCTGAATTAAGTCATATGCTAGTTAGTTTATTATTTTGATCAGTAGCAAGCCCTAGAAATCACTCTCCCAAAATTATGCAGGATAGGGTACTATAATTTCCACTTTAAAGATTAGGAGCATAAGAAGAGCGCTGCTGGATCAGGCTAAAGGCCCATCTAGTCCAGCTTCCTATATGTTACAATGGCCCGCCAGACGCCTCAGGGAGCACAGAAAAAAACAAAATGCCGGCATCCGGTTGTCACTTCCTTGCACCTGGCATTCGGAGACAGCTTACTTCTAAAACCAAGAGGTTGCACATACCCATCAGGGCTTGTAACCTGTCATGGACTTTTCTTCTAGAAATCTGTCCAATCCCCATTTAAAAGCATTCAGGCTATATGCCATCACCATATCCTGTGGCAAGACGTTCCACAGATCAATTTACAGTAAGGGCAAAGATCACAAAAAAATCACGGTCTGTTGATTGTATGAACTGGCCACTGTCTCACACAAAGCCTCCAAGCATATTTTGCTGAAAAGGAACTCAAGTCTTTCTCCACTCAGGGTCATTGGTTTTGAACATCACAGATCCCAATATACACATTTGAGACTGTCTACCTGCATTTCCTTTGGCATAGGAAAGGTGGGATATAAATCTTTTAAATAAATGGGGGGGGTAAGAGAGAAAGAGAGAGAATGATTTAAGAGAATTACCATATGGACATGGTTGCTTCTTATGTTCTGGCACAATAGGTTTCTTCCTCAAAAAATTATCCAGACTTGGGCCATGACGGCCAAGAGGATCATCAGGAGGCATGAATCTATAGAACATATAGTGAAAGAATTAAATAATGAAGAAGGCATTTGTTCTGTCATATTATCTGGTTTAATGCTGAGCTGAAAGAATTACCCATTTCTACCCCTATTAATCGACATAGGAAAAATACTTCCATCTAGGTGGTTTCGTTGTGTCCCACATTTTGTCCTGAATAAAAAGCCCTGGCATACTAGGTCTACATTGTATAGCAAAGATTTAAAAAAAAGTTTAACCAAGCATGTGTATCAAGACAGAACATTACAAAAAGGATGCTTACAAATTGTGGCTTGGTTCACATACCAAACTGGCGGGTGTTCCATTCTGGACTGTGGCTACCACTCACATAAAACAATGTACAAGGTTGAGGGCCATACGTAAACTGATCCTATTCTCATGATCCTCTTGCTCATTTTGAGAGAGAATAATAATTGAATTGGGCACTTCTGCTTTTGTGTCTGAAGTATACACTTCAAACACAATATTCGGTGTATGAGTGAAGGGTTGGGTGCCAATCTCCTACCATATGAAAACAGGCAACTATTGGTGTTAATGGCTAAAACAAGCCTAAGGGCGCAATCCTAATCTGGAGTTAGGCCGACATAGTTTGGCAGGCACAAGGGACACCATTAAGTATGTTTGGACCACTCTCAGAGTCAGAGAGGCCAGCACACAGATGTGTGCCATCCTCCCTGACTCCAAGAGTGGTCCAACATGTTTTATGGTGGTCCTTGTGCCAGCCAAACTTTGCTGGCCTAACTGTGCAGGCCTAAATTCCAGTTTAGGATTGCACTCTAAATCTCATCATATCCCCCCATTCTGCTGCCATCTCTTCTGAAATTATATTTTGAGTATGTTGATCAGTGCCCATTCTTTCATTTACTCAACAACAAAAGCCTAGCTAGAGAAATCACAACTACTCATAAAATGTATCACAGCACTGTCTTGCTGGAAAAAATAAGAAAAGCCTTCTAAAAGCCAAACTCTGTAGTAGTATCATCAAAGTCAGATTAATTCCAAGTATCACAACCTGACAAATTTGTCCCCAAATCATAGTTTTCCAGTTTGTGGAATTTGAGAAAGAAAAGGGTTTAAACACAACTGCCAATGTATTGGAATCACTGTCTAGAAACGTCCAGATATGCTATCTATAGGGATGGTTTTTTCGGTGATCAACACAGAATGCCAAATAATGAGAATTTCTACTGAAAACGCTACATAAAACCAAATTTAGGTCAAAATGTGAAAGAACACCGCTTTTGCTTATTTTTGACAGTATGACCCAAATTTAGATCCATTTCACAAAAATAACACCACTTGTTTATTTTTGACACAGTTTTGAGGTATCCACATAGTTTTCAGTAAAGGTTCAGGCAGAGGAGTGGCAGAAACAGGAGGAAGCTTGCTTAAACTTGCACAAACATGCATGTTCATAGTTCACAGTGCATGCTGGGGCAATTTTAATGAAATGTGGAAGTAGTAAGTAGCAGTTTCTTGACACTCCAAGAAGCAAACAGAGTGGGCTGGGGTGTGTGTGCCAGTAATTGCTTGCCTTTGTAGCAGAGGCGTATCAGGGCGAAACCGCGCTCATGGCACGCAACGTCATGACATCACGATGTCGTGACGTCATGACGTTGGGGTGTGTGGCTTCTGTCTGCCATGTCAGTTAACATGGCGGGCAGAATGTAGGCAAATCAGGCTCAAGAAGGGCATTAGGATATGGGGCGCACTGACACCACTGATCCTGCTTGCTCTTGGGCCCAATCCACCTGCCTCATCTCCTCCCCATTGACCTCCTCCCTGTCCTGAGCTGTCCTCAGGCAAAAATGCCTGAGCAGCGGCCAGGAGAAACCGCGTGCCTCTCCAGCTCTGCAAACCGGGGAGGCGCACGGCTTCTCCTGACTGCTGCTCAGCCCAAGCAGCGGCCAGGAGACACCGCATGCCTCCCTGGTTCGTAGAGCGGGGGGGCCGGCTTCTCCTGGCTACTGCTCGGGCAATTTTGCCTGAGTGGTGGCCAGGAGACGCCAGCGCCTCCCTGGTTCGGGGGGGGGGCACAGCGTCTCCTGGCCACCGCTCGGGCAAAACCCAAGCCGCGGCCGAGGGAAGCTGTGCGCCTCCCCGGCTCTGTGAGTTGGGAGGGCGCACAGCTTCCCTAGGCTACAGCTCAGGCGTCCTCTAGGATGTTGCGTGGGGGGAGGTAAGGGCCATTGGCGCCCGCTGGAAAATTGCGCCCATGGCTCTTGCCACCCCTTGCTACACCCTAGATACGCGCCTGCTTTTTAGGGCCATTCATCCTTATTTATTGCGCTGTTTGTAAAATCTGCAATAAAAATTTGGATAAAAACACAACACTGCAATCTGCTATTGTAATCAAGGAACTTTGGGGAAAAAACCCACCCCTAACTATCTAACAGGCAGGATTTCTAGACTGATTGTAAGAGTGTATCACTATTACGATCAGTCTAGAAATCCCTGTCTTGAACCTATAAACAAAAAGTTAAATAAACTGTCCTCTTAAACCTTAATCTCATGCTTTGTTTTGCTTTAGAGAGCACTGTGTGACTCTGTTCCTCTTGCTAGGAACAAAAGACTGCTTCTGCTCATGTGGCATAAAATACCTGCACACACTGAATATCACAGGATCAGACTGTTGAATTTCAGGAAAAGTAAAGACGGGCTATGGACAAGCTACAATTCATAGCTACATAAGCTTTAAGGGCGCAATCCTAAGCTATGCTGGAACAGGCAGGTGGACGGGCCTGTGCTGTATCCAGTGCAGCTTGGGAGCAGGCAGGAGCCTCCCTGGGGCAAGGGCACATGTGCGCCCTTGCCCTGGGGTAGGTGCCAGCCATGTGGGAACTCTGCTGATGCAGGAGCGGCGCAGTGTGGGCTTTGGCCAGAGCTGCTGCTAGCGTTGGCCCAACACAGGGCCTTGGATGATGCCCTAAGTGTTACAGGCTGCTTTTTCATTTCAAAGAAAAGTCAACTGCCACCAAAACATAGCACAATGATCACACATGCAGAAATGCTTCTGAGGAGTACGTTCAAGTCTCGTTGCTAGTTATACCTTAGGAAGAGACAGAGGTCAGTGTAAACTTACTTGTCATTGACAAATGAATACATCAGCAGCCGTTCATCAATGAACTTCTTCCATTCCGGCTTTTCATTAGCTAGATCCCTGTAGTTATCATTGGACACAATGATACCATCTGACTCAAAGGCCAACTTCACTATGAACCTGTCATCATAGCACACCACCCTTCTCCCCTGAACACGGCGGGATGGGGTGAACACAAGAATTTTCTCCTTTTCTAATTTACGTAAGATTTCTTGATCTAGATGCATCAAGAAGAAAAAACAATGCAATCGGCTGAAGAGAAGTCAAGACTTGATTCAATGAGATCAGTTATATAGCAGCAGAACAAAACATTTAATGTCAGACTGCCCTGACTTGGCTTAATTAAAGCAGCCCTGATTCTGCTGAAAGCAGCAGATTATTAAAAATACATACACATAACTAGTTTTGCCCCTAGGTTCTGCAATCATACTTACGCTTAGGACCTGGGGTGACTGAGAGCACAATCCTAACCTGGAGTTAGGCCGGCACAGTTACGCCAGCACAAGTTTGGCTGGCACAAGAGACACCATAAAGTACGTTTGGACCACTGTCGGAGTCAGAGAGGTCAGCACACAGACGTGCGCCATCCTCTCTGACTCCAAGGGTAGTCTAAATATACTTTAAGGTGTCTCTTGTGCCAACCAAATGCTGGCCTAACTGTGCCAACCTAACTCCAGGTTAGGACTGCACTCTAAAATTAATAAGCCATATTCAACAAATGTCATTTTTTTCACAGGTTACTTGCCAGAAGAATGAACAAGTTAACAGGAAAAGCTTCCTCTTTTTCATTTTATAGAATACAATTGATTATCATTAAAAGCAATATTATAATCTCCAAACAGTATACACAGCTATCCATATGCAGAAAGTTTTAAACTTCAGTACACTGAAGCACTGGTGTGGAGAGATGTTTAGCAGCCACAGTTTTAACATTACTAACATTTGTTTAGTCAATAGAAGCTATTTAATTCTAGAAGTGCCACAGGCTTTGCAATTACGGTGCTCAACATACAACAGAGTATACCTGTAATGAGAGCATCCGGTCTGGACTGTTCTTTTCTCCATGCTGGCACAAACACTGTGACATCTTTGTGGCCTCTTTCCAAAAACCAGTCCACTGCGAGTTTTATCCCCCGACAAGAGAATACTTCTTTGTTTCCATGGCTGAAAATAGACACCCCCAAAATCACAAAATAACTTCTGTATGATGATTCCAACATTCTCATGAAGGAAAGAAAGAATGAATGAATGAATGAAATAAACCAAATAGACTGGGTTATTAGTAGAGGTGGGAGAAAATGGTTTTATTTTTTCCACTGATTTTTCAGATTTCAGTGCTTTCTAGAGTCAGAAGTGCAGAAAGTGGTATTATGTTTTTATTCAAAATATACATTATAATCATTTTAGAAGTGTACTAGGTACAGTATAGTGTTAGCAGATGCAGCCACAGTCATTACCTATGCGACCCCTAATTAAATAATAAATTAAAATCAAATAGAAGTTTTATTTTTTTGCAGGCTTTTTTTTTGAAAAATGAGAAGTGCAGAAAGCTGTGTTATTTGTTATTTTACTACTGTTTTCTCCCACTGTAGTTATTAAAGGTAAAGGTTTCCCCACGACCGAGTGGTCTAGTCGTGACTGACTATAGGGGGTGGTGTTCATCTCCGTTTCTAAGCCTGTAGAGTTGGCGTTTGTCCGAGGGCAAGCTTCCGTGGTCATGTGGCCAGCATGACTATAAGCTGTAGCGCACGGACCTTCCCACTGAAGTGGTTCCTATTTATCTACTTGCATTTTTAGGTGCTTTCGAACTGCTAGGTTGGCAGGAGCTGGGACAAGCAACGGGAGCTCACTCCGTCATGCAGTCTTGAACTCCCAACCCAGAAAGCCCAGCAGCAGTGGTTTAACCCACTGCGCCACCACGTCCCCTTATGATAGTTATTACAGGTCGATTATTCCTTATATGGATTGCTTGGGATGGGAAAGTGTCTGGATTTGGGAATAATTGCATAAATATAATACTTCCTCTTGCTCTTTTCACTGTGCCCCATTTGGGTATTTGGTGGTCTCTAACATTTTTTAACCATGTCTGTATAGGCTCACACCACAGAGCAGAGAATAGAACTTACAGCCTGTACAAGGGAATGAGCACAAAATCCTCTTTCTAGAGAATGTTTTTTAAAAGTGTTGGACAAAGATGTCTGGATTTCAGATGTCCAGATCATCTACTTATAGTAATGTTTCTGCCTGAATTCAGCTTATTGACTTGCACATTTTTCTCATTATTATGGACAATTTAAAAGGGGTTAAGGAAAGTTTGAGAAGCATTTGCCTGTGGAATGCATGTTACACTGGTACATATTGTTGTAAAAGTGCTGTAAAGTGCTTTGTGGCAGCACATAGTGCTGATGCATCAGCTGGAAGGCCAGAGCCTTCACACATACAAGTGGCTGTCAGGACATTAGCTGGAACAGTTAACTCCAGCGCAGGGCTGGGGGAAGGACAGGGAGGAGGTCAATGGGGAGGAGATGAGGTGGGTGGATTGGGCCCAAGAGCAAGCAGGATCAGTGGTGTCAGTGCGCCCCATATCCTAATGCCCTCCTTGAGCCTGATTTGCTTAGATAGATAAACTCTGACTTGCACCGTCAGTATTGCAGGTTCAGGCTGACCCACTGCAGCTGCTGGGGTTTACTCTGGGACAAGGAGACCTGTAGTAGACAAAATCCTGCCCCCTGCAGGATGCAGCATAGCCCATGCTGTCATTGCTGCATCACTGCATGGGGATTTAGACAAGATTGGGCTGTAAGAGAACAGTAATTTAAGCAAACAGTAATTTAAATTGTGTATATATTGAACATCTAATAAACTGAAACTGGCCTTTTCATTTAACAGCACCAAGAATAACAGGAACGCATTTAAGAATACTTTTTGCTTTCTACAACAAGTGGTAAAAGTGTTTTTTTTTAAAAAAAAATCATCAACATTCAGTTCATTCATTCAGTTATATACAAAGATAATTGGGCCCCACTCATTGAACATTTTCAGGTACTTCTGTAACAAATAGAAAGCCAAAATTTGGCCCAGTATACCCTATTTATTATACTGTACCGTGATATCCAGTATTCTCCAGGATCAAAGTGTGGCCAGATCCAGAGCGCAATCCTAATCTGGATTTAGGCCAGCACAGATAGGCCAGCCAAATTTGGCCAGAACAAGGGACACTGTAAAGTATGTTTGGACCACTCTCCAAGTCAAAGAGGCCAGCATGCAGATTTGCACCATCCTCTCTGACTCAGAGAGTGGTCCAAACTCACTTGACGGAGTCCCTTATGCTGGCCAAACTTGGCTGGCCTATCTGTGCTGGCCTAAATCCAGGTTAGGCTTGCACCCACCCTAATGCAGCCTATGTGCACTTTGCCCAGACTCTGCTTTCATTAAGGGGATATTTCAAGTAGTCAAAGTGTAATATTTTGAACTTGGAAAAACAGGTTTTTTTCAGCGCACGAACTTGTAACTGCTGTGAACACTATGGCCACCCTAGTGGCTACTGCTGTAGCAAGAAGAGGCACAAGTATTGCAGAATGACAAGCCTGAGGAGCAGCTCTATTTAGGGGGGAGACAAGTAGGAAACATTACAGTTGCTTGTAAAAACATTATGTTTTTGTTGACTCCATCTTGTGGATGTCATCACAAAAACCAACCCAATGCCAGTTTTACTCCCCAACAATATAATACTGCTTTGTCTTCATGGAATAGACATTCCATTTAAAGAGCTGTACCTCTGCCTGGGCTGCCACAACTACCACACTTCAACAGTTGGGTCAGTAGCAGCGGTGTCATGCAGCCGGAACGCCTGGCGGGAGGAACGGGTGAGCGGCAGCCCGCCCGTTGCGTTCCGGTCCGTTTCGCCGTCTTCCCCGCCCCCGCGGGGGCAGGGAAGACGGCGAAACGGACCGGAACGCAACGGGCGGGCTGCCGCTCACCCGTTCCTCCCGCCAGGCGTTCCGGCTGCATGACACCGCTGGTCAGTAGCAACCACAGCAGGCTGCTATGGTGGCCCTTGGAAAACTGGTGCTTTCTACCCCCTTTCCCTTCCATCCACTTTCTGCACTGATCTCCTGAGCACAACTGCAGCTACTGAGCCAGGACACAGTGTGGTGCTTTTAGTGTTGGACCTGCAAGATCCAGATTCAAATCCCTGCTCAGCCACAAAGCCAGTCACTATCACACCACCTCTCCTATTTCACAGAGTTGTTGTGAGGACAAGAGGAAGGAAGGAACTGTGTAAACCAGCCCAATTTCCTCAGACGAAGGACAGTATAAAATGTGGAAAAAAAATACTGTACCAACATAGGCTGGGAAGTTTACCTTTGTGGACCCCTCTCAATGCAGCCCTTCTCTCTGGGATTAAGGCTACTGACTATATTTTAGGGCTTGCTTCATAGCCCTCCTTCTGCCTTTATAATCCCACTTTACACAGAAGATTAACCCGGTCTCAGAACTGCCCCCTTGTCTCCAGTAATGCATCACACTCCAATTCAATAAATATGGAACAAATACGTGGTCCTTGACTCAGCCTTGCCATATAGTGGTTCCATAACTATACCGTGTATGAGGGTAGGGTTTTTGACAAGGATCCTACAGCTCTCCTGGTTGGTTTCTGCAGCTCCTTGGGGAGCCATGGCTCAGTCTGGGGTCCATTGACAGATCCCCAAACTTCTTACTAGCTTTCATTGTTCGTCATATATGCACAAATTTACAACACTTGGTCCTTATGGCTTTCCTTCTTTCTGTGTGTGCGCATGCAAGTATTCACAGGTATGACATGTGAATTTTTTATCCCTTTTCTTCTGAAGACTTCTCCTCCTCTCTTCCCCCTAACAACCACTTGGGGTCTAGCCATGCATGAGTGGTTAAAAATAGCTGCTGCTGCTTTTACCTTACAGTAAGTGGGCAAGCTTAATTAGGCACTGTATATTTGTTTTAATTCCCACTTCCCTGTTTTTGCTGATTATCCCCACAATCAATTTATTTTGTTGCACCTTTCACCCTTGCTTCCCTGTCAAACCACATAGCCATTGTCACTACACAGGACCCCAGCACACAAATTAGTGTTCTCCTGTGTGCATTCCCATTTTTAAAACTCACCCGTTTAACCGGTTTGATTGTAACACTCCCATCTTTGTGAGCTTTCTGCATCAGATATGGAGGATTCTGGCTTATTACCCCCTGCTAGAGTTTAGGATCTCTAACTGCCTTGCCTGTTCACAAATGCCCCATCAGATGTGAAGGACAGTAGTAAGCACAATGGACAGAAGTGTGTTGAAGTGAAGATAAAAAGCAACTGCACTATTACTGAAATAAGCTGAGCTGAAGGAAGAGGGAAAAAACCTGGAACCGTTTGTGTGGAATGGAAAACCGACTGTAAGCATCAGAGAAGACTATTCAGTATGAATACTGAAGGCAAGTGTGAAATGGATCGTGCAACAATGGTCAGCAAGGCTGGCAAAAGGAAGGAAAAGGAATAATATGAAGAGCTGACTGCATGGGACTGGAAGCAATTAATCCAGAAGGAATCATCTGTTTGTTTAATTTGTTGAATGGAACAAGAAATGCAAAGTCACTCAGAAACAAAAGGTGAAGTCTGAGTGGAAAACAGAAGATGGACAAAAGAAGATGGGGAGAAAATGGAATAAAAGATTGTGCATGTAAAGAGCAAGCATCTTGAATGCCTTATTACATAGTTACAGGAAAGCTAAATAATAGTAATAACTCTGTACTGTTTGGAGATTCTCTCTTGAAAGTTACTCATTGCTTATTATATTGAGGGAACTTCACAAGTCAAAAAGGGATCAAGTGCAAAGATTCTGAAAGCCACTGGCTTAGATGTCTACATCACAGGTGAGTCTCTTTACAGATCTGAAAATCTCCTATTTTGTCTCATGCAACAAGTGGTGGAAAGAAATAAAGCTATAGATTTATTGCTTCTGACCAAGAATCTTCCACAAAAACACAAGCTCTAGAAAATGCTATATAATTCTGAGTGATATTATTTCTAACAGTAAGACCTGTGGGACTGAAGACTCATATTTGGTGGCTGATAATATGGTGGCTTGTTTTAATGCACTATTGTTAAATTTTGGATTGCGATCACACAACATCGACTGGGCTCCCAGGGCCTCTGTTTGAAACCATCTTCCAAATGTCACATACAGTGGGCCCTTGGCAGCGTCGTCATCCGCAAATGAACTCCCGGAACGCTGGGAGGGATGTGGGCAGGACTTTCACGTGACTGGCAGCCCACCCGTTTCGTTCCGCAGCTGCCCTGGCCTCGAGGGGGGGCTGCCCCCGGTTAACGCGGCCCCCCGCTGCTTGCCCAGGCACCCGGCACGCCCCCACCTGTCTCCCCCGGTGAGCAGGCACCCCTCGAGGCCAGGGCAGCCGCGGAACGAAACGGGCGGGCAGCCAATCACGGCGAAGCCCCGCATACGTCCCTCCCAGCGTTCCAGGAGTTCATCTGCGGATGACGACGCTGGCCCTTGGTATCCATGGGGGATCTGTTCCAGGACCCCCTACGGGTACTGATTTCTGTGGATAATCAAATCCATGGTTGGTCCTCACAGGAGTCAGGGCGTCCCAGACATGATTGGAAGGGCCTTCTGGTTGCACTTAAGAGGTCCTTGAGGGCCTCCAGCAGGGGTGTCAGCACCAATGTTGAGTCAAATCTGTGGGTGCCAAACCTGCAGATAAGGACTACCCACTGCAATAATTTTGCAAGAGTGGTTGCTGAAGACTGCAAAGATATAACTCCATTATTATACAGAGTTCCTTACATTGGCTTTGCAAGATCTCCTCTCTGAAACACCGAGAAGGTGGAAACATACTGCAACCTGTTACTGAAAGGCTACATGATGGCATATCACTAGGGGTTCCCGTTTAAGCTTACTGTGAACAGAAACAGTGAGACAGAAACAGTATTAGACCTTGACCGTCTATAGCAGGGTGGCCAACCAACAGCATGCATGCCACTAGTGGCACACAAACACTTTGAGTGGCACATGCAAACTTGTCATATATTTTTGAACAACATTTAAATAATAGCAAAGAAAGCATTCTATTATAGTACCAGTATCTAAGAAGTCACCTGCAATTGCTTTAAACGACTATAGGCCGGTGGCATTGACTTCTGTGATAATGAAGTGCTTCGAGAAGTTGGTTCGAAAGTACATTATTTCTTGCCTTCCTGTCTTCTTTGACAACTATCAGTTCGCATATAGAACAAATAGATCTACTGAGGATGCTGTTAATACTGTTCTTCATACTGCCCTATCTCATTTGGAGAAAAAAGGAACGTATGTCAGAATACTTTTTGTTGACTTTAGTTCTGCTTTCAATACTATATTACCCCATAGATTGATGTCTAAGCTTAAAGATTTGAAGCTACCGGACTCTATATGTTGGTGGATTCTGGATTTTTTATCACATCGTTCTCAAAGGGTTAGGATGAATGAACATACCTCTTCTGTAAAGATTCTTAATACTGGCACTCCTCAAGGCTGTGTATTGAGCCCACTTTTATTCACCATTTATAAGTCTGATTGCACCTCTATCCATCTGAGCAACAAGATTATCAAGTTTGCAGATGATACAACACTAGTGGGGCTCATTTCTGATAATGATGAGTCTGCTTATAGGGATGAAGTTCATCAGTTGTCCCTTTGGTGCAAAGTAAATAATCTTATCTTTAATATAAATAAGACGAAGGAATTTATAGTGGATTACAGGAAGAGCAGTTCGGACATCCAGCCGTTGTATATTGATGGTGTTGTGGTAGAACAGGTGGCAGAATGTAAGTTTCTAGGTATTACCTTGAAACAAGATTTAACGTGGGGTGCAAATACCTTAGCCCTAGAAAAAAAGGCCCAACAACGATTGTATTTTCTGAGACTTTTAAGATCACAACAACTGTCAGAGAGTCTGTTGGTTGCCTTTTATCGTAGCTCTATAGAGAGCATCTTATCTTATTGCCTCTGTGTGTGGTTTATGAGTTGTACGGAGGTGGAGAAAAAGGCACTCCAAAGAGTGATAAAGAGGGCACAAAAGATCATTGGTTGTCCTCTTCCCTCATTGGAGGATTTGTATGATATGGGATGTAGGAGAAAGATACAAAAAATCTTGAAAGATTCTTCACATCCGGGTCACTCGATGTTTGAGATCTTACCGTCCGGAAGAAGATATAGAATGTTGAAAGCTAGGACAAGTAGGCTTAAAAATAGTTTTTACCCAAGTGCTGTGATCAGGCTAAATGCAGAGTTTTGAATCTGGTGGTCTTAACAAATGTGGTCTTAACTCCTGGTTGTATGCTTAGGGTTTTGTTTTAACTGTTTGTTTTAACTGTTATTTGTATATGTTATTTGGTGTTGTCCAGTTGTATGATGTGAAGAGCACCTCATTTCGTTGTTCTCATGCTTTGAGTACAATGACAATAAATTTCTATCTATCTATCTATCACCACAGTTTACAGTTTGCTTGATTTCTTTGCGACTTCTTACACAGCATGCCCTCAAGTTTCTACTGCTGCAGTGGGCACACTCAGGGCAGCTACACTTACAGTGCTTGATTTGAACTTGTTGGAAAATAGGGAGAAAGGCAGAACAAGAATGATGGACAGGAGAGACAGTCAGTAGGGCAGATGCTAGAAAGCTGCACTCCACTAACTGGCGGGTCACTCACTTACCCAAGAAGGCTGGCATTGGTGGAGCGCTGAAGAGGCAAGGGGTGGGCTGTGGAAGGTGGCAGGGGCCGAGTAAAGCAACGTAGAGATGGCTGATGAGATCCACAAAGCAACCAGGTGGGGATGTCATCTTCGGGAAAATCATCCATGGCTAAGATCCTGGCTAAGATAATCTTTGAGGATGAGAAGGTGGGCTAGGCTGCATAGAAGGGCAATTAACGGACTTTATATGGACTTTGGAATGGGTCCTGCAGGGCTGGACTAACAATCTATGCAGGTCCTATTTTTGGCCTCATCAGCAGTCAGCCAAGTGTCTTTGGTAAGCCCCAAATACACAACAGAACTCCCACATTTCTTGCTCTGTAGCTTCTGGCACTCAAAAATATACTACCCTTAAACTTAGAGGTTCAATTTAGCCACCATTCTAAAAGCTAAAAGGGGGGTTAAGGTGGAGTGGCACATTCAGAATTGCCTACAAATAATGTGGCATGCTGCAGGTTGGCCACCCCTGGTCTATAGCAAGGAAATAAGAAGCATGCTTATTAGACTTGATAGGGACCCCATGCTGCAAGGGATAGGCGATGGGGATAAGACTGACACAGAACCTTCTCAAAGCACATCAGAGTGGAAGCCTCGGCAAACTAGAAAGTCAAAATGTAAAAAAAAAAAATGCAGCAAAGCAAGACATCGAGCAAAAGGTCTACAGGTAGACATTCTACCCAAGGGGTTCAGGTGGGTGGGTGGGTGGGGTGACTGTGGGCTATTTCAAGAAACTTGTCTGAGAAGAGGTGCCCATTATCTGGCCCTCAACTGAAAACTAAGCTTCGACCAGTAAACATTAACTGGTTCTAGTGATGGCAAAATGTTCATTTCACTTATTTGCCTATTAAATGAATCAGCTTAATAGTCACTCTCTGTATTTGAATCTTTAATAACTGACCCTCCTAATCTGTTCAAAGGGAGTTGCTTCTCAGTTACTTCAAAGGGAGTTGCCACAGTACCTACTTTTTTTTTTGCATGCAGGTGTCTACAGGCCTGAGAGAGATTTAAATACGAAAATACCTTCAACAAAATAGCAGGCAGTGTGGACTAGGAATCCATGTAAAGCCTCTTACTACGCTAATAAGAGATAATGCATTTAAATTGGCTCATAGGTTGTATCTATGCTAAGTTGTATTTGCAAAGAGTGTTCCCTAAACTGAGGAGAGAATGTTTGTTGGGAGAACATACCAAATGTGTTAAGTCTGCAAAAAGGTTACAGATTTTTGGATGAAGGCATTTTTAAGAAATCGCTGGGTATAACTATAAACCATATTCATTTATTTATTTATTAGACCTAACGGCATACAAAAGAGAAGGAAACACATTAAAAATCTTAAATCTTAGATACAAATAGAATAAACTAAAATACAATAAGATAATTTGGTCTACCTATTATACAATACAATCAGTAACTCCATTGGCCCAGGTTAACATCACGGGTAGCAAAAATTACTCCTTCCATTAGACAATAGCTAATATAACTATTGAGTTCGATTTAAATTTGTTTTAACTATTTGCGATACAAATAAAGCAAGTTGATTCAGCACATCTGGATCGTGAAGCAAAAATAAATGTTGTATACCTTCCCTATCAGCCTTTAAACTAAACAAAGTCATCAAAGGGAACAATAGTTGCTTTCTGTATTGTAAATGAAATGTACAGTGAAAGAATTGGTGTTCAAGAGTTTCAATAGATGTCGAATCACAAGGGCAAACTCTTTCATTATAGGGAGTACCCTTGTAGCGGCCCCACAATACTTCTGAAGGAAGTGTGTTACATCTGGCCAAGGACATGGCTCTACGAACCACCGGATTGTCCAAAGCCGTTAAATAAAAAGGGGCCTGCCCTATTTTTACTGATATCTTATGATAGAGTGGGGAGCAATATTTATTTGCTTCAATCAATAAGTTGGTAGACTATAAACCATATTCTTTAATTGCTAATTTGTTAATCTTGGACAAACAAATATTGTAATACACCTCACGAAGATGTAATTTTTTTTTTTTTAAGGACAGCTTGATCAGAAATTGTTTTACATTAGAAGGCTGATGATCACTGTAAAATTCTATAGTAAGTATAGTCTGTAGTTTCTGGAGGAAAAGTCCATCATGGGCTATAAGCCATGATGGGTTGTGCAACCTCCTTACATTAATAGTAGGCTACTTCAGAATGCCAGGTGCAAGGGAGTGGCAACAGTCTACTGAACTCCCATAAGTACCTGGTGGGTCACTGTGAGATGGCCCTTGGCCTGATCCAGCAGGGCTTTTCTTATGTCCTTATGTTAGGGTTTTGCATGTGGCCTTGGTAGAGAACATACGCTGTGCTGGATCAGGCCAAGGCCCTTCTAGTCCAGCTTCTTGTATCTCAAAATGGCCCATCAAGTATGTTTAGTGGACTGGAAAGTGAGGTGCAACACTCTTGTTTGGCTTGATCTCCCTATTCGTAGTTCTGGCATTCAGGAGGCCCTGGAGGTACTGGACCCATTTCTGATCACCGAAGGGAAAGACATAAGAAGCCCCCCCTCCCCGCTGGAACAGGCAAAGGACCCCTCTAGTCCAGCTTCCTGTATCTCACAGTGGCCCACCAGATGCCACATTGGGCTAAAAAAATATATCAAAACTTAACATATATGCTAATGCAGTGTTATTCAAACTGTAGGTCAGAAAGCTGGGAGCAGCCATTTTGGAAACGGCAGACCTTACTCTTGTTATATTCCTTTTGTGAGTGTTAACAGTTTGAATTTTCAAGTGAGGGTTTGCTGCCTCGTGGGAGGAGGAGTGTGCTGAAATCAGCTGCATCTCTGGTGGCAGCAGGGAAGCCTCATCAGCCAGCAGACGACAGACGGGTGGCTAAAGAAAGAAGGCTAAATCCAGAAAGAAAGATCTGTAGGAGTGTTGTTCTTGGAAGATAGAACATTCTGTAAAATTGTAAAAACCTTCGGGTTTGTGAGAAAGTCTGCCTATGTAAACCGCCTTGAGTTCAATCATTAGAGAAATCTAGTGATATTAAGAAAGGCGGTATATAAATAAATGTATTATTATTATTATTATTATTATTATTATTATTATTATTAAAATTTGGTTTTAAGTTCACTGCTTTTACATACCATTTGGTCCTCATCTTGTTTTCTGTCAGGATATTTCATGGTTGTAAAAGGGATATGTTGGATTGTGTTATAGATACTGAATATTACCTCTTCATGGTCAGGATGTCAAATGGGTCCCAGACCCGGGCATTCAATTATCTGTGGGTTTCGGCATATGTGGAGGTTCCAGGAACAGAATCCATGTGGATGCCGAGGGCCAACTATATATATCTTTTATGTGCTCGCTTCGGCAGCACATATACTAAATATATATCTTTTAGAATGTTGTTAGCTACTTTGATTATATCCTTTGGAGATGGAAAGTTGGAATATAAACATTTTCAATAAATAGTCATGACTATGTATTTCTTATAATACAACCTCTTATTTGAACTCTGGAGAAGTGTAGATTGCCTGCATTATCCATGGGTTCAGCATCCTTGAGTCTGAATACTCGCGGGTTCCAAACCCATGGTGCCAGCCAACTTGGACGCTTTCAAGAGGGGAGTTGCGGGCCTCAAAATGTCTCTTAGGCATATAAACATCACTTCCAGTTTTTCGGCAAAACTGGAAATCACGTTTTTTTTTTGCTCCCAACAGTCATTCTGAGCCTCGCAGAGGCAGACTGTCTCTTGAGCTCCCTTCATCTTTGGAAGAAATAAGCCCCCCAACCTGCAGATTTCAGTATCTGTGGGATTCCATATCCACGGGGTTCCTGGAATGGAACCCCCATGGATAAGAAGGGTGCATCTGTAATATGCTAGTCTCCTTAGAAAGCACCACTGATTATAAAAGAACTTTACTCAGATCTACGATCGTCTGACTTTCCAAGTAGTTCTGCATCTATTTTTTATAATTTTTATGTTCATATACTTAGCTATTCATCTAAACTAAAAGTATTTAATACTTAAAATCTACTTAAGAAATAGGGCCTACAAAACTATAACCATCCTTCCCAAAAGCATAAAGCAAAAGAAACTTGGAAAAGAAGTTACAGCATTCTAGGGAGAGAGACAATTGAAAAAGTCACATTGTTAGTCTTTATTTATTGTTTCTTATGTGAAAACAAACTTGAAGGCATGCCAGCTGAATAATCTTACCAATACATAACATATATGCAAAGTCTTTCCAGCCTAGAAAGCTGGAACAAAGGTCATGGTCTTCAGAAAACTCATCCTCATTACAAGTCATCTTTGTTCCTTGTGCCTAGAGAAATGTACAATTACTCTGAATTTATGTAATTTAAATGTCTCTCATATGCTTCTGCAAGTACTGACCAATGCCTTCAAAATTAACCTCAAATCAGATTAGCTTTAGGACATATTGTTCCTAACAGCTGGCATGATATATTATTATTGTGCCACATGACAGCATAGTCTTTTAGAAAGAATTAAGAGTGAAGGTCTTTATCCCAATGGGTTCACAGTTTAAGTGTGGTGCAGTTGTTAGTGTCAGACTAGGGCTACAGAGACCCGAGTTCAAATCCCCACTCAACAGCAAAACTCAGGATGACTTTGAGCCATTTTCTATCTTTTACCTGTCACAGAGTTGCTGTGAAAATTAAATAGGAAACAATGATGCACAACTGAGATCCTGGAAGGAAGAGCAGGATAAGGTGCAAAACTATCCCTCCCCATGTTACATAGCTATGCAATACTAAGCTTTAGGACAAATGCATAATTTTTTTAAAAAAATTTGTCTTTGGATTACAGGCATCTTTCCATATATTGAGCCATGGAAACAGTGTCATTGCAACCACATATACGTTTGCCATCTACAGCTTCTTGAAAATGGGAACATGTCACTAGATGTAATTGGATGTACTTTTAAAGACAAGTTTAGCATGGTTCAGTTGAAATGGCAGCTATAAGACCAGCTAGGTGAAAGCCTGATTCCATTAAAGGCAGAGGGGGGTGGGTTTGCAATTAACTTCCCTAGGAATTCAGGCTAAAGTCTTTATCCCTAATATAATCATTACAGAGCTTACTAAGAAAGAGTTAGGTGTTTCAGCTTCAGTCAAATTTGTAATTACTTTCAGTTAATATAAAAGTGGCTTTTAGTTGAGAAAGGTATTTTGCAGTTTAGCCTTAGAGATTAGTTCCGCAAAATAAGAGGTAGATTAGATTAAAAGGAGTCCCTTTCTATTACCGAAGGGCTGCATGTTGGTCGAAAACAAAAAATAAGCTTTCAAGCCTTATGTGGCTCTTCATATAAAAAGAATTAATTAATATGGTAACCCCCCACCAGATCCTGGAGTTCCTGAAGAACAACTTATGCATAGAAAAACAAAGGTACATCAGCAAACCCATGAGTTTGAGCACACGCATTTGAAATAACCATCATGGAAAATTCAGAGCAGGTGTCAAGAGCAGGCTTCAGTTGCTAGGTGGCAAAGTTAGGCTTCAAAGGGACTCTCTTCAACTGAACTGTATTGAAGTACAATCATCTGCATGCAGTGGCGTCTCTACAGGGAGTGCAGAGCTCTAAGTTTTGCAAGAAGCCTTACCCTGTCATGTAAATCCCTCCTCTCCCTTGCTGCTGTAGCCAGTAAGCAATGCCAAGATGTTGCTTTTCTCTGTGAGGACTGCCTAAAACGGTGCAGGAAAGAAGTGATTTTCACTGCAAGGTAAGGCTTCTTGCAAAACTTAGAGCTCTGCCCTCCCTATAGAGACGCCACTGTATGCATGTCTACTCCAAAGAACGCCCCACTGATTTCAGTGAAACTTATTCTCAGCTCCATGTGTCTGGGGGTGGGGCTGGAATCCTATTCACACTGACTTGGGAGGAAACCCCACTAAATGCAGCAGACATGAACAGAACTGCATTGCAAGGAAGTTCCATTGTTATTATCTTTACTCCCAGACATTGCAAGCCAATTGCTTATCTTGTTGGCCACAGCTGGAAGACTTGCAGAAGACATCCTGGCTGCAAATGCAATCCCCTTAGATATATGTAAACAGTGGCTTTGAATTGCAGCTTTAGCTTATTAAAGTCATACACTGACTCATGTAAGATATCAAGTGAGCACTGATATACAGTATTTGTCAATTGTTCACCAATGTGTAATTTTTCTGACTTAAATATGTCATCTGTTTTGATCTCATAAGGGGCTTTATGAACTTATGGTAGATCTTGAAAAATATATCCCTGGAGCTTGATACTGGCTGGCGTTTAGCAACCTGAAATTCTTAAACAGCTGTGTTCAGGAATAGTATCAAAAAACATGATCAGGCCCATGATGCTGATTCTAGGAATTTCAAATGCTTTTATTTCTCAGATCTACTCTTTGGGGCATGAGAGTTTTCAAATATTAAAAAAAAACTGAAAATGGAAAATCTTTTCCTTCACTCCCCACTCACATCTGAGGATGTATTTACACTTTGAAACTTGGCCTAGTCCAGCGGTTCTCAAATTTTTTTGGCACCAGGACTCACTTTTTAAAATACTATCAGGACCCACCTAGCATTGAGATGAAAAAGCAGTTTCACTTTACCAGCCACTCAAACCTCTGTTTTTAATCCGTTTTTACTATGGTGAGGGAACCTTTGTTGAGCTCCATATTCATTATGTCAGGACCTTTCTGGTGGCCTTGCATTCACCTGCCTTCAACATGGTCATCTACTCATGAGTAAACACACATGGCTCAGTTTCGCTTTCCAATACATTTTCCTTATCCTTTTTTTTGGGGGGGGGGTACTTCCTTCTTGAGAGTTTGTTGGGTCTATATTCATCAGATTGGGACCATTCTGGTAGTGTTGTGTTCTCTCATCCTGCCCTTCGCACTGAACTGAGGCATGTTTGCTTACAGTACTCACAAATAATTGTGAGTACTCTGTTGCATTTTCCATAGGGCTCAATACATGTTTCCTTATCAGCTATCAGCTTGTCAGTTTCGCAGCCCACCAAAATTTGGGTTGCGACCCACTATCAGGTCCAAAGCCACTGTTTGTGATATACTGGCTTAGTCCATTCTGCTTCCAGTATTTTGGAAGATATATAAGATGCAAAATAAACATAGTCAAAAACTTCATGGATATTCTTGGCGACAATGTCCAAATAAACTTCTTATAGGAATACAAGTTGCTTCCTTTACTGCTGATTCATTATATAATAGCACTTTGTCCTGATGTGATTGACAGCTGTTTTACATGAATATGGAAAAAGCCAATGGGAGCAACACATTCTGGGAAGCACAGGGCCAAAAAATACCAGTTTCCTCCCTATCTTTAATAAAATCTCTTACAGCAGTGCTTCCCAAATTGATGGGTTGCGACACTTGTCTCTGCCCCCATAAGGAGCAGAGTGGGGAAGGCAGTGACACGATCTCCACGACAGAGAACACCAATGCATTTAAAATGTCTTAGCTGCTGCCATTCATCATTATGTGCTGCAGGATACCAGAGATATAGTGGAAAAAATAATCTTCCAGTCTCTAGTAAGCAGACAAAGCTATACAGGTCTTCTCTCTCTCTCTCTCTCTCTCTCTCAAATTACTTTTGAAAGCCGTAAGTACTCAGTACAATCTCCAGAGCACCAGTGCAACATGATCCCAGTAGTCCAACCCAGTCAGGAGAAAGGGCAATAATAGTGCAGGATAGGGCATTTCTGTTCATCTAGAGTTCATACATCAGACTCAAGAATGTTCAGCATCCTTTAATTTGTTTGATTAAATCTTAACTGAATTGTAAATTTACATTTGTTTTCTAATCTTATCACTACTTAGAACTTCAGGATGAGGCAGGCTACCAATTCCACCCCCACACACACAGGGAATAACACATCTATATACTGGCTCCGTTTCAACATCACACCAAACCAGTTAACTATGGTCTGGTGCAATGTTGGAAATAACAACCCAGGGTTTATGATCAGCCAGCAAACTAAAATCTGAAACCATGGTTTGAAATGATCTGCAAATCGTGGTTTGTGAAACTATGATTCGACACGATGTCTAAATTGACAAACTAGATGCAGCTATGCCATTGAAAATGGGAGCGCTAAACAGATGGAAAACAAAAGCGGACAACTGGCTCCAACTATGAGTTGTTTGTACTTTCTGAAGCCAAAATTGTGGTTTAGATTCTAGCTAGCACGTGCCATTATTTGGAGTGACATCTTAAATTAGACAATATATTACAGGATAATATTAGTGTGAGGAAAGAGAACATGGAAAAAGACAAGAACTGATCTTCCAGTGTACCGCAGCAGCACTTGCTACCCCAAAAGGAAAGGGAGCTTCCCCAAGGGTTTGCCTTTTGTAATGTCCCCCTCTTGCCAGTGACAGGAGGATTCACATGTTGTTTGTTTCTGTCCGCAGGACTGACTGATTTGCATGGGAGCAAGCTGTTAACCATTTCTTTGGGTTTCCAAGCAATTGGATACAGGACCATGCCCCAATGCAGATACCATTTCATCTGCCCCACACCCATATTCAGAATAGCTGACAAAGATATTTCAATTCCATCCTGCTTCCTTGCCTCACTCTAATTTGTACCCCACTGCTATGTGACCCAGGCTGCCATTTTATCCAGCTTCCTGGAAGTAATTCCCATTGAGAACAATGGGACTTACTTCTGAGTGGGCAAGCATAGGGCAATATAAATAGTGGCACTTCTCTTCCTCTCTCCCCAGCAGGAAGAGGATCAAAGCGCGGAAGAGAGAAGGCTTCACTTGCTGTCTTCTCCAACTCTCCAGATCCCACCCACAGAGAATAGTAAGAGATCAAGGAAAAGCTGCTTTCCTGCTGTCTCTATTTGTCGCAAACAAATGGGAGAGACAGTAGCCCTTTAAAGCTGATAACTACAGCAAAAAAGGTCTCTGCCAGGACCCAGTTGAGTGTGTCATCTCACCTCTTCAAAACTCACGGATATCTAGAACTATGTAGGTTTTGCAACTATGCATTCAAAAACCCGTGGAAGACTCAAACTCAGGGATTTTACGACAGTCCGTAAAAGATAGTCCGTGGCAACCCCACTCAGATTTTTCATGGATCAGGAAACCCCCATGGGTTTTACATCTAGATATGGGAAATGCCCATTTCTACGCAGTGGTATTCAAATTGTGGGTCGGGACCCACTTGGTGGATCACGACCTGGTGTCAGGTGGGTCATGGAAAGCCGGGAGCAGCCATGTTGGAAACTGCAGACCTTACTCTTGCTATATTCCTTTGTGAGTGTTAACAGTTTGAATTTTCAAGTGAGGATTTTTTTTTTAAATTTTTTTTTTGGTTCACCCCTTTTACATAATATTTTGTCCTAATCTTACTTTCTGTCAGGGATGTTTCATGGTTGTACAATTGCTGCAGTCCAAGAATGCCCATTTACATTTAACATAAGAACATAAGAAGAGCCCTGCTGGATCAGGCCAAAGGCCCATCTAGTCCAGCTTCCTGTATCTCACAGCAGCCCACCAGGTGCCCCAGGGAGGCATGAGACAACAAGATGCTTGCATCCTGTTGCCACTCCCTTGCACCTGGTACTCTATAGTAGCCTACTACTGATTTCAAGAATGTTACGTTATTATGTTACAATGACAGCACTTCCTGCTTGATGATGTCACTTCCTGCCACAACATCACTTCCAGGTTAATGACATCACTTATGTTGGGTCCCGAAACAAGTGCCATTCTAAAAAGTGGGTCCCGGTCTAAAAAGTTTGAATACCACTGCTATATGGGGGTTGTTGTTTTTTTTTGCATGTTTGAGCCTTAAAGACAATTTTGTGAAATATGAAATTCTCTAGCCACTTACCATCCAATTGTCCAGTTTGACAATTGTCACCTTGCCAAACATTTCATTGTTCATTTTGCATATCTCAATACTGCATGAGAAAGTTCTGTGTGTTTAGAGGGACTGCGTGCGTGTCTTTTTTGCTTCTATAATCAAAATTTGTTCTATACGTATATTTTATTCACACATGCAATACTTTTAATATTATAGAATACCTGATGCTACTTTGGATACTGCTGCTGTATATTTAAAATATCTTAACTGAACTAAAATGCTACTGAAATATCCGACGTCATTCTACAATTTTGGAACTTTGTGTAAGTTAATTCTGCACTATGATAATTTTTATCTATTTTTTGTAGGCACTTGGGGAGGTTGTACTGCTGTCAGACATTTATAGAAAAAGTCCCTGAAAATCAAAATCCATTGATACGCCCTTATTGTATATTCTATTAGAAAAACGCATGCAAAACATACATCTTAGTGAATTGTATAGACGATGGTAGATTTCTTTGACCTTCTTAGTAATTCAGGAAGAAACCCATTAATGGAGTCACACTCAATGCCACAGTGGCACTCATTTCATGACCTGTACTCACATAACTTTGCCCTAACTTGTGTTCCTGGGGCTCTCAAGTTTAGACATAATGATTTTGCTCCAGACCATGTTCTAATGCAGCCTGCAAGTATAATATTGATATTTTGAATGAATGTTTTTTAGAACCATTAGTGACAAGCTACAGAGATCACATAACATTTGAAACTGAGGCAATTCCTTCATGAGTTCAGAGTATACTTCATATGGAAAGGGAAGGCAGATTGTCTGCTAAGCCCTACATGTCTTTCCAGAATAGCGGGATACAAAACTATCAGAGATTAGCTCCCGACTGAGTGATATAGCAGCCCTTGTGCTTTCTACATCATTATACCACTACACTGTAGCCATAAATTCTCCTTAACGTGAATGCTTTGAGAAGCTCTTTGTAGTTCACGAGGCAGAATTTTTATAACCGTATACAGGATTGAATATTACTCCTACTGTGGTGCTTTTTGAAATCTGTGTGAGGCTAGTCTCCCGTGGTAGTTTTAATGAGAATTTTATTTTCCCTTCTCCATGCTATTCCCTTAGAAGTCTGTGTAGTTCAAAATGCACTGGAATTGTACACATTTTTATGATTCTGTGCACTTCAAATTTGCCATAGAATAGTGAAGTTGATTTAGGATTAATGAACATCCCAATCATATCCACTTTCAAAATTATCCTTGCTAATCTCACAGAGGGACATCTAGGTTAGTCCGTTGCAGCAAAAATAACAATCACAGGAATTCATTGTTTTGGAATCCTTAGTTTTTGTAACAGCTGCAAGTGTACTGTGACTTCATTAAGTACAATGTATATTGTGATAGATTGACAGCACAATTCTAGACCGTCTACTCAGAAGTATGGGCTTACTCCCAGGTAAGTAAGCTTAGAATTGCAGCTTAAGTGATGCAAGAAGTCCGTACTACTCAGAGATATTGTCATTGTTAGGCAAGCTCTACTTTGTGGGGAGTTGTGCTACAATTATATTTATGAGTTATGCAAAAAGAGAAATAGTAAGTTAAATAAGTATGCTAATTTGTTAACGTTTTAAAAATATACAAGGGCTATCACTTTACTATAACGTACCTCATTGCCACATTGCTCCCATCAATGACTATAGGCCTCAGGTTATCACCGTCTGTTGGCACATCTTCCTGAAGGGGAGAGTCAGATCTCTGAGATTCAAGAGAAGATGCTTCGCGCATTACGCTAGTGTTAATGTTACTTACACTCTGATCGGTCTCAGTTTTATTTCCAAGTTTGACAAGTTCTCCCAATATATCATTGATTAAAGCATCAGTACCAAGCTTGTTCAGGACAAGTTGAACCTGTTCTTCAGAGTAACCTAACTTAAGTGCAAACTCCAGTTTGGTTTGATATTCTTTCACCACATCAGGGGGTCTCTTAGCTTCTTTAGACTGTATCTGGGCTTCCTCTAGCTTAAGGTCTTGCAAGATTTCATTACGTTTTAGTATATGGGGTTCCAAGCAAGGCGAGCGGCACAGTTGTCGGCGGGTTTTAGGTAAAAAGCATGATTCTGTTCCAATGGTAGGTGGTAGCTCAGATTCATTATCGGAATTTGTGCTTTCCTCAGAATCACAACTGGAACTTCCAGTTTCCTCAGAAGTGTCCTTGCTAGCATCCTCTTTCCTAGAATTGATTTTATCCATTGTTGGTTTCTCTACCATTGACCACGGTGCAATTGCACTTATTTGTGTCTCTGCACTGTCCCCATAGAGGTGGTCTAGGTCATGCCCCAAGTGATCCTTCAAGCCCATGAAGCTGCTGCATGTACTTGACTCCACTTTGTTGGCTTTCTTGTATTCCTGAATATAAAGTATCCTGTATTCCTAGGCAAGAAATAAAGTTGGAACTAGTTAGAGATCATTTTATTTGGGTTCCTTTTGAAATATATGTATTGAGATATATGTATTTGTGTATCGAAAATCATCAAGATACAGATAAATGAATAGAGAGCATTTCATAAGAGACAGAATTAAGGTGACTAACAAGTTGCCAAAAGTTTAACCCTTCTATCCTAAGAAGTGGCACTCTCAGAGGGAGGCAAAACGTTAAGATTTGCAGGAGCCTGAGCACACCCGCCATCTCGTCTTTGCAGCCATTTGAGGCTTGGAGAGCTCAAGAAGACAAGGAGCTGAAGCTCCTGAAAAACCTAGCATTTTGCCCCCCTTCTAGGAACGCCACTGATCCTAAACACACTTCGCAGGGAGTGAGACTCAATGAGCATAGTGTAACGTACAGCACTCTTGTACATTGCACTCCAATGGCTTGAACTCCAGTGGCTGTCTCCTCAGAAATCAATCCCATTGTGTTCAATGGGGCTCACTCCCATATAAGCGTGTTTAGGGTTGCAGCTTCAAGCTCCTAAATAAAACCTCTCAAACATCAACGTTCCAGAGGCCTAGGAAAACCCTTCACATGACACATAAAGGTAATTTCATAATAGCAATTAAACATACAAAAGGTATATTCAATGCTAGAATATTACGATTGCTCAGTTAATCAACTGTGACATGCCATTTCCATCTTGTAATAATATATAAAAAAGCAAGCAAGCTGTGAGTCTTTCCACTTCTTCAATGGCCAGTACAGTACTTTTAGCGTTCTGATATAGCTGGAACTTCCTTCAACTTGTGATGCCTAGCCAAGGCTCTTAGCTGCAATAACGAGCCTGCTGTTACAACAATTACCTGTTTTGGCTTTCACGGATTCTCTGAATTTTGTTAAAGCATTATTTGTGATATATTAATGTACAGAAACCAGACAGCAATGTGGCAAAAGCAGAAAGCAGGGGGGAAAAAAGGGTACACGGCACTAAGATACTGGCTGTTCATAGTTCCAGATGTCTCAGGCAAAGAAACAAGTTATATGTTATACAAAAAGATTTTTTAAAAATCCCTTAAATTACAAACCATCAATTTATTATATATATTCTCACAAAAAGGGAGCATAATATTGTCTTATATCCTTAAGTGTTAATAATATAACCACATCAACAAGACTAGACATGTTGCATTTCACATAGCACAAAAATTAAACCACGCCTTTACAGAAAGCATGGTATAAAATTGACCCCATGGTTGCACTGATGGTAGCTTTGCAATATTATTATTTCAGGAGATGGCTTCACACAAGGCTTCAACTGTATAGAGCCAACCTAAGGTGAAGAAGCAGGATTAAGGATCAGGACCTATGTCCCACCTTCATGTTCAACTTAAACAGTGGACATAACATCTGGATCTTATAAGAATCATTTTCATAGTTTTAAAAAATAATGCAATTTATGTGGCAGAATTTCTACATAAAAGAAAAAAAAAACTATGTTTAGCCCAATCCAAAAATAGAAAAATCGGCACATATAAAACACACTTTGGCTTGAAAGCTACTGTTCTGGATGTGCTCCCAAAGTGCATGAAAGGTTACTATAAGAAGTGGAAAAACCCTGTACTCAGGCTCTCAGGGTGTGTACAATACACAATAACAGTAAGACCTAGTTGGGGTGGGGAGAGAGAGAGATGTGTTGCATTCCTGCCCTCTCCCTCGTTAACAGGTAACCAGTGCCATTATACCTGATGGCACCTACCACCCATTCAGTAGAAGAATTCCTTGCACACTATTGCATGTACTTTGCCTGCTGCTCCACATGAGGGCCTTTGATTGAAGCCAACAAATATAAGTTCTTTTCATAACAGAAATGTAGGAATCTGCTATCTCAAAACCGGTTCCAAGCATTTCACTTAAGGTAATTTAAAGTTCATGTTTGGGAGAAAGACATCCAAACAAATAATCATAATTTAAAATATTGATTTTTTTAAGGGAGATTCAATTCATTCTTATCACTAAATTTCCTTTGTCATCCAGTCCTGCCACCTAAACTGGCAATTTTGCTCAGGGTTTAAAAGTTAAAGTTATTATAGCACCTATCTATATTGACTAAATTCTTCCATCCTGTACATTTAGTTTTATGAAATCACAACAGCAAATTTAAATAGTCTCCAACAATTAAACTAATTTCAGTCTCCAACAAAAATTACTGTTCTATTCATTTCTTGGAATTTCCAATTTCCTATAAAACATGTTCAGTTGAATTAATGCTTCTTAAGGGAAGATGTTAACAAAAATTCCAACAGGTCTGACTTTATAAAAATAACCATCTTCAAGTTCATTCCAACAATGCTGCAGTTCACACACAAAGCGAATTCGGGACGTTAAGTTGAACAACATGGTGATTTAGTAACTGTTGCAATTCAGTGGTAGCCCATCACCACTAACCACAACAGTATCCTAATAAAAGAATACAGTTCAAAACCTTCATAAAACTACCACCAAAAAGTATCTTAAACAAGAAAAAATCTATGGAAAGCTATGTTGCTTAGCAACCTGCCTTTCGTTGCTAGGACACACGCCTTTAACAAGCCATCATGAATGCTAGCACAGTGCAAGAATAATTTGGTACGAACAAAGCCTCTGAAAAAAGACGGGGACTTAAGTGCGTCTGGTATACCCTCTGAGAACAATGCAGCTGCCAAACCAATCTGGAAGGTCCGACATCATTGTTCCATAAACCCTGCAATCTGCTCTGACTGGAGGAAGTATATTTAATGGGCAACACTTTTAAGCTGGACTGAAAAGTTTAGGTTAGCTCATGTATTGCAATAGTAATACTGTACACTGACATAATGGCTCACTCACCAAATCCATGTACTGTGAAATGCTGTCTTGGCACAGAGCGTAGTGCTACCTGAACTAACTACCATTCATTCCAGTTGGATTTACTTCTGCTTATGATCGGACTTTTTTTTTTTTTTTTTGCTTTGGTTTGCTTGTTTGAAGTAGATAAGAAGTAGACCAGAGAAAGAAGAAGTTTACATTGGAAATAGCCTTTTGCTATAGAAGTGTAATGTACAGTGAGAGAATATGAGCCAACAGTGGGCACCAAGTGAGAAACGTCCATCACATTTACAAAATAGTCCTTTTATAGATCTCTCTATCTAAATAGGGATTACAGAGAGGACTTTTATAATTAGTGTATAAGATAAACACAAAAAAGAGCATTTCATAAAACCCAAATTGATATTAGTAATACACAACTCAACCAAGGAAACATCTTCCACAAAATACTATGTTCTGAAACTGAATACAATTACTAGGAAACAAATCCCACTGATTACAATAAAATTAATTCAAAAGCATTTATGGGACCTTGATATTTTCTGAATATTATATAGAGATGATGATAAAAAAATGTAAGACTTTGTTAAGGTAGTTAAATCTTTCAAGCACATCGCAACCATAAGGCAAGATTTACTGACATTATGGCTTGTATTTCCTAAAATAGTATTCCTGTAAGCAGATCTGTAATCTGCATCTCTATATTTTATCTCTTCATGCAAATGTACAGAGTACCCAAAAAACCCGCAGTGACACCTCCATATAATCTTAAGACTTGAAAAGAACATTTCTAAAAGTGTGCACCATATAGCACACATACAGTACAACCAAAATCGCTCTAAGTCACAAACACAGCAAGATCAGTTACCCATATATAAAAAGGAAAATATTATCTATTCTTCCTGATGCACATTTTGAATAGGCTCTACTGGGATTTCATGTAAGAATCTAAGTGTATATGAATGAATGAACAACACTACTAAGTTTACTTAATATTTTAGGTTGGCTCAGTTGTATTTGAATTCTTATTTCTTGAGGAAGGATAGTCATTTTGTCACGTGAACATTAACAACAAAAATGCCTAGTAAACCTATGGAATTATGCATTGAAACTGCTTGTCCTCAATTGCTTTGGCCTCCTTCTACTCTTACTAGAACATATGAACAATCTCTCACCATGAACATAAAGAATCTCATCAGTATATTTTAAAAGAGGTTCTGCTGGAGGACTAAGAGCTCACTTAAATTTAGATATAATATGTTTGATTAAAATTGGAATATATGGCACTGAGATGTATCAATGCAAATCAAAATAATATGTTATACACACACACTGTAGGAGTTTGTATGTATTTAATTACCATTATATTTCAGAGAGTGATGCAGACAACAGCCCTCACTCCAACAAAGGAAGGATGTCCCGTTGAACAGATTGGTTAATGCTCTGGGGCAACAGATGTCTACTGGAACTGCAGGAGACCAGCAACTGGTGGCCTGCCCATCTTCTGAAAACTTTCAATAGACTTATGCATATGTTCACACAATAGGGCATGTGGTGGAAATGCAAACCTCTTTTTAACCCTTTCATATGGCCTCTCTCCCTCTCAGTGACACAGGGAGGTCTCCCCCTTTTTCTTTTAGAGTATATTGGAATACAGGTTCAAAGAATAAAGCGATATGTAATATCTAGAACCCAAATACAAATTAGACTGAATAGTAATTCAAAAGCTTAAGAATAACATTCTACATATGTACACATACCCCAATATACATACCCAAAGATGCAGGTTTTGGAATCACAAAGACTACTGATGTCAATGGCAAAATATTCTTTGATTTTAACTGAGTGGGATTCCACCCCAGGACTGAAACGTCCATTGCAAAGGGAAATGAAGTATCAGAAGGTCAACATTTTATAACAGTAAGAAGTTCATCTCAGCCTTACAGCTGCTCATTTCACCAAACCAAGACAGAATTTTCTGAGTCTACTTATTAAAGTGCAGCATACCAAATGCTATAAGCAACACAGTTCTAATGAAAAGTTCTTATTGACAGCCAATTCCAAGCTTTTTGCAGCATATCACTTTTGCCTGTTTCATATTTCATCACTGAAATGTCTCAAATTTAAAGAGTACATTTTTAAAAGGTTATGTTTATTTCAGGTTTTTGCTTTTTTTAAAAAAAAAAGTCTTGGCAGCACATCTTGTGCTTGCTTTATTTGGGATGGAGATTAACATACTGGTGGGTCAGAGAAGTAAAAATTACTTATCTCTGACAAAGGCAAGTACAAATACTTACATTAACTGGCGAGCACAGAGATAGTGGTTTCTTGTAGCAGTTCCAGAAGCAACTCCTTAACACGATTTCAGCTGCAAACTTCCAGGCAGGCAAGCAGAACAATGAATGATTGACCAGATGGAACGGCAATGTCTTTGCTTAACCTATTACTGAACAGAAGAGCAACCAATCAGAAGCCAGAAAAGGCACACAATTAGTTGGCCAGGCAGATGCAAGGCAACCTCCCTACCCTGTGTCAGGTTTGTAGGTTTCTAAGAGAAGCAAGCTGATATTCTCAGGGTCTGCCCCGGGCAGCATGTGTATTAACGAGGGGTGTGCAGCAACAATAGGCCATACAAAAGGGACTAGCAGGCAGCTGCTGTATGAGAGCCAGAGTCATTAGGGAGCAGGCTGCCAACAAGAAACACCTGGCCTGGGCAGACTTCAGCTTTTCCTCATTGTTTCTAATTCATGAAACAAAGAAAGGGAATTATTTTTAAGTAGTAAAAGTTGCAAGGTTCTATGACAAGAACTCAAAACAAAAAACGTACAGCTTACTCTGCCACAAAGAACCTTTCCCTTCTATCTGGGGGAAACCGCATCAGTACATCAGTTGCAGAGTCATACCTGTATTCTTCTACAACTTCAAAAAGTAAAATCATTGAGGCAACAGAGGAAAAACGAAGAGATGGTGTGAAAGGAATCCATGTTATGTGCTGAATTACTGACAAAAGGGTCAATTTCTTGAAGCATTTGTTTGCCCGATTTCTTAAAAAAAAGCCTCTATTCATACACTGCAGTGTGCATCAGAGTTCATACACTGCATTTGAGCAGCAACAGAACCAGGAAGTGACAGATGACAATTGCAAGGGAAAATACCACGTTTGGCAATCTCTCATTGGAAAATCTCTAACAGCATCTGGAAACGCATAAGTTTTTTTTAAAGGGGAACAACTTTTGATACTATTATCTTAGGGTTTTAGTTTTTTAATAACCTAAAAAACAAGAAACAGATACTTTACAGATATATTATTGGTCTTCAAATCATCCAGTGTGTATGCCATCTTAACAAGATGAAGAGAAAAATAGTCAAGTCCATTTTTCCACCCTTTATACCATGTACAGCTTGAAAGACAACATTCAAAGGAGACAGTTGGTGCCAACTGTATACTTTTTAACAAGATACAGCAAAAACTTTGAGAATGCCATTCAAAATATGCCTGCATTTTTAATAAGATCGTCTGCAGTACTGGACTCAGGAACACTCCAGCACACTTAACGTTTTCATTACTATGCTAGAGACAGATAAAGACTGAAAGCCATACTGAAATAAGCATTTGCCTATTACTGCAGGCACAGGAGATCTGCAGGGAAATGCTGAATAACATTTAACTGGAACAAAGCAAAATGAATTGTGAGAGCTAGTTCATTGCAATCTGTTACATTTAGAATTTCAAAACATTTCAACATGAAACAAAGGAACTCATGCAACAAATGCAATGGACTGGAATACAAATATACTGTATCTTCAGGTGCCCACATTCACATAATATAAACCAATTGAGGAGTCCAGCTCTGTATTCATTCACTCTATACCTAACCCTTCTGGTGGTGGCAGCTGGCAAATTTGCAAAGTTGAAAAAACCTAAACACTCAAAAATATCTCAAAATGATGCATTTTTTAAAAGTCACACATATCCCAAGATTACCATGACTATTTTCGAGGCTTTTAATCTGAAACACGAGGAGTCAACTCCCTGGTTTTTGCCAGGGTGAACACAAAGAAAAAGAAAAAACTACCCCAGGCCACAGCAGGAAGCCTGATCTCCAGCACTGGATTAAGCTTCTTTGCAAACAGCAAGTAAAGGCAGTGATCTGAAAAAGCTAATCAGTTCCTGCTGTGGTATTTAGACAACCCCAGTTACTGGTATTGGATAATGTTAAGCGAATTAAAACATCTGTAGGTGAATGAGGGATCTCTGTCTGGTTTATCCTGCTGCAAGCACCACCTTTGAGTCCTAGCAGAATCACATTTCTAGGTATTTTTTGCATAGCTACAGAACTGCTGTTTTGACAGGGATGAGATAGCTATAGGACAAGCATAACACCAACCACAAAGTGTGGGAGTACAATGTAAGCAGTGTGCTTAGGGGTTCTGAAATATTTACATACACATCCTAGTTCAAGAGATATTGACATTGGGTACATTCATATAAAGTCAATTTATTATGTGAAGAAATCACTCCTTTAGCTGCTGAGTTACAATGGCACTTTCTGTTATTCCATGCACATCTTCACTGTCCACCGCTTACAACTGACAAAATGAGCTCTAGCCAAGGAAACCTTAATGGTGCAATGAATATATTTGTTGCAAGGTGCCACATGTACATTCTGTAGAGATTATTTGCCCTTCATAAACAGAAAGTGCTCCTGTAATTTGTTTGGTTTACATCACTAGAAATGGGAGTTATGCAACACTGACCACTATCAGGGAGCTTTTATTCAAGAAGTGCTTAATATAAGATAGAGGCTTCAGCTGGACTTACTTCTGAGTAGACCTACATAGGCTTGCACTGTGAACCAAACTAAAATTTAAACGCTTTCCATATTGGTCAACTGAAAAGCAGCCGTCATAGCTGTTCTCCCAATTTCTGGTTCTAGAGAAACCTCTCCTGAATGCCAGAGGGATTACTCCACTGATGGGGAAACCTCCATTTTGGCCAGCCTCCTAATTATCTGGCTTTTCCTGGAAAAAGTTCAAGGGCTTCTTTAAAAATGCTTGGAACAATTAAGCCTGAGCACCAGCCCTTCTTTCTCCCTCCCACCTTGCAAATTTGTCTTGAAGGAGAAGAGCTGGGATATATGACAGTTGTGGCTTCCAATGGACCCTGGCCCTATTCACTGAACCAGAAGACATTTGGAAACTATAATTACTGTATAAGATTAACATTTCTGATGGGGTTTGTGTCCAATCCTAATAAGACCCTGGAATTCCAGATTCCTAACTCTCCTTAACACCAAAGTTTGTAATTGTTACATTACTGCAAAAGGAAGAAAGATTTGCAGTTGCAGCTTCAGTGTCCTCTGGATTGTAGCATCACCGAATCGAACTCAAATTGATTTTAGCCAATGCCTCAAATCACAAAACCTAAACCTAAAGAACTAAACTATGGCTACAATCCTAGGCACATTTTTCTGGGAGAAGACCCACTGAATACAACTGGGCTTATTTCTGAGTAGACCCACGTAGACTTGAGCTGTAAATCAAACTAAAATTTAAACGCTTTCCATATTGGTCAACTGGAAAGCAGCCGGCATAGCTGATCTCCCATTTTCTAGGCTCCTCCGCCTTGAGGAGACAGTGATTCATATAAGAATATACATCAACATCCAGCATTGACTATGAGCTTGAGATTGTGAACTTGCCCATGGGCTCATGTATCTTTCCCTGCTACCCTCTCATGAACCATTTTCCCCTCTTCTTCCATGGTTTGTGATAAGCATAATTTTCCATGATATATGTACGATTAGGCAAGCTATGTTACCCAAACCACCTGAAACCAGTTAGGAGGCAATTCCTGTCACTATTAATGTGTAGTTTGCTCAGTTCAGTCATCATGGTACATGATATGGTTACTGCAAAACCCATGAAAAGGAAGAATTAGCATGCAAGAGGGGAAGAACGAGGAGTACGTGAACCTGTGCATGTTCCTTCCTGATCTCTAAATTGTGGTTTCAGATTCAGAGCACAATCCTAATCTGGAGTTAGGATGGGGCAGTTAGGCTGACACAAGGGCACATTTGGACCAGCCGTGGAGTCAGGGAGGATGGTGCATGTCTGTGTGCTGGCCTCTCTGACTCCAAGAGTTGTCAAAACATACTTTATGGTATCCTTTGTGCTGGCCAAACTTTGCTGACCTAACTCCAGATTAGGATTGCACTCTGAGTTTTACAACATCTGATCTGGAGTGAGTGTGAGTAATGTAAAATCAACACAAGTTTGCACATTATACAGTCACAAAAGCACAATGCTATGATATTTGGATGGGTTGCAATCACTCTCTTTGAATCATTTTCTAAATTCTTCCTAGAAAGATTTGGGCATTGCCCAAGACTGAAAATGGCTAAGGTTTTTTGTTTTGTTTTTTTAAATAATGTTGGGGCAGTATTATGACAGCACGTTCATGCTCTCAGAAAAGTACTCATTTTTAGGTTTTAGCAGATTTTCTGCTGGACGCATTGAGGGCAACAAAGCAACCTTAGCAGGAAATAATGTGGGTCTCTTGTCGCAGTGGTGACAGGGGTACAATGGCATTACCAGAAAAGTACACAGAGCAGGTGAACAAAGAAAACTCTAGTTGTGCACCAAAGCCTTCAGATTCAGCAAACTGAGCCGTCTAGCCATCACCCACTGCTATATTTAAAGCACAATGCTGAAATTTAAGAGGTTACTAAAGGTCAGTGAAAAGTAGCAGGCAGAGCTGTGCTCCACCCTTTTAGGCTCCTCAGCCATGAGGGGACAGCGATTCTCCACAATCCGAGCAACACTGGGAGAATCCGCAATCAGACTTTACCCCTGAATATGTCTGGATATAACTCTTTCAAATCACAGTACGGTCAAAGTGAATTCTAATAAATCACATAAAAACAAATCTGCTGGATTAGCCCAAGGGCCATAAACCCAACTTTTGGAGATAAAAAGGTGTAGCAGTCAGATGCCCAGGAAGCTATTAAGCAGAACACAACAGCAAGTAGCACCTCCTTTTGCTTGCTCCCAATGTGACAATCAGAGATATGCTGCCAATGAAGGTGGGGAGGAGGTCCCATTTTAAGCTATCATGCTTAATTATAATTGATAAGCCCATGCACAGCAGAGTTCAGGAACTTTTTTCCTCTCTTCCGAGTCAGGTGATCAGACATGCATAGCCATGAACATGTCAGACAAGCACATTTCTCAGCAAAAAACAGCTGAAGAACAACAGAAATAATTTTTCCCTGTAGCCTAATGGTCCCTGAACAGAGGTTTATAGGGCTTTTAAAACATATTGAGGTATTCATATGATCAGACGTCTAAATGCTTGAAACATTCTAGAGCTGGGTAGCCATTTTATCTTGAAATAGTTTGCATCTCTTCAAACAGCAGTGCACGGAAGCATTCGCAAGAATGTCCAGCATCAGAGTGGGGTGCACCCAGAGGCGGATCTAGGGGGGGGGCAAAACTGTAAGTTTTGCAAGAAGCCTTACCCTGTCATGTAAATCCCTCCTCTCCCTTGCTGTTGTAGCCAGTAAGCAACGCCAAGATGTTGCTGTTCCCTGTGAGGATTGGCTAGAACAGTGCAGGAGAGGAGTGATTTCCACTGCAAGGTAAGGCTTCTTGCAAAACTTACAAATTTGCCCCCCCTTAGATCCGCCTCTGGGCGCACCCCCCCCACATACTCCCTTGTTATTGCCTGTAAACCGCTTTGTGAACTTTTTGTCGAAAAGTGGTATATAAATAGTGTTTGACTGATGGTCCTACTAATCCACTTGTCCCTTCTAAGCAACTCAACCCCAAGTTTTCCATGAATTGCAGAGAACTTGGAAAAGAAAGAACTGGTTTATCTGCCCTCATGTGTGTGCGCATGAACACAGAAGGTGTATTTTCTCTGCCTTTGAGCCTGCCTTGTTGCTTTTGCCATGTGCAAAATCCCAGGGCGAAGGAATTTTACTTCTCTCCCTCAAGTGTCACTGAAGTAGGCTACTCAGAATGCCAGATGCAAGGGGAGTGGCAACGAGATACAAGTATATAGTTGTCTTGTGTGCTCCCTGAGGCATCTGGTGGGCCACTGTGAGATACAGGAAGCTAGACTAGATGGGCTAGACTAGATCCACTGAGGATCTTCTTATTATATGTTGAGAACTTGAAGAAAGGAGGGGCAGAAAGGTGTGTCTCTTTCTGCTAAGGAGAACTTCCTTACTGTAAGGAGCAATTTCCTTACTGGCAACTGCAATAACAGCTACCTGTTTATACCAAGTCAACTTTTTTGGGGGGAACTTCTGCCTTTATACTTCACCAGGAGATCTGCAAAAGAACAGCATCTCTAGATCTCAGTTTTCACAGTACTGGCTCAGCAACTGGTATATCCCACTTTAAATACTCCGTGTTACTGCCAGCAATTTTAGGAGTTCGGCAGAACGAATCTGACTTACATACAAATATGCCCGCATTAAATGGTTTCTCAATAACACCCTTAAATTTAGGAGTGGGTGATTAATTTACACTTGCAGAAACCTAAATCTCTCTCTCTCTCTCTCTCTCTCTCTCTCTCTCTCTGGTCAGTCACCACTCAAACTTCCAACAACTGTTTTTATGTACAACAGCCTAAGTCTCACCTTTTTATTTGCAGAAGTACACTTTGGTCTCTAAATCCTTTGGTCTACATTCTTTAAAACAACTGAATCTTAAAGGAATGTGCCAAATCAACAAAAATCTAAAACATGGAGAAAGACTCAAATTTCATCTCTAGAGAAGTAACTAGTGACACTTGGGAGATTTCAATTGTTTCTTAGTAAAGTAATCCAGTAAGTAGCGTTGCACACCCAGGGGCTGTTAATGCTCAAATCTAACTCAATATTATGCTTCGCACAATAGCCAGAGCAGATTGCCTGAGGAGACAGTTTACTACACATCTCTTCTCTACATCAGCTGCCTGCCCCTTGCCTTTCTAGTATTGTGCAGGGAGTTGATTTTCTACGACCTCAGCTTTTATCAACAGGGCCTTAGGCAGAACTACTGTGTACCTCTATAACCACCCTCTAGTTAGAGGAAGTGAAAAGCACACTACTTATACAAACCCATCAAATTTATGCTAGCAAAAAGCAAGCAGCCAACTAGACCAGGGTGTTGAAGGCCTGCGGGCCAAATGTGGCCCCCGGAAGCTCTATCTGGCCCCTGTTACAACTGGGCTCTCCCTTTCACCAGTGCAGTTTCTGCCAGGGAGGAAGGAGGCTTCATTCAGAAGGTGAGGAATGCTACCCAGGAAGAGGGGTAAGAGAGGGAGTGGCCAAGTGCTGGGAGTGGCCAAGAGCGGCCCATGTGATAATTGGGCTTTCTTGAAAACATGATCAAGATTTGCACACTTTCTTTCATTTGTGGCTGATTAGTTTCTATGTGAGAACCAAGTGCTTATTTTCTGGCTATCATCTGCTTAATGATGTCACTTCCTGAGTAATGATCAATCAATCAACAGGTATTTATATACCGCTTTTCAACACGAAGTTCACAAAGCGGTTTACAGGCAAATAGTAATAATAACATTAGATGGCTTCCTGTCCCAATGGGCTCACAATCTTAAAAAAGGCAGACCACCAGCAACAGCCACTGGAAAGACCGCGCAGGGGTGAAGAGGGACAATTGCTCTTCCCCTGCTAAATATAAAAGGAACACCACTTGAAAAAGTGCCTCTTGCCCAGTTAGCAGGGGTAATGATAGTTTTCCAATGCTTGTGGAATACATGACCAAAGGGCCTGGACTATGCTCCCTAGGTAGCATTAAAACATTCTAATTAGTTGTAAACCATTACGTTTTCATTGGTCTAGCAACCGGTTAGCATACATGCCCGTTTCAATAAACAACTTTAACAAAAAAAAGGATAGGATTTAAATGAATGAATGCTCAAGATCACCTAGATATGTAAGTTCTGAAGCAAAGTCTGCCAAACCCCAATGCTATTTGTTAGGCCATACCTCTCCTGATCACCTGTGGAGAGCATTTATTTGTTTCTACAAAGAAGATATACATACAGAACCAATTGTAGGTTTGCTGCTTGATTATTAAGCCTGACCCATGAGCTGAACCTCGAACCATTTCCACAGCAGAAGACATATACCTCCAGGGAAGGAAATCCCCCCCCCACTTAGCTCCCAATCAAAGCTTCAGACAACTGTTGAGACCTGTCTCTAATGCCTGCATTAAAAAAAAAATCCAGTGACCCTCATCTAATCAACATTTATGGGCAGTTTGGGAAGAAAATCTCTATTGAAATAAATTCAAATTCAAGCTGAATATAAAGTTTTCTGATGTCTAGGAATACTCCCAACATAAGCCAGATTTAAATAGGAAGTAGAAAAAGGTTGGGAGGGGGGAGAGAAATGCACATTTCTCCCTCTGAATATACAGATGCCCCCTGCGGTTCTAATAATTACAAATGACTACAAATGAGAGATTACAGAAAAAGACCCTTTGTTAACATTTATTTTATGCATAACAATCCGTTTTTGTTAAAGAGAACAATAGATTCTCCACAAAGCCTCAACTGATGGATTCAATCCCTAAACTTTATTCTGCTGTTTTTCACAATAACATGTTTAGGATAATTTTGAATTAATTAGGGTGATATTCCTTTGAGGAATCAATAAACCCCTTTCTAAAACATCACCCAGACATCCACTGACCTTGGACTGCCAACACCTTCAAAGCGTACATCTTGTTAGGCAGCTACCCTACCCCTCTTGCTCCCCATCTGATCTTTTTGATTATGAATGGACCTACAATCGTGGATTTTATGACTATGAGCAGGAAAGTAAAAATGAATACTCAAGGGATTACCGATATTTCCCTTAAGGGCTATATCCATTTCAACACACAATTCTGGTACTAAGAAAAGAAATGTTCACTGATAGCTGTACATGCTGATACCTTTTTCTCACAAAATATATCCCATAAAAGTCCTTCTGCGCTCTGCCCATGAAAAAAAGAAATGCAGTATTTTGTTGTAAAGACTTTCTTGTGATAACAAAGCAGCTAGGTATAACAGTCATACAGTTAGGAGCAGCAAAACCTTTTACTAGAATATAGCTGTATCAAAGTACTCTGTTAACTAACAGTAATTTAACAGAACTGGATATCCTAGTAACGTGTGGACACTGGAACCCCAGGTTCAAAAATCTCTGCTCTGAAGGAATGAAATAACATGTTGCATAACAGGTATGTTTGCTACAAGTACACCCCATGGGTTTAAAATGCTAAACAGGCTTTCTCCAACAACAAAAGGAGAATATCTGTCCACATATATTAGAAGGGATAGAATAGGGCAAATTGCTTAGAAATATTGTAGAACAATGGTTCTACACATTTTAGAACCCACATTTTAAAATGACCATCTGTCTGGGACCCACCAGAAGTGATGTCATGGCCTGGAGTGCTGTCACTGTGACGCCAGAGCCTGCCGCTTTCCTAAGAATGCAGCAGTAAGTTGGGTTATTTCTCAGTCATTTTTCCAATAGCAAAGCAAATCAGAAAGGGAAAAAAAGCCTGTTGACAACCTTGACACAAGCAAAACAACCACACAGCACCCTTTCCAGCATCCCATCTTGGCATATTTTCAATATGGCTGCTCTAGGTTATTTCAAAATGAATTTGATTATCTTTCCTGTAATGTCAATCCTACATGTTCTCCAAAATTTTTTGGTTTATCTTATGTTCCTAACCAGCCTTTAAATTATCTTTCTTCCCTAGTTAACCCCCGCTATAGAAGAGCCTTTATGTTAGCACGGTTTAACATTTTCCCCTCCTCTATGCATTTTGGTCGTTTTTCCCATATTCCTTCGTCTCAATGTGCTTGGTATTTCTGTCAATTTTCTCCTGATTCCTTAGAACATATTATTTTGAAGTGTCCGGCCCATAGTGCCTCCCGCTCAAAATTTCTAGAGCCTTGGATTTCTTCTCTTTCCTTGTCTTTTCCTAACCCATTACCTATAATTTTGAGTGATCGCTGTTTTTTGTACACAGACTCTGTAGCTAGATTTCTTGCTGATGTTATGTCTATTCCTATACTTAGGTTTTTTTTTGTTACTATGTTATCATGCTATGTGTTTATGCTTGTTTTATTGTTGTTGTTGTTGCATTATGCCAAATAAAGGTCACGGGAAATTGAATTGAATTGGCTGCTCTAGGTCCTTTGCTACCCAACTGAAATTGGCTTGTGACCCACAGTTTGGAAACCACTGCTGCAGAATCTCCACCTTCATGAATGCTTTTTAAGAGGCAGCTAGAGGCACATGGATTATAAGCAGTGGTGTCATTCAAATGATTTAAGAACAGGAACTCACTTGTGATTGGCACTTGTTGGGAACCCAGAACCAGCCACGGAGCTCGTTAAGATCCGGAACGCCCATTCTGGTCCGTTCCCCCTGAATGACATCACTGCTTTCGCCCCCCTAGGAAGCCAGAGTCGCTCCCTTTAACCCTCTGAGTGCCGGCCAACCAAGAAGAAAAGCTCTTTGCAGAGGAATTGGGAGGGGGGAGAAGGGAGAGTTAAGTGGGCGGAGTCAGCCCTAATTTTAACTAGTGGAACTGAGTTCCCCCGCGTTCCCCCTGCATGACATCACTGATTATAAGATTCCCCAATTAAAGGCTACAGGCTGCAAATGTTGGATAATACATACAAGATAGATATGGTAAGCATCACATCACCAATATATTTATTCTCATTCAAGAAGTTCAAACTACCCTCAGCTGCAGTATGTAACCATGCCATAGGTGAGACCTGGATGAATTTGTTTAATAGTTGTATTTAAAATGAAAAAAAGATTATGTAGATTGTTTAAGTTCCTGCTGAGTTGAATAATTTACTCTTGGCACATCATGACTTTTCTTTGCAGAAAGCTGAACATGAAAATTAATTAAGGGCGCAATCCTAACCTGCAGTCTGACTCAGGAGTGTTGCAAAACCAGCGAAAAGCATTTTGGACCACTTTCAGGGAGAACAGTGCACATCTGTGTGCTGGTCTCAACTCTGAGAGTGGTTGAAATGTGCTTTACAGCGCAACAGCAACACTCCTGGCACAAACACAGGGGACTTGTGCCAGCCAAACTCCAGGTTAGGATTGCGCCCTAAGACATATCCTACCTATTTAGTTTTCTCCCGTGTTCAATTCAACTGGGCTTCTTTTATACTCACACTTTCCAACCTCCTAACAACGACAAATGCCGGTAATACTGTACATTTGAAAGTCTTGCCCAGAAACAGCAAATGGCAGAACAGTAACACACGTTAGCTTTTACATTACAATATTTTACATTTTCTGAGAGGACATTAGAAGTACACAATCCATTTCTATCATGAAGAGAAGGTTGGATGAGTCAGTCTTGTAGCTTTTTCTTATAAAAAACATTTTTTCTTACGCAATTTTCTATTCACATGGGGAAAACCTACACATTTGAGTGTTCTTTAGCTGCAGTGGGATAAACAATTTGACAGAGCAATCCTATGCATGTCTTCTCAGAAGGAAATCCCATTGTGGCAAATGGAGCTTACTCCCAAGAAAGTGTACATAGGATTGCATCCTGAGGGTTGACTGATTGGCAAGAAGGATAGACCCTATCAACATTCTAGGACTTTTCACCGTAGACTGATAGCTAAACATAAGAAGAGCCCTGCTGGATCAGGCCAAAGGCCCATCTAGTCCAGCTTCCTGTATCTCACAGCGGCCCACCAGGTGCCCCAGGGAGGCATGTAACAACAAGATGCTTACATCCTGTTGCCACTCCCTTGCACCCAGTACCAGTAGCCCACCACCTTTGTAAGGAGGTTGCACAATCCATCATTGCCTATAGCCCATGATGGACCTTTCCTCCAGAAATCTGTCCAATCCCCTCTTAAAGGCATCAAGACCAGATGCCATCACCACCTCCTGTGGCAAGGAGTTCCACAGATTAACTACCCGCTGGGTAAAAAAGTACTTCCTTTTATCTGTTTTAACTCTCCCAACCCTCAGCTTTAGTGGATGCCCCCTGGTTCTGGTGTTTTGAGAGAGGGAAAAGAACATCCCTCTATCGACTTTATCCCTTCCATGCATAATTTTGTATGTCTCAATCATGTCCCCCCTCAGGCGCCTTTTTTCTAGACTGAAGAGCCCCAAACGCTGCAGTCTTTCTTCATAAGGGAGGTGCCCCAGCCCCGTAATCATTTTTGTCGCTCTCTTCTGCACCTTTTCCAACTCCACTATGTCCTTTTTGAGATGCGGCGACCAGAACTGGACACAATATTCCAGGTGTGGCCTTACCATTGATTTGTACAATGGCATGATAATATTGGCTGTTTTATTCTCAACCCCTTTTTTAATGACCCCAAGCATGGAATTGGCCTTCTTAATTGCTGACGCACACTGGGTCGATACCTTCATTGAATTGTCCACCAGCACCCCAAGATCTCTCTCCTGAGCTGTCACAGACAGCTCAGAACCCATTAGCCTATAGGTAAAGTTTTGGTTTTTTGCCCCAACGTGCATCACTTTACATTTGTCTATGTTGAAACGCATCTGCCATTTGGCTGCCCTTTCCCCCAACTGGGAGAGATCCTTCTGGAGCTCTTCACAATCGTCTCTGGTTTTTACCACCCGGAAAAGTTTTGTGTCATCCGCAAACTTGGCCACCTCACTGCTTATCCCTGTCTCCAGGTCATTTATGAATAAGTTGAAAAGCACGGGCCCCAAGACAGATCCCTGGGGCACTCCGCTTTTCACCTCTCTCCATTCTGAAAATTGCCCATTTACCCCCACTCTCTGTTTCCTGGCCCTCAACCAATTCTGGATCCATAAGAGGACCTGCCCTCTTATTCCCTGACTGTGAAGTTTCTTCAGCAGTCTTTGGTGGGGGACCGTGTCAAATGCCTTCTGAAAATCCAGGTATATGATATCCACAGGTTCACCCACATCCACGTGCCTATTGACCTTTTCAAAGAATTCCAAAAGGTTTGTGAGGCAAGACTTACCCTTACAGAAGCCATGCTGACTTTCCTTTAGCAGTACTTGTTCCTCTACATGTTTTAGGATTTTATCTTTGATGAGGCTTTCCACCATCTTACCCGGAACAGACGTTAGGCTGACAGGCCTGTAGTTTCCAGGGTCCCCCCTTCTCCCTTTTTTAAAGATTGGCGTGACATTGGCTATCCTCCAATCCTCTGGTACCGTGGCCGTTTGAAGGGACAAGTTGCATACTCTAGTTAAGAGGTCAGCAACTTCGTTCTTTAGTTCCTTAATTACTCTTGGGTGTATACCATCTGGGCCTGGTGACTTATTTATATGTAGTTTATCAATTTGATCTAAAACATCTTCTTTATTAACCAGTATCTGATTTAATTCCTTCGTTAGGAAGGGCTGTTCAGGCTGCGGTATCTGCCCAAGTTCTTCTGCTGTGAAGATGGACGCAAAGAATTCATTTAATTTCTCTGCAATCTCCAAGTCCCCTTTTATCTCATCTTTCCCTCCCTCATCATCCAGCGGGCCAACCGCCTCTCTGGCAGGTTTCCTGCTTTACTTCTAACATATTTGAAGAAGCTTTTATTATTCTCTTTTATGTTGCTAGCCATGCGTTCCTCAAATGCTTTCTTGGCCTCCCGTATCACCTTCTTACTTGTCTTTTGCCAGAGTTTATGTTCTTTTTTATTCTCCTCACTGGGGCAAGACTTCCATTTACGGAAGGAAGCTTCTTTGCTCTTTACAGCTTCTCTAACTTTGTTTGTCAGCCATGCAGGCACCCTCCTGGACCTTGTCAAACTCTTCTTTCTTTGCGGTATACACTTCCGCTGGGCTTCTACTACTGTTTTTTTTAAACAGCCTCCACGCAGCCTGGAGGGATTGGACTCTTTTTACCTTTCCTTTCAATTTCTGTCTAACTAGTCTCCTCATCTGAGGGAAATCTGCCCTTCGAAAGTCAAGGGTTCTTGTGTCAGATTTGCTCTGCACTCTTTCCTGGACATGCATGGCAAAACCAATCGCAGCATGGTCACTGTTCCCCAATGGCTCAGTAACACTTACATCCCTAACTAGGTCCCGAGTACCACACAATATTAAATCCAGAGTCGCCTGTCCTCTGCTCTAAGGCACAGTCATTCAACACATCAAGGAATCCGGTCTCTCTTTCTTGACCAGAGCAGCAGTTGACCCAGTCAATATGAGGATAATTGAAGTCCCCCATGATTACAATCCTGCCTCTCTTGGTCACTGCCCTGATTTGTTTCCTCATTTCAAGGTCACCTTCAAGTTTTTGATCGGGAGGACGATAGCACACCCCCACTATTACATTGCTCTTACGGCCTGATAGTTTAACCCATAGTGACTCCATGGTGGAGTCCAGCCCACCTTCAGTTTCTACTCTGCTGGATTCTATCCCTTCTTTGATATAGATGGCCACCCCTCCGCCAACACGCCCTTCCCTGTCCCTCCTATAGAGTTTATAGCCTGGGATTACAGTATCCCACTGGTTCTCTGCATTCCACCAGGTTTCCGTTATGCCTACTATATCAATCTTTTCCCTAGCCACCAAACATTCCAATTCCCCCATCTTTGCTCGGAGACTTCGAGCATTCGCATAATAACACCTATATACGGGGTTCTCTAAAGAGGGACTGTTTTTTGATCCCTTTTCCCCTCCTCTCCTTTTACTGGACAAACTGTCACTTACACTCAGCTTAGAAGTTCTATTTCCTACTCCTCCATTACTCTTTGGTACTCCTCCATCCTCCTCTTCCCGTAGGGATAAGGAGTTCTGAACCAGACGCCACTCGGCTCCTGTCGGCTTTCCCCCAGGGATCAGTTTAAAAGCTGCTCTGCCACCTTTTTAATATTAAGCGCCAGCAGCCTGGTTCCATTTTGGTTCAAGTGAAGCCCGTCCCTCTTGTACAGGCCTGGCTTGTCCCAGAATGTCCCCCAGTGCCTAACGAATCTAAACCCTTCGTCCCGACACCACCGTCTCATCCACGCATTGAGACCCCTGATCTCCGCCTGCCTAGCTGGCCCTGCACATGGAAGGGGTAGCACTTCTGAGAACGCTACCTTGGGGGTCCTGGCCTTCAGCGTCCTGCCTAGCAACCTAAATTTGGTTTCCAGGACCTCCCGGCTACATTTCCCCACATCGTTGGTGCCAACATGCACCACGACCGCTACCTCCTCCCCAGCACTCCTAACCAGCCTATCTAGACGAGACGTGATGTCCGCAACCTTCGCACCAGGCAGGCAAGTCACCGTGCGGTCCACACATCCGTCGCAGACGCCCCTCTCTATATTCCTAACTATAGAATCGCCCACAACAAGGAGACCGCAACCCCCCTCCCGCCGAGGAGCATCCTTAGTGCGACTGGATGCGGGCTCATCACTGGAAGAAGGGGCCCCCGCTGGGGGATTGATTCCCTCTGTTCCAAGCTGACGTCCTCCAGCCCTGAGACTCCTTTCCCCAGCAGCTGAGGAGCTGCCCTTCTGAGGGTGGGACGAATCCTGCAAGTCCCCGGATGTCTCACCATGGACCCTCACTCCCTGCCTCTGCTTCTCCAGGTCCGCAACCAAGGCCTCTAGGGAGCAGACGCGTTCCCTGAGTGCCTGGAGCTCCTTGCACCAAGGACACACCCACGACTTATGCCCCAGAGGCATATAGTCATACATGTGGCACTCTGTGCAAAACACTGGATAGCCCCCGCCCAACTGCTGGCTGTCTGCCTCCATCTCTGTGTTTATTTAGGGATGAGCTGCCCTGCTTTTCAGAGAGAGGGCAGAGTCTGGGGCCCTGGCTTCCTCGCCCTGCTGCTTAACTCGCACAGATGCGTAACTCGCTTGTTACCTGGCACTTGGTCTCGAACGAGGCACTTCGTCGCAGGACAGCACTCGCTGCTCGTGTCCCCACTCGCTGGAGCGTCTGCTATATACTCTCTCTTTATGGCTCTCTTACTCTTTATGGCTCTCTTTATAGCTCTCTTACTTTATGGGCAAGCACCTTAAAAATGCCTTACCACATGTTTGTGACACTCCTAGGCCGGCTCAGGGGACATGTGCTGGTCTATTCAAATACTTCACCAGCCTGTGATAACAGCTCCTGATAACAGTATGCTTTCATTTTCCATTCGGAACATTGCAAGTCTAAAACTGGTTCAGGGAAACCCTTAGTTTGTGTGAAGTCCACAGCAGTTTACAAGAAGCAAGCTTTGTGCCTACACTAAAATTTAGCATCTGTTGGCCTGATAAAACAGCTCTGTAACAGTTCAGCTTTAACTGAAGTGCTGTTTTTCTAGGAATTTGGAAATTCCTATTTCAGCCCTTAACCTAGCCATTAGAAGATGATGTTGGACCTATCAGTGCAAATTCATATGGAATGTTAATTTGGTGGAAGGTTAAATTCATATTACCAATTTAGATAAAGTGATGGACATATCATAAAGAAGTACACTGACTCACTTTTCTTCCATGAATGCTGTTGAATGGTTGAAATCAAGATTCTATCACAAATACAAAGATTTAAAACTACCACTATAATTTGATTTTTAAAATGTACATTTTGCTTTTCCTTTGCTAGAGCAAATTCCCAAAGCAGTTATAACCACAGAAGAAAGAAGGGACTTGGCACATATTTGACTGGATCCAAAATGCAATCTTCCACACGCAGAAAGCCTCTGCCAGTCATGGAAGGGCGGCTTTGACCCTGGTGCTAGAATGTTGTGCAAGAAAAGGAAAACTAAACCCAAAGATTAAACGACACCCACTTGCACAAGCAGAATGAAAAACTGGTATAGACACTGCAACATATAGCAGTGCAAGAACCCATGTGCAACAGCACTAACAGCCATTTTCCTCACAGTTCTTTGGATCCAACATATGGTGCTTCCCAGGTAAAACTGATCATACCAAGCTCATCACCAGAGCCATTTTAGCTATTAATAAATCAGGATCAGAACAAAACTCACCTGGCAGGTTGGTCCCTAAACCTTTGCTACTAGCGGCAATGTTTGCACACATTGCACTATTTGGGTCAACCTCCAGTGCTGTGATTTGCATTACAATTATCTTACAATTTGTTATAATTTCCTATATTCCGGTCATTTTCATGTAGAAAAATCAGAGCTTCCTACATTGAAGTTTAGTGAAACAGTTCTTGTCACTGCATGTATATACTGATTAACAAGCCAACTGCTGCATCAATCAGAAGGCCCTTAAAATGGGCAGTCCGAGGTAACCTACCACACCATTCTTACACTCCCAAACTGGTGCTGCTACTGATGCACCTTAAAGATGGAAGGGAATCTGAGAGTATCTCACTTCCTGCACTTAAAGTTTTTCAACAGTGCAAGTTCCACACACAAAATATAGGGTAATAGAGTTAAACAAGCTTACCAGAGAGGTGAACTCACCCAATTCCTGCCATACAAGTGTCTTTTTGCCACCAGAGGTGAGCAGAGGAAATAGTGGTAAAGGAACATAATGGGTAGCTAAATGCTAGAAGCTTGCCACAGCTTCCCCATTTTCATTTTAGGGACCATGATTAGCCCAGTGGAAGATAGGGCTAGAAGAAGCCAGTGTAAGATAATCTTACCACTCCCACTCAGTGCAATATTACCAATATCCTCCCTTCCTATATTGACTGACAGTGCTGAAAACAACCAACACTACCTTGTTTTTAAAACAAGCTGCCAGTCTTCATGGGGACTTGTTTAGACCTTAAGAGGCTTCTTCTGGCTCGAAGCTCCCCTTATCATTTTGTTTTGCCTGCCTCTAGGTTTGAGTAAAACCTGGGACCACCAGCTTGCTTGGCCTTCATTACACTTTATGAAGGCCACATTGATTGACGTGAGGAAGCCACTAGCAAATAGTTTGAGACTCTGAGCTCTACAGGCCAATCCTATGCAGCTCTACTCAGAAGTTTAAGTTGCACTGTGTTCAACAGGACCTATTCCCCGGAAAGTGTGCATAGAATTATAGCTCTAGAAAAAATGTTCAGAGTACGTATGTTTACTTTTATGTCCATCTTCTTATTACAAGAGGTTTTGAAGAATGTTTTCCTATTGTTACAACAATAAAGACTAATCAAAGATGTAGGAAAAGCACACACTCTGACTGTAGCATGACACTGTAATTCTTTTTAGGATGTTCAGGTATCTACAATAATAAATGTTTCTTCCCTTTCATAAATGTTTCATGGACTTCTGCAGACATCTTGCTCTGTGCAAGGTAGTAAATGTCTGAAAAGCACAACTCACAGCTGAGAAACAAGAAACGATGTTGATAGATTAGAAATTTTGTACAAGTTCACTTGCAAGTCTGCCCTAAGATATAGTTGGTAATCAAGTAGTATTTTGCAGTTTGTCTGGAAATTAACAAGCATCAACATACACGTCACCCTTTGCCTTGGTGCCTTGGATAAGTAGCAATACCCCCACAGGAAGGCAGTGAAGATGCAAATGTGTCTGCAAATTACCCAACCATCAATCTGCACACAGCCCCTCTCTGGCCCAAGACTGGCAGCTGCCAAATTATTATTTAAAATACTGTAGTTACATATTGCTTTCAACTTCTCACAGTAGTTCATATAGCAAAAAGATTAAAAGATGGCTACCTTGTCCAAAGGAGCTCACAAACTAAAAAGAAGCATAAGTGAAGCATTGGCAGCAGCCACTAGCAAAGCCACTATGCTCAAAGGTATTGGGACATTTTCTCTTCCCATGTATGGCAGAGTGCGGGAGGTCATTCCGTGTCATATCATCACACTTGAGGGCAATTTTCTACCTCACGTTCTTCAATTTTGGCGAAACTTGGCATGCTTAAAGATCCTATCTAATTGTTGAAGGAATGCATTTTTTAAAATGTTGTAAGTCTAAAGTTTCAAAATTTTATCAAAAAATGGCACGCTGGTGATCTTTTAACTATAACCGGTGTTAACTCGGACACCAGTTGATATATAGAAGAGGGTGTGGTCTTGTTTTAAAGCTCCATGGGGTTTCATACGATAAGCAACACAATGGGTTTAATAATTTTTTAGTTTTAAAAAATTCAATTAAAAACTTTAAAATCAATTTTCTCAAAAACAGACATTTTGAAAATTTTGAAAAAATCTCAAAATCAGTTCATACTCATGTCTAACTATACCCCAAAAATTATTTTGGGACGATGATGGGATCATAAGATATGAGAGATAACACATCCCTGATCAAGAGAAAACAGAATTTTCAAGTTGCATGTACAACAAGATTATAGGATTGCACTCTTATTTGCAAAGAAGCATAACACAGTAATGTTTTCTTATCCCCAACATTTTACGTAAAAGCTTTGAACAGAAAACGTTGTCCATGTTGCACTTTCGTTGCTTGTGCAGATATCCATTTTGAACAACATGCTAATGAAGTTTATTTCAGGAACTAAATGGAAATGGAAAGGATGGAACATAATTGTATCAAACTCAGCAGGACAATTAACATTTACTTATAGGTTCTCAGCATCAATTAGGGAGCAATCTATTTAGATTCTTAAATTAGTAAAACAGCCAGGTTGCTTCCAGTTAACCAAAAATAGAGAAGTATATACACTTTCTGGAAAGCTCCCCTTTGCCATATGTTCCACATAAAGGGTGCTAAAGAAAAAAAAATACTCAAAACGAGTATGGTGAATTTATTTGTGGCAATGTTTCCTAGGTACAATGATTTCTGCCTACTTGTTCCTCCCAGGCTGCAATCCTACACACATTTATCTGTGAGTAATTCTTATTGTACTCAATGGGACTAACTTGCAAGGAGATATGCATAGGATTGTGGTGTTAGTTGCTGTGTTAACCTAAGTTTTTTTCTAACAACCGAAGAGCTGATTTTCTAACAATTGTTAAACTAACAGCAACTTGTCAAAAGGATTAGAAAACACAGAACAATGAACTGCAGTTTCAGAAGGAACTTGGCAAATAAGATAATTGAAATAGCCTTGCTAACTCAGGACCTTGAACCGGTTAGATCACCGCTACATAAACCACAAAGAAACTGGGTTTTCCCCTCCACCATCACCGCTCTGATATATTTACATATTATGCACATACAGTACTTTTCAATGACAGTATGAGCCCCTTCCTTCGTCCTCACCAAACTGAGCAAATTTCAGGGTAGATAGGCAGACCATCTCACCAATACCTTATTCTCTGAAAGTCCATATGGACCATGGAAAGCAGTATAAGTTATGCAGAGTAAATGTAGGCTGTAAAGCAAGAGGAAGTTATACACTTTTGCTGAAGCTTATGTAGCATATATTCGTTTGTTGTCTGGTTTTGAAGGTGTGGAAATTAAAATTTTCCAACATGTAAAAATATTAAGGGGGTTGTAATTTTTTATCTGAATGGTAATAAAAGTAAGTGCTGTAAGGCACTTCTAGAGTCAGCAATAAGAGCTTACTGCTGCGGCTGCCCCAATAGGCGCTCTGCCTCAGAGCCAGGACTTGACACCACACCGCCTGGCAGTAAGGACAGAGGACAGAACCACACTGTGAAGGCTACATCTGGGACTGAAGATTCAGTGAATGACAGAACACTGTATATTTGTAAAACTCCAATGCAAATTGGTGGTTTAGATGAGCCTGCCCATGTAAGCTGCCTTGGGCGTTTGCTTTGGCATGGGAAAGGTGGGATATAAATTCTTCAAATAAATAAATACAGGCATGCCCCAGTATCTGCCGTAGTTCCATTCCAGAACGCTTCTCCCGTGGATACCTGAATCTGTGGATACTGGGGGTACCTTTTTAAAATAGGGAAACATTCATGATTTTGCGGCAACAAGGTAAAAAAAAGATTTGTTTAATGTCCCCCTATCTTTTTAATAGGCGTCCCAGTATCCATGGTGTACGTGGATAACTGAAACTGTGGATACTGAGTCAGTGCATACTGGGTCATACCTGTAAATAGATAATTAGTCCATCTGGCCCAGTATGGTCTCTTCTTATAGACAGCGACTCAAAGATACCAGGCAGAGCCCTTCTTCAGCAATACTGCACTATGAGCACAAAATAGGCGCTCTGCTAAGTTGTGAGCCCTCCCATTAGCTATCTTACCTCTAACCATTGAGGATGCTTTCACAGGGAATATTCAGATGCCATTTGAGGCAGCTATTGAAATTATTATATGAGGTATGGCTGAGCATGACCAGATGCTGAACTCTGTCACATCACAGATATGTGGAGAAACCCAGTGATGTCATTCAGGGGGAACGGACCAGAACGGGTGTTCCGGATCCTAACGGGCTCCGTGGCTGGTTCCAGGTTCCCGACAAGTGCCAATCAAAAGTGAGTTCCTGTTCCTAAATCATTTGAATGACACCACTGGAGAAACCCTGACTCCTTCTCCTCTTGGCTCCACTGACAGTGTTGGGGCTGCCAAGCAAACGAAGATCCATGTCCACCCCATCCATAGGCGTTTTAGGAGTAGATTGCAAGGAATAGTAAAAATCAGTACACATTAAGATAATAAATATGAGGCAGGATCAGGGATGCTATATGGATGGATAAATTTGCTGCAGAAAATCAGAAAATGAACTTGGGCAACGAGCGTTCACTACACTCACTGAGAACCCATGAAACCAGCTGTGCTGTTGAATAAATAGGAACAGAACTTATTTCATGAGGTATGTGAAAAAATAAGTTATCTACCCCAACACTGTGCTTCCTAAAAAAATTAACCTACCTAATCATGCAACAGCTGCTCAGTCAATCTTGAGCAGGAAAAGGCAGAAGTGCCACTGGACTAATTATGTAGGTAATGCATGTGTACATGGGACAAGTATGTGTATATGGGGACAAAAAACTCAGGTCAATCACCTGCTTTGATTTTCTGCCATCTGCTCATGATTGCAATGAATCATCCAGCCACTACAGCAGCTGTTTAAAGTAGTTTGATCTGTATAGGAATATATATTGAATATGGACGCCTTCTTTCTCTTTCCATACCAGGTTCAGGAAGATCTGTAAACCAAACTAGAACAACCAGAATTCAGTTGCAGATAGTTTCACAACTGCAATAAGGGCTCGTCCTAATGCAAAGAAACACAACAACAACCTTTTGGTGATTATTTTTTAGATGTTCTCTCAGAAGTTTCCCAGAAACTACAAAACTAGGACAAATAATATTACTCTCCCTTAAGCTCTGAACAAATGAGATGCGTTTCTGCTTTATTGAGGAAGCTATAAAAAGAGGAACCAGGAAACTTTCCAATAATGTTAAACAACTATAGAACATATACTTTGTCGATTCATCACTTACAGTACTAGACTGGATGACAAATTTACTTTTACCTCTGAATTAATAGCCAGATGCATACTGAAGATCTGAGAGGCAGTCAGATACATATTGCAGATTTCAGAAAAGCTGATAGCATTTTGAAAACAAAATTAGATTACAAAATTATTTGCTTATTCACAAAGCAAATAGCTGCTGAAATCTGCATAGAAAGAATAATTCTACTTTTCAACAAGTATTGTGTGTTCTGCTGTAGTATACTACCACATACTTTTTCTTTACTAAAATTGCTATGCTGCTGGTACATATTTAGGTTTACGATTAATTTTATATGCTAAAATAGTCACCATTTAAAAACAATTCAATTTTAACTCCCAAATAACATTTGACAAAAAATACAATTACATTAGAGTAATTTTTGCCACCTTGTTCCTTTCTTTTATATTGGGCATCAATATAATCTGCATGCTACAATCAAAGCGAGAAAAGCCCACTAACTATTGATTTGAAATGCAAAAATAGTCACACTTTAAAATGTACGAAGATACCACATACCAGCTTCTAAATAATATCTAGTATTTTATTGGAACACGTGGAACCATTTATTGATTGATTTTGCTATGTAAGTTGCTTTGTGAACTACTGTTGAAAGCTGTATATAGATATTCTTAATAACTACATTCTGTGTCATTGCTTGGAAGAAAAAAGCAACTTATTTTTTTAAGCAATTTTGTCATTTGGTATTGCTGTCAGGAAGAGGTTGTCTTAATTTTCACAGGGGCATAGTGGCCATATGGTATAGGCTAGAATACTGCATTGGCATGAACCTAGAAGATCCCTGGCAAAATCACACCCCATCCCACGGCCTTGATCAAGTCTCTCTTTCAGGGTCAGATCACACTTTCCTTCTTGACAAAACCAAGGATTTCATTCATTTGCTATTTCCTTCCTCGGCCCTTTTTCCTTCCTTTACTACTAGTTTTGGAATTCTTCACTCACCCCTGCCCTTCCTTTTCCTTATGCATTTGTTAATTTAGATTGCAAGGTTGCAGCAGGGATTAGTCACTGTAAATTTTGTGCTTGAGTCTGTTCTTTAGGCACTTGATAAATATTTCTCTGATTCCTAGTGTACTATGGCATAAATCCCAAATATATCCACAATGCATCATCAATTGTGAATAGTGCATGCACATTTAAATGTGCCATGTTTTTCTACCACACACATGCAACTATTCTTCTATTCAGTGGTGGGATTCAAATAAATTAACAACCAGTTCTATATCCTCCTTTCTTTGTACTACTTCTTACTACAGCACTACTTTTTGTATATCAATATATTAGCAACCGGTTCTGCAGAACTCCACAGTGTGATCACGACAGAGAAAAAATTTCAACTGGACCCTCTTTAGTTCAAGTCCTATGCACTAGCAACCATGCTCAAATGGAATCCAACCCTTTTCCAGTTGGCACTTTGTTTCAGACACTGCAACTAAAATCTGCCACCACCACACATTTTGTACTTGACTTTCCACACACTCCAAGAGAAAAAGGAGAATGCAACCCACTTACCAACCTACGCAAGGCCAGTGTGCGCTCAATGGGAAATCTCAGTGATGCCAGCGCGCGTTCAAGAGGTCTTCCTCCTGATGGTAACCAGACCATAACAAGAGCGCACGGGATTGTCACCTACAGCCCTAAACAGAGTTACCAGATACAAACTGGGACAGAGTGCCTATACCTTTAACCTTGTATAGAAGAGGGAATTTGGGCAAGTGCAGCTCACTGTGGAAGGGTTTCCAAAGCTGCCCCTGCCCAAATTCCCTCTTACATAAGAACATAAAAGGAGCCCTGCTGGATCAGACCAAGGCCCATCTAGTCCACTTCCTGTATCTCACAGCGGCCCACCAGGTGCCCCAGGTATAGGAACATCTATAGGTATAACCTTCTATACAACGGTTTAAGGTATAGGCACTCTGTCCCAGTTTGTATCTGGTAACCCTACCAGAATTACCGGGGAGTAAGTCCTTGTGAATCCATTTGGGCTTTCTCCAAATTGGCATTCCTAGGATCTGGTTGTTGTTAAGTATGAAGCTCCTTGGAAGAGGGCCAGGTTAAAAATAATGACAGAAAAAGGGCGGAATCCCGATCTAATTTGGAAGTGAAGAAGCTGGAGCCAGGAGGGGCTGGGAATTTCTGGCGGGCAAAAGGGGGCTCGCTGGGAGATGTGGGTCGAAGAGCCGGGGGCTCTCTGCAGGGAGACGCCGGTTAAGGGGGGGACGCGTCGGTTGTCCAGTGGGGGCTCCGGGACCGTCCCTCACCTGCCACAGATTCAAGGCAACGCGGCCGCTTTTCCTCCTCCTCCTGCCGCTCCTTTTCCTCGCACGGGCTCCAACCCGGCGTCAGGCCACGTCACGGCCCTTTCGTGGCTGGGGAGCTCAGCAACGCGACCTCGAGGAGCCGCCGCCGCCGCCAGCCTGGGCCTGTAAAACAAGCGGCCGCCCGGCCGTCCCGGGGGGGCCACAGTTAGCAGGGCGCCGGCCTGGCCCGGTTTCCTGGCCGCGGCGCGGGGAGAGTCCGGGGCGAGGGCAGAGCGACCCACGGCCGCCGCCGCCGCCGCCGCCTCCGAGCGGCCCTGCCCGCCCCACAACAGCTGTGACCACTCACGCCCCGACGGAGCCACCTGCCAGAGAAGGAGGCAGCGACCGCAGACGGAGAGGGGCGGGTCGAGCTGCTGCTGCTGCTGCTGAAGCGCGGGAGGTGGGGACGGGCATTCTCCCTTCCGCCGCGCCCGGCCTCCGCTCGTTCCTCTTCTCCAGGGAGGGCTGAACGAAGCTGCGGCCCCGCACGTGAGAGCGCGCGGGTTGGGGCGAAGAGCTGCGTGTCGGGGTGGCGGTGGAGGCTGCCGCGCTCTGCACGTGCTCCGGGGCGCTCTCCTCTGGGGTGCGCTTCCAGGGCTTGGCGCCGCGTCTCAGCCCCGCTGTTCAGGGGCTGCCGCGCGCCAGTGACAGCGCATCTTGCTGCCCTCCATCAGTGAAAAAACATCTCCAGCGCATCATTGGTTAAAAAAAATGGGGGTTTTTTTCCCCCCAGGGTAATAACTGCTTCGTCCCCAGGTCTACAGCGTTTTGTTTCTTGTTGAAGGTAGCAGGAGTATAAAGTGCCTTTCTTCGCCCTTTGAACTGAGGATCGAAAGCGCTGCTAAAGAAAAAGCAACGCAGTGGGGTTCCTAGAAGGGTGTGTGTGTAAAATGCTAACTTTTGGGAAATAAAAGCGCCCGCGAATGGCTGTGAATACGAGTGGGCGGGGCCGCTTTCCCCAGGAGCCCAGTGCAAAACTTAGCATTTTGCCCCCCTCTAGGAGATCAAATTCACTGGATCATGGAGAAAGCAAGAGAGTTCCAGAAAAAACATCTACTTCTCTTCATTGACTACGCTAAAGCCTTTGACTGTGTGGATCATAACACATTGTGGCAAGTTCTTGAAGAGATGGGAGTACCAGACCACCCTATCTGTCTTCTGAGAAACCTCAGGAAGCTACAGTTAGAACAGGACATGGAACAACCAATTGGTTTCAAATTGGGAAAGAAGTAGGACAAGGCTGTATACTATCACCCTGCTTATTTAACTTATATTATATGCAGAGTACATCATGAGGAAGGCTGGGCTGGATGACTCACAAGCTGGAATCAAGATTGCTGGAGAAATATCAACAACCTCAGATATGCAGATGATACAACTCTAATGGCAGAAAGTGAGGAAGACCTAAAGAACTTTCTGATGAGGGTGAAAGTGCAGAAATGGAAGCAGTGTCAGAGTTTATTTTTCTGGGCTCCAAGATCACCGCAGATAGTGACTGCAGCCATGAAATTAAAAGACGTTTACTTCTTGGGAAGAAAGCTATGATGAACCTAGACAACTTAATAAAAAGCCGAGACCTCACCCTGCCAACAAAGGTTCACATAGTCAAGGCTATGGTTTTCCCAGTAGTCATGTATGGCTGTGAGAGCTGGACCATAAGGAAGGTGGAGTGCCGAAGAATAGATGCTTTCGAATTATGGTGCTGGAGAAGACTCTTGAGAGTCCCCTGGACTGCAAGGAGATCCAATCGGTCAATCCTACAGGAAGTCAAGCCTGATTGCTCCCTGGAAGGACAAATCCTGAAGCTGAAGCTCCAATACTTTGGCCACCTCATGAGAAAAGAGGACTCTTTAGAAAAGACCCTCATGCTGGGAAAGATTGAAGGCAAAAGGAGCAGGGGGCGGCAGAGAATGAGATGGTCAGATAGTGTCACCGAAGCGATGAACATGAAATTGGGCGAACTCAGGAAGCTAGTGGAGGACAGGGAGGCCTGGCGTGCTGTGGTCCATGGGGTCGCGAAGGGTCGGACACAACTTAGCAACTGAACAACAACAAGGAATGCCACTGAAGCAACCCACCTTTTGCTACCCTGGAACAACAACAGCTGCTGACCTCGTTGTCTCCAGCAACCTTGCTAGCCCTTCTGGGCCTGTCACACCCCCTGGCACCCAAGTCATGCCTGGTTGCCTCTCTCCCTTTCTGCCACCCATACCAACTCTTCCAACTCCACTGTGGCTGTCATGCTAGATTGCCAGGCTGGCCCGATGTGCTCACCTCCAACACATCCAGCATTCTCCAACACATCCAGCAACACATCCTTCTTCATTGCTGTCACCCCTTTTAGTCTCTCTCTCTCTCTCTCTCTCTCTCTCTCTCTCTCTCTCTCTCTCTCCCACCTCTGGCTTGTGTTCTTTTTTGAACTACACATCCAGCAATCCATCGCCACATTTCACATACACACAATCCCCACATACACCACAACACTGCCTGACACACACAAAACTCCCACAGTTCCCTCTCAGGACATTGATCTCGCATCCTCCTAGATCACCGCTGATCCCAGCCTCCACCTCCCTTTTCCAGCCACCCTAGTCCAGCCCCAGGCATCCTCTCGCGCCCCATACCTCGGGATTTCTCCCTCCATAGTCCTCTTCCCTGGGTTCCGCCTGCTTCTCACAGCCTGTCTTGTGAGAAAGCCAGCAAGAAAGTCTGTGAGTCCTGCCAGAAAGCCCCGAGATCTTCTGGGAATCATAAGCAGCTTCTTGCTGCTGCTGCTGCTACTGCAGGCTGGAAGAAACACAATCTGGCTGGGTGCGCGCGCGCGTTTGTGTGTGTTTTAAGGCTTTCTTTGCAAAGCTCTGCAGGGAGCCTGGCGAGGAGGCTCCGGAGGCATCCCTGCTCCTTGGCTTCCTCTCTTGCCGCTGGGGAGCGAGGGAAGCTTCCTATTGCAAGGGAAGGCCGCTGTGCTCAGAGCTGCTCTCTCCTCTCAGCACTCAACCTCCTCCTGCTGGAGGGAGGTTGATAAGAATCCCATGCGGACGCAGGTTGACTATCCCTTACCCAAACTGCTCGGGACGGGAAGGATTTCAGATTTGTCTGGATTTCGGAATAATTGCATAATTACAACGGGAGGTGCTTCCTCTTTTTCACTGTTACCCGTTTGGGTGCCTGCTGGCCTCTCTGATACTCTTTGACAATGGCACACACCACAGAGCAGAGCACAGAACTTACAGCCTGTACGTGGGAATGAGCACAAGACCTTCTTGTGTTCACACTACAGACAACTCTTTTTAAAGTCTTGGACAAAAATATCTGGATTTCAGAATAGTTTGAATAAGGTTCATCAACCTCTATTACGATCCTCTCACTCTGCTGGCATGATGAGGCATACACATGTGGCCCTAGTGGCATCCCTAGAGGAGGGCAAAATGCTACGTTTTGCAGGAGCCTGAGCTCCTGGGTAAAGCGGCTTCTCCCCCTTGTCTTCACAGCCATTTGCTGCTTAGAGAGCTTTTCTCTCCAAGACTGCAAATCTAGCATTTTGCCCCCCCTCTAGAAACTCCACTGTGTCACACCAAGTATTTGGGGGAAGAAGCAAGAGCCCTAAGGTATCTCCTAGGAAGCTGGCAAGAGGATGGGTGTCATCCGCAAGGCAGAACATGGTTTCAGTTCTTGGCTGGGAATGTACCCAGATCTGATGGGATTTGTTCTGTGCTCGCTTTCCTTGAATGGAGGGTGGGGGGAATCACAGTCTGGGCTGGTGGTGTCACAAACAAGATCCCTTCACCCAAACGGGAAGGTGGCTTGTCTTGTCTTAGGTAGCTCTCTTCAGAGTGAAGAGAGCTTTGCTCTCTGAGCCATGAATGGCTCTGAAGATGAGGGGGAGGGGCCGTGTCTCTTCCTCCATATTAGGAAGTCCATATCGTGGGCTGTGATGGCTCCACTGGAGGCTTTGGGGGTAGGGGAGAGAAACCCTGTTCTGTGTAGAAAAAAAAATGAATGAAAATATGTCGAGTTGCAATCAGAAAATCCCTTGAAACAATATAAATAAAAATAGTTTAAGCAGGCACTTTAGCCCATCTCTTTTCCCCTGCACATTTTCTTTTGTTCTAGTCCTTGTTACCTCTGCCCCTTTGGAAAAAGTGCCACCAACCTGGTCTGTTGCTGGCACTCATGCACAGGCTCAAGGTATCTGCAGCAGAAGGGGCTGAGATGGGAGCAGGGTTAGCCTTAGGAACTGTGGGGCCCAATTGGAAACATTTTTATGGGGCCCCAGTTTCACAGCCAAGGTCTATAGAATCTTCAAGATGTAAATTAGAGCACAATCCTAATCTGGAGTTAGGCTGGTACAGTTAGGCCAGCAAAGTTTGGCCAGCACAAGGGCCACCGTAAAGTATGTTTGGACCACTCTCGGAGTCAGAGAGGCCAGCACACAGACATGTGCCATCCTCCCTGACTCCAAGAGTGGTCGAATCACACTTTATGGTGCACCTTGTGCTGGCCAAACCTTGCAGGCCTAACTGTGCCGGCCTAACTCCAGGTTAGGATTGTGTCCTGAAAGTTATATCTCTATGGTAGAATGGAAAGCAGTCAAAATGTGCACTTACAACGTGCACGTAAATGAATGGACCAGAGGGATCCAAGCATATTTTAGTATAAAATACAAAACACGCACATGCACATACATGTTCCATGCAGGGCTTAAAAAGAATCAGGCAGCCGGGGCGGGGTGGTGGTGGTCATGACTCCAACACTGGGAGGAAGAGTGGAGGTGGCAATGGTTGGCCACTTTATAATAGGGGTGGCCAGCTAATTGTGCGGTGAAGTGGTGTTGGGGGACTGTGGGTCCCTCTCCAATTCTATGGCCTGAGTTGCCACCTTTTCACCTTGCCACACCTTCATTAACCATCCACACATTTCCCCAGTTGTCTCACATGGCCTCATGCTGAGTATTCCTGGGCTTGTCTCTTAAGGCAGCAGCGCATAATTCTCGCAAGCATGCTTCTTGAGTGAGATCCGTGCTTTTCAGAGCATGTGCTGCCAATTTTATTTAGTCCTTGTCTAGGTAGATCGCATGTCTGTTGAAGTACCCTATCATTACTGTCCCTCGCGAAGGAATAAAACTAGCTTAAAATAATACAACACAAGCTTAAAAACCTGCTACTCATTGGCAGAGCACAAAAGAAAAGCTCACGACAGGCATGGGAGGCAGAATAATGAAGGTATTTATTGCTGTGGTTTTGACTGTTGGGGATGAAGAGTGACAGTGATTGGAATTTATCCATTGGAAACTTGAGAGCAACCCAGCCTAGATTGTTCCTAGTGACAATCTGCTTCTCCACTTGCTGTATTTTTCAGGCATAGGAAGTATACTTTCCAGGGCTAATGCAGTCATACCAAAGGGGAGTGCGCTGCATCCTGTGGTGGTGGTGGTGCAATCATGGAGGCCCCCTAAGGTAAGATAGTGTTTGTTCCATTACTCCCGTGCTGCATTGCGGCTTCATCAGCGCTGGAAATTAGATAGGGTTGGGCCCGTAATTGCCACTATGCTGTAAGACAGTGGTTCTCAAACCTTTTCGCACCGGGACCCACTTTTTAGAAGGACAAACTGTCTGGGACTCATCAGAAGTGATGTCATGGCCAGAAGTGCAGTCATTGTGATGCCAGAGTTTGCTGCATTCCTGAGAATGCAGCAATAAGTTGAGTTATTTCTCATCCATTTTCCAATAGCAAAGTGAATCAGTAAGAAAAAAGCCTATCTATAACCTTGACATAAGCAAAACAACCACACAGCTCTCCCCCTTTCCAGCATCCCATTTTCCCACATTTTCAAGGCGGCTGCTCTAGGTGCTTCACAACCCATCTGACATTGGCTTGTGACCGGTGGTGAAATTCAGCCAGTTCTCACCTATTCTGCAGAACCGGTTGCTAATTTTAGGTTGGGAGAGGGAAGAAAGGCAGCGGATGGCCCTGAAGGCCGCCCTGAAGGACATAGAACTGGTTGTTAATTTATTTGAATCCCACCACTGCTTGTGACCCACTGGTGGGTCCTCACCCACAATTTGGGACCCACTGCTGTAGGACCTTGCAACTCCATCCCATCAGAATGATAATACAGTCATTAGCCTTTTGACAATGAACTGCTTGTATTGTTGATTGAGCATGACGTAACTCTAGTTAGTAACATTTTAAGAACGTGTGGGTGCGTGGGTGTGTTTTAATTATCTGACTACTGTATGTTGCTGGCACCGTGAGGTGGGAGTGACGATACACACGTTTTTTTCACAATCTGAAAGCCCTTGAAAGGGCTACATACATAGTTGTGGAACAGCTTGGAATAACTTATAAATAGGTAACTATCCATTGATTGATTCTAGCTGGGAGAAAAGAAACAATAGAAAGGGTTTATTTGAGATTGAGGGCACAATCCTAACCTGGAGTTAGGCCGGCACAAAGGCCACTGTAAAGCACGTTTGGACCACTCAAGGAGTCAGGGAGGATGGCACGTGGGTGCTGGCCAAAGCCAGCACCGCAATGCTCCTATGCCAGCTGAGTTCAGCTGGCGCAGGGGCAATTATGGGTGGGGGGTGAGCAGAGGGAGGAGGTCGGACTTGGAGGAGTGCCAACCCAGGGAGTTGGGGAGTTGGATGTGGACTGTTATGGGCCACATCCATACCCCCATCCCCAGGCCCCGCGGCCCTGATTTGAGCCAGGTGGCTTGCCCAGAGCTTCACCTGCTAAACAGGAGGTGCAGATCTGAGCAAGCCTATCAGGATGACTGGCACCTACTCTGGGGTAAGGGTGTGAACCAGCGGCGTCATGCAGCCGGAACGCTGAGCGGGAGGAACGGGTGATCGGCAGCCCGCCCGTTGCATTGTGAATTTGTGGTAATTATAGCAGAGTTGGAGGCTCGCGGACCCATTCAGCGCTTGCCTAGCGCGATCGGAGCGAAGGAACGAAGCGATCGCTACATTTGAACATCACAGCCATTTTATTGGTTTCAGTAGCGAAAGTGAGAAGATGAGAAGTTTAGTTTGCCGGTTAGCAAAAGCCGGCGAAGGCTTGCCGCGTACAAGCGGCGTTTCAGCGTATTCTTCACAGTTTGAGCGCACACATGGTACAGACAGAAGAACAAAGGGTGCAGTCAGACTATATCTGGTAGGTGGGTACTTAGAGACCCCCGTGCCCCATGTTAACCAATGGGGTGACCTTTAGAACACCATGAGCTCATGAGAGAGTGGGGTGTTTGTTAGCCAGTGTTTCCCGTGAGAGACATTGCACTACCAAGCTGGGAGGCTGATTAACTCAAGGATTCAAGGACACGCAGGTGTCCTATCTGCTCTGGAGACGAAGAGACGGAATGCCAGTTTCAACCAGTTCTGGAGTGTGTGGTGTGAAACTGCAACAC
>JAJKFI010000030.1:12732562-12766242 GCA_029204185.1 Lerista edwardsae
CGGTCCGTTTCACCATCTGCGGGGGCGGGGAAAATGGCGAAACGGACTGGAATGCAACGGGCGGGCTGCTGATCACCCGTTCCTCCCGCCCAGTGTTCCGGCTGCATGACACCGCTGGTGTGAACATGCCCTTGCCCTGTGGATGCTCCAGCCAGCTCCTAACTTGCGCTGGATACAGCACTGGCACACCGGCCTGTCTACTCCTGCGCAAGTTAGAATTATCCCCTAAGCAGGGCTAGGTTTCGTCAGTGCTTAGACAGAAAATTGCCCATGGATCCCACCTTAAGTTCGTTTATGGAAGAAAGACAGGATATAGTAAATGTAATTAATCAAATTAAAAAAATCAAATCACTGCCTTGTAGTAAAGGACAAAGTGGTGAGCAGGCATGGGGAATGAGCAGGTGGATTTTCAGGGGCCTGGAATTACCAGCTAGATGGGATGGCAGCTGGCACATAGATAGTTGCCACTTAGGGCTTGGGGCCTGTGCAAATTGCAGTTACCTAACACCATGCAAACTAAGAATAGGAAAATAATGTGCCAAGCACATTCTTTGTGCCAAGCAAAAATATGTTTTTTCTTTCTTTCTAGGTTCGTGTGTGGTCCTGTTTATGGCCACTAAGGTCCATCACAGTAGTATTCTACTAGAAAATCAATGTGGAAGAATTGTCATCATACAGTAGTTACTGGCACAGTGATGCCTGAATGAAACATTTTCAGCAATTTGTTTTCAGCAATTTCAGCAAGTCCGTGCGATAAAGCGGTTTCAAGGTTGTTGTTTGTTCCTAGAAGTTGGCAGGCAAGATGCAAACTAGAGGGGTGTCAAGAGGGGGCACCCTCTTATTGTGGCACTCTTTGCTTGTATGACTACTCACTTCCCATTGACTCTCCCTCTATATTTGCATAACAGACAGATCTTATACTATAATAGACAGATCTTAGACAAACACCACAACCTCCTAGCGTGTGTGGCCATGCACCTCGTAGCTCCGCTCCATGCAACTCAGAGCTCAGCTACTTAGAAGTTGGCGATGACATGGTAACATCATCCCATAGTGTCTGGAGGGTCTACCCTACTGTTGTGCAGCCATAAAAGGGCTTCATGCAGTGCAGGGAATTTTTATAAGGAACGCTGACCACAACCCCCAGTTTACTCTTCCCATGTACAGGACATATCTCTGTATTTACAGGAATTTTCAACAGCTCATGGAAATGGACAATGAAGAGAATGTACAGCCTTCAAAACATAGCATTTTCATGATGCAACTTGTGATACATCTCTTATCCATAGGGGTGGGTTTTTTTTTTAACATCACTAAAAACACAAAACTTCGCATTTTGGTGTTTTAAGATATTTCCCAGAAATTAAAATAGATTACTTTTCCAATCAGATATAATACTGTGACTGCAACTGCTGACATGATATCACCTGTATCATCTACCTAATACACTTTTAGAGCATTTAAAATTAATAAAAATGAGAACATCGAACCGCAGAGAACATAGAACTGCAATTTGCTATTTTAATCAAGAAATTTTGGGGAAAAATCACAAAAAAACCCACCACCCCCTCCTTATCCGGACTGCTTGGGATAGGAGAGTGTCCGGATTTTGAATTTTCCTGGATTTCATTATCAATCAATCAATCAATCAATCAATCAATCAACAGGTACTTATATACCGCTTTTCAACACGAAGTTCACAAAGCGGTTTACAGGCAAATAGTAATAATAAAGTTAAATGGCTCCCTGTCCCAAAAGGGCTCACAATCTAAAAAAAGGCAGACCGCCAGCAACAGCCACTAGAAAGACTGCGCAGGGGTGAAGAGGGACAGTTACTCTCCCCCTGCTAAATATAAGAGGAATATTTATATTTCTATATTTATATTATATAAATATAATTTATAGTTCAGCAGCTACAGTGGCTGCCCATTCAATTCAGATCTCAACCATCTCAAGATGATGGTTCTGACTTTAAGGTCCTTCATGACTTAGGCCCAGCCTACCTAAAGGACCGCCTTCTCCCATACATACCAGTTCAGCCTCTTAGGTCATCTAAAGAGGCTCTCCTTCAAGAGCCCCCTCTGTTCCAAGTTAAAGGAATGGCAGCTCGGGGACAAGGCTTCTCTGTAAGGGCTCCACAAATATGGAATTCCCTCCTAGAAGAATTAAGAACTATATACTCCCTCATGACTTTCAGAGAGGACTCAAATCATGCCTCTCTTCTGGCCTCTGGATGATTGCATGGCTGTCTGCCCTCTGTCCCTCTGGTATAGTGTCATAGTTTTTTTTACTCCCCAGTCAAATGTTTTTTCCCTCTCCCCAAATGACCTGATATGGAGAACTGGGTCTAATTTTATTCTTGTTACTCTCATTGTTCCCGTTAATGTTTAATGTTGTTGTTGTTGTTGTTTTCTTTAATACTTGTTTTACTTATTGTGGTTACACTGTACTTTGTTCTCTGTAAGCTGCCTTGGGCATTTGCTTTGGCATGGGAAAGGCGGGGTATAAATTCGTAAAATAAAATAAATAATATCCTCTCACTCTTTTCCCTGTTACCCATTTGGGTGTCTGCAACATCTTTGACATTTTTCAACAATGACACACACCACAGAGCAGAGCAAAGAACTAATAGCCTGTACATGGGAATGAGCACAAGACCTTCTTTCCACAGAAAGTTTTTAAAAAGTCTTGGACAAAGATGTCTGGATTTTGGAATAGCCTGGATTTTGGATGTCTGGATAAGGGATCATATACCCGTACTGATTTCATAATTAATAAAGGGGTCTGAAAGCTTATAATGTGGGTTTTGCTATATCTTCCACTGGTTGGCTCATTCCACTATGCTATATCTTCCACTGGTTGGCTCATTCCAAACTTAGCAACAGCCTTGGTGTGTGATAATTAATATACATATTTTTATATACATACATAATGCGTTCTCGATGGCATTCACATAAGTTAAAATCACAGTTGCCCTTCTCTCATTCCATCCAGTCCCGGGTCAGTTACTCTGATGTCTATGGATGTTGCTGAGATGTCAGCTAGTCTTGATCCTAAAATCCAGCAGTATTTTCATACGATTCTAGTGGCGGTGACAATTATTGTGCTCTCAGCTGCTGACTCCTAACCGCGACAGCACATTTCCATTGCCTGTTCCTGCTGGGCACCACTTCCATCAGTGTAAACAATAAGAAGTCTTATAACCCCTAAAATGTTAACCAATTAATTTTGGCTTAAGTGGATGGCAGTCCACAAAAACTGATGCTGAAATAAAGTGGCTGGTCTTTGAGATGCTACAAGACTCTGCTCTTTTCACTGCAACAGCCTAAGAGCCCAGTACTATGCCAGCTCCCACTGATGGGGCGGACACCTGTGCCGTCACAACCATGCTGTAAAGCAGTGTTTCTCAACATTTGTCCTCGTTGTACCACTTTGCATGAGCCACGTCCTGGAAGTACCACCGGAAGTAACTTGTGATGACATCATCAGCAGTTACTTCTGGGTTGGGAGGCCAGATGTAATATGACAAACAGCAGTGAGAGGCTTAGAGCGCAATCCTAACCTGTAGTTAGGCCAGCACATTCAGACCAGCAAAGTTAGGCTGGCACAAGGGACACCATAAAGTATGTTTGGACCACTGTCAGATTCAGAGAGGCCAGCACATGGACGTGCACCATCCTCCCTGACTCTGAGAGTGGTCCAGATGTGCTTTAGGGTTACCCTTGTGCCAGCCAAACTCTGCTGGCCTAACTCCAGGTTAGGATTGAGCCCTCAGGGCTGATAGGAGGGCTTTTCTGAGTGTGGAAAAGCATGCTCTAGAGCTCTGCTCGCTGTGCCAAGCTTCCAGGTGCAGTTTGTCATGTCACGTTACTGGCCTTGTTGCCCAGCGGCAGGGGTCCCATGCACACCACCAGCCACCATCTCAAGGGTAGCCATACCACAGGTTGAGAAACACTACTGTAAAGCGTGTTGCGGCCACATGGAGGCCAGTGCTGTCAGCAGAGAGAGGCCTCCTCCCACAGGCCTCCACCAGCACTGGAGCTGCATCTACCAACTGGGGTAAGTACATCGCTGAGAGGCAGGGGGAGTGTGGAATGAGCTGTTTTTGGGTGGGGAAGGGCAGTGGGGAGAATGTTTCGAGTGTTGATGGCGGAGGAGGCCTCTACCCATCCCCAGCCTGTAAACCCTATATGGGGCTACTTGTTTCTGCACCATGTTTCTGAGCTGGTCCAGATCTGATTAGCTCCATTGGGCAGACTGGGGCTAAACACCAGGTAAGGGCAGAGGCATACCTAGAGGGGGGATCACAGCACTAAGTTTTGCAAGTAGCCGCTCCCCCTCCTCTTTGGAACCAACGTAGCTTCTGTTTGCTCTAGCCCCTGGGAGAGGCTCCGAAGAGGAGAGGGAGCGGCTGCTTGCAAAATGTAGTGCTGTGATCCCCTTCTAGGTACACCTCTCTAGGTAAGGGAACTAATGCTAACTTGAGGAGACCTCTGGCAGCTTCCCAGTCCCTGCAGAGTATAGCAGTGGTTGTTTTGGCTGTACTGCGGGACTGGCAGCCCGGTAAAGGTTGGGATGTAACACGGCTACCCTTCAGTGTTTCCTATAGATAGCATAAAGTAAAGGTTTCCCCATGACCGAATGGTCTAGTCGTGACCAACTGTAGGGGGCGGTGCTCATCTCCGTTTCTAACCCGAAGAACCGGTGTTTGTCCAAGGACAAACTTTCATGGTCATGTGGCCGGTATGACTATACGCTGTAGCGCACGGAACGCCGTTACCTGACCAATGAAGTGGTCCCTATTTATCTACTCGCATTTTTAGGTGCTTTCGAACTGCTAAGTTGGCAGGAGCTGGGACAAGCGATGGGAGCTCACGCTGTCATGCAGTGTTGAACTCCCAACCTTCCGGTCGGAAAGCCCAGCAGCAGCGGTTTAACCCGTTGCGCCACCACATCCCTTAGCATGATGGACCTCAAATGAAGGAAGTAGGAGTTCCTGTCCCCACTCTGGCATTTTCTAAGTGCCAAAAACGTGCTCAGCATCAGCGGGGAACATGGGTGTCACTGGCAGTAAGAAGCATCCATTTTGCCCCTGTTCATGCCCCCCTCACCACTGAGATGTTCCTCTCCCACTCCATACCCTGTGAAATCTCTGCTTCAGCATCACCAATAGTCTTAAAGTTGCTGTTTGTAGCTCATCATCTCATTCTCAAGTCAAGCCTAAAACCTTCTCTCCCTTCTGAATGCTTATTCATCAGCCTTGAGAAGGCTCTTAGCATTAGTCATTTTAGTGTCAAGTACTTTCAACGCCTCCAGTATCTCGTCTCCTTTGCCAAACAAAAGCATGTGTGTGGCATGCTAGTGTATTCAGAATGAAAAGTGTGTGTGTGTGGGGGGGGGGAATTCATGCAGCTTCAAATAAGGATTGAATAATGGTCTCTCCGTGGCCAAAGTCAGTCTTTGTACAATTGCTTTCAGACTTTTGAACCTTTTCTGTATGAGCCATCAAGGAATATTAACCAACCACGTCTACTACAGAACTCCAGCACATTGCAGAGGATTCTGGGACATATTCTAGGGTAGCAGTCTTCAGTATTTTCAGACTCATGGCTTACAATTTTAATCCCAAACTGCACTATTTCACCCACTTCTAATCACTGGCGTGGCTAATGAAGTGTAGCCCAGTGCAAAGGACAAAATGATGCCTCGGAAGTGACATTACAACAGGAAATTGCATCACAGTTATACTTTCATTTTCTTTTTTTTTTGTCTCCAGCCTCATAATTCCGTTATCTATCTCCTATACTCCTATTTATTAAGGCCTCAGCATGAAAAAGGTTGAAGACCAGTGCTATATGTCATCCTATGTGTCATCTTTCTAACTGGACAAGAGGCACTTTTTTAACCCCTGCTAACTGGACAAGAGGCACTTTTTCCAGTGGTGTTCCTCTTATATTTAGCAGGGGGAGAGTAACTGTCCCTCTTCACCCCTGCGCAGTCTTTCTAGTGGCTGTGCTGGCGGTCTGCCTTTTTTTAGATTGTGAGCCCTTTTGGGACAGGGAGCCATTTAACTTTATTATTACTATTTGCCTGTAAACTGCTTTGTGAACTTCGTGTTGAAAAGCGGTATATAAGTACCTGTTGATTGACTGATTGATTGATCTTTCTCTCTTTCTACCTTCTGGTTTCTCATTCACTCTCCATCCTACCCACCACCTCTCTCCATCTTCCTGCTTAATTATTTTTCCTTCTTTTAGGGCACAATCCTAACCCGGAGTTAGGCTGGCCCAGTTAGGCCAGCAAAGTTTGGCTGGCACAAGGGACATCATAAAGTATGTTTGGACCATTCTTGGAGTCAGAGAGGCCAGCACACAGACATATGCCATCCTCTCTGACTCTGGGAGTGGTCCAAACGTGCTTTACGGTGGCCCTTGTGCCAGCCAAACTTTGCTGGCCTAATTGGGCCGGCCTAACTCCAGGTTAGGATTGCACTCTTAATCCGCCATCAAAGACAAAAAGAATGCAGTGAAATGTTCCACCTTAAATTGGATCACATCCCAATGTGGGATCCCAATCTACTGGCTGAAGACCTACACTAAGGCACAGATGTTCAGGAGAAGCACTGGCCAGGTCTGGGCCTCACCATTGCACCATGCAGACTCTGAAAGTTCAGCCTGTAAAACATCTAGTGCTCTCCGAGCTCCACAGTGCAAATATCCGGCTTGGTGCATTTTTGTGCAACTTTGGATTCAATCTGTAAATGTGCAGCCACTAAGCATCCCTTCCAACAACAGTAGACAGCCAAGTGGCTGTACAGCAGTTTCAATCATTTCAAAAGAATGACCTCACCTTGTGGCTGGGCTACAGATTTAGAACAGAATAGGCTATTTCACTGTGTACAGCACATTCATTGTTTTGCTGCACAAATTTTGCAGTACTGGTCCCAGTTTGGCTGAGGTAGCCAAATAGTATACAGGCGTTATCTGGTACCCACTGATTCAGTATCCACGGTTTCAGTTATCCACAAATATCATGGATACTGGGGCGCCTATTAAAAAGACAGGGCAACATTAAACAAATCTTTTTTTTTTTTACCTAGTGGCAGCAAAACCACTCATGTTCACCACCAGGTATCCACAGTGTGTGTGTGTGTGTGTGTGTGTGTTCTGGAATGGAACCCCAGTGGATATCGGGGCATCCATGTATAATGTAAAGCCCTTCAACAATCTGCAGTGGGGACAGGACTTTAACATTAAAGAATTTGGTTTGAGAATTGGTGTGTTACTAATATATCCTTATTTTCTTCTGTTGAATGTTGGAAAGTAACATTCACTTCTGTGTACGTGTCACATAATCTGGTATGGTTGTGATCAGATTGCACTCTCTTAAGCACATTTGATTTCAACGTGAGGCATAAGGTCACATGTAAATGTCTCCCAACTGAAATGTAATGGCCTTTACTTTGGCTGGATCATGCCCTTTGTGTTCCCTTTGCAGTGCAGGTCGCTTAGATACTGACTGCTGCCCGATGCTTATATAAAAGCACCAAAGGAGCTGTAGCCACTCAGCATGTCTTTGTTTGGAAAGGATATGATATGCTCTGTTTGACCCTGACATAGAATATATTCATTTTCAACAACAGCTTTTCTCAACGACAGCAGATCATCTCACAGCCAGTTTACTGATTCTGTGCATTAATAATTCTAGCATTTTTCCTTTTGAGTTCCCGGAAGGCCCCACAAGCCATTAATAATTTGGTTCCTGGAATAAATAGTTTCTTCTTTTACACAGGACTGGTATAATTTATGTTTCTGGGCTTGCCATTTCTTTTAGTGAAGGCTACTTGTAAGATATTACAATAATCAGTCAATAGGGCTGCTTGACAATCCACCTGAAATTGGCTCATGACTCATTGGCGGGTCCCGACCCACAGTTCGAGAACCACTGGTGTATAGGATTGCAGTCCTAGAATTGCGACTTAATGTATTCCTATAACAGTTCTGCCTCATACAAACATAGCATTTACAATGCCATAAAGAGGAAAACATTCTGGCGAGCATATGGTATACGTGAGTGGGTAGGAGCAAAGGAATGCTGGGTAGAAAAATGGTACGCAGGGAAAGCATTAAGTATCCCTCTCCTTGTTGCCCCTTAAAAATGTTACCCTCCAAAGACATGTTTGCTCCTCTTGAAAGAGTAGGAGATAATATTCACAGTGATAAGGCCCCTTACATGCATTTACATGGAGTTAGTTCATGGATATAAGTTACTTGACTGATTGAGAGGTCTTCCCTATTCTAGAGCTGCATAGAATAGCACTCTCAGATCAATGATCTTCAAGTCCTGGTGATCATCCTACCCCAAGCCCTGGACCTAGAAATGCTCCAGGTGAACTCAAATGCTTGTTTTTATCCCAGTTCTTTCTTCCAGCAACCTGTGGTGAGAGCTACACACTGGCATTCCCAGAGGAGGGGGCAAAATGCTTTTCAAGAGCCTGAACACCCATGTAAAGCGGCCCCTTCCCTTTGCCTTCAGAGCCATTCACAGCTGCGAGAGCGAAGCGGAGGTGTCTCTTCCACATTGCTCTTGCAGCCACAAATGGCTCTGAAGCCATTACACCCATGTAAAGCGGCCCCTTCCCTTTGCCTTCAGAGCCATTCACAGCTGCGAGAGCGAAGCAGAGGTGTCTCTTCCACATTGCTCTTGCAGTCATGAATGGCTCTGAAGGTGAACGGGGGCCTGCTTTACACGGGCATTAAGGCACCTGAAAAACATAGTGCTTTTCTGCCACTCCACCGGCATCACCACTGGAGGCACACGGTGCTGACACAATGGATATGGAATCTATTTTTGCTGAATTTTTCAAATGGCCCCCATTCTATGCAAGTCATAGAATCATAGAGTTGGAAGGAACTTACAAGGTCATCCAGTCCAATCCCCTGCCAGAAGCAGGAAACTCTTTAGAGCATCTCCAGCAGGTGCCTGTCAAGCCTCTGCTTGAAGGTCTCCAGTGAGGGAGAATCTACCACCTGTGCAGCCCTTGTAAGATTGACCGGGCTGGGAATTAGGATCTGGCCGAAGTACTGGTCCTACTCCCATTCCCTCAGCAATCTGTTCCACTGTCGAACCACCCTTATTATCAAGAAATTCTTCCTGATGTCCAGCCGGAATCTCCTGTCTTGCAGTTTGTACCCATTGGACCTAGTTCTACTGTCAAAGGCAGATGAAAACAAATTTGTCCCTTCTTCCTTATTACAGCCCTTCAGATATTTGAAGAGGGCTATCATATCCCCACTCAATCTTCTCTTCTCCAAGCTAACATTCCATGTTCCCTCAACCTTTCCTCATAGGACTTGTTTTCCAGCCCTTTGATCATCTTCGTTGCTCTTCTCTGAACCTGCTCCAGTTTGGCTGCATCTTTCCTAAAGTGTAGTGCCCAGAATCGGACACAGTACTCCAGGTGAGGTCGCACCAATGTGGAGTAAAGCGGAACCACAACTTCTTACGGCTTGGATGTTACGGTTCTATTAATGCAGGCTAAAATTGCATTAGCCTTCTTTGCAGCTGTATCACACTGCTGACTCATGTTCATCTTGTGGCTGACAGAGATTGCTTTCTAGTGAGGGCAATAAAAACAAAACTGATGCAGAAGGGGCAATTACATTATTTCAAAGACATTTATCCTACCTTTCAACCAAAGATCAGTTCCCTAAATTGGGAATATTTGAAACAGTACCATAAAAGTGACAAACCCATTAAAACAGCGTAAGGGACAGAATGAAACAGTTTGACATGTGATGTCAGGAAAGAATCCCATTGAAATGCTGTTGTGCCCTCCCCCAAAAGCACTGAGTTGAAAGACTCTCACAGCCCAACCTTAACCTGCACTGGAATAGGGAGGCCTGCCCCATATCCAGAGTGGGGATGGGACTGCATGCAGCACAACTCAGAGTAGGGGGATTAAATTATTCCCCTTATCCTATGTCATGCTGCAGCAGTTCAAATAGGGCTACTTGGATCTGCACCAGCAAAATAGCTAGTGCAGATCTGAGCAGCCCATGTAAGACTGACTAGGCTCCGAGTTAGGATCTGGCCTAAGTACTGGCCCCACTCCCATCCCCAGGTCAGTCCACACACAGGCCCACCCCTGCCTTTCCTCCACCCTGATCCCCCTTCCCTCTGCCCTCCCTGGCCCTCCCCACTCCCCTTCCCTGGCCTCCTCAGCTGGCCTTACCTGGTCCGGGATGGCATGGATAGGCTGGTACACATCTGTGTGCCGGCCTCCCCGACTCCAACAGAGTTGCAAATGCACTTTATGGCATGTTTGCAATGCTCTTGGGCTGGCACAAGGGACCTGTGCCAGCCCAACTTCCAGGTAGGATTGCGCTGTGAGTAGCAGTTGGATAGATGTGTTCAGCAGACCCAGTGCAGGATGAGTGCAGGGGAAGCAGAGAAAGAGATCAGTTAGTCAGGGTAGCTTAGATAGGGCTATAAATGGAAGATCCAGAACCCAGGGGAGAGTGCTATTTTAATACTTTGCCCAACTAGATTTACGGTCACTCCTTGTTTGAATTCTCTTATAGCGTGTTGGATTGTACTCAAATGAGTAATATTGCTCTGGACTTACACCCTAGTTAAGGAAATCAATACCGCCTGCTGTTAATGTCCTTCATGATGTTTACTATCAAATTAAACCAATTTAAGAGCGCAATCATACCTAGTGCTGGAATGGCAAGGCCGGCTGGCCAGTGCCATATTCAATGCTGGGTTGGGGGAGGCTACAGCCTCCCATGGCAAGGGAGTGTGCTCTCCCTTACCACGGGAGCCTCCCCATGTGCTCCTAGGATATGCACCCGCTAAAGAGCAGGCGCAGATCCCAAGAGACTGTGCGGCCTGAATCAGGGCTGCGGGGCCTCTTGAACGGGCCTAGGATTCGGTCTTATGGTCGAATCCGAGACCTACCTATGTCCCGCCCCCACCTCTCTCCCTCCCTCCAATCCCCGGGGTGCGCTGTCAGCGTGCCTCCCTTGCGCCGGCTGGCTTCTACCGTTGCAAGCGAGGCACTGCGCGGGCGCTACAGGGCTGGCGCTGCCAGCAGCGCTGGCCCTGTGGCCTTAGCGCCGATGCAGGGCACCCGATCAGCACCCCTGTGTCAGCAGTAAGCGCGCAGCGCCGGCTCAACCCCGTTGTATCGGCGCTGCGCGAGAGATAGGATTGCGCTGTAAATGTTCATTCTTCTTTCCTCTTGCACCATGAACCTCCGTTACTGAATGTGTATAATGCATGCTGCTGATTGCTGCATTTCATACCAGTGGGGGGGGGAAACTATTGATTTCGGTTTTTATTAACTGAGAGCGCAATCCTAATCTGGAGTTAGGCCCGCACAGTTAGATTAGAAAGGTTTGGCCGGCACAAGGGCCACTGTAAAGCATGTTTGGACCATTCTCAGGGAGAGTGGCACAAGTCTGTGTGCTGGTCTCTCTAACTCTGAGAGTGGTCCAAACATACTTTGTGGTGTCCCTTGTGCCAGCCAAACTTTGCTGGCCTAATTGTGCTGGCCTAACTCCAGGTTAGGACTGCCCTCTCAATCTGTGAAAAATGATGTAAAATATCTCTGAAAAACCAGTAAAATATGAATCTTTTCACAACAAGGAACTTAATAGCTTGTTTTCATGAATCTAGGATTGCATGAAATCTAGGAATCTAGGATTGCATGAAACTGATTATTATAAAAACAAACTGCTCCAATTTTAAGGTGGATTTTGAATTTTGTATGCTGTACATGTGGTCTAATACTTGGTATTCTGTTGGAGAAGAATGTCTGTGAGCTCTTAAAAATACCAAAATATGTTTTTGTGCCTGTGCGTTATTGATGAGTCACGTTTAATCACCCTACATATAGCTACAGAGAAATATGAAAGAATACCAGATGCAATCAGTGTCACTACTTCTGAAACGAAACATTTTCATAAACAACCATATTTTGCCAGCAGAGATTTTTAAATCCTTGAGGGGTGGCAATACTTTTAAACCAATTTTTAATCCATTTTTCCTTCCTACCGGGTCCCACTATAGCCTTATTTCACCGTAGCAGTGATTCCCAAACTGTGGGTCAGAACTGATGCTAATGAGAACTGAACCCAGGGGCTTTTTTTTTTTTTTTTTTAAAGACTGTTCAAGTTTACAAAGCAAGCAATAATAACTAAAGCATTGTGACATCAGGACCAACCCATGATTGCCCAGCATCTGAGGCAGCATGCTGCTACCCTCCCAGTGGTGTCATTCAAATGATTTAGGAACAGGAACTCACTTTTGATTGGCACTTGTCGGGAACCCGGAACCAGCCATGGAGCCCGTTAGGATCTGGAACGCCTGTTCTGGTCCGTTCCCCCTGAATGACATCACTGTACCCTCCCTCTTGCGTTCACTGCGTTCAGTGATGTAGCTGGTTCCTTTGCAGGGGCACCGACTTGATGTCAACATTGGGGATGCCCATAGCCACGCCTGCCCCAGCATAGCCATGCCCCCTGATGTGGCCATGCCCCCTGTCATTGCCCCGGCCTCGGAAGTGGCTGCTCGTGGCACCCACTTCTGAGGCCGGGGCAGGCAATTGCTGCGGCCCGGCCTTGGAAGCAGCTGCTTTGCATTGCGGCTAGGCATTGCAAGGCAGCCCCGCCCCCTTCTGAGGCTGGGGCAGGCAAGCCAATGAGCTTCTTCCTGAAGGGCCAGCGACGCCTTGGGAAGGAGCTCATTGGCATGATTGCGCTGCCCTCGGCTGGGCCTGTTTGGCGCTGGGCCGGGTGCACTCCCGGCCCAGCGTGAACATGGGGGTGCCCCGCTCTTTGGGGGTGCCCAACGTTGTAGGTGCTGAGCACCCATTGCAAATTATTGTGGGTGCCGACAGCATACTGTCACCCACGGAGTTGGTGCTACTCTCCCTTTGGCACTCAGGGCCATGACATGTGAGGTCATCCCTGGAAGTGTCTGACCTGGAAGTAATTGCGGTGAAATGATGACAACACCACTAATTACTTCTGGGTCACGGCATGCTTGGAGCAGTTGCATGCTGCTCTGAGCAGCTAATGGCTTTTTTGCTCCCGCACCCCAAACAGTGGAAAAAGTGAAAAAAAAGCAGTTAGCCACTCAGAACAGCTTGTAAGTGCTCTGAGTGCTTGCGAAGGGGGTCCAGAAGAAGGCACTGTAGCAGTGCGAAGACCTCCTTGCCACCACAGTACCTTCTCTCCATCCTCTTCATGACCCCTCACCCCTTTCCAGGACCACAGCTGGCTCCTCCTCCTTGCTGCTGCCAAAAGGACCTAAGGAAGAAGGTATGCAAACCGCCTTTAAAAAACATCTCAAGAGTGGACTGGAGGAGTCTTTTTCAGGTTGCAGTAGGGACACAACTTAGGGGGCAATCCTAACCAACCTTCCAGTACTGACATAGCTGTGCCAATGGGGCAAGTGCAGTATCCTGCAGTTGCAGCATCCTGCATCTTCCTGGGCAGTCCAAGGGGCCTCCTCAAGGTAAGGGAATGTTTGTTCCCTTACCTTGGAGCTGCATTGTCCTTACCTGGTGCTGGAAATTTGGTTAGGCTCTTAGTTTTGAAGGTACCATCGGCTGCATGGCACCCCTTCAAGGTGTGGTACCAGCGCCCTGTACCCCTCCAGTCCTGCCTAAGCTATGCCACTGTTCTCCTTCTGCTTACTGGATTGGAAAAGGAATAGGGGAACCAAGTGGAAAAGGGACAACGGAGGAGAGGAGGGTTGTAGGTTAGAGCTCAGGAAGCTGCTCTAAACCTCCGCTACTCTCTGCCACCATTCCTCTTCTATCCCACTACTACCCATTTTGCAATGCAGGGATTGGGGTGTGTGAAACCTGGCACAATCGTCAGGAATGGAGAGGGGCAAGCATTTGGCACATCACTTCACACAACAAGGGGTCTTGGGCAGCCCTGAGTATTCACATCAAGGCTGCAATCCTGTTACCTGGGAAATGAATGGGACTTACTTATGAGTAGACACGCCTGGGAGTCTGCCACAAGCCTGCTTTGTAACAGTGCTTCCTCTGCCCACGCTTATGTGGGGAGGGCACAAACGTGTAAAAGGAACTAAAAGCTGTTGCAAACTGTGCAGTCTCCAGTTCTGGAGTTAATTTTAGCACTACTCCTCTGGAATTTGTCATGTATCTCTCTCTCACACACACAACTCTCCCCCACTTGTGATTTCCTCTAGACATCTGCATTGTTGTAAGAATGAATGGCCAAGTGCCAGGATAGGGAATCATTCAGAAAAATTGAGAGGAACAGAATAATAAGACACATCATGGGGAAGAAGATCTTTCCTTGCTAGAATTAAAGGCCTCCAACCTTCATGCATCTGTAGCTATTACGGCAGAGCAGAGAAGATTGATATGCACTAGAGCCATAGACTTGAAATATCATGTCATGTGATCTGGTGAAATGAAGGGATACAATGAGCTAGATGCCACTCCTGCCCCCGCACTGTGTGGGCGAGTCCCTGCCTGCCATTCACGGTAATTGTCACCAATTTCCGACGTTCTTTTAGGGGAGCTTTTAAATCACAAGTTCAATTATCTATCAGTTCATCATTTTGAGAGACGGTTTTAAGATCCTGGCATCTTATTTACTGATAAAGTCCAAAAGTAATGGAGTGAATTCCCCTTTTCTCTGCCAGATGCCTATTTTCGCAAAACTGTATGACGAATCCTTGTACTTAGAATCTTGATTTCTCATAGGAGAACGCCTGCAGTTTCAAAAGAGTTTTTAAAAAATTCTTGCTCAGTTTCTTGCTCAAAAAGACATGCTGGTCTTTTTGTGCAAATTCATTTTTTGTAATAAAAAGGATTAGATTCTTTTGGATTTGCTAGCACCATAATAAAGGGTAAGAAAACCAAATTAGTTTGGTTTACAAATGATGATCTACAAATATGATGTAGATGATGATCTACAAATGATGCACAGGAGATTGCATTTATACCAGTGTTGCTCTAATGCATCATTGGTAGAAAATGGCTGCATACTATCACGCTGTCTCCTCCATTGTCAACCATTTTGAATTTTGACTAGCTTAGGCCGGTGTGCATATGCTTGCACATCACTTGATTACTCAACACTTGATACCTGGTAGCTTCAGATCCAGTTTCTACAATCAGCTGATTGTAGATGATCAGCTGATTTGCCATGGCAAAGCCTTATCTGGAATGTACCACTTCAGCCTGCAAAGGTGGATGTGAGGGCATATTTGAATGCTCCCTATGAAACTGAAAGCTAACAGCGTAGGCAAGGGTTCTCAAACTGGTGGGTTGTGACCCACCAAACTGAGAAGCCCTACTGCTGCCCCCTTAAGGGGCGGAGAGGACAACGATGCAATCGGAACAATTGTCCCACCAGTTGGGGGACACAGGGGCTTTTTTTTTTTTTTACTTACCTCTGTCTGCGGCGGCCACTAGGGCAGTGATGGCAAACCTTTTGGGCTCAGTGTGTCAAAACTTAGGAAAATGGTTAACTTGACTCTGTTGGTGTGTCAACCCCCCTCCCAAACAAAAGAGTAACCATTCTTTATATTCATTTATTTAAACAAAAAATACGGTCTAATCATGTATGGTGCTAAGCATCAAATAATTACAAAAATGAAAAATGAGTAAAACAAACTCAGTTTTTGACAGGTATTGGTGAATGCTGGTGCGTCACCCTAAACGTTCTGGTGTGTCAGCTTTGACACGTGTGTCATAAGTTCACCATCACTGCACTAGGGAGTACAGGGAGCCCCACAGAATCCTCTGAAGGGCTCCTGTGTGTCTCAAAACATTACATAAGAACCTAAGAAAAACCCAGCTGGATCAGGCCACAGCTCTTCAAGTCCAGCTTCCTGTATCTCACAGTGGCCCATCAGGTGCCTCAGAGAGCCCACAACAAGATGCCTACATCCTGATACCTCCCCCTAGCACCTGGCTTGAGGTATCCTACATCTAAAACCAGGAGGTTGCACATACCTATCCCTGCCTATAGTGTGCAATTGACTTTTCCTCCATTAGTCTGTCATTCATGAATCCATGAGTCATTGAAAAAATGCAATCGCAACCCATTTCCAGTTTTCTGATTGCACCCCGGAAGTGGGTCATGATCACATTTTTTCAGTGTTTTGAGGTGCAGAGAGCCCTGCAGAGGTCTCCACGGGGCTCCCTGTACCCCCTCTGAGGCCACTACAGACCGTGGTAAGTAAAAAACAGCCCTTGTGTTTCCCTCCCGGCAGTGCAATCCTTCCTTTTTTTTATTATTAGAACAAATGTTTATTTGAAACTGAACAAGTTTAACTGAAGTAAGGAAGTATGAAAATGTTTGTAAGATCATCTGGTGTAGCTCTTTTTAAAAATTAATATTCTTCTCTTTCTTCAGCCTCAGCTTCCACAGTGCAAGCTTTCCAATCGCGTCATTACCCTCCCCCGCCAAGACTTGCTTTGTGTCTCATTTCCCTGTGACTTTGAGGGAGCAATCCTAACCTGGAGTTAGGCCGACACAGTTAAGCCAGCAAAGTTTGGCTGGCACCAGGGCCACTGTAAAGTGCATTTGGACCACTCTCTGAGTGAGGTAGGATGGCACACGTCTTTGCGCTGGCCTTTCTGACTCAGAGAGCGTAATCCTAAACTGTAGTTAGGCCGGCATAAGCCAAGCCAGCAAAGTTTAGCCAGCACAAGGGCCACCATAAAGCGTGTTTAGACCACTCTTGGAGTCAGGAAGGATGGCTCACGTCTGTGTGTGGGTCTCTCTGACTCCAAGAGTGGTCCAAACATACTTTACAGTGTCCCTTGTGCTGGCCAAACTTTGCTGACTTAGCTCATGCTGGTCTAACTCACCTTAGGATTGCGCCCTGAGAGTGGTCCAAACATACTTTACAGTGTGCCTTGTGCCATCCAAACTTTGCTGGCTTAACTGTGCCATCCTAACTCCAGGTTAGGATTGGACCCTGAGAAACACAGTAATAGGGGAAAAGTTTCAGCCTAGTCTCCCTTAACTGTTTTCCTATATGTATGAGGATTTTGTGGGAGGAGAAGCATTTAAACATGGGACCACTCTGCCATATAAATCAGTACATTCTGGGACCAGCTTTTCCACTGAATTCAGCTGATGGTAAAAAGGTGGTGATATTCTTTTCTTTCCTCCTATCAACAAGCAAAGATTTTGACATTGGACTGGACATAATGATTATCCTGGGAAAACAGATGTGCGCTTTAGTAAAATGGATCTGTCATTAGCCTTAAAAGGAATTGTTGATGGGAAAAAGCAGGGAGAATTAACTTTGCCTTGTAATTCTTTGGGCTTCCAGGATTTGCCTGGCTGGATTTTCACAACTTAGACCTTACCTGGTAGCCAGGTGTGGAATGGTCACACCAGGACCCCATTTTAGCCAAATTCCAGCATAGCCTGAAATGATGATTAACCATATCCATTTGAGAGCATAAATAAAATGTTCTCATTACAAAGATGCTAGGAGAAATGCCTGAATTACTTCCAACATTCTCTGAGTGGGGTCTGAACATTATGTATTAACTTAAAAACAAGCTGTCATCAACCTAGTGCAATTACCACATGATTGTACTTAGAGGGAGACAGGTTTTTCTGGAGCTTTTTATTTTCAACAGTCTTCTAACCCCCAGTTAATTTTCAGGATAAGAACATAAGAAAAGCCTATCTAGTCCAGCTTCTTGTATCTAGTAGTGGCCCACCAGATGCCTCAGGGAGCCCATGGGACAACAAGATACCTGCATCCAGTTGCCACTCCCTTGCACCTGGCATTCTGAGGTAGCCTACTTCTAAAATCAAGATGTTGCACATACCCATCATGGCTTATAACCTGTGATGGACTTTCCTAGAAGAAAATTGGACAGATTTCTAGGTCTGCCCAATCCCCTTTTAAAGGCATCCCGGCCAGACGCCATCATCCCATCCCGGTCAGACGCCATCACCTGTGGCAAGGAGTCCCACAGAGTAATTACATGGTAGGTAAAGAAATATTTTCTTTTTGAAAATATAATTATCAATTATTTCCTGTCCCCCACCCCTCAGCAGTAAGTGACATGGCCATCTCTTTAGTGCTTGGGTAAGTAGTAGTAATGCATAATAATTATTTGCCTCAGAAGGAAATGCATATTTCCACCCACATTACAAAATGCATCCCTCACACTCAGTGACTGTGAGGGGGGAGGAGAGAAACGACAGGTTTTGCAGAAGCCTGAGCTCCTGTGTAACTTGGTCCTTTCCTCTCGCCTCCAGAGCCATTCACGGTTCAGAGAGCTGGCTTGGAGGCTTTTTTCTCTGAGCTGCGAATGGCTCTGAAGGCAAGGAGGTGGGACCTCATTACACAGGAGCTCAGGCTCCTGAAAAGCATAGTGTTTTGCCCCCCTATAGGAACGCCACTTCTCAGTGGGGGCCATATAAGCACTGCAGGACAGATGAGGACACACAGATGTGTGCTTGGGTGCTATGGATTTTTTTGGGGGGGGTACTCCTATCATAAATTCCTTCCTCCATGCATCCCTTGGCCTGGAAGGAGAGGAAGACTAGTCAGTCAATGGTTGGCTACTGTATGACATCACTGGAATCCACTTCCTTGAATGTCAAGTTTGGGTATGTTTCTGACCGGCAATCCTAGATGAGACATCTCTGATGTTCAATCCCTGATGTAACAATCCCTGATGAAATCAAGCAGTCAATCAGTCATCCCTGATGAAACACATGGGATGCAGCTAAATGACTCCAGAAGTAGATGAAATTGCTGCCAGGCCCCTGGGCATGATCTATGCATGCTTTCTCTGACAACAGCCTGTTCTCTGGGAGTCTGTGGGAAAATGAACTAGCAGGCACTCTCAAGAAAGGGCTTCACTTGAATTTTCTGGCCAGTTCAGAAGCTGTTTTGGATGGAAAGACTGCAACTTGCCAGGGAAAGTTCTATGGAGATCTGTGGGAGCCATTTAGCACTCTCCATTCTTCAATCACAAGGTGGCCTAAATCCAGTGCTGGGGCATCTGGTGGGCCACTGTGAGAAACAGGAACATGGACTAGATGGGCCTTGGCTTGATCCAGTGGGGCTGTTCCTATGTTCCTGTGAGTACATGTCTGAAGAGGAGCATCTGGTTCTGGTGGCTGTCAAAGAGAAATGGAGAATCTTGATTAGCCACCAGTGTGTTTACCTCAGAATTTACCTCAGAATGCCAGGTGCAAGGGAGTGGTAAGAGAATGCAGGCAGCCTGTTGTCTTGTGTGCTCTGTAAAGAGCAAAGAAGGCTAGGCCATGGTTTGACTCCATTTTGTCAACATGACTCCATTTCATGGGAAAGAGCTGAAGCTGCTAAAATACCAGCTGGTGGTAATCAGCTCACTTCCTGACATAATCAGGAGTGTAATTCTGCAGAAAGGTGTGAAGTCATAGTTGGGGTCAGGGACACTGAACCACCAGCTTGCCATCAGGAAGGTTCCAACCAACTAGTGCTGCAATCAGGAAGATTCCACACAGCTGAGACCCATCACTTAAGTTGTTTATGTAACCTTTTCTGACCATTCTGTGACCTCCAAACGTTCCATCACCCCATGGGAGATGGCCGACCTTTATCTGGATTGGATAATTGATTGTGCTAGAGAGGTATAAAGATACCCAGTTTTGGGGGTACAGACTATCACTCCATCAGACCTTCAAGACAGCATCAGACCTTCAGACCAGCATACAGACCATCAGAGAAGATCACCAGACCCTCAGACACCTTCAAACCTATAGATCACCTTCTATCCAAGATGCCCAAGATGGACCTGCTGCCTGCTTGGACTTGAGAAGAAGGTGAACCAGCAAGGCTAGCCACCTTGCACGTACTAGGGCCTAATCTAGTGTTAGGCAGCCAGTTGCTTTCTTATTTTAAAGTCTCTGTTAGTTCTTTTAAGCCTTTCCTAGTTTTGTAACACTTGTTTTCTTAATAAATTATAAACTATAAGCTTTATTTGTGATTACTTGAAACCAAACTAAATTCAGTTTTGCTGTTTGGGCACCCTACCAGTTAAGCTTTATAGCTTTGGGATAGGTTCCTGGAGTTGGGGCTAGTTTAGCCTGAGGATTAAAAAAGTTAAGAGGCTGTTTATTGCTGTTAGAGGTTGTAACTCTTAACTATGGTCCCAGGCTGGTAGCAGAGGCTGTATGCCTTGTTGCCTTGGCTTGTAAGTGCTTAAGGACACACTCTGCTGAAAATTCACAACTCATATGGGCCCTGGGCTGGATATAGGGCACATGAGTCTGTGAATTACATGCTCCCTGAGGCAATTGGTGGGCCGCTGTGAGATACAGGAGGCTGGACTAGATGGGCTCTTGGCCTGATCCAGCAAAGCTCTTATGTCCTCCATTCTGCAACCACAAGGTGGCCTAAATCCAGGACTCAGGATAGAGATATGTGGACACAAAGACACAGGAGTAGTGTCCGGAAAGAGAGTGATAATCCCAAAGATGGATTCTAAGCTGCTTGTCTAAGGTCTCCAAAGAAAAATACACAGCAAACATAAATGTGCATTGATTTTTACTCGGGTGAACTCCTTAAGATGACAGGACACAAGGCTCTGGGGCTTTGGCACACTTTGGCATAGTTCCCATGCTCAAGGCCAGCCTTAGGAGTGGCGGGGCCTGATGTGCAAAATATTTTTGCCAGGAGGCATGCTGGCAACTTAGACCCCATCCAACCCCTCTGTCCCCAGGCCGTATAGTCCCGATTCAGGAGATACACATCCGAGCAAGCCCATCAGGGCAGCTGGCAACTACCCCACGGTAAGGGAACGAACATGCCCTTGCCCCTTGGAGGCTGCAGCCACCTCCTAGCATGTGCTTGATATGGCACAGGCACGCCGGCCTGCATGCTCCAGGATTGTGCCCTGAGTGGGGTTGCATAATGGCTGAAACTTGCTTTGCCATGAAGACACTATGTGGCCTAAGGCAAGCCACTTCCTCCTGGTTCCTTATCTGCAATACATAATATAACATTTGTAGTGGCATCACTAGAGTTTGGGTCACCTGGTGCGGGAGGTCAGCATGTCACCCCCTATGGTGGATCTCCTCCTCCCAAACCATACAGAATAAATTACAATACTACATGCACACCCTAAATGCAGTGTTATCATTAGGGTTGGTGTTACCCCCATGAGAAATGAGAACTGATTCATACTAATGATTTTTTTTTAAAAAATCGCTATTTTTACATAAAAAGTTGTATTTTCAATTTTTAGTTTTTTGGCCATAACTTTTGATAGAAAAAGATATGACACTCCAGTTTTTTCACTGAATTCCTCGTGAAATTCCACATCCAACGGTATAGGACATCATGGTGTTATTCTGTAAAACCAATTTTTTTTAAAAAAATTGCGATTTTTTTACATTAAACGTTTTATTTTTGGTGTTTAGTTTTTTGGCCATAATTTTTGTTAGATTGAAGATATTACACTCCGGTATTTTCCATTGAATTCCTGGTGAAATTCCACATCCAACAGTATATACCATTATATATACGTCATATATAACAGTATATGACAGTATATAAAACCGTGATTTTAGCAATTTTGGTCGTCCCCCCCCATGTGCATCACCTGGTGCGCCCCGCCCCCCGCTAGCGACGCCACTGGGTGGTTGTAAGGACTCATTCAAAGTAAAGCTTATGCTTTGCATACTCAGGGAGCGTTATGTGTTATGTAAGTGTAAAGTAACTGATTTTACAGAGGATCTGTCAAGAAATTAATTTGGAGTGGGGCTCAGGCTTTGCGTGGGTTATGTAATTTTTAGGAGGAAATTAATTGCAGGTGATGGCTGTATGACAAATTTATGCATTGGGGGAGATTTATTTAAAGCAAAATGATCTGGGAATGTTTGATGCAGACCATCTGGTTGATAAATTAATGTGAAGGGAGGATCTGGGACTAATTTAGAGCACAATCCTAAACTGGAGTTAGGCCGGCATAAGCTCAGCCAGCAAAGTTTGGCCAGCACAAGGGCCACCGTAAAGTGTGTTTGGACTACTCTTGGAGTCAGGGAGGATGGCTCACGTCTGTAGGCTGGCCTCTCTGACTCCAAGAGTGGTCCAAACATACTTTGTGCTGGCCTAACTTTGCTGGTTTAGTTTATGCCGGCCTAACTCAGTTTAGGATTGCACTCCAGCTCTGCTTTGTAAATGCTCAAGGTGATCAACTTGTCTCTCAAGGAGGACAATGTGATCTTTTAGCCTTGTGTAAAACAGGTATTATGTGGCAACAAACGATGGCTAGTAAAAGGATATTTTTGGCCAAAGCCAGGTGTACTGGGAGTGGCTTAATATAATTGGGATACCTTGTCATAATCTATTTAGAGCTGGCTATTGATCATCTAAAGTTGCAATCCTAACCACCATTCCAGCACGGATATAGCTGTGCCAATGGGGCATGTGCTTAGGGTTTACCAGATACAAACTGGGACAGGGTGCCTATACCTTTCCCCATTGTATAGAAGAGGGAATTCGGGCAGGTGCTGCTCATCAAGGAAGGATTTCAAAAACTGCACCTGCCCAAATTCCCTCTTCTATATAATGTTTAGGCACTCTGTCCCAGTTTGTGTCTGGTAACCCTACATGTGCTGCATCCTGGAATTGAGGGGCAGTCGTGAGGCCTCCTCAAGATAAGGGAATGTTTGTTCCCTTATCTCAGAGCTACGTTGTGCTTACCCCGGTGCTGGAAAGTTGGTTAGGATTGCGCCCTAAGATACATTGATAGTTGCCTTATAGTGACTGAGGGTGCAATCCTAACCTGGAGTTAGTTAGGACTCCTAACCTGCCGGCAGTTAGGCCAGCAAAGTTTGGCCGGCACATGAGCCACTATAAAGCACATTTGGACCACTCTCAGAGTCAGGGAGGATGGCACATGTCTGCATGCTGGCCTCTTTGACTCAAACATACTTTATGGAGTCCCTTGGGCCAGCCAAACTTTGCTGGCTTAACAGTGCCGTCCTAACTCCAGGTTAGGATTGCACTCTGAGAGCATTGGGCCTGTTAGCTCCTTATTGCTGTCAAACCAAGGATGTTAGATGACTGGATAAGCCATGACGTCACATTCTTGATGCTTCCGGGACACGCAATATGGCTGACGGAGATAATCGCCACGAAGGAGGGTTGCCGCGGGATTCACGAATAAAAATCTCCCTGCCTGTGTGTAAAAGTTAATTTCAACGTCTTTAAGCATGCCTGCGTGTTCTGCATACGGGTGTGTGAATCGCTGGACGAAAAATGGGATTTAATTTTTACGGAAAGATTCATGTATTCTCATTACATCGGCTCAATAAAACGACCGGTAATATTTTCAAAATTCTGAACATTAACAGACATTTTTTTAATGGGGCATGGCCGTTTTAATTTTGGTTGTGTAGATTTCAAAAAATAAGTCTGTCAAAACAGTGCAATCCGAGTTTAAATAGACAGCAAGTGGCATTTCGTCCGGTGTGTTCAGTAATATAATTACGCGGAATTAAACCTTGGAATTGCATATTAACTCATAATTAGGTTACCACTGATGTTTCTCCACGATCACACGTTGTTATTTTGGTAAGTTTTTACTTCAGGAGTAAATGATTCAGCCCTAAACATCACGCGAAAACCAATCTGAAATGCTTGGAATGAGGATTGTTTAGGGACACACAACATGGCCACTAAGCCCGCCCCCTTGGCGTCAATCCGTCCTTATTAACTCAATGGGCAGGGCCAGGGGTTGTGTCAAACTCTCCAGGGTTTCAGACAGGAAATAGTTTTTGCTCTACCTGGAGATGCCTGGGATTGAACCCAGGACCTGCTACATGCAAAGCAGCCGTGGAGTGACAGCCTTCCCAAGTTAATGCAGCACAATTCAGACTGCTGCTTCTTTGTTCAGATGAACAACAGACTCCTGGGGCAATGCTAAAGGAGTGCTCTGCAAATGCAGCGGCTGCTGCGCTGATCTAGAACGTAGCAAACATGCCGTCAATCGCGCTCGCATTGACTTGCAGGTACGCTGAACTGGCAGGGAGGCCTGCACCACCCTGCTGCTGTTGCATCCCAATGCAGGGTTGCTGGCGAAGGTAGGATTTGGCATGGGGAGGGTGGCAGGGAGGGGCATTTGGGGGCAGGGGTAGGGTGAAACAGGGCAGATCATGTCTGGGAGGAGGGTAGGCTTCCATTTTCTGACCCTCTTCACAGGTCAGGCAGCCCTAGGCAGGGCCACTTGGACTTCCACCAGCTAAATAGCTGGCGGAGATCTGTGGCGCCCCCTAGAGCTGGCTGGGGCATTACTCCCCTTACCCCGAGGAGACCTCCAGCTGGCTCCCAACTAGTGTTGGACATGGGGCCATAGGATGGGGCTCCCTGACAATTTAACTCTGAACACTCCCCTGTGCTAAATGAAAACATATATACATCGTGAGCTGGAAAAATTGTAATGCTAAATGTAACCATTGACTTCCACAGAGAATGTAACACAAACTTAAAATATTTCCTATTGCAATAAATGGAGGCACAATCCTAACCTGGAGTTAGGCTGGCACAGTTAAGCCAGCAAAGTTTGGCTGGCACAAGGGACACCGTAAAGTATGTTTGGACCACGAGATGCCAGCACACAGACATGCACCATCCTCCCTGACTCTGAGAGTGGTCCAAACAAGCTTTAAAGTGGCCTTTGTGCCAGCCAAATGTTGCCAGCCTAACTCCGGGGTTAAGATTGCACCCTGGGACGGATAAGTGCTTAGATTTGGCTGGATTGTGTCCATTCAAACCTGTGCTTGCATTGTTTTACAGGAATACTGAATCCAATGGGACCTGTTTTCACTTGTTGTGACTTATTTCAATAAGCTGATAGAATGGCGTCCTCTAGTGGTTAGTCATGAAGAATGAAATAAACACAAAATCATTAAAAGAGATGCCAGTGACAATTTTAAGCCCAAGCACACAATCCATTCATGTTATTTATTGGAAATGTATCCTGATGTCAAAGGAATGCTCAACATGTACCTAAATATCTTTCGTTTGTACCCTCACTGATTGATTGTGGCATGAGTCACGGAGCCAGGATGATGTAGCAGTTCTGGAGTAGACCCAGGTTCAAATCTCCTCTCAGCCATGAAGCCTTGGACCAGTCATTGTCTCTCAGCCTCACCTACCTCACAGGGCTCTTGAGAAGACAAAAGGAGGGAAGAAGGAACTGTGTGTACCACTCAAGGAAGTGTGGTACTTCCTACCACCTGGAGGAAGGGTAGTATAAAAATAAATAAATATGGGTAGCGCTCAGTGGTGTCATCTAAATGATTTAAGAACAGGTACTCACTTTTGATTGGCACGTGTCGGGACCTGCCCACCAGAAGTGACGTCATAAGCCGGAAGTGATGTCATGGCAGGAAGTGACAAGAAAAAAGCCCTTTTTGAGGCCTCAGACAATTTTAAACTGACCCAACAGTTGCAACAGTATTCCACAGCACCCCCAGAACATGTTAAGGAGGACTGGCATCATGTTAAAGTGACCCAACAGTTCCAAAAGTATTCAAGAGCAACCCCTGAGCAGCTCATTTTTCAGTGGCAAGGCAAGGCAAGGCTCCGCTCGCTGCCTGCCTGCCAGCCTGGCTCTGAGAACATGCAGGCAAGTCAAACATGCAGGAAATTCAAATGTTGCAGGGGGCGGAGTCGCCAAGTGGGCGGGCGAATGGGCGGGGCCATCCGTAATCCTAGGAACTGGTACTCGCGTACCCCCGCGTACCCCCTGCATGACATCACTGGTAGCGCTGTTTTTCTTACTTGGCAAAGAACTGAGGAAGGGGGACAATTTCCACTGAAGGAAAAGGGTTAAAAAGCCACCTCCGCCTGCTCCTCTTTCCAAATCTTCTGTTTCAGATTATAGGCTCTGTAGTTGTCCTTTGGGTAAAACAAGGGTCTCCAATTTTTTGGCATGAGGACCACATCATATATAAGGGTATTTAAAGGGTGGCCCCAGTATCCAGGGGGAGCTCTGGAACAGAACCCCAGCGGATACCTGGGGTGCACTGTGGGCCAGCCTCATCACCTGCCAAGGGCCAAATAAAAGTTTTCTGGAGGGCAGATTTGGCCCTTGGGCCGGAGTTTAGAGGCCCCTGGTGTAAACCATGCACACAAAAACCTTGGGGAAAAAGGAAATGATGCACAACATGTGGTTGATTCTTCTGTTTGGTCTGGAGTTGCAGGGGCTTTCTTTTCAGTGGCCCTCCACGGTCTGTTTCAGGGCTCAGTCCTACCTAACCAACTTTCCAGCAGTGCCATAGCTGTGCCAATGGGGTATGTGCTGCATTTTGCAGTTGCGGGGGGCGGTCACGGAGGCCTCCTAAAGTGAAGGGAATGTTTGTTCCCTTACCTCAGAGCTGCATTGCCCTTACCCCTGTGCTAGAAAGTTGGTTCAGATTGTGGCCTTAGAGTAAGGAAGGCCTGTGCTGCCCTGCTAGTGCTGAATCTAGAGTTTTGGCCTCTCCATGAGGCACACAGGTGCGGGGGGAGGGGGGTCCCCTTCCACACAGGTGGAAGAGGGTGGGGGAATCAGGGCCAGGAGGTGGTGGGTTCGGTAGAGGAGGTCTTCCTGGGCCTTGAAGCCCTATATGATAAGGTGACCAACTTTTTTACAATGAAAAAGAGGACACAAATAAATTGAAGAAGAAAAATATCGTAAATAGGCGGGGCTTGAAGGAGAGGCGGGGCTTGAAGGAGAGGCGGGGCTTGAAGGAGAGGCGGGGCTTTATCAAGTCTGATGATCTTCTTGGAGGATGATCTGGAGGAGAATTGCAGTTTGGAAGGTCTTGATGGTGGTTGTGCGGCCACACCCCTCAGGCTCAATCAATTAGCGTATCAGGGTAAAGGGGCCATCTCCTGTTTTCAGCACTAGCTACATGTATCCTTTCTGAATAGCTTGCATTCCTGACCCCAGCTAAAATTTCACACCTTTTGCAAACAACCAATGAAATAAACTCTCTCAATCCTGCTTGTGTTACAATTCTTTCAAAATAAAGTCAGGCCAGGGCCTAGCTTTTTCTTGTTTGCGCTCTACACCGAGCCTTGACGAATCGTCATGTCAAATACAAATACGTCATATCACACGCAACGGATCGGATTGGCATCGATCGAATACAGAGATTTACAGATTAGTCTTCAAATATCAAAAAGGAGGACATGTAGGAGGACACTTTTCGAGGGAGGACAGAACTTACAAAAGGAGGACTGTCCTCCCTAAAGGAGGACGGTTGGTCACCTTATATATGAGGCTGTTTGGACTTGTGCCAGCAATTTTGCCAGTGCAAATCTGGGTAGCCCCATGGGATAGGCTGGGGTGCTACACAAGCTTTCTCCTACCCCAAGGAGACCTCCAATCTGCTCAGTTCCAGTGCTGGATACGGCTTGGGCCCTGCAGTCCTGCTGCGCCAGGACTGGCTAAGACTGGGCTGGTTAATGCCGTTGGAGTCCGAAAGCAGTTGGCTCGGCATTTGCTCCCCTCCTCCACAAGCTCTGTGGTTCCAGATCAGATTAGTGGGGCCAAATCCCCTGTCCTTAGTTAGAAATCCTCATATGAGTTGACTTGCTGGATCAGACGAAGATCTGCATTGTGTCCAGCACCGTATTATTCAAACTGTGGGTTGGGACCCACTTGGTGGATCGTGAACCCAAGTCAGGTGGGTCGCGGAAAGCTGGGAGCAGCCATCTTGGAAACTGCAGACCTTACACTTACTATATTCATTTTGTGAGTGATAACAGTTTGAATTTTCAAGTGAGGGTTACATTTTTTCTTAAAAAATTGTTTTTTGTTCAGCGCTTTTACATAATAATTTGTCCTAATTTTGCTTTCTGTCAAAAATGTTTCATGGTTGTGCAATTGCTTCGATCCAAGAATGCCAATTTGCATTCCAGGAGTGTCATTTATTACCTCACACTGACGGCACTTCCTGCTTGATGATGTCACTTCCGGCTATGACATCACTTCCAGGTTAATGACATCACTTCTGGTGGGTCCCAACACAATTGCCATTCTAAAAAGTGGGTCCCGGTCTAAAACGTTTGAGAACCACTGGTCCAGCAGAACTTAGCCCAGCGTTATGTTTCCTTCAGTGGTCAGCTGGTGACTTTCGTCACATCTTGTAATAAGGAATTTCAGTTGAATCAGCATTCTGTAACATCTGTGCATTGTACAGTAAATTTATATCTGTTCTGAACTTACTGTCAATCATCCTCCATGGATGTGTGGACAGCACACACACACATTTATGTAGTCTCTGCACATCCCCTGTCATTCAGGGACATGAATGTTATTGTTGATATTCTTATGAGTGTTATTCACTTGTGTATTTTATAGCCTGTGGGTCCTTGGTGTGAAGTATTTATTTGCTGCACATAAATAAAAAGCCTGGTGCATGCATGCTCATCTGTTCTTCCTGAGTCCCAAAGTGAGCTGCAACATCTGTCGTGCCTCTCAGTCATAAACAATATTGTCATCACAGAATTTAGTGTCTGATTAGTATGAAAAAGGGTAAGGTCTGCGGCAGTGATGGTAAAGTTACAGATGCTGTGCTAGGTAAGTAATATTTGATAAAATTATTTGATAGGAATATTCAGAAATGTTAACCATTTACACGCACGAGTACATATACATTAAGGGTGATGATGGTCCGTTCATTTCGAATCCACCTTTCTACTGATGAATGTAACAGAAGTCTTAAAGAATAAAATGCAAATGCAGAGTACAAAAGTAACCCCCTCAGGGCCCAATTCTATCCAACTTTCCAGCACAGATGCAGCCACAATACAGTCCCAACGTAAGGGAACAAAACATTCCCTTACCTTGAGGAGGCCTCCGTGACTGACAGCTGCGCCCCCAAAAGTAGTACATGCTTTGTTGGCACGGCTGCATCAGCCGTTGGAAAGCCTTAATAAGAAATGGGAAGAGATGAGGACAGATTAAGGGCGCAATCCTAACCTGGATTTCGGCTGGCACAGTTAGGCCAGCAAAGTTTGGCCGGCACAAGGGCCACCGTAAAGCATGTTCGGACCACTCTTGGAGTCAGAGCGGCCAGGACGCAGACATGCGCCATCCTCCCTGACTCCAAGAGTGGTCCAAACATGCTTTACGGTGGCCCTTGTGCTGGCCAAACTTTCCTGGCCTAACTGTGCCTGCCTAACTCCAAGTTAGGATTTTGCTCTAAAAGGGAAGAACGTTAACAGAATCCTTCACTTGATTTGAAATCCCGCTAGAAGACTGTTGGTCAAAAACGGGAAAGGGAGACGGGATTTCAAGAGACTAGTACAATCCCCTCTTGCCTCTTAGCCTCTCAGTCTAGGCTCCTGCTGCACTGAAGAATCAGGGAGGCATAACTGGGAGGGACTGACGCAACACTCCCGCACATCTCTGTACCAACCTGGTCTCAGTGATACACACCAGATGAGCAATGTCATCCAATATCAAGTCCTGGGTAGATGATGTTTTTCCATTCACTTACAGCCCAATCCTACGCATTATTGTGGCGTAATGCATGTTCCACTGGCACAGGCTACCACAAAACAGCCGTAAAGCTCTTTGTGGCAGTGCAGGCTGGAGCCTTCCCACATATACTGGCAGACATAGGGAGGACCATTGGAGCAAGTAAGCCCAGCACAGGGGGTGGAACAGGGTGGAGAAAGGCAAGGAAGGAGTGGAACAGGATGGGGGTTGATGGAATGGAGATAGATGGGGGGGCTGGGGGGTTATGTGGTGATGATGCATGCTGAATCCAAGCCACTGTCCCAGGCCTGGTCCACTTCCATGGAGCAATGCGGACTTGCACCAGTGATTGAGCTGGAGCTTTGGCTGGGGCTTATCCCGAGGCACGGAGACAAAAGTCCCCTTACCCTGAGGAGACCTCCATCAGGATGCAGTGGAAGCCATGCCGGTGCTACTGCATTGCCAAGCTGGGATTTTGGCAGGATTTGGCTGCCTGTGATGAGTGGTGTAATCAGGGCTGCCTCCAGGAGTGGTGGAGCCCAATGCAGGGCATTCCCGTGGCCCCCCCCAACCCTCTCCATGCCCCCCCACTCACCAAGAAGAGCGTTTGTGATGTCATGCACAATTCACAGCACCAAAAAGTAGTTGGTGGTGACATGACAACATCACTGCCAACTAATTCCAGGAGGCCCATTTTGGTCAGTATGGAGGCAGGGGCAGGTGGGAGGGCCAGTGGTGTACATCCTACCGGTACGCTGGGCGGGACATCCGGGTGATCGGCAGCCCGCCCGTCGCGTACCGCAGCGTTACGCCGTTTGCGTAACCAGTTACGCCGCTTGCGTACGTTACGCAAACGGCGTAACGCTGCGGTACACGACGGGCGGGCTGCCAATCACCCAGATGTCCCACCCAGCGTACTGGTAGGATGACACCACTGGGGAGGGCCCAAGTTAAAGTTGATCTGCTCACCCCACTAACTTATAGTCCATAGAGATCCTTAGCTGGAGCTGCATTGGATATGTTAGCAGTGCTGGTGCGGGGGCCCCTAAAGTGCGGGGCCCAATGTGATGTTACACTGGTAACATTGGCCTAAGGCCGGCCCTAGGTGCAAGAGTAAGCTAATGTTTGTATAGTTCATTTTCGGGTAGATGGGACTCGTTAGCCTTGGAAGGCAACTCATCTAGGAGAAGGAAAACTCCGCTCTCAAACCTCCACTGCCTTGTGGCTACATCCATTCATGGAAAAGGCTTCAGGAGTCAACCTCAAGGCTAAATCCGGAGCAGGAGTCCCAGAGGAGTGATGGAGGCGTAATACCTCCTTAAAAAACCTTGGTCCAGCTGGTCCGGCTGGTAGCACCTTGTAAGGGCTCCTTTCCAGGGTTACAGGAGAAGATGGTCAACGGTCTTGAAGGAGGAAGAGGGCTTATGCCCCAACGGCAGATCAAGCGGAAGAACCATCTTCTAGGAGAAGGGAAACTCTGACTTCAAACTTCCACTGTCTTGTGGCTATCCATCCATTAATGGAAAAGGCTTCAGGAGTCAACCTCGAGGCAAAATCCGGAACCGGAGTCCCGGAGGCAGTTTGTGACTTTCTGGCAAATCACGTTCTGGCAACTCCGACGTCGCTGGAACTAATCGTATCAGCTCTTGCCTTTCCATTGGACGATTCCATTGGAGAGGGGGGGATTTGTTGCTTGGGTAACAGTCTCTCCTTCGTATCAACCTACCCAGGCCTCGTGCTCTGGAGAGGACACTCCCTCTTCACCAGTAGTAGTAGCATAGTTCGTTGTTTCCATAATCTATTTTGGGTGCAGAATGTGACCTTTCCTCTTGGCATCAGATCTGGATTAGGCCTTTTTGATTCAAGAGTGATGTGAATTTTAAAGCAGTGCTTGAATAACCACGTACTGCATATGCTGTCAGAGGTGTTTGCATTTCGTTTGGCATTGCGCACAAAGGAATGCTTTTGTGAATCAATCAGTAGCACACAAATAAGGCAGACAAGCAAAATGGGAAGAACATTATGTCAGAAAAGCACTAGAGGGCGCTATGGTAACTTTGTACTGTACAGCAGTCCATATATCCTTGGTATGGAGGAAGGGTAGAAGAGTGAAAAATCTTCACTTCTCACCCTTCCTTCTTGAAGGAAATCTCAGAGAGAACAAGTCAGATGAATGATGTTTTTTAAAGAAACATCTTTGGTAGAAGGCATAGCAGTAAAAAGAAGCAGCTTCTGTTCATGTTCCCATCTGTCTTGTAGCTGCAGAACTATCAAAGGGAGAAGTGTTCGTACACCCTTTCTCTTACTACCTGATAAAGAGCAATAATTACTGGTCCATTGTCACTGCCAGAGGTGGGGAACTTACAGTGCAATCCTAACCTGGAGTTAGGCCGGCACTGTTAGGCCAGCAAAGTTTGGCTGGCACAAGGGACACAGTAAAGTATGTTTTGAACACTCTCGGAGTCAGAGGCCAGCACACAGACGTGCACCATCCTCCCTTGGACCTCCAAGAGTGGTCCAAACGTGCTTTACAGCGTCCCTTGTGCTGACCAAACTTTGCTGGCCTAACTGTGCCGGCTTTACTCCAGGTTAGGACTGCTCCCTTAACCTCAAATATATTTGAACACAGTTTCTGTGTTTCTGTTGTTCCACTACAGGGTGATCTGTGCAAACTAAATGGTTTAGACAGAACATCTGTCAGAAGCAGATAGCCACCAATGAGTGGTGAGACGGACTTCAGGCATCCACTTTCTCTTCACCTATCATGGATGATCATCACTGTCAAAGCTGATAGAACTGACCATCTGTTAGCCTGGGAGAAGCTTGTGCTCAGAGGCGTACCAGGGCGAAATTGCACCCATGGCACGTCATGATGTCACAATGTTGTGACATCATGACGTTGAGGGGTGTGACTTCTCTCCATGCAGAGAGAAGCCACACACCCTCTTGACCTCAGGCTAGGAGGAACTGCATCTCCCTGGTTGGAGGGGGGGGGGAGACGTGTGTCTTCCCTTGGCCTCTGATCAGGCATTTTTGCCCGATCGTAGGGGGGAAGACGTGTGCCTTCCCTCGCCTCCGATCCTCGGCCAGGAGGAACCGCGCCTTCCTGGCTGTCCAGCCAGGGAGGCGTGGTTCCTCCCTGTCGGGAATCGGGGATAGGGCTGAGCAGGGAGGGCGCACACATGTTCCCCCTGGGGAGCAGCTTTCCTCTGCTGCCGCTCCGGCCGGAGCAGTGGCAGGGAGAAACCGTGAGTCTCTCTGCTCAGCAAGCAGGGGGAGGGCATGTCTTCTAAGGTGCTGCATGTTGGGGCTGATGGCCAACTGTGCCCCCAAGGAAGCAGCGCCCATGGCTCTTGCCACTCCATGCTACACCCTAGATACGCCTCTGCTTGTGCTCTGAAGCATGCCTGCAGCTTGCGGCTGCCCATAAGCATCTCTAGATTGGGTCTAATGAGAATGCCAGAAGCAGTCAGGTATCTGGGCAGCTTCTTAATTTCTCGGTGACTTAGCAGGAAAATAACCAGGGATGGCACCTTTGGGCAGTAGCCTAGCTACAGGGTGGGCAGTGCAATAAGTATTGCAGGCGTGCAACGCACCATGTAAGTGGCCACTCCACCTTGCCATCAGAGCCGTTCTGGGCAATGACAGCAACATGCAATGCATTGCTGTTGCTGCCTGGAATGGCTATGAAAGTGACTTACATGGTGCATTGTGGTGCCTGCGCCACCACCACCCAGCTAGACTATAGCACCAATTCCAGCACCAATCTCTGAGGGACTGTGCTATTACTTCCCTGCTTTATGTCACCCACAAATTACAGGTTGTGGCTTGACTAAAGAAAGATGGTATCCCCTAATCTCTTGTGCTAACAGAAACCTATAACTCAAACCTCATCTTAGACCGAGGACGCAATCCTAAACTGGAGTTAGGTTGGCACAGTTAGGCTAGCAAAGTTTGGCTGGCACTAGGGCCACCATAAAGCGCATTTGGACCACTTTTGGAGTCAGGGAGGATGGCGCACTTTTGGAGTCAGAGAGGATGCTGGCCTCTCTGACTCCAAGAGTGGTCCAAATACACTCTACAGTGACCCTTGTGCCAGCCAAACTTTGATGGCCTAACTGTGCTGACTTAACTCCAGGTTAGGATTGCACCCTGATATATACAACCTCATAAA
>JAJKFI010000030.1:12766252-12801018 GCA_029204185.1 Lerista edwardsae
ACCATAGGATGCAGCATGTGCCCATAGGATGCTCTCTCTCTCTCTCTCTCTCTCTCTCTCTCTCTCTCTCTGTGTGTGTGTGTGTGTGTGTGTGTGTGTGTGTGTGTGTGTAATACGGCAGTGTTCTTCAGGCTTGGGTTGGGACCAGTGGTGTCATTCAAATGATTTAGGAACAGGAACTCACTTTTGAGTTCAAATTCAAATGTTGAAAAAAAAACACAAAAACCCCCAGAAGCAGCCACGGAGCCCGTTAGGATCCGGAACACCCGTTCTGGTCCGTTCCCCCTGAATGACATCACTGGTTGGGACCCTAATGGGGTTGCGAAGCCTCATTTGTGGGGTCGCAGCAACTTACAGGAATGAAGACCACTGGCCTTGAGCACCTCCAGGTAAAGGGGAGGCATCTAATGGACCCAGGGGCGTAGCTACAGAAGTGCAGGGGGATGCAATTGTGCCAGGCTACAAGCTTTAGGGGGGCCACAAGCTAAGCTTGACACCAGTGGCCAAAACTGTGAAAATCTTGGTATGTACAAATAATACCATCATGTTATATACCACTCGATGTGGAATTTAATGCAGAATGCAATGAAATAAACCAGAGTGTAATATCTTCATTCTATCAAAAGTTATGGCCAAAACAATGACAATGAAAATGCAAAACATGACAATGAAAATGCAACTGTGATGTCACTTCCTGTCGTGACATTCCATCTGGGGCAACGTTTTGGGGCAACATCATGGGGCAACATGAAAATGCAACTGTGATGTCACTTCCTGTCGTGGCATTCCATCTGGGGCAACATTTTTGGCCATCTGCACTGGGATACACTTTCATTAGCTATGCCCCTGAATGGACCAGATATCAGAAGATGGTGGCTGAGTCCTGCTCAAGTTCTTAGAAATTGTGCTAAAATAGCTACACACACACACACACACACACAGACAGGGGTCAAGGCATGAAAAAGGTTTAAGACTCTTGGGATAGAGCATTCGTCACTTAATACATTTTCTTTGCACAAGTGGATTGTGCTGTTTTCTTATTTTCATATGCTGTTATTGTATGGTTCTTTGCATGATGTAAATGAGAAAATACTCCATACAACTCCTCCTCCTCCTCAATAATACTCAATATTAGCAAATTAAAAGAACTGTCCGTTCATCCTTTCTCTGTGTTTGCAGTTTGTCAACTACTTCCTGATTGTTAAGAGGACCTGTGACAAGGAATTTTGTCAAAAACAATTTGGGAGTGGCTCACACATGCACATGCACATACACGCATGCACACATTGGATTCCCCCATCCACGTGCAAGTTGATACTCTCAATGAATTCTAGAAGGCTGATGAGGCAAGGTGTCCTCTGGGGATTGGGAAGGGGGTGTCTGGGAGATGGGATTGGTCCCTCTCTCAGTAATATCATATGGAGGGCAATCAGATCAAAATAGACAAGGAGATGAGGAAAAAAAATCACAGACTGATTCAAGCCTGACTGGGCAGGGTTCACCTCTCACTAATTTGTCTCTGGCGAATAAAGACACAAGTGGGAGGCACATGACGCTGATGGTCACTGCTGCCATATGCAAAATACGAATAAAATCCTGCATGGCTCTTTGGGTGTCTTTTCCTCTCGCCCTCAATCCAGGCGTTGCTGCAAGGCAGATGGGTGCCGTTTGTACAGAGAAAGGCACTTTCTCTTGAGAAGAAAGAGCTTCATGTTCAGCTGCCCATCTGCTGGTTATCCAGGCGACAGAAATGAAGCAGCCTTTGCATATTTATACCTTTGTTCTGCCTGCTGCTCTATGAGAAACAATGATATGATCACTTGGAAGTTTTCATCCCCCTCAGGCCATTAAAATAAGCTTAAGGAGAGTAAGTGCACAATCCTAACCTGGAGTTAGGCCGGCAGAGTTAGGCCAGCAAAGTTTGGCCGGCACAAGAGACACCGTAAAGTATGTCTGGACCAGCCCACAGGCGTGCACCATCCTCCCTGACTCAGAGAGTGGTCCAAATGCGCTTTACGGTGACCCTTGTGCTGGCCAAACATTGCTGGCCTAACTGTGCCAGCCTAACTCCAGGTTAGGATTGCGCCCTAAGAGACTGCATTTCTAGCAAGCACAGCCTTGGGTGAATTCTGCAAAGATGGAAGGGTGAAGCAGAGGCAGTAGAAAAAGAGCAGCCACTGTCAGTTCTTTACCCATTACATGGTATTGGTCTAGCTCAGCCATATTTACAGCACAATCCTAACCAACTTTCCAGCAGTGACCTAGCTATGCCAATGCAGCATGTGCTGCATCCTGCAGTGGAGTAATAGTCACGGAAGCCTCTTCAAGGTAAGGGAATGTTTATTCCTTTACCTCAGAGCTGTATTGCCATTACTCCGATGCTGGAAAGTTGCTTAGGATTGCACCCTCAGTCGTTTTCATCTTCTGGCACACTGACAAAGCACAAACATTGTCAAGGCACACCATCAGTTTTTGAATAATTGACAAGGGGCCCTGCCGGCCAGTGGCTCATGTCCCCCAATGGCCCCACTAATAAATGACCGACCTACTGGCATAGCTAAGTGACATCATAACAGGAAGTGACATCACAGTTGTATTTTCATCTTTTTTTTTTGGCCATAGCTTGTAATAGAATGAAGATAGTGTTTCATTGCGTTCTGCAGGAAATTCTGCATTGAGTGATATATAACATGACAGTATTGTTCCTAAAAACCACAATTTTAACAAACCATGATTTTTTCACGACGCGTATTTCTGATTTTTGGCCATAACATTTGATAGAGAAAAGATACTACACTCAGGTTTGTTTCATTGTATTCTGCATTAAATTCCACATCAAATGGTATATAACATTTATTTATGTATTTATGTATTTATTTATTTGAAGAATTTATACCCCGCCTTTCCCACGCTGAAGCAAATGCCCAAGGCGGCTTACATGAGCAAGCTAGTCTAAACCACCGTTTTTCAATGGATTTTTTTTTACAAATCTACAGTATTCTTGTGATCTGCCAACCCTCAGGCCCAGATGTAGTCTTCACAGTGTGGTTCTCTCCTTTGGCTGCATGCCATCAAGCCTCAGCCGGCAATCACATGATGGTATTATTCATACATACCAAGGTTTTCATACCAAGGTTTGTCCACTAGTGACAAGCTCAACTTATTGCCAACCCTAAAGCTTGTTGCCCAGTGCAATTGCACCCCCTGCACTTCTCGAGTTATGCCCCTGGACCCCCCTCCAAACTCCCAGAGTGCATCTGCAGTCCATTCGTGGCACACCAATGTGAAAATTGCTGGTCTGGCTTCTGGAGAGATCTGCGTCAAGGATTTAGCACAGGGTTGGATTCTCTCTCTGCCAGCACTAACCTGGAGTTAGGCTGGCACAGTTAGGCCAGCAAAGTTTGGCTGGCACAAAGGCCACTGGAAAGTATGATTGGACTACTCTTGGAGTCAGGGAGGTGTGCTGTCTGTGAAGTGCATGTCTGTGTGCTGGCCTCTCTGACTCCGAGAGTTGCCCAAAAATACTTTACAATGTTCCTTGTGCCAGCCAAACATTGCTGGCCTAACTGTGTCAGCCTAAACCTAGGTTAGGATTGTGCCCTTAGATCCAGATTACCTTCTGGTGGAGGTGCTTTTGACAAGAAAACAATTACATTGGGGATCCAATCATGGAGCATCAACTTAGTGTATACTTGGGGGCCACAGCTCTGACACAACACCAGGGCTCCTGTATTTGCTGATGGTTAGTATGTTACCATGTTTTTCCTTTAATCAATATATTAATTCAGATCTGCTCCAGAGGGTTGGAAGGTGGAAGGCAGGTTCATGATGTTGCATAGTATGAGCCAGTAGGTGCCCTCCAGGTAGATTTTCCCCACTCAAACTTTATTGCTCTGAAAACTTGTAGAGTACTTTTAAAAAGCCTTCTTGGAGCAGAAGAAGGAAATATATTAATAATGCAACACAACTGTCTGTGTCACTCTCACAGTAATACATTCGTATGCACCTCTTTGCTGCAACAAAACTTGTCAATTAACTCTTTGGTTCACATCCCCATTGGTGAATTTGCCATTGCTCTGTATGTTTTGTCTGCCAAACTTAAATTAAAGCACCTCTTGAACAAGGACTCAAGATCAATGCTCAAGATGTCAGTGACTTGTCTTCAGTTTTGCTAACTTTGCTACATGCCTGCTGTGATATTCTGAGTCCTTGGAAGTGTCTATTTCAGATGGACACTTAAAAAAACCAACATCTCAACCTTTCTGTATCCTGTCTGTTCTGCACTCCAACACCTAAGAAGGACGTTGACAAGTTGGCAAGGATACTGGGGGGAAGGAGGGAGAGTTGTAGAGCTTTGAGGTTGATGAAGAGGATCAAATATAAATCACTTGTGGTATGTTTAGTCTAGAGAACAGATGAGCGCGGGGGAAATATGTTGACAGTTCTGTAATACTTAAAAGGATGTCAGAATGAAGTGATGGAACAAACATTCGCACTATCCCCTGAAGAAAAGAAGGCACAAGATTAAATGACTTGAAACTGTGGCATTCCTGTGGGGGTGCAAAACACTAGGGGACAATCCTAACTTGGAGTTAAGCCGGCATAGTCAGGGCAGCAAGGTTTGGCTGGCACAAGGGACACCGTAAAGTATGTTTGGACCGCTCTTGGAGTCAGAGAGGCCAGCACACAGACATGCACCATCCTTGATAATTAATAATCAAGATTATTTTTCTTGAATATTTGATTATTATTTGATTATCTTATTTACTTTATTATTATTATTATTATCATCATCATCATCATCATCATCATCATCATCATCATCATCCCGGCGGATAACACCAAAGGCGGATAACAATTAAAATACATAAAAGATAAAATACATAAACTATAAAATACAATAAAATTATAAGTTATAAAATAGCCATTAAAAACCAGCCTGCAGCAAGCAGCAGCCACAAAGCAATCAATTAAAACATTATGGGCCCAATCCTGCCCAACTTTCCAGCAATGATGCATCTGCAATGCAGCATTTGTTCCCTTACCTTGAGGAGGCCTCCATGACTTCCCCAGCATCGCAGAATCTTATTGGGGTGGCTACATCAGGGCTGGAAAATTGGACAGGGTTTGGCCCTAAAAAGATTAGTAAAAAGATTAGTAGGCAAATTGCTTTTCTCAGGCTGACTTTTGACCTCACTGTTCACAGTTTCCCCCCCCTTTATTTTCCTCTTTGTGCATATTATATACACGATGCTTTTTCATTATGATGGCTTTAATTTCTGTTTGTGAGCTGCCTTGAGCTTTTATGTGAATGGAAAGGGGCTATACATTTTTCTTTAACAAATTAATAGCCAATAGTTAATTGGAACAGGCTCATATGTGAACATAAAGGTAAAGGTAAAGGTTTCCCTGCGACTGAAAGGTCTAGTAGTGACCGACTGTAGGGGGCAGGGCCGGCTTTAAGCCAATGTGACCAATGTCGTCACATTGGGCCCCGCGCTTCAGGGGGCCCCCACTAGCAGGGTGAGCATATTGCCTGTGGCTGCAGCCAGGATCTCGATGGGCTGTAAGTCAGTGGGGCGAGCAGAGCAGCTTTCCCTTGGTCTCTCCCACCTGCCTCTGCGTCTGAACAGCCCAAGATGGGCCACTTGGAAGCAGTTGGTGGTGATATTATATCACCACCAACTACTTCCACATGCCATGCTTTGCACGTGGCACAAACAGCGCTCTTCTTGGTGAGTGGGGCGCCCGCAAGGGGGGGCCCACAGGAATGCCCCACATTGGGCCCCGCTGCTGCTAGAGCCGGCCCTGGTAAGGGGTGCTGCTCATCTCTGTTTCTAAACCGAAGAGCCGGCGTTTGGTGTAAGGACAAGTTTCTGTGGTCATGTGGCCAGCATGACTATACGCCAAGGCGCACGGAACGCTGTTACCTTCCCACCGAAGTGGTACCTATTTATCTATTCGCATTTTTAGGTGCTTTTGAACTGCTAGGTTGGCAGGAGCCGGGACAAGCGACAGGAGCTCACTCCGTCGCGTGGTCTCGAACTGCCAACCTTCCGGTCAGCAAGCTCAGCAGCAGCTGTTTAATGTGCAGCGCCACCACATCCCTTGTCTAAAAACCAGACATTCTGAATATCATATGCAGCAAAGAATGGGTGCAAACTCCTCATTATCTTCACTCACATTTTATACTGTGCGCACAAATTATTTACTTTTTCTTTACTTTTGTCTTCCGAATGTCTTAATCTTGTTGAATTTCAAGGAAGGAAAGCACTGCGGTGCAGTGATGCTACATCATTTCGGTAACAACACTCTGTGAGCTACACAATTTGCATGGGAGATGCCTGACGCTTGCCCTCTAGAGACGCTTTTAATTACGGATCTGCTTTCACATTCATTTTCCTCATCCATTAGGCGGGAGATAAAAAATCATTACGAATAATTAATGACGTGCACTGGCTTCATCTTCCTGTCGAAAGAGCGCACGATTTGTTTTCAATATCCGGAAATGCCTGTAATGGCAACGCGGTGATTAAAATGCCGTGGCAAAGCTTGCGCAGACCTTGCCGTGGTCGGTGGGTGTCTCTGGGTTTGGAAGCAGCTTATTAATTATTTTTGCCGAGGTGATCCTTAATGCGATTCCGCAAATTATGATTTATGCCAGCTGTTATGACACCATGTACTGGCATTACGGAACACAAAAAGAAAGTATGTTCAAATAATGAGAGGGGTTTGGTTTCAGCGTTCTAGAGCATGCCAAGCCACTCTTGGCCCATAAATCACTGCGAACACGGCACCTATGGCAGAGAAAAGGTGCTTTGGTGCATTGTTAAGTGGCGCTGCTTTACTGCTGCTGGAAACAGCCCAAGATGGGAAACAGCCCATTCCAGAAGGAGCAGCCCAATCCTACCTCACTCCCCATGCAGCAATACACCAGCACTGACAAGGATTCCACTGCATCCTATGGGGGGTTCTGTCCACTGGTGTTCTCCGTGGGATAATGGGACATTTGTTCCCTTGCCCCAAGTTAAATTCCAGCGGCTGCTATGTATTAACTTGGACCTGCTCCAGCTCAATTGCTCACGCAAGTCCATGTTGATCCATGAAGGTGGATCAGGCCTGGGAAGAGGGTTGGGATTTGTGGTGCACAGCCATCCCTGTCCCTACCAGGCCTGATCTGCTCTCCTCCCCGCCCTGTCACCACCTCATTCTGTCCACCCTCCCCACTTCCTGCCAATCCTCTTCACCAGCTCACCTCCTCCAGCAGGTTCTGGCAGGCATCATGTTGCAAATGCACCAGAAAGTGGGTTTGCACCAGTGATGTCATGCAGGGGGTACACGGGGGTACGCGAGTACCGGTTTCTAGGATTATGGCTGGCCCCGCCCATTCACCCGCCCACTCGTCAACTCCGCCCCCTGCAACATTTGAATTTCCTGCACGTTTGAGTTGCCTGCATGTTCTCAGAGCCAGGCAGGCAGGCAGGCAGTGAGCGGAGACTTGCCTTGCCTTGCCACTGAAAAATGGGGTTTTGGAACTGTTGGGTCACTTTAACATGATGCCAGGCCTCCTTAACATGTTCTGGGGGTGCTGTGGAATACTGTTGCAACTGTTGGGTCAGTTTAAAATTGTCTGAGGCCTCAAAAAGGGCTTTTTTCATGTCACTTCCTGCCACGACCTCACTTCCGGCTTATGACGTCACTTCTGGTGGGCGGGTCCTGACACGTGCCAATCAAAAGTGAGTACCTGTTCTTAAATCATTTAGATGACACCACTGGTTTGCACCACTCTTGGAGTCAGGGGGCCGGCGCAAAAGACATGCACTGTCTTCCTTGACTCTGAGAGTAGTCCAAATGCACCTCACGATGACACATTTGCAGCACTCCCGGGCAGGAGTTTTGTTACTCGGGGTACGTTCCTCCCAGTTTCTGATTAGACTCCAAATTGTAGTTTTGCTGGCAAAAAATAAAAGAAAAAATCAATAACTTCTCATACTGTAGCTTACACTGAGGGCAAATCAGTCACATTACTAAGGAATTAGGTGCAAGTACTGTTCAAATAAAAACAAATCAGTGGAATAGTGATTGAACTGAGAGCTAAGAGCCAATCTATGTTGCAGGTTCATGAGGATCGGCACTCCCATGCAGTGGCTGCTCTACCTGTATTTCCGTGGGGGGGACAAATGCCCGCTAGCACTGCACCGGTGGAGGGGAGGGCGGTGGTGTAGAGGGGGGCAGCACTGCAGTCCATGAGCAATGTTTCTACCTCTATAGTTTTCCAGATTTCAGTTGTTGAGCAAAGAGCACAGGCAGGTTCTTATGGAATTAGACAGTCCTTGAGTACCAGTCAGTGCCACAACATGGTACATTTCCCTACCTGTGCCAGTAAATACTATTAAAGTGGATCATGGATGAGTAAACAGATGCACAATGAACTGCAGTTTCTCCAGGGCAAAAGAATGTGAAAAAGCCTCTGAAAAATGTGTTCGGCAAGATGGCAGCAGAAATAAATTGGTTGGTATCTCTGCAGTGGCACAACTAGGGTTTGCATCACCTGGTATGGGAGACTAGCGCATCAACCCCATGAAGGACCTCATCATCATCATCCTGCCCCCTGCATCTTCACCCCACACCCTGCATCAATGGCACCCAGCACCCCTCCAGTGATGCCATTGTATCCATGGCATCTTCCAAAACTCTCTCCCAAATCCTAGAAATAGTTTTACATTTGTAAAAAAGACTCACTTTTTTTTTTTTTGGAACTGCTGCCCTGCACTGTGGCCATGAATTCCATATATCAATGGAAATCATTTTTTTTTCCTGGACGTGGAAGCTCTGTCCTGTGATCAGATAGCAAGCCATGCTACATGTGAACTATTGATTGTCAAGTTGCCACATGGAAGCAATATTCCCTATATGAACGTAAGATTGGAGCAATAAGTTTGATCAATTATCAAGCCGGGCCAAGATTCTCTTCTCCAGTAACGGACTCTAACAATTTCCGTTATTCTTACAAGAGGACAGCTGTAATGTCCTAGGGAATTATGTTCCCCATTTCTCAAACTGTGGGTTGGGACCCACTTGGTGGGTCATGGAAAGCTGGGAGCAGCCATCTTGGAAGCTGCAGACTTTACTCTTGTCATAGTCCTTTTGTGAGCGTTAACCCTTTGAATTTTCAAGTGAGGGCTTTAATTTGTTTTTAGTTTTACATTATATTTTGTCCTAATCTTGCTTTTCTTTCAGGGATGTTTCATGGTTGTGTAATTGCTGCAGTCCACAAATGCCAGTGTGCATTTCAGCAGTACCATTTTATCACGTCACAATGGCACTTCCTGCTTGATGATGTAGCTTCCAACTATGACATCACTTCCAGTGGGTGCGCCCCAACACAAGTGTCATTCTAAAAAGTGGGTCCTGGTCTAAGATGTTGAGAACCACTGGTGTGGATGAATTCCTTATCTACAATTTGTCATAGAGAGGGTCACACATAAACCAGCAATTGAAGGAATTTCTCTGTTTGTTCCAGCTCCAATGCAGGCAGCTGCATAAGTAAAGGCATTAATCAATCCATCCCAGGCAGCACATAAGTGTGTTACATAAGCGGGCAAATAAACAAGCTCTGTACAGTGTAAAATACTGTAGCCATTTTCACCTTGTCAGCCTGAGACATTCCAGTGCAATCAATATGGTATGTAAGAAAGGCCACCTGCTACCTGAATAAATCCTTTCTAAAAATAAGGGCAGAGTGGCCTACTTTGGTGTGAGATGGGAGAGGCATAACCTTTTGTGGGAGAGTAAGAACAGTATGATACTGAGGAGTGATATTGAACACCTTCCAATGTGCCAAAGCTGGAAATCTCGCCGGTATAATTTAGGCACTGAATGCATTTGCTAGATTCTTGGTTTTCATCCTTAAGTACTGCGGAAAGTTCTTACTTGGAATAATGGGGGTAAATGGGGATGTGGAATGGGCAAAGCAGAAAGATCCTAAACTGGGACAAATTCCTTGACTGATGAGGATGATTGTAATGATTTAGCAAATAAAATTTTTAATATTTGTGAACTTCAAGCCTTTTTATGCTGCTCTTCAGCCAACTGCCAACAGCTCTCTGAACAGCCTATATACAGTATGATTTATCAAATCCTCAGTCCCAGATATAGCCTTCACTGTGATTCTCTCCTCTGGCTGTGTGCCATCGACCTTCAGCAGGCAATTGTAAGCCAAGCCTGGAAAGGTCCTCCAGGTTGTACTCCGTCCTTTTGCCAGCTGGCCTTCTCACACACTCTAGGGCGCAATCCAAACCTGGAGTTTGGCCGGCACAGTTGGGCCAGCAAAGTTTGACTGGCACAAAGGCCACCGTAACACGTGTTTAAATCACTCTTGGAGTCAGGGAGGATGGTGCATGTCTGTGTGCTGGCCTCTCTGACACCTAGAGTGGTCCAAACATACCTTATGGTGTCCCTTGTGCCAGCCAAACTTTGCTGGCCTAACTGTGCCAGTCTAACTCCAGGTTAGGATTGTGCTCTTGCTTGCGGTGACTCATCAGCTTGAAATGGGAGGAAATCAAGCCAAGGAGGCGATTTCTCGAAGTCCCTGTCTCTTTAGGCGGTTAGGCCGGGCTCCCAAAGATTGAGAGGTCCGTTTTTACCGGCGTGCGTTCCCCGTTCCAGCTGAGGTCTGCAAAAAAGAATGCCAGCTGGACTTCGATGGTGGTTCCGGAAAAGATATTTATTGCAATAAAGATGCAACAGGTTGCAAACCGTGTGTGCAAAAGGGCACCCTAATTGCGTGCCAATTTGATATTTATACATTTAAGTATTCAAACAAGGAGAAACTTAAAGAACCAATCAAACACATTTATCCACTTCATTGGTCATTTGGGGCTCTAGGACCTTTGATTGGTCCGAAGGGGATTTGGGGAACTTTCCAGGTCATGCCCTTTTCCCTAGGGGCGAGTGGCGCCCTGAAGAGAGGGCTAATCTTGCGGGCACAAAGGATTGAGGAAGTGGAGGATTGCCCGAACAAAAGAGACTTGATTGGGCTCTTGAGGACTGGATTGAGTTCGGGGTGACAAGGGACAAAGGCATGGGGTCAGAGAAGGGCAAGGACAATCACACATTCCATAAGAAAAGAAGGCAGTTCATTTCTGTACAAGATTAAGAGTTCATGCAAGATTTTCATGTAAATGTCTTTGGCTGAGGTTGAAGGTGTTGGCGCTGACGACGTGACCCAAGGATCTGGCTCAATGGCAGTGGCATACTCCCCGAGGGAGCCGGCATCCATCTTGTTCACTGGTGGCCATTTTGTGTCATCCCCTACACAGTATGCACAAGCATGAAGCCTGACATGGCAGTTCTCCCTCATAAGCACGTTCCCCATTCACAAAAACACAATTCTCATTCATAAAACCCTATTCATAAAGTCGGCCTCCCCTTTAAGGGGAGACTTTGACAGTTCGAGGGTTTGACAGTTCGCTCGAACCACATGGTTGGGGATTCCGAGGAAAGACCTGGCTGCCTCTGGGTTTGACAGCCGGCAAGCGGTGCTTTCGAGGAACAGGTTGGGAGTTTGACAGCCGGCAAGCAGTGCTTTTGAGGAATGGCTTGGGAGTTTGACAGCTGAGCCAGCCCACGTGATTGGAGTTCCTCGGGTGGTTGCTCGCTGTCCTAATCTGAACTCCTGGTCGGTTTGTTGACTTGCAGTTAGCAGCTTGGATAAGGCATGTGCCAGGGTTAGACCACAGGTCAAGGGGTGTTTTAATCCTTTAATTGCTGGCTCGAGTGCTCGATCCGGCTGGCTGTTTGTTGCGGTGGCGGCACGGGTTCGAATCCCGGGTCCTCGCTTTTGTAAAAGGGTTGAAAATGGCCAGTGGGGATCCATGCTGTCTCGGCTGCGAGTTCAATTCTCACCAAGGCTCAGTCCTTAAGAGTTTATTTTATTTTGTAGCTTAGCTGGGCTGTGTGCTCGCAGCTAGGTGAAGGAAACATGGTGGTTGCAGCTTGGCTGGGCTGTGTGCTCGCAGCCAGGTGAAAGAAGCGTGGCGGTTTCCAGGAGAATCACGGGGGGGGGGTTTCTCTTGCATCAAGCTCATCAGTGCCTCCATCCTGCAACAAAGGGTACAGCAACTTGTCACAGCCTAGCATTCCTTCTCCCATCCAAAAAACAAGACCACAGTTTCTCCTGCTTAGCTTCAGGCACTACCACCAGCAGCTCAACCATCAGTTCACTTTTTTAAAAAAATTCCCCAAATATCCAAAAACATCCACGCTTACCCAGTAGTAAGCCCAATGGTGTCATTCAAATGATTTAGGAACAGGAACTCACTTTTGTTTTTTTGTTTTTTTAGATAATTTTTATTAATATTTGTAAATATATAGAAATAGGGAAAGGTAATAAGGAAATACATAGGTCGGGGAAACTTGGGAAAAGAAACAAAGGGTTACAGCGTAATATTATCTTAATCAAAAATCTCTTTTTTTCCCATAGTCTAAATAAATAATAATCCATTTCTACCTTTTGTATACTTGTAATATATTTATAATCTAACATAATAATTTTTTTTGTACCACATCTATTATTAACTGAAATTATAATTAAAGAACAAAAATAGCTAACTCTAAATTCATCTTCCATTAAACGTCTTTTCTTAACATAATGTATTAATCCATTTATAAAATGACGACCATTTTACTCCAACATTACTTTTCCCATTCAATCTGTCTGTTAATACATCATTAACAGCCGTCTCATATAATTTACTTATCACTTGATCCAGATTTGGTATAGTTTTATCTTTCCATCTTTGAGCAAACACTATTCTTGCTGTTGTTATAATATGAATTAATAGAAATCTTTTTTCTGAGTCTCTAATGTCTGGAACCATATTTAATAAAAATATCTCTGGTTTAAGAGGGATTTCTTCTTGTATAATTTCTTGAGCCATCGTAAGAATTAAACGCCAATATTTTTTTGCAATTGAACATTTCCACCAGAGATGATAATAAGTTCCTCTTTTTTTTTTTACATTTCCAACATTTGTCAGAGTTCTTTGGTGACATTTTGCTAACTTATCAGGGGTTAAGTGCCACCTGTAATACATTTTGTAGATATTTTCTTTATAGGCAGTAGATTTGGTTAGCTTAATATTATCCTTCCATACTTTATCCCATTGATCTAAAGATATTGTGTGACCTATATCTTGTGCCCATTTTATCGACGGTTCTTTCACAACTTCCTCAATCATCTTATCTTTCAATAGCAGAGCATATATTCTTTTTATAAATTTGTTTTTTTGATCAAAAATTTCCTTATCCAATTCTGTTAATTCCTTACTAATCCCTGTCTTATTGTCCTCTTTAAGTCTATTTGAAATTTGTATTCTGGACCACCAGTCTAAATGAATATCATTCCTTTCCAGATGTTCATTGCTTAATAATCTATTATTATCATCTATTAAATCATAATATGGTCTATTATTGTCGGTTCTTATCCATCTGGGATTAGAATTTATTTCAATTGGCTTGACCCATCTTGGTATTTTTTGATAGAATTTAGACTTAATTGATTTCCATATCCAGAATAATGATTTTCGTAGAATATGCTGATTGAATCCTGCTTTGTATTTAATTTTATCTTGTGTCATAAATGCATGAATTCCGACTAGTAAATCATGGGTTTCTAAATTATGTATTCTCATGTCATACGTTACAATCCAATTTTTTATCCATTCTAAACCTGCCGCCTGATAGTATAAAAAAAATTAGGTAAACCAAAACCTGCCTTTTCTCTACTATCTTGTAAGAGTTTATATTGTATTCTCGGTTTTTTGCCATTCCAGATAAATTTAGAAATTATTTTATCTAATTGATAAAAATAAGACTTCTTTAATAAAATAAAATATTTTTTTTTCCAAACAATACCTATTTTTTATTATTTTTTATTAGGAACTCACTTTTGATTGGCACTTGTCGGGAACCCGGAACCAGCCACGGAGCCCGTTAGGATCCGGAACGCCTGTTCTGGTCTGTTCCCCCTGAATGACATCACTGAGTAAGCCCACTGACATCGTTAAAAGCACATACGAAGTAGCTTATTAAAAGAACAGGTCTGAAACTTTCCCCCAAATGCAATCACATACTATGTAACCATCAAGCCTACAATATTAAAAATAAAATACACATTGAAATGAATGGGGACCCACCTGAAATTGGCCCACGACCCAACTAGTATGTCCTGACCCATAGTTTGAGAAGCACTGATCTAAGGAGTAGATGATTCGCAGCTAGCCAAGAGACTCATTTGACTTTCCTCAACAGGAAAGGCTATAAATTTTCCCTTTTCATCACCTGGGTAATGATACTCTTTCTGGCTCTAGACCTGTTCTCAAATTTTGACTCCATCTCCAGTGCCAACTCTTTGGTGCCTAGGATTCAACTCTGGCAGAATTCCCAGTGGACAGATTCAAGACCAGAGTTGAAAGCTCAATTCTTGAGAAGGTCCCTCTTCACCTCCACTGACACATCACCTCTGTACATCTAAGCATACATAATGTTTCCAACAGTGGAGAAGGATATCACAGGCTTGGGTCCACAATATTTGGGGGGGGGTATCATGCAGAGAATGCAGGGAAAAATAGGAGGAGTGAAGATCATGCTCCTGAGCAATCCATATGCGCTCATATGCTTTCTTCTATCTATATAAACCTGCCAATATTAAGACCATTAAAGGATGATGTGTATCCTACCAATATCTGACTTGTGATTGGAACATGGGAAAGGGTCCCTCTATAGCTGTTTCCCATATGTTGGAACATGGGCAAGGGTCTCTCTGTAGCTGCACCCAGATTATAGAAAGTCCTCCCTGGGCTGATCTTCCTTGCCTACTTCTTGCTGTTTTTCACCCAGGTGTCAAAACATTGCTCTTTTGCCAGGCTTATGTTGTTGTTGTTGTTGTTGTTGTTGTTCAGTCGCTAAGTCGTGTCCGACTCTTCGCGACCCCATGGACCACAGCTCGCCAGGCCTCCCTGTCCTCCACTAGCTTCCAGAGTTCGCCCAATTTCATGTTCATTGCTTCGGTGACACTATCTGACCATCTCGTCCTCTGCCGCCCCCTGCTCCTTTTGCCTTCCATCTTTCCCAGCATGAGGGTCTTTTCTAAAGAGTCCTCTCTTCTCATGAGGTGGCCAAAGTATTGGAGCTTCAGCTTCAGGATTTGTCCTTCCAGGGAGCAATCAGGCTTGCCTTCCTGTAGGATTGACCGATTGGATCTCCTTGCAGTCTAGGGGACTCTCAAGAGTCTTCTCCAACACCATAATTCAAAAGCATCTATTCTTCGGCGCTCTGCCTTTCTTATGGTCCAGCTCTCACAGCCGTACATTGCTACTGGGAAAACCATAGCTTTGACTATGCGAACCTTTGTGGCTTATAATTGAGTGTAATTGAGTAAGTGTCTCCTGTTTTTCCTTTCTTCCTGACATTGCAATTAACATGTAGCTCTCTGATAGCTGTTTATGGTCATTTTATTGCATTTTCTCCCTCTTATTCTGTCTTCATTATCTGACATTTCATTGAGCTTTATTTTATAAGTATTTTCTGCAGTGACAAGTTTCAGAGGGTTGCTGTGTTACTCTATTACAGCAAAAAGCTTTGGCCACAATTCATCCTTGATGGTCTGATCCAACCTGGGGGCAGCACTGGTCTTGGGTGCACTGCCCAGGAGATGGCCATCCCAGAAGAGCTGTAAAGCACAGCGGCCAGAAGGAGGGAGGCACCGGTGTGGAGGTCAGTATGGGCAGGCCCTGGGCCCCTGCACAGGACGATGGAGATCAGGGAGCGATCAAGAGTAGGTCTGCTGCTAAGCAGTGCAGGAGCATTCTGGAGCAGGGAGAGGGTGGAGAAAGGCGGGGTGGGTGCAAAACTACACAGGGGAGGGTGGAGAGGAGGGTGGTTCAGGCTTGAGAGGGGGGCAGGGAGGGCAAAGGAGCTCTCTACTAGATCCTAATCCCCATCTTAGGCCTGGAAGCTGTATGCAGCGCATAAAAACCCATGCACTTTTTGGCCCCACCACCCTTCCTTGCGCGTGGATTGCTCCTTAATGGAGCAATTCCAGGCGCAGGGAGGTATGGCTGGGTGACTTACATGGGGCTTGGCGGCCACCGGAGGCATATTTATCCTGTAGCCCGGGGTGGCGCAAGCCATGGGCGCTGGGCAGTGGCGGGGCGGCAGGACACCATTGCGCAGAGTTCGCGGAGGAAACCGCACGCTCTTTGGCCCGCCCACCCTCCCTCGCCTCCATTACACTCCGAAATAGAGCTATTCCGGGTGCAGGGAGGCACGCCTGGATGATGCACGGGGGCGGGGCGACATCCTGGGGGCGTGGTTTCGTCGCCTGCCATGGGCGCACTCGGGCCTCTGTTCGTCCCTAGCGGCCGCGCAGGGGGCGTGGTGATGTTGCCGCACTCCAGGCATGCTGTGAGCTGTACAGGAGACTACTCAGTTCTGCACCAGTGATTGAGCTGGTCCAGATCTGAGTAACCCCATTAGGCAGGACTCGACAGGAGGTATGGGAACACAATGTTCCCTTACATCGAGGACACCTCTGGCTTCCCTCCTGCACATGCGGGATACAGCGATGGCTATTTTGGTGCTGCTGTATCATGGCACAGACAGCCCCTTTAGGATTGGACAGTGAATCTTTATGTTGCCACAAGTCTCCTTGTGATTGCCTGTGTAACTTGCACAACCAGGTCCACAACCCACATTGAGTAGCCTCAGAATATCAACCGCAACCGGTAGAAAGACTATTTCAAGGGTGTTGCATTCATTTAAATGGGTGTGTTAATCAGTCAATAAGCTGGAAACCAAAATAGTGCACTGACAAATTGGTGCTCTCATTCTACACCAGATCTGAAGACGTTGTGTACTTTAAGCATTGACTTTCCAATGGCACCTCTAACTAGAGTATAAATCATATGTAGGGAGGCCAGGGAGAAGCTCTTGTCTCTGGGATTATTTTGCACACTTTTCCTGAAGAGCTGTCAGTGGTGACTGATGCTCCAGAAGGCTGTTATCCAATGAGGAGCCAAACTGTCAGCATTTCATTAAGATATGCTGTGGGGAGCAGGATGGGAAGCTACTTGGCATGCCAAAAGCATAAGCAGTACCAAAATATTTATTGTGCAGTGTCCTTAAAAGCTGCATGAAGTGGTTGCTCCAATGTGATCGATACCTCTTTCCCTGCAGAATGAGCCTGTAGGTATCATGGTGCAGCCATTTTAATTTTGCAAAAGTGGGAGGGGGGAGTGTACGCAGATTAACTCCTGTAGCAAGTGCTAACACAGTATCTGTTAAAATTACTCCCAGCCTCTCTGTGCATTCGTCTGGCTTGATATATTATTTTAGACAATACAGAAGTGGTAAATGGTCACTTTCAGGGTGAAAAGCAGTGGTATGTTTAGTCTCCAGAGCAGTGGTTCTCAAACTTTTTGAACTGGGACCCACTTGTGTTGGGACCCACTGGAAGTGATGTCACGGCCGGAAGTTACATCATCAAATAGGAAGTGCCGTCAGTGTGGCATAATAAAATGACGCTTATGGAATGCAAACTGACATTCTTGGACTGCAGCAACTGCACAACCATGAAACATTCCTGACAGAAAGCAAGATTAGGACAAAATATTATATAAAAGCACTGAACTAAAAACAAAATGTAGATAAAGCCCTCACTTGAAAATTCAAACTGTTAACATTCACAAAAGGCATATAGCAAGAGTAAGGTCTGCAGTTTCCAAAATGGCTGCTCCCAGCCACGACCCACCTGACATAAGGTCATGACCCACCAAGTGAGTCCTGACCCACAGGTTGAGAAACACTGCTCTAGAGGTCATGACAACAGTAAGAGAAGGCCAAATAAAACCCAGCCACTGCAACCAGAGGTGTAGCTAAAGTAATTCAGGGGGTGTAATTGCACCGGGTAACATGTTTTAGGGGGGGAACAAACAAAGCTTGACACTAGTGGCCAAAATTGTGAAAATCTTGATATGTGCTATATGAATAATACCATCATGTGAGATACCATCTGATGCAGAAACTAATGCAGAATGCAATGAAACAAATAGGAGTGTAATATCTTCATTCTATCAAAAACTATGGTGAAACCCCCCACCCCAAGAAAATGAAAATACAACTGTGATGTCACTTCCTGTCATGACATCACTTCTGGGGCATCATTTTGCCCTCTACATTAGGCTACACTTTCATTAGCTACGCAAGTGACTGCAACAATATTGCAAGTGAATGACTTTATTAAATGGCACAGTTGCACAGATGAATGGCACAGGAGCTTCGACCAGTAACCACAACATCAGACTCTGCCATCTTCTTCTGAATATTCATTTTCTGTGTGAGTCCATCACTTGAGTGCCTGCTTGCTCAGATATTTGGTATAGAAAACTCTTGTCATGTTTTGGCCTATGCAATAAAAGCAATTATGCTATCTACATTCCATTTCTTTTATTTGATGGCAGGTTATGCCCACAAAGCAAGGTAATCAGTAATGGCATTTAAATGATTTAGCAACAGGTACTCACTTTTGATTGGCACTTGTGTCGGGGCCCGCCCACCGGAAGTGAGGTCATAGCCGGAACCCAGGAACTGCCCCCAGGAACCGCCGCGCCTCCTCAGTAGGCTGCATGGTGGCCCGGGAGAAGACCCGGGAGTCCCGTGCCTTCCCCAGGGCTGCCATGCGGGCTACCGATTCCCCCCCAGGAACCGCCGTGCCTCCTCAGGAGGGAGCCCCAGGCAGCTTACCTGCTGCTGCCGTCGGTCTCCCTCGCTCCGCTGCCTTCCTGCCTGCCTGCCTGGTTCTGAGAATGTGCAGGCAACTCAAACGTGCAGGCAATTCAAACATTGCAGGGGGCGGAGTGCCGACGGAGTCGACGAGTGGGCGGGCGAATGGGCGGGGCCAGCCCTAATCCTAGGAACGGGTACTCGCGTACCCCCACGTACCCGTTACATGACATGTCTGTAACAGAGTGTCCCCCCTTTCTGGAATGCCTGATGATTGTGTCCTGTCACTTTCCTCTCTGGATCAGCCCAGATCCTAGACTGGGCAAGAGCTTCTTGGTGTAGGAGAACCTCAGTGCCAATCAGACCATTCAGGGAGGCTGCAGCTTTGGGAGACCTGATGTGCCTCAATCAGATCTTCCAGCTCTAGTGAGTCTCCACATTCACCCCTGGAACTGATGATAGTACAAACATATCTGTTTGTTCAGAAACATACAGGTTTAGGTGAGAAGAGGGTGAGCAAGCAGCCCTATATAGAGGCAGTACTAGTCCTGAAAGTTGGGGAGGAAAGACATGAGGTGTGGCTTGACGGTTGAGCTGCCAGTACTGTCAGAGAGGGAGGGGGTCTGGGATGCCTTTGGCATGTGTTTGCTGCAGAGTGGAGCTAAACATGTAGCTGGAGGCCTTAGAGTGGAGGTTACAGGTGTAGGAGGTTTAGTTTGATTTAGGCTCTGTGCTGTACGTGACCAAGGCTAGGATTGGTGGTAGTTCACACATGGGGGGAGTGGAACTGCTATAACTGGAGGGTGGCAGGGACAAACGGAGCCCTGAGTGTGCTCATGGCAGGGCGACAGAACCGCGCCCCCAGCACATTGCCCCGCCCCGTGCGTCACCCAGCCACGCCTCCCTGCGCCTGGAATAGCTCCATTTTGGAGCGGAACGGACACCAGAGAGGGCGGGTGGGCCAAACAATGCAGGTTAGCTCATGGGTTAGTCCACGCAATGGCACCCTGCTGCCCCGCCGCTGCCGGCACCCATGGCTTGCGCCACTCCGGGCTATACCCTCCCTCCATATTAACCCAATATGTATCCACCTTCGCTGGAGACGCACTTGCCTACTCCAGTATGTATCCACCTTACATCCCACTTTATTAATGCATGTATCCACCTGGTTCTAACTCTTTCTTTACATCCTACTTTATTAATGCGCTGAAACACACATTTTTACATCTGTATCAGGATAAAGGTGGGTTTCTCCTGATTGCATTACTAGCTGAAGGGAACCTTCTTGATTAGATTGGCATTCCTGACCCCCAGCTATGACCTCACACCTTTTGCAAACACAAAGGAGATAGGCATGTAGTTTCAGCTCTTTCCCACACTCTGGAGCCATGTTTTACCTACCAAATGGAGTCAAGCCACGGCCTAACCGAAGGTGGGTACATACCGGGTTAATACCCCCTCCCTCCGCCTCTGGAGGGTGGTCAAAAGAAAGGACACCAAGACCTTGGCTGAGGTCAGGGGAGGCTTTTGACTCCATTGGAGACGTATCAAGGATCCCGAGGATCTGTAAGTTAGAATTAGAGCAGGTTGTTTTCTTTTATGTTTTCTTGTATTGTGTATGCTGATGTGCTGTTTTATTTTCTGTACTCCAGTACCATTTTGAGTAGGAGTTGCAGTAATTAGTGTTCTCTGTTAAAACAAATGTTTAAAATTCTAAATTCCTTGGTGTGTGGAAAGTTTTCCTGGTCAGAGTGGGGCAGAGGACGGACCGAGCTGTGCTCACAAAGGACCTGCTTTCTGGGCTGCTGTTTGCTCACGGACCTACTTCATGTTGAATTGAGAGGCTGTGAAAGGATTAGAGCCTAGATTAGAGCCTTCCTCCCCTCTGTAAGTATGCTGAAATAGGTGTAGGGGGTTGGGTTGCCAATGGACCGGTCTTACAAGTACTGCTTGGAACTAAGCAGGAGAATCCATGGTCTTGGTTTTTGATAGAAGATGGAATGTCAAGCTGTGACAAGCTGCTGTACCCATTATGGCAGGACATAAGAAGAGCCCTGCTGGATCAGGCTGAAGGCCCATCTAGTCTGGCTTCCTGTATCTCACAGCGGCCCACCAGGAGCCCCAGGGAGGCACAAGACAACAAAATGCCTGCATCCTTTTGCCACTTCCTTGCAGCCAGCACTCTGAAGTAGCCTATTACTAATGTAAGGAGATTGCACAACCCATCATGACCTATAGCCAGTGGCGTTTCTACAGGGATGGCAAAGCTCTAAGTTTTGCAAGAAGCCTCACCTTGCAGTGGAAATCGCTCCTGCACCGTTTTAGCCAGTCCTCACAGGGAACAGCAACATCTTGGCGTTGCTTACTGGCTACAGCAGCAAGGGAGAGGAGGGATTTCCATGACAGGGTAAGGCTTCTTGCAAAACTTAGAGCTTTGCCATCCCTGTAGAAACGCCTCTGCCTATAGCCCACGATGGACTTTTCCTCCAGAAATCTGTCCAATCCCCTTTTAAAGGCATCTAGGCCAGATGCCATCACCATCTCCTGTGGGAAAGAGTTCCATAGCTTAATTACCCGCTGGGTAAAAAAAGTAATTCCTTTTATGTGTTTTAACTCTCCCAACACTCAATTTCAGTGGATGTCCCCTGGTTCTGGTATTGTGAGAGAGGGAAAAGAACATCCCTCTATCAACTCTATCCCTCCCGTGCATTTTGCATACAAATCATTTTGCATTTTGCACGACATATCTCAATCATGTCCCCCCCTCAGGCGCCTTTTTTCTAGACTGAAGAGCCCCAAACGTTGCATCTTTCTTCATAAGGGAGGTGCCCCAGCCCCGTAATCATTTTTGTCGCTCTCTTCTGCACTTTTTCCAGCTCCACTATGTCCTTTTTGAGGTGCAGCGACCAGAACTGTACGCAATACTCCAGATGTGGCCTTACCATCAATTTAAACAATGGCATCATAACGTTACGCCAGGACAGAGTCGCTGATGAGCTGATTAGTCACCACAAGTGAAAGTTGCGGGGGAGTATGCAACTGACAAAAGAACTCTATTTCCCCTATAGGGTTGCTTGGATCTGCACCAGCAAAATGGGAGGCACAAGTCCACATGGCCAGGAGTGGCCCGAATTAGGCACACCCAGACCAGGGACGGGGTGGTGGTGGATACGGCCAGCGGCGTCATGCTGCCGTAACGCTGGGTGGGAGGAACGGGTGAGCGGCAGCCCGCCCGTTGCGTACCGCTCCGTTTCGCCGCCTTCCCCGCCCCGGGAAGGCGGCGAAACGGAGCGGTACGCAACGGGCGGGCTGCCGCTCACCCGTTCCTCCCACCCGGCAGCATGACGCCGCTGGATACGGCCCAATGGCTGTGCCCCATCTCTGCCCCAACTCTCCACCCATGGCACTGCCCTGTTATGCCTCCCGTTCACCTCTGGCATGCCCTTGGCATGGCTTTGCACCAGAAGAGCTAAGCCGATGCTTGAGGGGTGCAGTGGTGCCCGTGAGCCAGTGCCACTGCTTGTGCCGGCCCTGTGACCGAATCCCTGGCCCAAGCTCACCTAATAGCATGTTTGCAATAGGTCCGGCATAAGAGCAGTGTGCCGGCACAACACCAGGTTAGGATTGCGCCCTAAATCACAGTAAAATTAATGGGCTTACCTTTAATTATAGAAGGACAATTAATATCCTTCCAAGAGACTTCAGGAAGATGCAGCAGCTATTCCTTGCAAATTAATTCTCAAAAATCAGAAATGGAGATGATGCTATGCAGAGGAGCTGTGGAAGGCCCCCCTGAAAAGGATTACGAAGTAAACAATAGAGGGAGCTTGAGTTGCTGGGCAGTGCACAGCTAGGTTGGGAGAAGAGAAAGCACACACATCAGGAGCTCATTAGAGAAAAGTAGGGAAGGAATATTAATGTGCTCCAATGAATAATATCATAATGGATACCTTGAATGTCTTCATTATGATGGACAGGCTGGGCATTCTTTGTTGACAGTTGTGCTGAAGGTTGCCCGTGCATAGCAAAACAAGCTGGAAAGTGGGATTTAGCTCCCCAAAGCTCATGGAAGCTCCCCAAAGCTCTTTTGCCTTTTTTGGGGGGCGGGGGAATCAAAAACAGCAATTTGGCATCCTCTCAATGCCAAAAGTATCCATTCATCATTCCTGTAAACACATGAGTCTAGGGGAGTGAGGAGGCAAAGGATGATATGAACTCGTCCCCATTTAGGACTATTCTGTCAATTACAGCACAATTCTAACTCTGCCCTTGTGCCAGCTCCCAAGTGTCACAAAAGTGCCGTAAAACACGTTCGAAGCTACTCAGAGGGAAGTTGAACCATCAGCAATGCTGAAGCTGTACTTGGAGCCAGTGAGTTTGTGCTGGCCTGAGCAGGGCAACATAGGTGGTTGGAGAGGGTGGTGGGAGGGCATTCCGGCTACTTAAGGATGCCAAATGCAGGGGAGTGGCTGTGAGATACAGGTATGTGGTTGTCTTGCATGCTCCCTGAGGCATCTGGTGGGCCACTGTGAGATCCAGGAAGCTGGACTAGATGGGCCTTTGGCCTGATCCAGCAAGGCTTTTCTTATGTTCTTATTACTGACTTCTGAGTAGACATGCATAGGATTGCACTGTGAGTGCCTTAACTAAATATCTACATGATCCCCCAGGGTGGTCAAAGGGTTATCATTTGGTTCATACCGTTGATTGATTGATTGCTTCTTTACGCGGACGATGCAGTTATACTGTCGCGGACATGCATAGGGCTTGAGAGACTGGTCAGTAAATCTATAGACTATCAATTATATCAATCAGATGAATTATAGTAAATCCAAGATAATGGTATTTGCTAAGACTTGGAAACCATCTAATTGGAGATTTAAAGATCACGCGATCGAGCAAGTTCAATCTTTCAAGTACCTAGATATCCATTTTTCATTTAATCACTCCTGGGTACGACATCGCAATATGGTTTTGTCCTCTACAAAAATAACGATGCAAGCCATCATTAGATTTTTCTACAACAAGGGTAGCTCCTATGTGCCAGCAGCTCTCAAAGTATTTAATGCAAAAATTATATCTCAAACCTTGTATGGGATCCCTATATAGATAAATTCATTTGACTGTACAATAGAACAGCTACAAGCCATATTTTTGAGGAAAATCCTAAGTCTACCAAAATGTGTTCCCTACTCAGCCTTATGCTTGGAGATGGGCCAATTGCTGATAGACACGGGCTTGGTTAAGAACAATCAAGTTCTGGCTCAGAGTTTATTATAATCAAGACCAGAACAGTTTACTGCATCAGCTATTGAAGGATCCATATTCCCCTGTTGGCACCCCCAACCTGGAAAAAAAAATAAGAACGATTGGAATCGATGTTGATTCCCTTGGTTCAGTCCCTCAACCCGAGGCCTACCGAATTAGTCAACGTAGGCTTCTGGACATCCAAGCTCAGAGACTACTGAGCTCAGCAAATAAAACATGCTCACCACTGAACCTCCCATTATAACTGGACAACCTGCAACACACTTATCCTTGTTAGAATGCCCCCAGGAAAGAAGGGCCTTTTCGCTTGCCAGATGTAACACTATGCCCTCGGCAGTAATGCGAGGTAGATTTAAGGGCACCCCTTATGATGACAGACACAGTTTTTGTGCCCTTGGTGAGGTTGAGGCGCTTGCTCACTTGTTTTTTCACTGTCCACCCCATTCCGGAGCCCAGAAGAAGTTCTTAGACACAACGTTGACGAGGAAGCATCAAAGCCTGGAGATGCTGAAATACCTACTTTCAACGACGGAGCCACATTTAATAGGACAGGTGGCCGCCTTTTTGCACCATGTGGTGAAGTGCAGCCGCGTATGAGGGGTTTGGAGGGCAAGATTTCTTTGATTTATGGTTTAAGTGTGCATTGTATATACGTATGTTTGTATGTCTGCACATATGCCAATAAAGGTTCCGAATTGAACCAAAACGAATCGATTGATTGTACCCAACCAGCTTCATGACCCAGTGGGATGGTCGATTCATGGGATCTTTGGACTCCCCAGCTGAATGCTTCAAGCCTCACTTTAGGAACAAGAAGGTTGTATATATGGGGAAGGGAGCAAAGCATAAGCAGATGCTTCCAGGGACTACTACTGTCAGGAGCAATTGGACAACATATTAAGATACCCATCATGGGTTGTTCTGCATTAATTCCTTCCCTTAGGTCGCCTCACCACAACATTTCTGGCTACGAGCCTGGCTCCATGAGGGCAGCTCCAGCTGTTCGCTTTCCACAGTGAACTTGGGTGCAAGTGCTCAGTGGTGTCATCCAAGGCTCTAGGAACCGGAACGCTGACTGGGACTAACCTGTGATTGACAGCCCGTCCGATCCGGTTCCACTGCTGTCCTGCCCGCCACGCAGGCTGTCCTTGGGCGACGCGCCCCACCGCCACTCGCCCAGGTACCCGGTGCACCCCCCACCCATCCCCCCCAGCAAGCAGGCGCCCCCTCCGTGGCCACGGGCGCTTCGCAGCGCCCTGTCCATCACGGAGCGGGGCGAATGGCGGTGAGTGGGTGGAGCTAGACCGGCAGAGCGTTCCGGCTACATGACACCACTGCAAGTGCTGCTGTTCTTCACAGGGATGTTTTCAAATAAGCAACGCTCCGGGTGAAAGTGGTACTGGCGTGCACGTCTACAAAAGGGGTGTGTACTGCCTGAGCCAGTGAACACAGAGATTGGCTATGATTTTTCAGAGAAGATTAAAGTAGGCATGGAAATGGAACCCAGCTGTATGGAATCATGGCAGAATGATTCCAAAGAAAGGCCCCATCTGGTGCTTGTGTATAATCTACAAGATAGGGGTGTGGGGGGTTTTTCGTGATATTTTTTCCAGAATTAAAATAGCAAATTGCGGTATTATATGTTGTTATTCTACATTCTCATTCCAAGTTTTCATTTTTATTATTTTAAAATGCTTTAAAAGTGTAGATGCAGGTAGATGGAGGTAGATGATGCAGGTGATAGAGTGTCAGCCGATGCAGGCACAGTATTATTTCTAATGGGAAAAGTTCTGTATTTTAAATTCTGGGAAATAACACCAAAATGTGTTTTTATTCAGGGCGTAATTCTAACCTGGAGTTGGGCCAGCAAAGTTTGGTTAGCACAAGAGAAACTGTAAGGTAAGTTTGGACCATTCTCAGAGTCAAGGAGGATGGCTCACGTCTGTGTGCTGGCCTCTCTGATATGACTCCAAGAGTGGTCCAAACATACTTTACGGTGTCCCTTGTGCAGGCCAAACTTTGCTGGCCTAACTGTGGCGGCCTAATCTCAGGTTAGGATTGAACCCCCAAGCATTTTAGCCCCCAAAAGGCAGTGTTTTGTGTTTTTATGCAGTGTTTTAACAAAAAAAAACAAAAACTCCTAGTTATGGATTATTGTATAACTGTGTTCCTAGCCTTTTAATACATTCAAAAGGGCAACAGCTTAATCCACCAGGAAGAAACATCTTCCAGTAAACTGCTGACTTCTGATTTTAACAAATCTCAAGTGTGTGTGTGTGTGTGTGTGTGTGTGTGTGTGAGAGAGAGAGAGAGTGAGAGAGAGTGAGAGAGAGAGAGAGAGAGAGAGAGTGAGAGAGAGAGAGAGGTGGCAACAGGTTTATGATGCAGCAATCCCTTATTAAAATACCCTTGGCTTAAACAGAGTTGAAAGCTCTGTAGGACATTGCAACATTTAATTAATACACTATTACGACTCATCATTGGCGTAAGCGTCAACAACAAATCCTCTAGCCTTCTAAATATCACGCTGAGAACTATTCACATCTTCAGGGGATTGTTGGTACTTAACTCTGTATCACCCTTTCCATTTGTCTCGAAGATCTTCTTGGTGATTTATGGCAGTCTTAAACAGAAGAAAGCGGGCCAAAGCTATGGAGAGATGACAGCTTGTGGGAAGAGCTGGGAGGGGGATTGGAGAGGTAGCATTGCCCCATAGTACCTACCAAGGGTGGGCTATCATTTCAGAATGAATGAAAATTGAACCATATTGGGCCCATTCATGTCCAGGTTTTGACATGAATGCTGAGAAGTCTCAATTGGCAGATGTGTCGTTCATTTGATTTTGGGACAGGAGTGGAGGACTGACGTATCTTGTAGTGTGGCAGAGTGCTGGCTCTTTTCTTTTGAACTGTTTTGGGTTGAAGAAGTGTGAGTGCTGCTTTTTGTTGCTGCCTTTAGAGGGGGCTATTTCTCACGCCCAGACATTACATCAGTCTGGGGCATTGTGGGAACTAATAGGGCAGCAGCCACAAAATGTGGTAGGCTCCCCTGATAGCTGTAATTTCCCTCTACAATGGTCTCTGGGCTGATGCAACACAACAAAAGCAGGGTGAGAAACAGCATGGGGAGAAGGGGATTGGGGGGCTACCCCAATAATAAATGACAGTAGTCATTTGGCCTTAAGCACAGTATCAATTTATACTTGCGTGGGTATGTTAAGGCAGCTACCTAGGGGACAACTGTAGGGCAGTAGAGGAAAGAACTAGTTTACCCCACAGTTTAATTCATGTGAATATATCTATAAAAGGAAGACATCCCTTCTAGGAAAGGCAAAGCTACAGTATGTCTCTACTTCTTTTAGGGCGCAATCCTGAATGCGCCATAGGGCCAATGCTAGCAGTTTGCGGCGGCCCAACAGCACTAGTGCCAACATGAGGGCACCAGCCGTCACCCTAGCAGCAGTGTCGGCCCAACGGTGCCAGCTGATGGCTATGCTGCGCTGCACAGCTCATGCGCCAGCTGAACTTGGCTGGCACAGGAGCAGTTCTGGGTGGAGGGTGGGAGGGAGGGAGGAACTGAATGGGGGTGGGTGTGCCGGCTTCGGGAGGGGGTGGAGTTGGGCCGCATCCAGTGGTGTCATTCAAATGATTTAGGAAGAGGAACTCACTTTTGATTGGCACTTGTCGGGAACCCGGAACCAGCCACGGAGCCCGTTAGGATCCGGAATGCCCATTCTGGTCTGTTCCCCCTGAATGACATCACTGCCTTCGCCCCCCTAGGAATCCGGAGTTGCTCCCTTTAACCCTTTGAGTGCCGGCCAACCAAGAAGAAAAGCTCTTTGCAGAGGAATTGGGAGGGGGGAGGGGGGAGAGTGAAGTGGGCGGAGTCAGCCCTAATTTTAACTAGTGGAACTGAGTTCCCCCACATTCATCCTGCATGACATCACTGGCCGCATCCAAGCCTCCGTCCCCATGCCACATGGTCCCAATTTGGGCTGCACAGTGTCCTCAGCTCTGTGCCTGCTATACAGCAGGCACAGATCCAAGGAACACACAGGGGAGGCCTCCCAACTTGTGCTGGATACAGCGCTGGTGCACTGACCTTGCTATTCCTGCGCACGTTAGGATTGCGCTTTTAATTCCAGAACAAAATGGCAAAACATCTTGGGCTGTAGAACTTTTGATTATAGGTAGGTGCATGTTTGAATACTTCCCCTTGGGGGAAAATCCTCCTAGGGTTTAGCACAGCCGTTTTCTGACACATTGGTTTCTTTTGTGCATATAGAGGTTTGAATTTGGGTGTGTATACATGTAACCCTCTAATGTAATCCAGAATGCCACTTGAATCTGCTGAGTGTATAAGCTGGCCCTTCAATACTAGCCATTTGGAAAGAAACCCAGCCCACATCCCACATCTCAGAAACCCAGCAGGAGGTATGGACTGATAGTTGAGCTGCTGGCACTGCCTGAAGCTAAGCAGGAGAATCTGTGCTGTGCTTTTGGATGGGAGACGGATGCCAGGTTGTGACAAGCTGCAGTACCTGTGGTGGCAGAACAGCGTCGCTATGGAGCTGATTACTCACCGCAAGTAAGCGTTGTGGGGGAATGTGTGAGAAGGCCAGCCGGCAAAAGAACGGAATACGACCTTGAGGACCTGTCCAGGCCTGACTTGGGATTGCCTGCTGAGGCTTGATGGCAGCCAGCCAAAGGAGAGAACCACACTGGGAAGGTGACATCTGGGTCTGAGGATTGGCGGTCACAAGAATCCTGTAGATTTGTAAAAACCCCATTGAAAAAATGGTGGTTTAGACTAGCCTGCTCATGTAAGCCACCTTGGGCATTTGCTTTGGCATGGGAAAGGCGGGGTATAAATTCTTCAAAACAAAAAACAAAACAAAAAATAATCCTTCCATCATAGGCTCATAATGCAATCGTTACAGAATCTGAAACCAGAAGCTGAATGTTGGACAGAAGGTGGCAGTGTTCTATTCTGTCCAGCGCCGCTCTCTTTCAGCTTCCAGCAAGCAGCGATGAATTTGATTGCACGTTTCTCTGGAACAGAAGGTCATACTTACTTAATGTGAATTACATTCCTGCTGCCTGGCAGTGGCCACTGAAAGACACGTGCGCTGAAAGCGGTGTCTTAAGTGCCAAAACGGATACCTGCTCACTCTGTTCAGCATGGCTCACATTCCTTCCTCAAAGTGTGTGTATGTGTGTGTGTGTCCTTCTCCAGTGCTAAAGTGCTAAACTGCAGCGTTTGCAACAGCAGCGTGCCTTACTTGGAGGTCACCACACAGTTCTGTCATGCCAAGTGCAATGAACAGTACTTTCGGTGATAGAAGTTGCAATAGTGGACTGGCCGAGTGGACAGGGAGGGTGGTGAATTCATCTCTGAGGGAGGGGGTGCTCCCGCCTGCTTTGAAGCAGGCGGTGGTTCGCCCGCTCCTGAAGAAGCCCTCTCTGGATCCCACAAATTTAAACAACTTCCGGCCAGTCTCGAATATCCCATTTCTGGGCAAGGTGATTGAGCGGGTGGTGGCGTCCCAGCTTCAGAGGGTACTGGAGGAAACGGATTATCTGGACCCATTCCAATCTGGCTTCAGGCCGGGGTTCGGGACGGAGACTGCCTTGGTCGCCTTGGTGGATGACCTTCGCCGGGGGATGGACGGGGGAAGTGCAACCCTGTTAGTCCTGCTGGACCTCTCGGCGGCTTTCGACACCATCGACCATGGTGTCCTTCTGGGTCGGCTGGCCGGGTTGGGGCTTGGGGCCACTGTTTTGAAGTGGTTCCGCTCCTTCCTGGCTGACAGATCCCAGAAGGTGGTGCTGGGGGAGGCTTGTTCGGCACCCCGACCTCTTAGGTTTGGGGTGCCGCAAGGTTCCATCTTATCCCCCATGCTGTTTAACATCTACATGAAACCGCTGGGAGAGGTCATCCGGGGGTTTGGAGTGGGGTGTCATCAATATGCTGATGACACCCAACTTTATCTCTCCTTTCCCCCTGATTCTGAGGAGGTGGTTGAAGTTCTGGATCGCTGTCTGGAGGCGGTTGGGGTCTGGATGTGGGCGAACAAGCTGAAATTAAATCCGGATAAGACAGAGGTGCTTTTGGTTCGGAAATCCACAGCTCGGGTATTGAACTATCGTCCTGCTCTGAATGGGGTTGCACTTCCTCTGAAGGAGCAGGTTCGCAGCTTGGGGGTTCTCCTGGATCCACAGCTACACCTGGAGTCCCAGGTGGCGGCGGTGGCCAGGGGAGCCTTTGCTCAGCTTCGGCTGATTCGCCAGCTGCAGCCGTACCTGAGCTGTGCGGACCTGGCCACAGTGACCCATGCCCTAGTGACATCTACATTAGATTATTGCAATGCGCTCTACGTGGGGCTGCCTTTGAAGACGGTCCGGAAATTACAGTTAGTGCAGAACGCGGCTGCTCGGGTGGTTGCTGGGGCACGTCGGTTTGACTCTGTCGAGCCGTTGCTCCGGCGACTGCACTGGCTGCCGGTTCTGTTCCGGGCCCAATTCAAGATGCTAGTTTTGACTTTTAAAGCCCTTTATGGCTCGGGTCCGGGGTATTTGAGGGAGCGCCTTCTTCCATATAATCCTACCCGTACTCTTAGATCATCTGGGGGGGCTCTTCTGACTGTGCCGCCACCAGGAGAAGTGAGAGGGGCGGTGGCCAGGAAGAGGGCCTTTTCGGTGGTGGCCCCCCAACTTTGGAACACCCTCCCCTTCGAATTGAGAACTGCCCCCTCTTTATTAACTTTCCGGCGGGGGCTGAAGACCTTTTTATTTCAAAAAGCTTTTAACTGTTGACAGGTTGGCTGGCTGGCTGGTTATACTTTTATATTTTATGATCCACATGGCCTGTTTTAAATTCTGTGTTTTAGTTTTGTTTTATTGTACTTTAATATTGTTTTAAATTGTTTTTAATGTTAAGTTTTTATATTTTATACTGTTGTAATGCCGCCTTGAGTGCCTTCGGGCAATAGGCGGGGTACAAATTCAATTAATAATAATAATAATAATAATAATAATAATAATAATAATAATAATAATAATAATAATAATAGCCACTGCTCGGAATTTCTACACATCCCAGCCTAGGATTTCCACTCTCCTGCCCCATAGCCAGTGATGTCATGCAGGGGGTACGCGGGGGTATGCGAGTACCGGTTTCTAGGATTATGGCTGGCCCCACCCACTCATTGACTCCGCCCCCTGCAACATTTGAATTTCCTGCACGTTTGAGTTGCCTGCACGTTCTCAGAGGCAGGCAGGCAGCGTGCGGAGCCTTGCCTTGCCTTGCCACTGAAAAATGAGCTGCTCTGGGGTTTTGGAACTGTTGGGTCACTTTAACATGATGCCAGGCCTCCTTAACATGTTCTGGGGGTGCTGTGGAATACTGTTGCAACTGTTGGGTCAGTTTAAAATCGTCTGAGGCCTCAAAAAGGGCTTTTTTCACGGCACTTCCTGCCACGACCTCACTTCCGGCTTATGATGTCACTTCCGGTGGGCGGGTCCCGACATGTGCCAATCAAAAGTGAGTACCTGTTCTTAAATCATTTAGATGACACCACTGCCCATAGCGTAAAAAAGATTAGTGTTTAGAAAAGATTGTGGATGGCTAGATATTAAGTACTGGTATCAAAAAGGCTGGGCAAAAGGTTTGGCACAGAGGAGGAATATGATGGAATACAGAAACCGGTTTCTACATGAATGTCTGCTGGTAAGCAGCACAATCCTAAGTTGCCTGGGTGCCGGATGCACAGCAATAACCAAATGGCTACCGCTGCATCCTATGGGTGCTGGGCAAGCGCCAGAGGCATCTCAGGAGAAGGGGATGTTTGTTTCCTCTAGGGAAGGGCACAGAGCTGCCTATGGGTCTCCTCAAGTCTGCCAGCTATTTTACTGGTGCAGACTCCATGTTGGATCGCGTGGCTGGACGCAGAGGTTAGGATCTGGCAGGGAAGTCACGCCTCATTCCGCCCCCACCCAGTTCCACCCTCCCCACCTGCCCCCAAATTACATTCCTGCTGCCTGGCGATGGACATTGACAGACACTGAAACCTACATTACGAATGGCCAGTGGTAGTGTTATTGCCCATCAGCTTTGTGTGCTCCTTTGTGTGCTCCTTTGGGCACTGGGCTCTTGCTCTGGGCTGGCACCAGCAGTAAGGCCTTACCACCAGCGGTGGAAGTGTCTTTTGGCACTTCTGCGACACCAGCGCCAGCGCTGCAAGCATAACATGAGTACTGATGATAATAGGATTGGGCCATAATTCAGTAACATTTTAGGGCACAATCCTAACCTGGAGTTAGGCTGGCACAGTTAGCCAGCAAAGTTTGGCTGGCACAAGGGACACCATAAAGTGTGTTTGAACCACTTTCTGAACCAGAGAGGCCAGCACACAGATGTGCGTCATCCCCCCCCTGACTCCGAGAGTGGTCCAAACATACTTTATGATGTTCCTTGCACTGGCCAAACTTTGCTGGTCTAACTGTGCTGGCCTAACTCCAGGTTAGGATTGTGCCCTTAATTTATGACAGTGTTCAGTTTTTGGTTTTGATATGTGTATTTGGTCTTTGTAGTTCTCTTTTTCTGTATAGTTATGTCTTTGAAAAAAAGCATCAAAGTCCTGATCATTTCCTGAGGCTGCGGTCATCATGACAAATAAGGGGTGCCAATTTCATTTTATCCTATCCCCATTTTCCCAGAGGATCAATGCTGCGGTAAAAAAAAACAAAAAAAAAACCTTTATTGGCATAACAAACACAAACAAACATACACAAGGTGCAAAATACAATTTTAGGAACGTCCCCTAAAGCACTAAAACTTTAAATTGGATTCTCGTGCTGTATTAATCTTAATTATATCCAACAAAAATTTGCCAAGAGCAGTCAAAGAAATCTCATCCGTCCACTGTAAAATAGAACTAAGATAGGCTTCATCGAAAAGCCAGGGCTTTTGTTGTGGGAGAGAGGCAAAAAATTTATCCCTCGCGGCCAAATGGAATGGGCAGTGGAAAAAGATATGGGGTAGCGTCTCTACAGCATTCATCGGGCAAGGACATAATCTGTCATTAAAGGGAATATTGTTGAATCGGCCCGTTAGCACCGCCGAGGGGATTGAATTACAGCGGGCCAAAGAAATTGCCCTTCTAACTTCAGGATTATACAATAGAGAAATGTAAACCGGTGGCCTGCCTACTACCAAAGGAAGATTCCAGAACAAAGGTGAGCAAGATCTATTAGCGGCTCTTAATAGGTCTTGTGAGTTGATGTCAGCCAGCCTTTGTCTAACAGTTCTTAGGGCAGCCTGGAACGGGAGAGTCCCTAGGATGTCCGGGTCTAGGCCGATCTGTTTGATCTTCCTAAGCCAACCATCAGCAGGGGGGCAGCGATCTTTTTTTAGGTAATATAGTAGGCTTGTTTGAGAGGTATCAAAATACACTCTTAGCCAGTATTTACAAGTTCTGTACCAAGCAACATTCTCGACTGGGAGTTGTCCCGTCTCGAGACATAAAGCCTCATAGGGGACGCAGTTTGGCATGGCCATGATTCTTCTCAAAAAGACTGATTGAAAAATTTCTAATGATTTATGATATGCATTGATCCAGATAGGGATTCCGTAGAGGGCTTGGGAAATAGATTTGGAATTGAATATTTTGAGGGCAGCCGGAATTAGGCGGCCCCCTTTGTTATAGAAGAATCTGGAAATTGCCAATGAGGATATTTTGGCTGTCGTTTGTGCCATACGACGATGGCCAGCCCAAGAGCTATTGGCTGAGAATAGTAATCCCAAATATTTGAAGGTCCTCACCTGTTCAATTAAACGTCCATTGAAGACCCAGTTATATATTTTACAGGACTTAGAAAAGACTAAAATTTTCGATTTCTGATAATTTAATTGAAGTTTATTGGTGGACAAGTAGTCCAGACATTTGTTTATTAGTCTTTTTAAGCCCAGCCGAGACCGCGAAATAAGTACAGAGTCGTCGGCATATAAAAGAACCGGAATCTTACGATCTCCAAGCGTTGGAAAATGACCATCAACAGTTAATAGTTCTGGAGCCAAGTCGTTTAAGAACAGGTTAAATAGAGTCGGGGCCAGTGGGCATCCTTGCTTGACTCCCTTGTTCGTAGGAATTTCTTCAGTAAGGAGGCCATCCCAAGAACATCTTATTCTGCATGAGGTGGCAGAGTACAATTGCCTGATGGGGTTAATCAGATTAGAAGGAATTCCGGCTCTCTCCAGCTTGGACCAGAGCAACTGCCTGTCAACGCTGTCAAAAGCCGCTTTTAAATCGAGAAAGGCTACAAATAATTTTGAGTTGACTTTAATGGAGTATTTGTAAGCAAGATGGGACAGGACAGCACAGTGGTCCAAGGTGGAGTGGCCTGATCTGAACCCGATTTGTTCAATGCCTAAGATTTTGTTCTGGGTGAGCCAAATATTAAGATGAATCAAGAGATAGTTGGCATACAACTTGCCTACTATCGAAAGAAGGCTAATTGGCCTGTAGTTCTCTGGAAGACAGGGATCCCCTTTTTTGTAGATAGGGGCAACAATGGCTTGCTTCCAGGATTCCGGAAGAGTTCCACTGGCAATTGCCGTTGAGAAAAGTCCTGCCAGAATAGGGGCCCAGAAGTCAGAGTTAGATTTTAACCATTCCTCCATAATCATGTCAGGTCCGGCCGCTTTGCCAGTCTTAA
>JAJKFI010000030.1:12801028-12840382 GCA_029204185.1 Lerista edwardsae
CCATTCCTCCATAATCATGTCAGGTCCGGCCGCTTTGCCAGTCTTAAGTGAGGCAATTAAGACTTTAATTTCCGATGTTGACACATAACAGGCGGCCAATTCGGAGTGGCAAATGATTCAGAAGCCTCATCAGGCGAAAAGGCCATGTTGTCAAAAAAGAGGTTCGAGAAATGCAGTTTCCAGTTATAGGCAGGGACTGCCTTGGGATCATGTCCTTTAGCTTTGAAGGACCCATTCACCAACGCCCAAAAAGAGCGAGGGTTAAAGTGAATCGTGGCCTGATAAAGTTTTTCCCATAGCACTTTCTCATATTTATTCTTCTTGCATTTGGCTAGCATGTTCAGATGGAGATTCAGGGAAAAATATTCTTTAAGCGCCTGCCGAGAATTTAATTGCCTAAACTTTTTAAAACAGCTTCTAGCAGCCCTTTTAAATTGCTGGCATTCATAGTCAAACCAACTCGGGTTGCCCTGACGTGGATCAGATCGCAAGGCATTTACAGGCAGCGCTAGAGTAGAAGTAATAGCCTCTATTAATTGGTTGTACAACCTTACCACTTCCGATGGAGAATTCTCCAAAAGTATGGAGGAACAAAGTGCAAGAAAGTTGGGCTCCTCCAACAGGAGAGCCAATTTTGTCTGGGTTAGCTTGTCCCACCGGAATTTGGGGGGGCAAACCTGTACCTTATCAGCCTCAGCCGTTTGGTCCTGACTCACGGGAGAGCCACTCAAGCTAAGTTGGAGAGGAAGGTGGTCACTCAGTTTAAATGCATCCACTGCAAAGTCAGATACTCTAGCAAGTAGCGATGGGGACACTAGTACATAATCGATTACACTGCAACCCACCTCAGAGACAAAGGTAAATTCCTTAGCCTGTTCGAATAAGACAAGACCATTAAGCCAAAGAAGATTTTGTTGGATGCTAAAGTTGGCAAGAGAAATACCTGCAGAGTTATGTTTTTTGTCTTTAGAGGCTCTAGGCCAACTATAGTAAAATGGCAGCTCCGGCAACAATCCTCCATTCAGTATTTTTTTGAAAATTTCAAGGCCATCGCCTACCCTGGCATTAAAATCTGCTCCTATGATAAAGTTGGCCTGGGGGTATTTAGTAGACAAATCCACTACAGCCTGTTCAAGATGCTCCCACATCTGCAAGGCAGTATGTTTATAGGAATTTGGAGGAAAATAGATGTTCATAATCAACAATGAAAGATTATTGACTAGTACAAGGACAGCCAAGGAGCTACTGTTTTTTTGGGAAGACAATACCAATACAGATTTCAAAGATCTTTTCGTCAAAATCGCAAGACCAGCAATCATACGGCCATGCTTTTCCCTACGGAAGGCTGGTAAAGTAAAGCTTTGATAGTCGGAAAGAGTTATTGCCTTGTCAGTCCAAGTCTCTTGGAGGCAGAGAATGTCATATTGCCTTAAGTAATCAAGAAATTCCGGATTATGCTGTTTCTTAGGCCAGCCCGCCACATTCCAGAACAAAAATTTCAGAGTGCCCTTGTCCAGGGGGGCGTCAGCTGGAAGCAGCAACCTGCTTCCTAGTCAAGGCCGGACTGTGGAGGAGATGAAGTCCATTGGGCCAGGGTCTGGCAATTCCATAGGTGAAGTGTTTGTTGGAAGTTCATTCCCAGCATCATGTAAATGCTTCGTAGGGGTCCGCTTCTCAAAACACGGAGCCACGAGAATGGGATTGTCTTGAGTTCCGAGGATGGAAAGGTCTTTAGCCTGGGCCTCAGGTTCATCACAGGCAGGTCCTTTCTTTTCTAGGACGATAGAAGATGGAACTGGTTGAGGAAGGGGGTTATCCCTATTGTTCGCCACCACCTTGTCAGTCAAACTGACGGCTTGAAGAAAGTGGGTAGACTGTCCAGTGGGAGGGGACTGGTGAGTGGAGGTTGGTCTTAGATAATGCGCTGGTGTAGATTTGATATCTCGACAATCCGGAACAGGTAGCCGTTCAGTGGAAGATTCTGTTGGATATAAGGAAGTATTGACTTCATCTTTCTTAGGCTTCAGCTTAAAACTCAAGTGCCCACCCACCTGTTTGAAAACTCTCTGGACCTCAATATTGTAGGCAAACAATTTATTTTTCCTTCTGAAGATTCTATTGCATAAGTCCTGGGTTTTCATCTTAAGAAAGAGTCGTTTATGCCCTTTGACTGTTGGTAAATAGTAGAAATGCTCTAGATCTGATACATCAGTTCTAAGGCCCATAAGTAGAGATAACGATTTGGCAATTTTGGGCTTATTAGACCATTGTTGAGCATCCCTGCCTGGGAACGTCAAAAGCACATCTCTGGAAGACCAGATCAACTGGATTTTTTTGCTGTTAGCTTTGTTATCATCCGCCTTCGGAACAGCTGTCAGTCTGGCATTAGAAGACACAGAGAAACCAGCAGGATTGTCTTGGTCACATAAGTTAGCAGCCGGAAGATTGCTCTTCATCACATCGCCACCAGAGGGACATGGTCTCAGACACCCAGCCATTTTCACCCCGTGTGTTTGAATAAGGGCAATTTGCTTTTCGATTGAGCTCAGTCTTTCCAGTAGTACCAAAAAAGCACGGGCTGCAATCAAACACGAGTCACCCATCTTTTGCTCGAGAGACTGGGGAATTTCTTCCAGGGGACTTTGCGGCGATGATGGAGTGTCAGACACTGCCAAATATTCACGCAAAAAGGATAAAGAATGTTCATTCGGCCCTTTCTTCACTTTCGGAGATTGACCAGAGCCTACCCCCTCAGAAACAAGAGAAATGTTTGAAGGAGTGTCTTTAGCAGCCAATAAGCCCGTTAAGACCAGGGGGGGGGCATTGCTTGCCTCCTGTAGAAGCGAAGAGCTCAGCAACGTTGGAGCGTGGGCAGGAGAGAGCAGCTCTTGGGACGGCTGTAGAAATGAATCAATGTGAGATTGCACAGCCAGCTCCTGACGCTGTTTTTTTCGCTTCTTGGTTGCTTTCCCTTTTTTATGGTCTTTAGAAGGGCTTGATCTCCGTCTTTTGGCTCTTAAAACCGAAAGCATGTTGTTCACGGGGAGCGATAGAATAGGCAGAGATAATAAACAGCAAAAGATAATAAACAGCAAAACTTACTGCCAGGTCGCCATCTTCCTCCCCCTTCAGTCAAACAAGCGGACCTAGGATAAACGGTCGGTTTGTTTTTGTTGCTGGGTAAGGTCAGCAAAGATTAACGTCCTTGGCTTCCAGGCACAGGGAGTAAAAAAGTTCTTTGAAGTGAAGTTGCAGCTTGACAAAGTGGGTCAGAGAAATAAATAAAAACGCGGAGCTCCCACTCTGGCGTGCTCAGCTGGGACTCTCCGCCGGAAGTTCCTCCAATGCTGCGGTATTTGCTAATTCAATATCTGCTGGGTTTTTCAGGAACCTAACCCCAGTGGATAACAAGAATTGACTGTAGGTCACACAGTAGGAATTTTACCAGTGAATCAGGGAAGGGCACAAGCAAATATTCCTTGGTTTGAGTGTGATGTGATAAAAGTACACAAGTGTGTCCATGTTTCATTGGAGAAACATGGGAGATTGGAGAGTATGCTATGTTATATTTCTTTCAATTAGTGACCCTGTTTGTATGAACAGTGGGATATGTATAAATCTGTGAAGAAGCTGAACTTTTTTTTAAAAAAGTCATTCATCTGCTTTTTCAAATTTTTCAGATATTTCTCCTTGGGAGCAACCCTGAAATTTGTTCTACATTTCATTGTCGAATGTCAGTGCCAGCCCCTAACTTGGTGACACAGATTTGACAGGCAGGAATCAATGCACATGACACTTCTATAGGTGTACGACTCTTGTCACAGTTTCCAGCTTTCGCTTCTCAGATGTCTGACCTTTGCCAAACAGTTAGCAGTTATCTCCTTCTGCCTGGGTCACAATTCGCCCAAGTGCTACATCTTGCCGGCTGCTTTTTCAAACAGCTGGTCAATAAAATCTGAATGATTGTCCCTGAAACATTTTAAGATATACTGTGTTTCATCTCTCTCTCTGTGGGGAGGGGAGCTTAAAAAACAATCCAGAATTGTATACACGCCTAATTTTTTTAAAAATCAAGATTCAAGAATCATCATTAGAAGCTATATAGTGAGCCTTTAATTTAACAGGCTTTGAAAACAACAAACTTTTTTGCTCCTTTAAAACTAATCGTATATGTTTTGCACATGAACAGCTGTGTGGTATGTGCTTTGTAACACTGGCACAGCTAATGAAAGTATAGCCTGGTGCAAAGATGCCCCAGAAGTGATGTCACAACCAGTGCCGTAGCGAATGAAAACTGTGCGTGGGGCAAGAAAATATTTTGCGCCTCTCCCACTTTTTCCCAAACTCACTACCAGCGCATGTAATGGCTGCATTCTCCCCAGGCTGCTCTTCACAAACTGGGAGTTGTGATGACATAACGTTACGCCCGCTTCCTGACTTGGAGGCTTTCTAAGAGTTTAATGAAAAAGCCGTTTCAATTCATCCTCACTTCCGGTTCCTCCTCCAGGTGTAATAAGGAGGCATTTGAGTGGACACGAGGGTGGAAACCACAGGAAAACCAGTTCGAAAGAAGTCATACAGAGGCAGGTTAGGGCCTATTTCTCCTCCCTCGCCTACAACCTTCCCCCCCCCCAAAAGTAGGGATGCACGTCCCTGTGTCCACTCTTTTATTAGCTTTTTAAATGTACCCACACTGCCACCTTGGAAGTCTCAGGTTGCAATCCTATCCACACTTTCCTGGGAGTAAGCCCCATTGAACACAATAGGACTTATTTCTGAGTCGACTTGCATAGGATTGTGCCCTCACATTCTGAGCAAGGGGCGTGGGAAGGAACTTCCTGTTCAAAAACACCCAGCCAGACCCATCTCAAGGAAGGAGAAGGAAGGAGCAGCCACCATTTCAGGAGCCAGATCAATTTCCATTTTTAAATGAACCGCGCTAGCACTCCTGCCACTTCTCCTAGCTAAGAACGCAGCCCATAAGCACAGCAAGCATTTTTGTTTGAATCACATGGTTACCTTTGACCAATTGGGAGCATGCTGCTGCTGCTGGCACCTGCTAGAAGAGCTTATTCCCAGGGCTACGCCCTTCCTTTAGAATGAATGGGAACGCATTGACTCCTTAGCGGCCATGAGAGTATGTCCAAAACATTGCTCATTCCAAGCATTTCCAATGGGTTTTCGCATGATGTTTAGGGCTGAATCGTTTACTCCTGAAGTAAAAACTTACCAAAATAACAACGTGTGATCGTGGAGAAACATCAGTGGTAACCTTATTATGAGTTAATATGCAATTCCAAGGTTTAATTCTGCGTAATTATATTACATTAAAATCTCTTCATAACACAAGTAGTTGTCAATAGGAGAGTAATTCTTTTTTTACTTCTAGGCTATTAAGAGTATTTTTTTAAACTTCTACACTCACCCCCCCCCCATAAAATTAACTTTCACACGCACGCCGAGCGAGCGAGAGAGCCCTTCCGGCGGCAAACCTCGTCGTTCGCGGCAATGATTCAGTCAGCCATTTTAGTAAATCCACGGCTTCAAGTCTGTGACGTCATGGCATATCCAGCTATCCAAAATCCTTGCTTATTCCCTGTCCCTTCCTTCCTCCTTCCTGTCTCAGTCTCCTCCCCCACCAAGCCTTTCTGACCAGTGAGAGCTCCCTTCCTCGCCCCTCCCCTCCCCGCCTCGCCCCGCCTCGGCTCTAGATGGAAGAGGCTGCCGAGGCAACAGAGAAGCAGATGGTGGAGCTTGAGGGGGCAAAGGGGGGCGCAATTTTCAAAATACTGTAAGTTATTTGCTTTTTGATGTTGCAAAACTTGCGCCCCCCTTTGAACTCCGCTTGGAGTGGGTGTTCCTCCGGCTCCACCCACCTTACCCTTCTGGTCATAACAGGAAGTGACATCACCATTGTATTTTCATTTTTTTGCCATAACCTTTGATATTACACTCTGACTTGTTTCATTGAATTCTGCATGAAATTCTATATCAATGCATATACAACATGACAGTATCATTCCTAAATCCACTATTTTAACAAACTGTGATTTTTACATGACAATTGTATTTTCATTTTCTGGATTTTTGGGCATAGCTTTTGAGGGAGTAAAGATATTACACCCTGGTTTGATTCATTGCATTCTGCATTAAGTTACCTTTCCAATGATATATAATTTGATGGATTTATTCATACATCTCAAGGTTTTCACAATTTTGGCTACTAGGGTCAAGCTCAGCTTGTTGCCCCCTAAAGTTTGTTGCCTGGTGCAGTTGCACCCCCTGCATTTCTTTAGCTATGCCCCTGCATTGTAATAGATGCATTCAGATTTAAAAGGCTTTCAGCTTTAATGGATACCTCTTTCCCCCCATTACAGCCCAATCCTACCTTTAGTCCCTGCTGGTGCGGCAATGCCAAAAAGGTGCACATTGTATCGGGGGGGGGGAGGAAGTGGGAGGCTTCAGAGGGGAACCCCTTCCCTTCCATAAGCCTTCCACCCCACAAAATGGGTCTCCTCAGATTTCGTTGGCACAAGTCCGAGGAGAGGAAGGGGTGGGTAGACTGCTGCTGGAGGAGATAACATCCAGCATGTGCCATTGCCGTCCGATCCATCCCATTCTGCAACTCATTCTTCTTCCCTTCCTGCCTAGTTTCACCCCTCCCTGCCTTGTTTTCCCTCCTCTCTCTGCAGAGGCAGATCTAAGGGAGGGCAGAGCTCTAAATTTTGCAAGAAGCCTTACCTTGCAGTGGAAATCACTCCTCTCCTGCACCGTTTTGGCCAATCCTCACAGGGAAAAGCAACATCTTGGCGTTGCTGACTGGCTACAGCAGCAAGGGAGAGGAGGGATTTACATGACAGGGTAAGGCTTCTTGCAACACTTACAGCTTTGCCCTCCCTGTAGCTCCGCCTCTGCCTCTCTGCTTTCCCTGCCATCTTCCCTGCCTCTACAGGTCCTTCTGGGTTTGCTGACACAGGCGGGAAGGCTCCAGTTTTCCCACCAGCGCCCAATGCGCTGCTAAAGTTCACTTTATGGGTGCTTTTCAGCAGCCACCGCCAGCAGAACACATGTTCCCCTGGCAGCTTAGCCCAAAAGGATTGGGCTGTTAGCCTGCTAAATCAAGGCTTTGCTCTGTATGCAACGCGTCACTGAGACGGAATGATGAGGGTGAACAAGAGCATTGGATATAGACAGGAAGTGTGGCAATGTATTTAGCATCAACATAAACATGCTTATCTAAAGCCAAATGATTCTGCTTTCCTAAATCCTGGCTAGCAATTGACATAAAACGGTATTTCTTGCCACAACCCCTCTATCAATAATTAGCTCAGGACTGTAATTTGATCGGAATAATTACCATTAAAGTCTTGTGTTTGCTACCATCCATCTGAACATGGGCTTAGGTGATTTGTCTGATTTAATTACTTTATATACGAGCCTGGTAATATAATAATTCTTCCATAGCTCAGCCCCTGCAGAGCTTTTTTAGAATTCTCTAGCCGAAGGTCTATAATACTGTGGCCTAAGTTAATTTATTTGAAAAATAACTTTGCAAAAATGCTAAATTGTAGCCTTTGTACTCCTGTCATGAATGTGTCTGAGCCCAATGGCCCTATTCTATTGGCTCAGGGTGCAGTCCTAACCTGGAGTTAGGCCAGCAAAGTTTGGCCAGCACAAGGGATACCATAAGGCGCATTTGGACCACTCTCGGAGTCAGGGAGGATGGTGCACGTCTGTTGACTATCCTATCAGGACTGGGGAATGAAAAGGGAGGTGTCCATAAACAAATAGCAGCAGCGTTCTGTCAGGAGTCACCATTCCCCTCCCATTCCCATTCCTTGGAACAACATCATGTAATGCAGTAGTGTAGTCAGAGGTGGCAGCACCGTACTAAGTATTGTACGCGTCTCAATGTGCTGTGTAAGCAGGGGGCCCTCACTGTTGGAGCCAGTCCAGGCGGTGATAGCAACACAGAGGCAATGCCTCCGCATTGCTGTTGCTGCCTGGAATGGCTCAACACTGACTGGTCCTGGTGTGAACATTCGTGACAATTCAAGCCAGTGGTACAGGTGTACTACCGGCAATCAGGTTTTCAGGTGTACTACTGGGCCCTTAGTAACCAAAGACAGATCATCGACATCAGGCATAAGGAGATTGGTTTTAGAAGTTTAGGTTATTGTTGTTCAGTTGCTAAGTCTTGTCTGACCCTTCGCGACCCCATGGACCACAGCATGCCAGGCCCCCCTGTCCTCCACTAGCTTCCAGAGTTCGCCCAATTTCATGTTCATTGCTTCGGTGACACTGTCTAACCATCTCAGCCTCTGCCGCCCCCTTCTCCTTTTACCTTCAATCTTTTCCAGCATGAGGGTCTTTTCTAAAGAGTCCTCTCTTCTCATGAAGTGGCCAAAGTACTTCAGGATTTGTCCTTCCAGGGAGCAATCAGGCTTGACTTCCTGTAGGATTGACCAATTGGATCTCCTTGCAGTCCGGGGGACTCTTAAGAGTCTTCTCCAACACCATAACCAGAGATTCCAACCTTGGTCAGGGCTGGCTCATCCAAGAACTGGATGGTGCAGCTTGCATCAAGCAGCAGGGGAAGCCCTTCACTCTCATAGGACATGTTAACGTCCTGACACCTTCCTTCTTCCATTGTTTCTTATGGGATATAACTCTCTCCTTTAAGCCCAATGAAAGGCATGGGTGTGTATGTACATTATCCCCTAATAACCCCATTGCATTCTTCCTTATGAAGGAAAATTCCCCTTAATAAGTCACTGCAGCGTAAACCCAAGCTTTCCAATCCCTAACTCATAAAAGGGACCCCCTGATCAGAAAAGCATGAAAGAGAGATCATGAAAGAGGGTGGTGCTCATCTTCATGCAAAGAGTTCATAGCTTGGGGATACGTCCAGCTATTGTTCCCTTTAAGCTGTGTGGCTGCTTGGTTGTGCAGCTAAAAACCCAGCCAAGCCAAGCTCCATGCAGCTCCGAGTGCAGTGTTGCCGAGTCCAATGATTTCTGTACATCTGGAAACACAACCAAGGTGCCATGCAGCTGGCAAAGGGGCCCGTGCAGTGGTGTGGATCCCTTAGGGGGGATATTGCTTCTAGATCCAGCCTTGCTCCCAGATGCTTAGGTTGCAGTGGTGGCCGTGAGTTTTGGTTTGATTTCCAGCTGTGCCCTTTCTCAGGAAAAAAAAAAACTAGTCCTACAGCCCAATCCTATGCATGGAGGTATGCTATGGTATGACCTCACTTCCTGTCATGACATCACTTCTGGCTAAGACCTCACTTCCTGCCACAACATCACTTCCGGCTTATGACATCACTTCCGGTGGGCGGACCCCAACAAGTGCCAATCAAAAGTGAGTACCTGTTCCTAAATCATTTGGATGACACCACTGTATGGAGGGTTTTTACAACACTTCCACCTTCACAAAATGGCTGCCACAGCAGGTGGCAACTCTGTCCATCTGTCACCAGATCTGCCTGTGAATGCCAGGCAGGTAAGGCTGAAGAGGGGGTGGTGGCAAGAGGCAGGGAGGGTAGGAAATGGGGCTGGGAAGAGGGAGGAGCTGAGGTTGTGGTTCCAATGGCAATGGTGTGCACTGGATCCTATTCCTTCTTTTTGCAGCCTCCCTGTCCCCTTTTTAAAGAGCTGGTGCAGGTCTGTGGAGACCCATTGCAGAGTGGGAGGGGTAACTTTCCCTTCCAAAGCCTCCCGACTCCTCCCCCTTTCTGGATACAACATGCTCCTTTTTGGTGCAATTGCACCAGCAGGAGGGAGAAAGGATAGGATTGGGCTCCTAGACTTAGGACGCAATCCTAACCTGGAGTTAGGTCGGCACAGTTAGGCCAGCAAAGTTTGGCAAGCACAAGGGCCGCTGTAAAGTGCGTTTGGACCACTCTCAGAATCAGGGAGGATGGCGCACGTCTGCGTGCTGGCCTCTCTGACTCCGAGAGTGGTCTAAACATACTTTAAGGTGTTCCTTGTGCCAGCCAAACTTTGCTGGCTTAACTGTGCCGGCCTAACTCCAGGTTAGGATTGCACCCTTAGTCATCCATCCTCTGGTCCCTTCCAAATTAAATTATTGGAATTCACTCTTGAAGAATTCACTGCCTTGAAGACTGTTCAGCAGCCACAACGGGTTCAGAATACAACTGTTAGGATTCGACTAGCGATCAGCAGAGCAGTTCATGAGACATCGAACCTCTGCAGTGCCATTGGCTTTTACTTTGTGAGCTCAGTTCAAGGTGCTGGCATTGATCATGGAAATCCTTAATGGACCAGGGTACCAAAAGAAGTTCCTTTTCCCATACGAACCTGCTCAGCAGCTTTTCTGAGGCCCTTCTCTGGGTCCCTCCTCCATCCGAAGCGTAGTGGGTCAGTTCCAAAATCTGAGCTTTCCCGTTGTGGCTCCCCAGTGTTTGAATTGTCTCCTAAGACAGTTAGAGCTGGCATCACAGTGAATATTTCCAGAAGGCAATGGCTCATGTACAGAGACTGATGCTGTGTCACCTTACAATCCGGCTTGTGTAATAAATTGATTGATTTGGATTGTAAACGCACAACACACACACACACACACGCGCACACACGCGCGCGCACACACGCGCGCGCACACACGCGCGCGCACACACGTGCGCGCACACACACACTCTGCTTGTCACCAGGCAGAAAAATAAAAGTGACATGCCAGTTCCTGACATCTGCTTCAATCTGTGGATTGCAAGGGACGTTGGTTTGTGCAATGTACAGTTTCTGAAGCTGTCATTAAAAGTGACACATTCAGATGGAAACTGCAAAGCGCAGATCATCCAGAAATCAACCTAAACAACCATGGAGAAAAACACCCTCTTTGAGCCCGTAGGAAGCATTTCGAATAATACAAAATATTTATATGTGGCTGTGTTGCGCGGCTGATGAGAAAGAGACTAAACTGCAGGCCACCTTCCTTTCCACAGTATTTTCACACATCATGAAGCCGGTCCTGGTTCTTATTTGTTGACTATTTTGGTTGGCAAATCTGCAGTCGGCACCATCTTCAAAGGCTTGTGTGGATACAAATAGGTTTAATACATAACTCAAGGCGCAATCCTGGGTTAGCATTGACACTATGTGGCGCCACTCTGCACCCTTGCATTGGCACTGAGATCGGCGCTGCAGTCAGTCTCGGTGTCCCCGCGCTGTGCGTCTTCTGTGCTGGCCGGCACAGCCGATGTGGGCGGGCGGGAGTGGGCAGAGGGAGGGCATTCTTGGGTGGCGGAGGGCGTTCCAGTGGGGGGGGGCCTAGGATTCGGCCGTAAAGCCAAATCCTAGGCCCGTTCCACAGGCCACGTGGCCCTGATTCAGGCAGCGCAGGTTTCTTGGATCTGAGTCTTCTGTTGGCAGGTGCAGAGTCCATAGGGGAGGCTGGCACCTCCCCACATGCAAGGGCACAAACATGCCCTTGCGCTGGGGAGGCTCCAGCCTCCCGTACACCAAGCTGGATACAGCACAGACTCACCGGCCTGCTTGTTCCAGTGTAGTATATGATTGCGCTGCCTGAGTGCAAACCTAGCCCCCAGCTGAAATGGGGGCTAGGTGGAGAGGCCTGCCCTATATCCAACCAGGGGCAAGGGGAATATATTCCCCTTCCCCTGTGTAACACACAGTGATCCGAATGGAGCTACTTGGAGCTGTGCCACTCCAATCCTCTTCCAGGTCTCAGAGAGGGAGTCAGAAGAGGATCGCGGCAGCCCCCCTTTTCCTCCAATGCTGCAGGAGGAAGAAGAAAAATAAAGCTGTGGCAGCTCCAGATCACCTCTACCCACCCACCTGGTGCTTACCCCGGCATTCACAAGTCAGGCAGATAGCACAATTTCTGAGCAGGACTGGGACACAATCTCCTGGTATTTGAAGGGGTACACCAGATGCCTCCCCCTTTACCTGCTGGTGGGGTTCTTGTCCAGTAGTCTTCAACCCCTTTAATTCCGAGAAGTTGCAGCAACCCCAAAACTGAGGCTTTAAGACCCCAAGGTTGAAGGATACTGATCTAAGCCATGCACATCCAAGTCACCTTGAATAAACAAGAAAGATGGATCGTAACCTGCAGGCTGTTTAGTCTCTCCTGTGTGCATTTCTTCAGACTTAGAGCCTGGAGGAGGAGAAATAAAGGATTCCTCCAACAGAGGCTTCCTCCACTTGAATAAGGAGAATTCTTTGAGAGTGGTTTCCCAAATGCCAGTTCTACCATCAGGACACCATGACAACCTCAGGATGATACAATGATATCATGAGGATAAAGACCCAAGAAGATCAACAGGGTGCAATTGCCTCTATTGATCCTTTACCAAGACCATTGATGAAGCTTCTAATCATAGGCTTTGAGATACACCCTATAAAAAGAAGCCTGAATGGCAGATGTGTAGAAGTCTAATGGCATCCAGCTGTATTTGGCGCTCAGCTTAAGGACAAGCAGTTATTCAACAAAATTCACTGGGAAAAGAGTACTGGAGACAAAACAGCAGCTGCAGCCCAGGAAACCTGAGTAGCACAATCCTGCACTGCCCGTAGAGTCTATGCAACATTGTTGCGTTGATGCTATGCACTTAGTGCCAATGTGGGGGCGCTGAGTGGCACCCCCGCGTCGGCACTAAGGCACCAAACCGGAGTCGGCTGGCGCAGGGGAGATGCCATATCGTTGGTTGGTTGATTCAATTTTTAATTATTTTAATTATTATTCTAAGATTGTTTTAACTATTGTTTTTAATTGTCTTATATACTGATTTTATTGTATTATTGTATTTTAATGTTGTAAGCCACCTTGGGTGCCCACGGACAGAAAGGCGGGATATAAATTAATTAAATAATTAATAATTAATAATTAATAATAATAATAATAATATTGGTGCAAAGGAGGGAGTGGGTGGGGGAGGGCATAACTGGGCAGGCTATGGGCGAGCTGGCAGGTGTGTCAGCCCGGGGGGGGGCAGCCCTCAGATTTGGCCTTATGGCCGAACCTGAAGCCCGTTTGCAAGGCCACGAGGCCCAAATCGGGCCACACGGTCTCCTCGGATCTGTGCCAGCTATTTAACAGGCACAGGTCCAAGGAGTGTCCGTCGGCCTCGCCAATCCAGCGCAGTATAGGATTGCGCTCTTAACCAGATTAGATTGTTTTGAGCAGAAGCCAAATGTTGTTACATTGGGGCCACCCAGCACCCTAAAGTCCCTGCATAGATTACCCCAGTCAGCACCCAGTCACCCAGGCTCTCTCACCTTGCTTTCTCCAGCCAGGGGCAGATGGGTACCCATCTCACAAGTTGCCATGTTCATTCTCCTATGAACATATTGGGTATCAGCGAGCAAGATTTGCTGACACTGATCTGACGAAATGGGACAAAAATTAGCCTGGCACCTTCCATTCCTATGATGCATAGACAGTTGTGGCTCCTAGATAAAGTGGAATAAAATGATTTTATGGATTTTCTTTAAAAGTGTGGAGGCAACTTTAGCGATAAAGAGTTGATAAGCTGCTGTGTGCGCAGAGCCCATAACTTTTTGAACTCTTCAATGCCCAGGAGAGGCCCTCTGGAAAACATTTTGCACATGCAGTAGCAGCTGAGAAATGCTGGCCTGCACTTCATTTGTCAAGTTGTGTGATCCCCTCCAGCAGGATGTAGATCATTTTCTTGGCTGAGACAGTGCGGTGAAAAGGATACCTGAAAAAAGGTGATTGCACAAGACCTAAAGGACCACATTTTACCAATGAGCTCACCCTCCTACATGTCCCTCCCCCTGTCTAAGTCAGGCAGATAGCAAGAATGAGTTGGTACAGGCATGCCCCAGTATCCACTGATTCGGTATCCATGGTTTCAGTTATCCACAGATACTATGGATACTGGGACACCTATTACAAAGATTAAAAGGTAAATAAAAGGTTTCCCCATGACCAAATGGTCTAGTCATGACTGACTGTAGGGGGCGGATGCTCATCTCCGTTTCTAAGCCAAACAGCCGGTGTTTGTCCTGAGGACAAATTTCCATGGTCATGTGGCCAGCCTAACTATACAGCATGACTAAGACTACATGGCATGACTAAGGTGCACGGAACACCATTACCTTCCCACCGAAGTGGTCCTATTTATCTACTTGCATTTTTATGTGCTTTTGAACTGCTAGGTTGGCAGGAGCTGGGACAAGCGACGGGAGCTCACTCCGTTGAGCAGTCTTGAACTGCCAACCTTCCGGTCAGCAAGTTCAGCAACAGCGGATTAACCCGCAGTGCCACCACATCCCACAAATTACAAAGATAGGGGAACATTAAATAAAACCCTTTTTAAAAAAACCTTGTTGCAGGAAAACCACTGATGTTCCCATATCTTTAAAAAAGCTTCCCTAGTATCCACGGTTTCAGGTATCCACGGGGAGGTCTGGAACAGAACCCCTGCATCTGGGCATGCCCCGGAATACTGGGGCATGCCCGTATTCCAGCATTTAACGAACTGTGGGTTGCGATCCACTGACAGATCGGCACTTGATTTTTGGTTAATTGCAAATCTGACAAGCGGATACCTGACAAGGAAAATGTATCAAGACCTAAGGAAAGCAAAAAGGAGCAGCTTGTGTGTTGTTACTCATGAGTAGGCAAACATGCTTCAGTGCACTTTGAAGAGCAGGAACACAACGCCACCTGAATGGTCTTGATTTGATGATTACAGGCTCCAACAAACTCTCAAGGAGGAAGTCCCCCTCTCCACTACACTACAGGCTGAGCATCATGTCTGAACCAAGCCATGTTCTCTATCTGCCAAGAAAATAGGATTAGATTCTTTACAACGTTTGCCACTGTTTCTATAAAGAAAAAAAAATCAATTCAAGTACCAGGAGTTGCTGCACTGAAAATTGTTCACCTCTTATAAAGTTCACATGGCGGAATCTTGACAGTAGGTGGACATTAATTTAAATTGCAACAGAGAAACCAATAATTCAAATGTTCCAAAACAAAATGAATTCTTCCTCATTGTTATTGTTATCACAACCATCAAAAGGATTAATAATGATTATCTAGCTGACACCGATGTCATCTCAAATTTCTTTGAGGACAATTTATTTACTTGAAAAAAAAAATTTCACACTTCTTTTCCGGAAGGTTCTGTCCTTCAGTATCTTTCCCTCACGATGTTTTGACATACAATTAAAAAGGACACAAACTCCTGTGATAAAAATAAAATTCAAATAAGTATTGTAAGAAAGAGACAAGAGATTGGCAAGAGAGAGAAATAAATAAATAAGGTTGTTAAATTTATGGTGCTTTGCAGTTCCCCAGTAGATACCCTTAGAATATTATTATTATTATTAATAATAATAATAATAATAATAATACATGTATTTATATACCGCCTTTCTTAAGGTCACTAGATTTCTCTAATGATTACAACTCAAGGCGGTTTACATAGGCAGACTTTTTCACAAACCCGAAGGTTTTTACAATTTACAGAATGTTCTATCTTTCAAGAACCACACTCAAACAGATCTTTCTTTCTGGATTTAGCCTTCTTTCTTTAGCCACCCGTCTGTCGTCTGCTGGCTGATGAGGCTTCCCTGCTCTCACCAGAGACGCAGCTGCGTTCAGCACACTCCTCCTCCCACGAGGCAGCTGAAACTCAGCTTTTAATCAGCCGCAGTTTGCAAGGTCTGCCGCTCACACAGACTTCCGGGAACTCGAGCTCACGACCTTGAGATCTTCAGTTGTTATCTTCAGGCAAACAAAGGCATTAACCCTCTCGGCTAAATCTTCTGCCCTAATCTAATACCCTCCACACAACTTGGCCCAATCTTATCCTCCTCCCTATCACTCTCCTTCTTTGCACCGGGGCCCATGAGAAGGAGGTGGAGGAGGTAAATTGTACCCGAGCCAGAGGTCAAAAAGGTAGCCCAGAATGCAAAGGAGGGGAAGTGAGGCAGAGGACAAAAAAGAATGCTTGCCATCAAGTTCAAAGAGTTTAGTGTTGCATTGGGGGGATTTTTGAACCTTTTTATACGGTATTCTGCAGTTTTCGTATCCATGGGGGGCTTATCCCCCATGGATATTAGGGAATGCCTGTATTATGAATAAATAATGATGTACCTTTAAAAGCATGGAGGGTGTGGGGAGGAGATAGAAGAACATGCAGGCCCAGCAGCAGCAAAATCTAAAGATCAGGAGTGGTCCTTTAAGTGCTTGGAGAAGAAAGAATATTCCTTCTGTAGCAGGCATGGCTACAACAGTAAAGGACGTTCATGCTGGTAACATTTGCATCCAGCTCAGTGGTATTATCCTACCAGAACGCTGGGTGGGACATCCGAGTGATCGACAGCCCTCCCGTCACGTTACGCAGCGTTATGCCGTTTGCGTAACCAATTACGCCGCTTGCGTACATTATGTGAACGGTATAACGCTGCGGAACGTGACGGGCGGGCTGTCGATCACCCGGATGTCCCGCCCAGCGTTCCGGTAGGATAACACCACTGATCCAGCTCTTCAAACTTAAATCAGGGAAACATATAACAGGAAGCACTGGTGTAGCCCAGTGCAGAGGGCAAAATGATGCCCCGGAAGTGACATCACAAAAGTAAGTGACATCACATTTTTCTTGGTTTTTTGGCCATAACTTTGGACAGAATGAAGATATTACACTCCAATTTGTTTCACTCCATTCTGCACAAAATACCACATCAAATGATATATATCACAACAGCATTATTCCTAAAGACCATGATTTTAACAAACCATGATTTTTACATGACAGTTGAATTTTTGTTTTCTGGGTTTTTGGCCATAACGTTTGATATAGTAAAGATATTATACTCTGGTTTGTTTCATTGTATCCTGCATTAAATTCCACATCAAATGGTGTATAACATCACATTATTCATACATACCAAGATTTTCACAATTTTGGCCACTAGTGTCAAGCTCAGTTTGTTGCCTGTTGTGCCAAATTCCCTTTCTCCAGACTTATGTCCACAGATTAATTAACTTCCCTTTAAACCTCAAACAGCTCAAAACGCCCTAAGCCCAACCAAGGCACCACAAAACCCCACCACCAAACAAAGCTTGCCTGCTAAGCCACACTGGCCCTCCTGCCTCCTCCACTCGTTGACTCCAGGGGCATGGCAGTCACACAATAATTCCCTAGTCTCCAATAACCTTAGTTCCAACCGCAATCTCCAGCCAATCCCATCAGTCCGTCCATACCCATCAGTAGTCACACTTTCAAGTTCCTTCCTTCCACACCTACCAAACTGCTCTCCAGGAGCTACTTTTATCCCCAGGGCCCTTGCTATCCCAATTGCTTGCAGCTGTGAACAAGCTGCAGGCGGTCTGGGGTTAACTGCTCTGGGGTTAACCCTATAATTTCTGGCTGATTTGGACAAGGGGCCACTGCTGATATAATGCCCTATCTCCTCGGGATAATCTTCCACGTTTTCCAATACATTGCCCCCTAGAGCTTGTTTCCCAGTGCAATTTCATCCTCCTGCACTTCTTTAGCTACACCCCTGACAGGGAGACATAATAGAGAGCGCCTACTATTATTTCAAGGTTGCATTTTTCTTGATGATGAAAAAAAAAACTTATTTTACTACAACTCTTTATTCAGATCTGGCATTTATGCTCTTTTGTTGGCTGGTGCCCCATGCCGTGCATTTGTTTTATGTATTTTATTTCATTGCAATGCATGTTTTCTTGTCATTATAGTGGAGGATGATGGTAGAAAGTACATTATGCATAGTGTAGAAATTGCCTCCCTGCACAATTGTGCAGCTTATCTTGTTAGTTTTTTTAAAAAAATACATGTTTCAAAATGTGGAATTGAATTTTTTCATGGGCTTAACTCCAACAATGGCAGAAGTGGGAAAATAAGTACAGGTCACTGTTAGCCTGGGTACCTTTTGCCATGGCAACAAGAAGAAAACTGGAAAGCTGTTCCTGGTGAGGAGGAGGAGGCAGGGAGGTGTCGCACACAGCCTGTTCCGTTGCTACAGCGCTTTGGACACAGCAGATGAGCAATAGGTCTATTTATATACAGCATGTGGCGAGACTCACCTTTCCCCTGTATTCTGCAGTGCTCCTTGTATAGCTGCAGGAGTGGGATGAGTGGCAGTCAAGCATTACATGCTCTCAGGAAAAGATCAGTCATCTTTAATCCCAGGAGCTACACTGATGCATGGCATCAGATTATCTTGATAGTACATAAAAGGAGGAGAAAAAAATTAATTGAAATTCAGAGCGCAATCCTATACCGTTGTTGCGCCGGCACTAAGCTCTTGCGCCGGCTGGACGCTGTCGCAAACGTGCCATCAAGCGTATCTGCGTTGGCGCTATGGCGCTGGACTGATGCAAGCAGCAGTGCCAGTGCTCAGGCACCGCCACGACCATCAGCAGCGCCGGCCGTGCGCCAGTCAGATCAACTATTTTTTAAAGTATGCAAGACTTCTGTATGCAAGACTTGTTGACTGTTGACATGTGGTCTTCCTGCTCAGACCAGAGCTCAGAGTCTTGGGATGGAAGTTTTGAGCAGTTTTTGGAACCACTGTAGCCAGAACAGGGATCACGAGGGTTTGTGTCACCCAGTGCGGAGGTCAATGCTTCATACCTATGATAGACCTCCTTCTATACCAGTGGACTTACCTTTGAAGTCGAGGGTGCCCCCAACGTTCACGTGGCCACACCCTCTGTTATCTCCGCGATTGCGTGCCCGGGCCTCGGGAGGGGGTCTGCCGGTTTAACAGTTGCCTCTCCCGAGGCCGTGGTAGCACGTCCTGGTCTCTGGAGATGGGGCTGTCAAGCCGGCAGATCCCCTCTCGAGGCTGGGGCGTGCAATTGCGGCCGCGATAGCGCATCCCGATCTCGGGAGAGGCGGCTGCCTGTCTTGAGACTGGGATGCGTTACAGCAACTGGGATTGCGTGCCCTGGCCTCGGGAGGGGGTCTGTAGGGTCAACAGCTGCCTTTTACCTTTTTGCAGCAAAACCACTGATGTCCCCCTGCCTTTAAATAAGGCATCCCCAGTATTCACGGTTTCAGATATCCACTGGAGGGTCTGGAACTGAACCCCAGCGGATACCACGGCTTGCCTGTATACAGTATTCTGTGATTCACCAACTCCTCAGTCCCACATGTAGACTTCACAGTGTGGGTCCCTCCTCTGGCTGCATGCCATTGAGCTTCAGCAGGCAATCATAAGATCAGCCTGGACAGGACCTCAAGGTTGTACTCTGTTCTTTTCTGGCTGACCTTCTCATGCTGGCTAATCAGCTCCACAGTGACTCCATTCTGCCACAACAGGTACTGCAGCTTGTCACAGCCTGACATTCCGCCTCCCATCCAAAAACAGGCTCCAGATTCTTCTCTTTGCTTCAGGCAGTTCCAGCCGCTCAACCATCAGTCCACACCTCCTGCCCATGTTTAAAAAAAAAATGGTAAAAAATTAATAGTAAAAAAAATTAAGTTTTACCAGTTCCATCTTGGCTTGTGATTTTTGTACACTGCTTGCGATGACCGATGGCTGATGCAAACAGAGCGATTGATTGAGACAGTGATTGTGGCTTGACCAATGCCACCTCCAAAAGCCATGCTAAATCCAAGTGCTCCTCCTGGATCCAAATGTGGCACTTTCTCCACCAAACCCACAGGTCTGAATGCTAGGTGTATGGGAGTTATGCATCTTGGGCATAATGTCTTTGCAAATGAGTCCATTGGCAATCTAGACTGGTGGACTTAAATTAATAGACTTGTACATCAACCAGTGTCATCTCATCAACCTGTGTAATTTCATAGTTAGTGGAAGTATGCCACACAGAGGTTAATCAGTGCTGCACAGCTTTTTGAGTGTTTATGTAACTGTTCAAGAAGCACTTTCTAGAGCCTGAAATGATGAAAACATATTTGCAAAAATAGCATAAAGTAATGGGGGGCACATTATAACAAATCAACTGATTGTCAGTGTAAAGCTACTTTGAATATTAATGGCTTCTCTTTTTCCATATCTACAATTCCTACTAATTGCTATGCTAGCACCAATACAAGCACAGTTTTGTTGTGATTAGCCATCTCACTGAAATTCCATTTTGTTTTCACGCTTAAATCTACCGAAAGCTATTTGAAAGACTGCCAATAAATGCCTTCAATTCAGATCAAACTGACAATCTGCCTGGGATGATTGACGGGCTTATGAAAGGGATGGATCCAATTATTGCTTGCATTGGAATTCCCCCCCCCTTTTTCCCTTTGGGTTTTTCTTTGCTCCCTAAAAATAAATAAATGACCATTATCAGAGACTGTTTTGTTGGAGATCTTTTTGGCAATACAGATGAACAGACAGCATGTGTCATTACTTTGAGTCTCAGTTTGGCATATGTACCAGAGCTGGGTGTACCAAGATGTATACCAGCAAGCAGGAAATTAGTTGTTTCCCATTTGGTGTTTAGTTTCTTGTACCTCAACAAATGAACTGGAATTTTAATCCCTTTCTTCCTGCAACAGCGGGAGGTTTTCATCTCCAAGGAGACATCTTTCAGAGCAACAAGACACAAATAATGTTAGGCAGTATGGCACCCTCATAGCCAAATATTTCCACATTAAACAAAAGCTGTTCTGCTTGAGAAGACAGAATTAGATACAAACACAAGGTCAACAGAAGATGTTGGTTAAAAAAAAAAGTGTCATAAAATTTGCCTCAATCCCATGCAAATCTGAAATGCTGTCCCAAAGTTTGCCACTATGTTCCTAGGATGCAACATTAGGGATACATTTGTGGGGCAAAGGCGCAAACAAGAGTAAAATATGGAGGTGAACTTACCAGTGGCAGCAATATGTAATCTTGGTTGCAGATTAGCAAAATGCCAGATCTGCCAGGGCTAAGAGCCCATAGGATTGGACTGTAAAACAGTTACTTATATCATGGACACATCCAGTTGTGGACCCCGCCAAGCAGAGGCATATCTAGGGTATAGCGTGGGGTCACAAGAGCCATGGGCGCCGTTTCTTTGGGGGCGCCAATGGCCCTCAGCCCCCCACCCCCCAGAAGATGCACTCCCCCCCGCTTTCCCCCGCCTCTGAGCCCTCTAGTCAGGGATGCGCAGTTCCTCCCGGCCAGGGATCGGAGGCGAGCGAAAGCTGCGTCTTCCCCCGACCTCCGATCACCAGCCAGGGGGAACCGCTCCTCCCTGGCTGGACAACCAGGGACATGCGATTCCTCTTGGCCGGGGATCAGAGGCAAGGGAAGGCATGTGTCTTCCCCCTTCCAATCAGGCAAAAATGCCCAATCAGAGGCCAAGGGAAGGCACGTACCTCCCCGCCTCCAACCAGGGAGGCACAGTTCTTCCTGCCCGGAGGCCAAGGGGGTGTGTGGCTTCTCTCTGCATGGAGAGAAGTCACACCCCTCAACATCATGATGTCACAACGTTGTGATGTCATGACATGCCATGGGCGCCATTTTGCCCTGGTACGCCTCTGCCACCAAGTTGCGGCTCCAGGGCAAGGAATGAGAAGGAATGTTGCAAATGTACCATAAACCCTGTTTACACTACTCGTGGAGGAGCCTGAATGGGTGCATGGATGTATGCTGGCTCAGCAGGGCAAGATCCAGGCCCCACATCACCTGGACTGGGTAAGTTTGCACCAGCCAAGTTGGGCCGGCCTGGCGGGAGTAGGTGGGAGGGGGGGAAGGTGGAACGGGGCAGAAAGGTGAAGAAGTGCAGGCCCATAGGCAACTTGGCCTGGGGAGTGGAATGGAGCCAGGAGCCAGTTCTTAAACCAAATCCTAACCCCCAGTCCTGGCCTGGTGGGCTTACATGGGCAGCTAGGATTTGCGACAGCAATTTCACTGGTGCAGATCCAAGCAGCACCATAGGGTGGCTGGGGCTTTACCCAGGGTAAAGGGAAAATATTCCCTTGCCCCGAAGTGGCCTCCATCTGCCTCCTAACCTGTGCTAGATACAGCACAGGCCAACCTGTACCAGCACAGGTTAGGATTGCGCCCTAATTATGTAAAGAACGGGCTGTAGTCCATGAAAACAAGTGCTGAAATAAATTGGTAAGTGTTAAGTGGAGCGCCCATGTTTGAGGCAGTATGCCATCGAGTGGTTCTCAAATGTTTTAGACCAAGCTCTCACAGCCATACATTGCTACTGGGAAAACCATAGCTTTGACTATGCGAACCTTTGTTGGCAGGGTGATGTCTTGGCTTTTTAGTAAGTTGTCTAGGTTTGCCATAACTTTCCTCCCAAGAAGCAAACGTCTTTTAATTTCATGGCTGCACTCACCACTGCGGTGATCTTGGAGCCCAGGTAAATAAAGTCTGTCACTGCTTCCATTTCTTCCCCTTCTATTTGCCAGGAAGTGATGGGAGTGGTTGCTATGATCTTAGTTTTTTTAAATGTTGAGCTTCAAGCCAATTTTGGCACTTTCTTCTTTCACCCTCATCAGAAGGTTCTTTAGATCTTCCTCACTTTCTGCCATTAGGGTGGTATCGTCTGCATATCTGAGGTTATTTCTCCCAGCAATCTTCATCCCAGCTTGTGAATCATCCAGCCCAGCCTTTCTCATGATGTACTCTGCATACAAGTTAAATAAACAGGGTGACAGTATACAGCCTTGTCATACTACTTTCCCAATTTTAAACCAATCAGTTGTTCCATGTCCAGTTCTAACTGTTGCTTCCTGGCCTGCATACAGGTTTCTCAGAAGACAGATCAGGTGGTCTGGTACTCCCCTCTCTTCAAGAACTTGCCACAGTTTGTTGAAAGCTGCAGTACACCTACTGGCCATTTGAAGTGGTGGTGATGGAGAGCAGCAGAAGTCAGGCCTATCATTTCTTCTGCCACCAAGCTCTGCTGGCAGCATACCAAGTAAAGCACCAGGGAGCTCCTGCTAAAACCTGTAGTTGGCCCCATATAGTTATCTGATATAACTTAGAGCAGTGGTTATCAAACCTTTTAACAACAGGACACATTTTTTAGAAAGGCATTCTGTCTGGGACCTCCCAGAAGTGATGTCATGGCCGGAAGTGCCGTCATTGTGATGTCAGAGTCTGCTGCTTTCCTAAGAACGCAGCAATAAATCAGGTTCTCTCTCAGCCATTTTCCAACAGCAATGTGAATCAGAAAGAAAAAAGCCTATCTACAACCTTGACACAAGTAAAACAGCTACACACCTCTCCCCGTTTCCAGCATTCCATCTTCCCATATTTTCAATATGGCTGGTCTAGGTGCTTTGCGATCCACCTGAAATTGGTTTGTGACCCACTAGTGGGTCCCGACCCACGGTTTGGGAACCACAGACTTACAGCATAGTAAATATTGAACATCAAAGCAATTTGAGGCACAGAGACATATGGATATATCTGACAAAGACTGGCATATTTGAAAGAAGAAAGAAAGATACATATTAAATCAGACCTTTTGCAGACTGAGCCAAATGGACAATCAAAGAGACAAGAAGCCCTGTGCTCACTTGACATTTCCTTTCAACTCTAATCTTTCTATTCAAGGGTTTCTCCCTCCCTGTCCACTTGCATTGTGCTATCTAGATGCCACTCTGGTATCTTTTCCTACTAGAGGAAACCCTTGAGAGATTCAAACCTATCGTTGATCTGAAGACAAAAAAGAGAAGTTAGGTGGGGTGGAAGAACAGCCAACAATTTAGGTTTGTGAAATGGTTTTAATACCTTCCATTCCTTAAGATTCTTTGAAAGCTGAAGCCCTTCATTTAAACTTCATTGAGGACACAATCCTAACCTGGATTTAGGCCTGCACAGTTAAGCCATCAAGGTTTGGCCGGCACAAGGGCCACCATAAAGCGCATTTGGACCACTCTGAGTCAGGGAGGACGGTGCATATCTGTTTGCTGGCCTCTCTGACTCCAAACATACTTTACAGTGTCCCTTGTGCTGGCCAAACTTTAGGATAGGTTAGGATTGCACTCTTAGACTAGTTCATTTAGACTAGTTATTTCAGTAATAACGGAGGTTTTGCCTACTTCGTCTTTAAGACTCAGGGTCCATCATCTCATGCGAGCTTGTCTTATGGGTCCAGCTCTTCTTAGGTCCTGGCAATGAAAGTTGCCACTGGATCCTGCCTAAGAGCAATGTGGAGATGACAGGGTCACAGTGGTGAAAAGCTGCTGGAACTGAGTGATGCTGGCACAAAGGAGTCCATCATAAAGCACTATGTAAGCATCAGTGTTTCTCAGATGAAAACAGAGACATGCTTCCAACACTCATATCACAATTGCTGCCAGAGCCTTAGCGCTTAAATCATACACTGCTGAAGGCTCAACTCTGCCTGCATTATTAAGGTGAGACGGACAAACAATTACCCATCGTTATGAGCTCTGAACATTCCATCAGTCATCAAATCTGAACCCTCCATTCCATCATCCTGAAATTTGGCATGGAGTAGCTAATGGCCCAGCCTGGCCCAGAGCATGCAACAGCACTGGCTGGAGAGCAGACACTAGCAAAGATAAGTGAAGAACTTTTATAAGTACCTACTCTGCCTTGCCATATTCCCCAATGGGCCTACTTGGATCCACACCACCATTTTTGCTGCCGTAACTCAAGATGGGTCCAAGGGGGCTTGTTGGGCCCAGGCCGGGGGCACATTGGCACTGCTGCTGATGTGGCCGATATACACACCTGGCCCACCCTCAACATGCCTCCGACCTGGCCCGATCCATACCTCAATCCTCCCCTGGAATGCCCTTTCCGCCAGCCTATTTGCTTGGCACTCCTTTGGCATGTGCATGGAAACCACTGGCCATTTGTATTTGCAGATCTGGCCAGCGCAATGTTGTACCAGTGGCCCAGGCCTTCGACAAATGGAGTGTGCTCTGCTAAACTCCTCTGGGCAAGAGGCACTTTTTCAAACAGCATTCCTCTTATATTTATCAGGGGGAGTGTAATTGTCCCTTTCACCCTTGCACAGTGTTTTTTTCTAGTGGCTGTTGCTGATGGTATTCTGCATTTTTTTAGATTGTGAGCCCTTTTGGGACAGGGAGCCCCAAAATTATTATTTGCCTGTAAACTGCTTTGTGAACTTTGTGTTGAAAGCAGTATATAAATACTATTTGATTGATTGATTATGAGCACAATCCTTACCTGGAGTTAGGCCAGCACAATTAGGCCAGCAAAGTTTGGCCAGCACAAGGGCCACATTAAAGCGTGTTTGGACCACTCTCGGTCTCAGGGAGGATGGTGCACGTCTGTGTGCTGGCATCTCTGACTCTGAAAGTGGTCCAAACATACCCTTGTGCCAGCCAAACTTTACTGGACTAACTGTGCTAGCCAAACTCCAGAATAGAATTGTGCTCCGAGTGTGAATTTGGTAAGTACGAAGTTGGATAAGATTGGACCATAGGTCACAGTCTTCATCAGCTATCCAAAAAAGGAGCAAATTCACTGAGGAAGTAAGGAGATATGATAGTTTAAAATCGTATCAGAATCATTTGGGACAAAAAGTTCGTGACCATTTTTGTGCATGGAGAATACAATCCTCTTGGGATTTATGTTTCTGCAAGGGCTTTCAGAAAATCAAGTTTGCTTTTTGAAGAGAATCTGTCATATATTTTGAGTAATTAGTCTTACTTACAATAGGCCTATTGTTTTCAATGGCAGTGTCAATTGCACATGGATAATAAGGGAGTTGGCAGCTTTTATTTGCTCACAACAAACACGGCTGCCTCCCACGCAACTGACATCAGCCTGAATTTTTTTTTTTAAAAACCCTCTTGTTAATAAAATATACATCCATTTGTCCAAACTGCCTGATTTGTCCAAACTGTACTGTACAGATTACCTAGAGATCCCAATCTACCATCTCCCCAACTCTGCTCCGGATCTCTTGAGAAGTGGCTGAGATACAGCAATCAAAACCTGCCCCATGCTCACATCCAGGAAAACAAAACTGTTTCCTGTGTTTCTGAAATTTGATTCAGAGTAAGAAGAGGTCATGTTCCCATATCTTTCAAAGACTGGAGCAGATTATAAGAACATAAGAAGAGCCCTGCTGGATCAGGCCAAAGGCCCATCTAGTCCAGCTTCCTGTATCTCACAGCGGCCCACCAGGTGCCCCAGGGAGGCACAAGATTCATTAAGTAATAACTGAGATTCAGCACTTTGAAATCATCCCCTCCAGAAGTTGTTTCTGATTGTTTCATTGTGAATAAAAGGGTCTCCTCAAAAACTTAGCTAGAGGGGAAATCACATCCCTAAGTTTTGCAAGCAGCCACTCCCCTTTCACTTCAGAGCCAACATAGCCTCTGTTTTGCTCTAGCTTCCAAAGAGGAGGGCGAGCAGCTGCTTGCAAAACTTAGTGCTGTGATCCCCCTCTAGGTACACCTCTGGGTCTCCATCCTTACAGTGGAGTCTGCAGGGGGCATGAGGATGACTGGAAGCAAGGAAGAAATTTAGCAACAGATGAAATTCTACCCCCCCCCCTTGAGATTATGTACCAGAATCCCCAAAAATAGTATTATTTTGTACACTATAAGAGTACCATAGGTGACATTTTAGGAAAGCACTATATTATGGAATGCTGCATCAGGCAGTCGTTCATCACCCATATTGCTAGCAACCGATTGGGGAAGAGTCACCTGTTGAATTTTTTGTTTGAATGCATCCTTACCTGGTCTAATGCTGAGCTGAAGGACCAAAGCAAACTCTGGATGCTTAAAGCCTACTTTTTAAAAACAACATTATGTATATGACTTGACAGCTTAAATGACAGAGAAGTTAAGGTTACTATCTTGATTTCCAATTTCCCTTGCAATGTCAAGGGAAGAGATGCACAAGAGAGTACAAGAGATGCGGGTGTGCACGCACACACAGAAAGAGAGCGCAATCCTAAACTGGAGTTAGGCCGGCATAAACTAAGCCAGTAAAGTTTGGCCAGCACTAGAGCATGTTTGGGCCACCATAAAGCATGTTTGGACCACTCTCCGAGTCAGGGAGGATGGTACACGTCTGTGTCCCAGCCTCTCTGACTCTGAGAATGGTCCAAACATACATTATAACATGCACTGGTAAAACTTTGTTGGCTTAAAATATGCCGTCCTAACTCAGTTTAGGATTGCGCCCACACACAGAGTGCTAAAAACATTAGTAGCCCTCCAATATGTCCTGTAGCCAGAGGGCCTGAGCATTTGATTTTGTGCTTTACAGATGGGTATAATGACCAATGACAAAATCTGGTGTAGACAATTCAAATAAGTGTAGTTTGGCCCACACAGAATACTGAATGAATTCAGCACTTAACATTTGACTTTCCCATTCCACTAATTAAATTATTCATTGATCTAGTTAATATGAATGTGCCTGATGTGGGGGAGGGGGGAAGGCAAATATGCTTTATGATAAAGTTTGATCAAATTACAGATCACCACAGCAGGGAGATAGAAAGCAAAAAATAATTAATCAGTTAATTAAACAGGAGGTTTATTTGGCGAAGAACGGAGGTAGGGGATGAAGCCACACAACAAGCAAGAAAGGAGGAGATTTTCATGCATTTGAAGATTACATGGGTCTTATGGAGCAGTTAGTATGCTAAAAAGGAAGTTGTCAGGGTTAAGGGCAAAAAAATAGTTCTAGGTCCATACAAATCTCCAGTATTGAATTGTTGGGTACCACTTTGACAGGACTAATCCTGAACACTCAGCAGCATCTTATTAAACATGCCAGTGCCCTTCCCATACCTCCCACATTAGGCTGCCAAATATTGCACAGTTTGAGCTTCATCGATTACGGATCATTATCTAAACCCAGACAGATCTGAGCCCTCTCTTGCAAAAGCTCATGCCATATTTTCCGACTAGAGCTCACACAAAATACTGACAAAAAAAAACAAACAGAGAAAAGCACCAACTTTGATTCTAATGAAGTCAGAATTTGAATCCTTTGGAGGAAAGGAAAGAAATACTAATTTATTTGCCTTGGTACAAAATCCTGCGCTATAGTGCCCCCTAACTGCCCTCTGAAGATGCTCCACTACAGCAGTTTTGAGGGTTCAAGAGTTTGGTTGGCTACATAAGAAAAACCTTGCTGGATCAGGCCAAGTCCCATCTAGTCCAGCTTCCTGTATCTCCCAGTGGCCCACCAGATGCCTCAGGGAGCACACAAGACAACAAGATGCCTGCATCCTGTTGCCACTCCCTTGCACCTGGCATTCTGAGGTAAATTCTGAGGTAAACACACTGGGGGCTAGTCAAGATTCTCCACAGCATTTCTCTTTGACAGCCACCAGAACCAGATGCTCCTCTTCAGACATGTACTCATAGGGACAGCCCTGCTGGATCAGGCCAAGGCCCATCTAGTCCAGCTTCCTGTATCTCACCAGATGCCTCAGGGAGCACGCAAGGCAACCCAGATACTTGTATCCTGCTGCCGCTCCCCTGCATCTGGCATTCTAAGGTAGCCTATTACCCTTGCACCACCCCCCCAAGGAAGAAACCAGACTAAGGTTTAACTTTATTAAGCACAAGTGACCAGTTTTTAAGTCACAAAACCTACTGAACACCTGTCCCTCCCTCGCCTGTCTGGGGTAGGCAAAAAAAACTGCCATCCATGGCCAATTTGGATGACAGAAAAAAATTCCTACTCGGCTCTCATGATGAGCGACTAGCTAATCTCAGACCAGAAATAATCATCATAGCTTGTAACCTGTGATGGAGTTTTCCTCCCTAGTCTGTCCAATCCCCTTTTACAGATATCCACACCAGACACCATCACCACACCTTGTGGCAAGGCATGCCACAGACTATTACACGCTGGGTAAAGAAATACTTTCTTTTGTTTGTTCCAACTCTCCTAACACTCAGCTTTAGTGGATGTTCCCTGGTTTTGGTACTGTGTGAGAGGGAAAAGAGATTCCCTCTCTCTATCCACCCCCTGCACAATTTGGTACGTCTCAGTCATGTCCCCCCTCAGGAGCCTTCTTTCTAGACTGAAGAGGCCCAAATGCTATAATCTTTCCTCAAAAGGGAGGTGCCCCAGCCCAGTAATCATTTTGGTTGCTCTCTTCTGTACTTCTAATTCTACTATGTCCTTGTTGAAATGTGGCAACAGAACTATATGCAATCCTCCAGGTGTGGCCTTAACCATCGCTTTGTACAATGGCAATACAATATTGGCTGCTTTATTCTCAATCCCCTATTTGTTCTGCCAGAAACTCCCTGCTAGGCCTCCCTGAGGCCCACACTAGTCTGACTGGCTTCCCCTTTAAGCAGCCTCAGAGGTGGGCAACAGGGAGGGGGTTCCTTTGTCCACTGGTCCTCCTCTCTTCCAGCAGCCTTGCTTGGATTCATCAGCTGGCCAGTCCTCCAGACTGGCCTGACCACCGGCCAAACACCCTCTTGGTCTACCTCTTCCTCCCAGCCAGGCTGTGCCATGCCGAGTTCCCTTCCTGAAACCATATGCCCACACTAGGCTAATCAGCTTCCCTTATCCTCAAAACACTCAAAACAACATTCCAACTTGGCACCACAAAACCCCACCACCAAACAATAGGCAGTCAGCGTACCTAAGACACACCTGCCTCCTCCAGTTGGTGGCTCCAGGGGTATAGCAGCCACACAACAATTCCAATAACCAAGCATCCAGTCCGTCCGTCCAACAGTCCTTCAGTCAATCCACAGCCTCTTCCTACACCCTTCCTACAGCTCCTGCCTCCAATTTTATACTGAGGCAGGCCAATCGGTGTCTGTTGTTGGGCCACTCTAGCTCATCAGCCACACCCTTTTCCACCTGTGCCAATCTCCCTTCCTAGCCAGGGCCCTCATCAGCCTACCTCAGCTGCAGCTGTGTTCCTGCTGCAGGAGTTCTGGGATTAACCCGTACTTCCTGGTTTATTTGGACAGGGGGCCACTGCCAGGGTCCCATTCCCTATCTCCTCAGGGTATCTCCTGCCTTTTCCAATACACTTTTTAATTATCCCTAGCATGGAATTGACCTTCTTCACTGCCACTGCACACAGGATCAACATTTTCATTGAGCAGCACCCTAAGATTTCTCTCCTGGCCTGTCACTGGCTAGGTGGGCTTTCTGCTTGCCATGGGTAGCCCAGGGGGCAGACAGCATGGTATGTGGTGCTGAGAGAGAGAGAGAGAGAGAGAGTAGCCCTTTCCTTTTCTACCCTCTTACTAGCCCTAGGTGGAGTTGGGGAATAGAATGAAACCACTCTGCCTAGTCTCCACTCTATGGAGCTAAAAGCAGCTCTGTGTGTGGGATGGTGGCAGCAACATGCAGTGAGGGTGTGTGGTGAGACAGAATTGCCCTACTCTAGTTCTTTGAAAAGTGCATCCGCTGCTGCTGCAGTGGCTGTGATCCTGCAAACACTCACAACCAGTGGTGAAATTCAGCCAGTTCTCACCAGCTCTGCAGAGCCGGTTGTTAATTTTAGGTTGGGAGAGGGAAGAAAGGCAGCGGCCGCCCTGAAGGACATAGAACCGGTTGTTAATTTATTTGAATCCCACCACTGCTCACAACCCATGGACATCGTCAAGTCCATGCTGCTCAAAGTCCATGGATTGTAAGCAGTGGCGTCATGCAGCAGGAACGCTGGGAGGGACGAACGGGTGAGCAGTAGCCTGCCCGCTGCGTCATGCTCCGTTTTGCCATCTCCCCCGCCCCCGCTCACCCGTTTGTCCCTCCCAGCATTCCGGCTGCATGACGCTGCTGGTTGTAAGTGTTTGCAGAATCACAGCAGTGGGGCACTTTTCAAAGAACGCTGGTAGGGCAGTTCTGCCTCACCAGACACACCCACACCGCAGTTGCTGGGGGGTGGTGTGGTGGTGAAAGAGCTAACTCCTTCTCCCATAGCACACCTTCCCCAATCTTCAGAGTAGCTCCATGGGTCTGCTCAGTAATAAAACAAAAGTGGGAGATCCTACTTATAGGTTGCAAAAATGGATACTGGGCCTCTCCCTGAACCCATTGCTTGGCCAGTTTCTGATCCCACATTGGGTGCTACTGAGGGCCCAGAGTTTGTACAGGCTGGGTATGCACTCTGGTGGGGTCTAGACTAGCTAGTTCTTATGTCTCCTCTGCTCCCATATCAGGTCTGCTTTGGCCTTTAGAGAAGCCGCCACTGCAGCTGGCCCTAGTACTAAGAGCGCAATCCTAAGCAGCGCTGGAATGGAGAGGCTGACGGACGTTCCCTTGCCACGGGGAGGCTCCAGCCTCCCCTATGCGCTCCTCGGATCTACGCCTGTTAAACAGCAGGCACAGATCTGAGGAGATCACGCAGCCCAAATCGGGGCTGCGCAGCTTCCCAGGAGGGCTTAGGATTTGGGCCTAGGATGTAGCATCAATGTGACAGGCAGCGTTGGATTGCGCTGTTATACTGGATCCTGTTTTCTGTGCATGACTGTCTCACTGCTGGGCATGGAAAATTAAAATCTAAATTCACAATCGGCTCACGGTACAGGAGAATAAAACTACCGATGCCTGTATTTTATGGCCCATGGCCCAGGTCAGAGATAACGTTTGTCCAACAATTCAGGGCCATAATTCAGAGCTATTGTTTAGAAACAGCATCCTTTGTTTTATCTCTCCCTAGGATTGGGCGGGTAAATTGGTGAAAAAATGTAATCAAGTGAACCGTCAATCTTTATATCTGTTTGTCACCTCCTAGGTCCCTGTGTGGAAGCAGAAGTTGAAAAATCAATGTAGTGGGTAGGGTAGGAGAGGATCCTCACCAGCAGAAGAGACTCTTTACGTCTGCCCCCACCAGAGGAAGTCACAGGAGTTTGAAGCAATCCCCGCTTCCCAAAATTCTCAGTATTATAGAAGGCCACAGCTTGTGCATGCACCTTCAAGACAGCAGAGGGCAGCATACAGGAATTAGCATGTGAGGCAGTTGCATCCCTGGCCCTCGTGCCATCCCAGGGCCAGGGAGCAGATTGCTTCCCGTGAAAGCTGGAAGTGCCTGTCTAAGGCCTACAGGAGGCCTTCTGAGGTTCAGGGAGGCCAAGTGTGTCCTCCTCCTGCATCCGACCACTTCCTGGATGCAAATGAAAGACACTTCCAGTCAGTGGTGTCATCTAAATGATTTAAGAACAGGTACTCACTTTTGATTGGCACGTGTCGGGACCCGCCCACCGGAAGTGACGTCATAAGCCAGAAGTGATGTCGTGGCAGGAAGTGACATGAAAAAAGCCCTTTTTGAGGCCTCAGATGATTTTAAACTGACCCAACAGTTGCAACAGTATTCCACAGCATCCCCAGAACATGTTAAGGAAGCCTGGGATCATGTTAAAACCCCAGAGCAACTCATTTTTCAGTGGCAAGGAAAGGAAAGGCTCCGCTCGCTGCCTGCCTGCCTGCCTGGCTCTGAGAACATGCCGGCAACTCAAACATGCAGGAAATTCAAACGTTGCAGAGGGCGGAGTCGACGAGTGGGCAGGCGAATGGGCGGGGCCAGCTGTAATCCTAGAAACTGGTACTCGCGTACCCCCGCGTACCCCCTGCATGACATCACTGCTTCCAGTCGCATCCAGGAGCCTCAGTGAAACCCTCCTGATGTGGGTCAGGACCCACATTGGGTCAAATCTGTGAGGATTTGGCAATACTTTTTTACCCAGCAGGTAATCTGTGGAACCCCTTGCCAGAGGAGGTGGTGATGGTGCCTGGCCTAGGTGCCTTTAAAAGGGGCTAGACAGATTTCTGGAGGTAACATCCATCGTGGGCTATAGGCCATGATGGGTTGTGCCACATTAGTAGTAGGCTACTTCAGAATGCCAGGTGCAAGGGAGTGGCAACAGGATCCAAGCATCCTGTTGTCTTGTGGCACCTGGTGGGCCACTGGTGGGCACCTGGTGGGCCACTGTAAGATACAGGAAGCTGGACTAGATGGGCCTTTGGCCTGATCCAGTGGGGCTCTTCTTATGTTCTTAAAGAGTCCCAAACACAAAGGCGCAATGTCTTTGTCTGTTTTCTCTTAAGTGCATTTGAGTTTGCTTCAGTAGTGGTTGCTGGCAGAACAAAATGGAGAGATGTTCTCTTTTGCTGCCCCTTCCTCCCCAACTTGTACAAAAATACTTAAAAAATAAAGTCAGTGTTGTTGCTGACAATTATTGCTATAACATGTATTTGGAGTGCCAAGGGGGAGAAAGACATGCCTACCAAAGGTGGGGCAACTCTTTTGGCTCTGGGGAGGGAGCAGAGTCCAGGGTCAGGCTGCTTCCACTTAGCGACGAAGCCTCCCCCCTCCCCCCCAAAACATGCCTGCTTCTCAGAATGCAATCCTAACCTGGAGTTTGGTCCGGCACAGTTAAGCCTGCAAAGTTTGGCTGGTACAAGGGCCATAGTAAAGCACATTTGGACCACTCTAGGAGTCAGGAAGGATGGCACATATTTGTGTGCTGGCCTCCCTGACTCAGAGAGTGGTCCAAACATACTTTACAGTGTCCTTTGTGCCGGCCAATCTTTGCTTGCTTAACTGTGCTGGCCTAATTCCAGGTTAAGATTGTGCCTTCACATGCTAGAGACCAGGGGGGAGATTGAAAGTCTGCCAAGACAGCATCATTATAAGGCACAAAGCAGGCCCCCAGTGGGCCTGTTTTGACTTGAGTGTGTTGGGGCATACTTCACATTAATCAGGACTGGGGATCAGAGCAAGCAGAGGCCCTCTAAATATTCTGGCTGGGTCAATATCATGAACTGCAAACCCACAGCGTAGTTCATATGTTGCTTTGGCCAGACCTTAGCAATAATTTATGCCCGACAACAGATCACTGATTTCAGGCCATTGCCTTGCGTGCTCCCAAGAAACACAAGGAAACGCAAGAAAAACGTCTGCTAGCGACTGTTCTCATGAATGAAAATATAGTCTTGTGCACTTGTAAATATCCCAATTATCATCACATCTAGGATCAATTTTTGAGTGTCCTCCAGCCCCTATGCATAGTATTGCACATATAGTCAGTCCTTGTTATATGGGCCCTCGTTATCTGAGATCTCACTTATCTGCATGGGATAGAATTGCTACTTTCCTCGTTATCTGCGCACCTGTCTTCATTATCCACTATGCAGAGACCTTCCAAAGGCTGCAGGGACCTTCAGAACGGCACCTGTGACCAGTGCTGACCCCTTTACTTTAAAACGGCTGGCAGAAGCATCCACAGGCCATGTTTAAGGGGTCCATGCTGGTTGCAGGTGACATTCTGAAGATCCCTGCAGCCTCTAGAAGGTCCCTGCAACATTCAGAGATCTTCTGGTACTTCCTGCTACACTCTGCACTCTTCCAGGAACCTAATCCTAGCGGATAATGAGGCTCTCTTCTGCCTGCTTTAGACTATTCATTTATTTTATACATGTACATCCCAGCTTTCTTCCATAATGAAACTCCAGGCAATAGCCACAGGTTTCCCAGGGAGTCACTCTCCCACCCTGGCACCCTGGCATGATGCTTAGCTTGCATCATGTGCACTCAGACCCATGCCCTACATCCAATTAAACTGCTGTCTGTCCTGTGCAGGCTTCCGAAGCAAGTGCCAAGGCTTGGCTACCTGTTTGTTGTGTGATGGATCTCCAGTGCAGCAGAGGTGAGATCTCTCAATGTCCCCTCTTGGCTGGTTTCTGAGAAAGAAAAAGATACGGGGATTTGCAGCTGGGGCACCTCCATGTCACATCTTGTTTCTTCTGCTCTGCTGCATGTCACACCACGGCTGAAATGGTTTGGTCCTCCTCCATCTTCTCCTTTTATAGACTTGTCAAAAATGTATTTCAGACCTCAAGTCTTTGCAATCACCCAGTTAACATTTTTACTCAGCTTTTCTTTGCGGATTTGAGAATCTGGGATGTAATCTTGTCCTATATCCCCTTTTAACAATTGGATTTATCAATGGGATATTCAAGAGCATCCATCACCATGAGTGTTAGAACAGATAAGGAGAATACTAATTATTTTTCCAAGCCAATTTGAGCTAAGGGAATAGGTTTGATTGCCCCCTTTATTTCAGTTCAACTCCTCTTACCAGGAAACTGCTTTCGTTGAACTATTTTTGGTTAATCACCAAGGTGACTTTGTATACCCATATGTTACCCATAATTAATGCTGCATCGTTGTTGCATGGTCTAATTCCTAGGCATGTTTTAATATGCCTGCTTATAATTAAAAGAAAAAAAAACCAGCTAAGCGCAGCAACACCCTGTTGGCATTACATTGACAATGTGCCACACTGACGGCCCAATCCCATGGGCCACTTATGATGGTAATAGTCCTGGTCTGCCGCTATAGGCCACTGTGGTTCATCAGTGCAGAGGATCTGTGGGCAGCGGCTGCAGGATGCCCCCCACAGCAGGTAAAGTGACGGTGGAGGATTTTGTGGGCAGGAGAAGGAGAATCAGGGCAAGGGCGACCGAAGGGGCATTTTGAGGGCAGGAGGGGTGTATCCTGGTGGTGGCAGCCTATTTCCCAGCCAAACAGTTCCTCTGCCTCCAGAGACATATTGAAGGTGCCGTGAGGGGAGGCAGGTGCAACCGGTGAGGTGAGGCGAAAAAGCAGTGCGCTTTTTGGCCCATCCTCCCTCCCTTGCATCTGGTACGCTCCTAAATGGAGCTAATCTGCAAACTGGGGGTGTGTGGCCACATGGCGCAGGGGGTGGGGGTGGTGCTAGAGGCGCGGAGTTGTTGCCCCGCCCCCAGAGTGGTTTGAGCTGGTTACAGCTCTACATGCCTTCCCTCAGACTTACACCAACAAAATGGCTGTTGTAGGTCTGAGAAGGCCCATTGGTGACCAGGTGGTCGCCCCCTTTTTTTACTTACTTCTCTTAGGTCATCTGGGGTATATTTTTTTTATTTGTGTTTACACATATAAAGACATAGGGATAGGTAATAAGGACGACAAGGGGCAGGGAGACTCTTAGGTCATCTGGTTGCTCCCTCACCATAGCATGTAACACACACTTTATTGCCTGTGCTATGGACTGGTGGGGACTAGAAGTAGGCTGGGAGTGAAATTTAATTTATAGGTTGGCAAATGGAGCCCATGTTGAGGACTAATGCAGAGACAGTTCATATCGCACATAGCTAGTAATAATAAATGAAGTCTCATGGTTGGCCACCAATTGCTCATTAGCATAATTAATTCTAATTAGTCTCCCTCAACCAATTATTGAAAGTAAGGTTTGTCATGAATAATAGGATTTTTCTTGGCACGGATGTTTGTGAACCACTCCGTGATGTCAGTGATGCACAGGAGAAGAATTCTCAATATTAAAGGCTTGTAAACCTGTCACTGATACAGGCACAAAATGAGGTGGAAACAGGGGCGTAGCTAATGAAAGTATAGCCCAGTGCAGAGGGCAAAATATTGCCCCGGAAGTGGCAGCACCACAGGAAGTGACATCACATTTGTATTTTTGTTTTCTCAGGTTTTTTGGCCACAACGTTTGATAGAGTAAAGACACTACACTCTGGTTTGTGTCACTGCATTCTGATTAAATTACCTATCCAATGATATATAACATGATGGTATTATTCATACATGTTTTCACAATTTTGGCCATTAATGTTAAGTTCAGCTTGTTGCCCCTCTAAAGCTTGTTGCCTAGTGCAATTGCACCCCCCCTGCACTTCTTTAGCTATGCCCCTGGATGGAAATATAAAAGAATCGACCCATTCAGCCCATGTTTGAATGTTGCCATTTGTAAAAATAAACACCCAACAACCCTGCAAGTTGAAAACTAGGGCAGCCAAGATTCAGAATAGAAACTGGCAACCTAGTTTTCTACCTGCAGGGTTTTTTTTCCATATGCAGGAGCATTCGACAATGCTTTCCCACAGTCTGCTATGCTATGCTATGCTATGCTATGCAGTCTGAAGTGGTACAAACCATTTCCCCCCCCCCATTACTTTGACCTCATTTAGGGCGCAATTCTAACCTGGAGTTAGGCCAGCAAAGTTTGGCTGGCATAAGCGCCACCGTAAAGCAAGTTTGGACAACTCTCGGAGTCAGGGAGGATAGTGCACGTTTGTGTGCGGGCCTCTCTGACTCCGAGAGTGGTCCGAACATACTTTACGGTGTTGCTTGTGCCAGCCAAACTGTGCTGCCCTAACTTTGCCGGCCTAACTCCAGGTTAGGATTGCCCTCTCAGCCACATATAGATGTGGCCTTAAATTCCTGTGTTCCATGTGCAAGTCTATTCATCTTAATAGCTCCAACTGTACAATATACTGTATCCTGGTTTCCACTGGAAGCTTTCCAGCATGGTTTCCCCTCTAGTCACCATTCCAGAGCTCGGTGTAATTTAATCGAGACATTTCCTTTCTGGTTGATTTACTGCGTTTTCTATTCCATGCGATGAGGCTCAACTAAAGTAGCATAAATCTCCCAGTGATTAGAAAATGCAATCATTTATTACCTGGACAATCAGTTTATTTAAAGGTGTAATTAGTTTGTACCTTGAGAATCCTTTCCACAGGTAAGATAAACTACAAATAATTACTGATTCTCTTCTGGTAAAATTAAAAGTCACACAAGGCTGCTGATATAGGAAATTGTAGCTCGACAAGGGAAAGGTTTTGACTGGTATTTACAAAATGTTGATTTATTTCTCATTTCCCTCTCCATTAATGTTGGATTGGATTCCTGAACTCAGAAAGGTTCCAGATCACAACCAAAAAGATATTATTTTAGTTTTTTGTTAACACAATACATAAGTGCCTATTCTGGTATTTTATTTGGTGGAAATTATGCATTGGTAACCCCTGCTACCAGGCAAGAGGCACTTTTTTCAAGTGGTGTTCCTCTTATAATTAGCAGGGGGAGAGTAATTGTCCCTATTCACCTAGTGAAGACACTTCGCACTGTGTCTTTTCTAGTGGCAGCTGCTGCTGGTGGTCTGCATTTTTCTAGACTGTGAGCCCTTTGGGGACAGGGAACCATTTAACATTATTATTATTTGCCTGTAAATCACTTTGTGACCTTTATGTTGAAAAGCGGTATATAAATACTGTTGATTGATTGATTAAGTCAAAGGATCTTTTCAACTGCAGCATGTAGGTTATGGAATGGTCTCCCCAAAGAATTTTTACCTAATTGTGTTAGGTTTTTGGGTTGATTCTGGCAATCAGCACTGGTGTGTCTTTTGCTCTGGAAAACTGGAGGGCCTGAGGAAGGTGATTGAATGCACCTGTGTCTGAGTGGGGTACGTGCATTCAGGCACGAAGACCTAGCCATGACTCAGCACTGTGCTGATTGGCTGGAAGGCAGGATAAAAGGCAGTGAGCAGAAGCCTTCTGTGTGGGTTGTGAGAGGAATAGAAGGGCAAAGCCGTGCCGGACTGATTAGCCATCTGTTGTATGTAAGAACATAAGAAGAGCCCTGCTGGATCAGGCCAAAGGCCCATCTAGTCCAGCTTCCTGTATCTCACAGCAGCCCACCAGGTGCCCCAGGGAGGCATGAGAAAACAAGATGCTTGCATCCTGTTGCCACTCCCTTGCACCCAGTACTCTGAAATAGCCTACTACTAATGTAAGGAGTACAATCCATCATGGACTATATCCCACAATGGACTTTTCTTCCAGAAATCCATCCAATCCCCTCTTAAAGGCATCTAGACCAGATGCCATCACCACCTCCTATGGCAAAGAGTTCCACAGATTAACTACCTGATTAACAGATTAACTACTACTAATTAACCAAAAAAATCATTTTTGTCGCTCTCTTCTTCACCTTTTCCAGCTCCACTATGTCCTTTTTGAGGTGCGGCAACCAGAACTGGACACAATATTCCAGGTGTGGCCTTACCATCGATTTGTACAATGGCATGATAATATTGGCTGTTTTATTCTCAACCCCTTTTTTAATTGGGCTTCTTAATTGCTGCCGCACACTGGGTCGATACCTTCATTGAATTGTCCACCAGCATCCCAAGATCTCTCTCTTGAGCTGTCACAGACAGCTCAGAACCCATTAGCCCAGTGGTCAGGGAACAGGGGTAAATTACCCCAAATGGGGTAAAAATGAAATTCCTGGGGGTAATGGACAGATAGGAGTATGCCCCGCCCCCTTTTCCCTCATCCTTCCTTCATGACTAACGTTCTCTCTTCTGACCAATGGGAAGTTCCTCTCACACTTGATGGATTTCCCTTGCTTCCAATAGGAGATTAGAAGCGGCAAGGTACTTGGCCCCCAATAAGCAGCGTTCCCCTCCCTTCTCAGGTGGCAAAGAAGGCCGTGGTTATTGATCCCGCTGCTGGTAGAGGGAGAAGGAAGCAACAGCAGAGAAAATGGCGGCCGTGGCTGCAACTGTGGCGGTGATGGGGCCAAGCCTATTCCGGGCAGCAAGGAGCCTGGCACTCAGGCAGCCGTGGAGTCAGCGGTGCTTGAGGCCAGGGA
>JAJKFI010000030.1:12844926-12859359 GCA_029204185.1 Lerista edwardsae
CACACACACACACACACACACACACACACACACACACACACACACACACACACTTCAGTGCCTTCGGAGGCATGCTTACTAATCCCCTGGAAGCCAACTGGTAAATTAATGTTTGTTGTTAGTTGAAAAATTCATCTCTCCACATATCAGAAGTTACAGATTCAAGTCCAAGGGCATGCTATTGATGACTATTTACGGAGCACAATTCATTTGTATAATTCATCCAGTATCAGCAGTCAACTTTAGCTCAGAATCTCAACCCATATTGGTTCCTTGTTAAGGCCATCCAAAAAGCTGATGGAGACTGCTCTGAGCCTGAGGCCAAAATGGGATGTGCACGCTGCCTATCAGATGCTTGCTTGTGGGATGGCAGGAGGTGTGGACTGATGGTTGAGCTGCCTGTACTGTCTGAAGTTAAGCAGGATAATTCACGGTCTTGTTTTTGGATGGGAAATAGAATGCTAGGCTGTGACAAGCTGCAGTATCTGTTGTGGCAGAACGGAGTTGCTGTAGAACTGATTAGCCTGTGTTGGAATGTGTGAGAAGGCCAGCTGGCAAAAGAATGGAGTACGACCTTGAGGACCTGTCCAGGCTTGACTTATAATTACCTACTGAAGTTTGATGGCATGCAGCCAGAGGAGAGAACCACACTGTGGAGGCTACATCTGGGACTGAGGATTCAATGAATCATAAGAATACTGTATATTTGTAAAAAATCCCATTGAAAAATTTAGACTAGCCTCTCCATGTAAGCTGCCTTGGGCACAGGAAAGGCAGGATATAAATTATTCAAATAACTAAATACTTGGCTCCTTAGCCAGGAAATTCCTATCCAGGGCTGGCTCTAGGAGTGGCGGGGCCCAATGTGGGGCATTCCTGTGGGGTCCCCCAACCTCCCTGCGGGGCCCCCACTCACTAAGAAAAGCACTTGTGGTGCCACATGTGGCACCTGGAAATAGTTGGTGGTGACATGATGACATCACTGCCAACTGCTACCTGGAAGCACATTTGGGGCAGTTTAGAGGCAGAGGCAGGTGAGAGGGCCCAAGCAGTGATGTCATTCAGGGGGAACAGACCAGAATGGGCGTTCCGGATCCTAACGGGCTCCGTGGCTGGTTCCGGGTTCCCGACAAGTGCCAATCAAAAGTGAGTTCCTGTTCCTAAATCATTTGAATGACACCACTGGGCCCAAGGTAAAGCTGTTTTGCTTGCCCCATTGACTTACAGTCAATTAATGTTAGTGTTTGGTGTAATTATAAACGCGAGAAAGATAAAGCGATTTAACAAGCATTTAATGTTGGTAAAGAAGAGAGAATTTTACACCAATGAGGGGCACCTAATTGATACTTAATTAAAATATAGATGTTTAGAACTCAGAATTATATAACTTTGATTCATACAATTACTTATATATTGCTTTTAGACATGCTGTAATCCTCCATTTTTACCTTTTGTGTGTATCCCTTTGTTTACCTATAACCTTATGTAACCTATTTACCTATTTCCCATAACTGTAAGAATAAATATTAAAACTATTATTCAAAAAAGACTTACAGTCCACAGAGATCCTGGCTGCAGCAGCAGGTGATATTCTCTCTGCGCTAATGTGGGGGCCCCCAAAATGCGGGGCCCAATGTGACAACATTGGTCACATTGGCTTTAAGGCCGGCCCTGCCTCTATCTAACCTATATTTGCTGGCAAGAAGAGAGGAAATAAGGACCAAGAGGAATCTCACTTGCCTCCTGATTTCTAGACAGTGGGGCTCTGCTACTGGGTATACTGTGGAATAAGGTGAGTTCTCGCTAAAGACATTGTCTGCTGTTGTGCAAGTTGGACAAAGCAACCACACTTCTTTCCTCTTGTTGCCTTTGGAGAGCCAATAAGGGTCTTGAAGTCCTCATGCTGTTCCTGTAAGTCAGAATAGCCTACATAAACAGGCTATAACACAACAATTTGGCTTTTCCAGGGATAGCTGCGAATCATGCAAGACGAACCCCTTAAACATGTTTAGAGTTTGAAAACAATTGACAGTAAATACTCTTCCACTGAGAGCATAATCCTAACCTGGAGTTAGGCCGGCACTGTTAGGCCAGCAAAGTTTGGCCAGCACAAGGGACACTGTAAAGTATGTTTGGACCACTCTTGGAGTCAGAGAGGCCAACACACAGACATGTGCCATCGCCCCTGACTCTGAGAGTGGTCCCAACATGCTTTACAGTTGCCCTGGTGCTGGCCAAACTTGGCTGGCCTAACTGTGCTGACTTAACTCCAGGTTAGGATTGTGCCTCCAGTAGGTTAGCTATAGGGGGTGGCAGCAGTGATGTCATGCAGGGGGTACGCGGGGGTACGCGAGTACCGGTTTCTAGGATTATGGCTGGCCCCACCCATTCACCCGCCCACTCGTCGACTCCGCCCCCTGCAATGTTTGAATTTCCTGCACATTTGAGTTGCTTGCACGTTCTCAGAGCCAGGCAGGCAGTGAGCGGAGCCTTGCCTTGCCTTGCCACTGAAAAATGAGCTGCTCTGGGGTTTTGGAACTGTTGGATCACTTTAACATGATGCCAGGCCTCCTTAACATGTTCTGGGGGTGCTGTGGAATGCTGTTGCAACTGTTGGGTCAGTTTAAAATTGTCTGAGGCCTCAAAAAGGGCTTTTTTCATGTTACTTCCTGCCACGACATCACTTCCAGCTTATGACGTCACTTCCGGTGGGCGGGTCCCGACACATGCCAATCAAAAGTGAGTACCTGTTCTTAAATCATTTAGATGACACCACTGGGTGGCAGGGTAAGTACTGCAGGCGCCACAACGTGCCATGTAAGCAGCCTCTCCCACTTACCATCAGAGCCATTCTGGGCAGTGATGGCAACTGCCCAGAACAGCTCTGACAAGAAGTGGAAGGGGCTGCTTTCATGCTACATTGTGGCACCTGCAATACTTTCTTTGCCACCCACGATAGCAACGCTATTGATTAGCACTGTGGACTTCTTATAACAGTGGTATTCAAACATTTTAGACCATGACCCATTTTTTAGAATGGCACGCATGTTGAGACCCACCGGAAGTGATGTCATCAACCCGGAAGTGATGCTGTGGCAGGAAGTGACATCATCAAGCAGGAAGTGCTGTCATTGTAACATAATAAAATGACACTCCTGAAATGCAAATTGACATTCTTGGACTGCACCAATTGTGCAACTATGAAACATCCCTGATAGAAAGCAAGATTAGGACAAAATATTATGTAAAAGCACTGAACTAAAAAAAACATTAAAAACCCTCGCTTTAAAATTTAAACTGTTAACACTCACAAAAGGAATATAACATGAGTAAGGTCTGCAGTTTCCAAGATGGCTGCTCCCAGCTTCCTGCGACCCACCTGACATCAGGTCGCGACCCACCAAGTGGGTCCTGACTCACAGTTTGAATAACACTGTCTTATAACAAACAGTGCTGTTAGGCTGTGAGGATTATCCACCACCCCCTTCAAAATTATTGCAGAAGACTCTGCCTCTTCCCTGAATCTCGTCTTGTTACTCTTGACATTTTGGCTGGAAGAATTGCAGTTGATCATTGGCTCTTCCCAATTTCATTTTGCCCAGAAGACCGGGGCTTGTTCAAGCTGCTGAAGTTCTGAAATTTATATAGGGAAGTGATAAACAGCCTCCCACAAGAATTTGAGATTCAATTTCCCGCCCTCCCCTCCACTCTTCAAAGTGATAAATGAGAAAATCGGACTCCTTTATCAAGTGAGCCAGATCGGGTAATAAAATTATTCAAAGCACTCGGGACCCGTGAGAAGAGGAGAGGTTGTAAATTCATTGTTGCAGCTTCGTACACAATTATACCGCAATGGCAAAATCGTTCCGTTTTCTCCTTTATGGAGACATGGCACCGTAGGCCTTTAAACACCTTAATTGATACAACAGGGAGCAACATATGATGGGAAAATGGCATGGTGACACTGAAACAGTATATGGGGATGTATTTATATCCTAAATGTTTCCTGTGCAATTTTCATGTATGATGAGAGAAGCTTTAGAACACTCAAACGCTTCTAAAAGAAGCACCTTTATAAACAATAAAAACTGCAGGGATGCCTTTAGCAAAACTCATCCCTTGTGATAACTTTGCTATCTCAAAAAAAAAAAAAAAAGTTCACATAGTTCTCTGTAGCCAGGTGATTGCTATCTTCCCGGCAGAGTTGAGGAGGCTCACAGCCCAACCTAACTAGGGCTGCACTGCCCGCAATGACAGCAGAACACTGTTCAGCTGTCGAAGAATGGCAGCCATTTTGAAACTGCAAATGGCGGTGGTGCCAGAGAGTCACCACCAGAACCAGATACCCCCCACCACCAACGGTAAGCCAGTGGTGGGGTAGGCTTGACAGGATAGGGATAGGGTGGGGATTGGGGACTCCTGGGGAGTCAACAGGGGCAAGCAAAGTAACAGTGCAAATCCAAGTGGAACCATAGGCGTCCATGGTGTGGCAGAGTAACGTAGGTAAAACTGTGTTTGACTAACCTTTCCATTTCCTCATGTCTTTGCAATCCTGCAGGATACAGTGGAGCCTGTGCTACTGCACCCGGCTAGCAGGCACCAGTTCAGATTGGGCCGTCAGCCTAAGGCAGTCTATGCAGACCAGTTGCAGCCCCTGCTATTTATATCCCGCCTTTCTTCTGTCATGGAACTTAAGGCTGCTGACCTGAGATTTTGAAGCATCCTCTACTGGAAATTTCTTATTGGTGATGAGGGAAAGCAGAGCAGGATAAGCAGCGGATTCCCCCTTAAAACATCACCTCACGGGAACCTCCCTCTACTCACTCAGGCTGATTGCTATTGACAAAAGACACATGAGGCAGAAGCTTGGTAAAGATGCAAAAAGAAAGGTTTACTCACAGTTCCATCCAATGTATATCTACAGTGTCTGATTAGGTCGCCTAATGCCAGAAAGTTATGAAATTTGGTGGCAGGTGATGACCTTCCTTGAAAAGGAAATTCCTAACATGGGACATGGAAACTGAAAAGGCCCTCTTGGCTTCAGAAGCAGGAGGGTCTTGGGTGAGGTAGCCTGCTTGTCTGTGTAGAATGAGACAACCTTTGGCTTTAGCAGCTAATCACAGGCACACCAGGCTGAGAAGTCATCGCATCATCAATGGCTGTCTCTAGAGTCACCTATTCTGTAGGACCAAAGTCGCCAAATCTACCTCTGGAGTGAGTTCCAACCTTCCAGCACTGATGCAGCTGAGACAACAGGATGGGCCGCATCCTGCAGTGGGGTTTGGGCAGTCAGGAAGGTCTGTTCAATGTAAGGGAATGTTTGTTCCCTTACCTAAGGGCTGCATGGCAGCTGCATTCATGCTAGAAAGTTGGATAGGACTGGCTATCTAGTCAGCCTATAGTTTCCATCAAGCCTAGCCTTACCTATTGTGGCTTGCAGCAGGTCTCTAGGACAGAGATCTTCCATCTGTTTCATCTCACAGCACACTCGCAAGGTGCTAAAATGGTCAAGGCACACCGTCAGCTTTTTGACAAGGCACACTGGTGGGGGCTCACATCGCCCAATGGCCCTACTAATAAATCGCCCTCCCCCAAATTCCCATGGTACACCTGTAGACCATCTGCGGCACAGTAGTTGAAAATGGCTGCTCTTGGGCTTCCAAGTCTTGCCCAGCTCTGCCTTTTGAGGTGAGCCAATTTAGGCCTTCAGGACCACTAATTTAGAGAGGCGGACAACAGGATCTGGCCTCTCTGAGTGCAAAGTATATTTTCTGTCTGAGAGTGCAATCCTAACCAGGAGTTAAGCCAGCAGTTAGGCCAGCAAAGTTTGGCCAGCACAAGGGCCACCATAAAGCGTGTTTGGACCACTCTCGGAGTCAGGGCGGCCATCCACAGATGTGCGCCATCCTCCCTGACTCTGAGAGTGGTCCAAACATACAGTGTCCCTGTGCCAGCCAAACTTTGCTGGCCTAACTGTGCCAGCTTAACTCTGAGTTATGAAGCTACCCTTCATGCTGTGCAGTTGGAGGCTCTGAAAGTGAGTCGATTTCTCATCATTTATATCACCAGCCAGTTTGGCCCTTGGCTGGTAACTAGTCTGGGGAAAAAGTTGTACTTCAAAATAGATCCACTAGAATGGTTCTGAGCTTCATCTTCCATGAGACAGTTACTAATAAGAGAGAGGAATGAACCCATAGGACAATGTCACTTTCTTGTGGACAGGGCTGTACACGTGAGGGTGTTTGTGGGTTTGAGATGGAGTGCAGGGCTATGAAGAAAAGTGTAGCTTGACCCATGGTAGGTGTATATTTAGTACCACACTAGTTGGCCAATGCAATTTGTATTCTATGCCTGGCCCACATCTCATAAACTCATGAACGTTTGGGAGACCGAGAATTCATATTGATTTTTTTAAAGCACGATTTTAGGTTTTATTCTTAAGAATTGATTCCAGCAGTCATTTTATATGATTAATCCGGACAGCTAAGTAATATCCACACAAGTGGGTTCTCCTTAACAGAAATTAGCTCTAATGTTTCATCTTGATTAAATATGGCAGGCAGGTTGCTTTACTGTTTGCGAGGGAGAAATCTATTAGGTGCTTTATAAATTGCAAGTAATAGAGAAATGTCATCCATTCATGAACTTCTTGATGATTAACATGTGTAGAACTATAATCATAAGTATTCCATTTTTCTACTGAAATTCGTGCAGCTGGCTGCCCATTCCTATCCATGGATTTACAGCAGTGGGAGACTTTCCTGCTGTCATAAATCAGCTGCCAACTATTCCCGGAGTGCTTGGTGCTGGCTATTTCTGACCTTCTGCTGCCAAGCAGCAGCATTGGAGACTCACTGCTGTGGCCAGCGGCTTGCATCAGAGCAGCTAAACCAGCATGGGGGCGGGCCCTAGGCAGGGAGGGGAGGAATGGGGTATGGGGGGAGGGGCATGTTGGAGGAGGGAAAGAATGGATCTGGTGGCAATCCTGCATGCCAGATCGTATCTCCTATTTTTAGGACGAGGAGGAGGAGACGAAGACGAAGAAGATCTGGCACTAAGAACACATGTTCTTACCCAAATGTCACCTGTGTAAAGAGGCAGATGAAACTGTGGACCACCTTGTCCGCAACTGCAATTAGATCATGCAGACAGACTATACAGAAAGGCATGATGAAGTTGCAACCATTATTCATTGGGATGTACTGTATGTAAAAACTATGAACTGCCTGCAAGTAATACTTGGTGGAGCTACAAAATGAAGAGAACGAAGAAGTCCAAGTGCTCTGGGATTGTAGCAGAGAAGCATCTGCCACACAACACACCAGGTATAACTATCACTGATAAGAAGGAAAAGAAAGTCTGGATAGTAGACATTGTAGTACCCGTAGATAGTAGAATAGAAGATGAAGAACTGGAGAAAATAAATATAAAGATCTGCAAATAGAAATTGAAAGTCTGGGGGTGGGATGGGGGAGCTGCTTGACTCTAAATCACTTCCGCCTGTGAGCTTGGTGCATTGTAAGCACCAAGTAGGCAAGAACAGGTGATAAGCATCACACCCACCCAATCACCCCTTCCCTGTACTTACAGAGATTGCTGTCGACAGCATCTGCTCTGCCCTTCTTCCCAGCACCCCCTGCAAACAGAAAAGGTGGAGGAGGAGACGCACATGCACAGCAAGTGCTTTGTCAGTAAAGAGGAAGTGGGACAGAAGCAGGCCTGCTTATTCTCCAGCCCGCCCTCCATGGGAGGGGTGTGCATAGACAGCCCAAGCAGAGGCAGCTGCAGGGCAGCCAATTCAGCCTGTGCAGAGACCTACCCTGTCCCTGGTGCTGCGTATGACTGCGAGCAATTTGGGGACAGGGAGCCATTGACAGGTTTATTTTACAATGCAACCAGCTTTGTGAACTACTCTAGTTGACAAGTGGTATGTGGATATTCTTAACAACCGCTATTGAACCCAGTTTTCTGAATTGCAGTAGGAGCTGGATGCCAATTTCCTTAGTTCAGGGGTCTCCAAACGACGGCACGGGAGCCAGCTCCAGCCTGCCACATGGCTTTATCCAGCCTGTTTATTTTGTCAGAGCGTTTGCTAATGTTTGAGCTTTTTACTCATTATATATCACTTCTCAGTTTAAGCACAGCATTGCTTAATTGCAATTGTCACATTTCTCTTTTGTTCTGAGTCCTATCATGCCGATTACCAAAACAATCTAAGTAAAATGTATTCATTCATTTAAATTTCATTCATTCGTTCATTCATACCCACCCTTTCTTTTGGCCTGTGAAAATGGGTAAAATATATGATGTGGCCCTTGTACTAAAACGTTTGGAGATGCTGTTTTAGTGCACCAATTGTTGCCAGTTTGATCAGGATTGTATTTTTCACCACATATGGGCTTTTGAGCCTGAGCAGTAATGTTGTGTGTACAGAATTGCTGCAAATACAGAGTTAATTATTTAACAACAGGGCAGGTCCATGCCCCCAAAATCATTTTCTATATCAATCAATCAATCAATCAATCAATCAATAGTATTTTATACCACTTTTCAACACAAAGTTCACAAAGCAGTTTGCGGGCAAATAGTAATAATAAAGTCAAATTGCTCCCTGTCCCAAAAGAGCTCACAATCTAAAAAATGCAGACCACCGCCAGCAACAGCCACTAGAAAAGACACTGTGCAGGGGTGAAGAGGGACAATTGCTCTCCCCCTGCTAAATATAAGAGGAACACCACTTGGAAAAGTGCCTCATGCCCAGTTAGCAGGGGTTATGATAAGGTACATGATAAGCATATATGATAAGGTACATGATAAAAGCAGAATCTATGGCAAAACACTTGCAACAACAATATAATTCTAACTTCATTTTCATTTTCCCAATGAATTTTTTTAAAAGAAAAACTTACTTTGGTTTACTTTGTTATATCATAATGCCAGCTTTTCCTTCCAGCCACCTCCAGTGAAAATTGGCTCCTAAGTTTTAATTAAAAGGACTTTGGTTTGGCCCATCCATTGAAGAAGCTCTGAATTTCTTTTACTATGGCCTGGTCAAGACAGTGAGATGATTCTCATGCACCAAATTGTACAGCAGTGTAAACGGATCCCTTCCTTTATGCTTCCATTGCCAGGAATCTCACATTTTCAGCATTAGCAGTTCAACAGCATCTGCATGGCAGATTTTCTCACTGTCGGAATATGCTCCAGGCCACCAGCACGATCTTCCTCGCCACACTTTTGCAGTGCTCCTTTCTGCCTTTTTCTTATGACAGCAGACTGGGAAGAGGCAGAGGAGCAGAGACGTCATCCGGGCGCACCAGGAACCGGAACGCCCAGATGATTGGCAGCCCTCCGCCCCTATGGCGGAGGGCAGCCATGCCTCCTTGAGCCTCACAGCGCCCGAATCACTCCATTTCAGAGCGATTCGGGACGCGAGGGAGGGAGGGAGGGCCCAGGAGCAGCTCGCCCGTCCTTGGGAGAGGCGGCATGGCCCGGGTCCGTCCGCAGAACTGGCAGAACGGCGTACCGGGCCGTTCCACCAGGATAACACCACTGCAGAGGAGGAAGCAGCCACAACCACAGGAGTATGTGAAGAGGTCAGAGGAAGCAGCCAGCAAATGCAGGGGGCTGGTGGGGTGTACAGTATGTGCATGTGAGGTCCAGTCTGCTTCTTCTTCCTGTTGCTGCCTGACAGCCCAATCCTATCCATCACCCCATGCCAATGCAGCAGTGCCAAGATGATGACTGCTGGATCCTAGTGTACAGGATCCAGGAAGTCTCTTCTGGTTAAGGGAAAAATTATTCCTAAACTCAGGGGTAAGCCTCCGCAGTGTGTATGTGTGTGTGTGTGTGTGTGTGTGTGTGTGTGTGTGAGGGGTTATTTGGACCTGTACCAAGGGCATAGCTAAAGAAGTGCAGGGGGTGGAATTGTACCAGGCAACAGGTTTAAAGGGGCAACAAGCTTAGCTTGGCTCTTTTGGCTAAAATTGTGAAAACCTTGGTATGTATGAATAATATCATCATGCTATATATCATTGGAAACGTAATTTAATACAAAATTCAATGAAACAAATTGGAGTGTAATATCTTTACTCTGTCAAACGTTATGGCCAAAAAACTAAAACATGAAAATTCAATTGTCATATAAAAATTGTGGTTTTCAGGAATAATACTGTCATGATACGAGGTCTGTCTATAAAATAACGAGACTGTGATTCCACCTAGTAAACAAAGCAGTCAGAACCGGTTATAACTGCATACCTAGTAACCTTGAACATGTCTGAACCTGCATGACAAGCAGCAACACTCTGTGACATTCAGTTGATTGTGAGTCGCCATTTAGTTTGGTTGTGTTTTCTGTAGAGTGCCGGGAAAATGCTAAGTTTAAAAGTTGAACAAAGATGGTCCCAAGGGTTCACACCAGAGCAAAAAAAAGTCGCAAGGAATGTTGTGTTGACATTCTGCAGCAACTTGACACAGATCCAAACCTGTTTCATAAAGTAATCAGTTGTGATGACCTGGATCTTCCATACGATCCTGAAACCAAAAGACAGTCAATACACTGGAAAACACCATAATCACCAAGAATGAAAAAAGCTCGTCAAAGCAAGTCAAAATTCAAAGCAATGCTCATTGTTTTTTTCGATATCAAGGGTGTAATTTTGGAAGAATGGATTCCAGAAGGCACAACAGTTAACCAGCATTATTATAAGGAAGTTTTGAAAAAGCTGAGAGAAAGAGTCAGAAAAGAAACGGCCGCAACTGTGGAAAAATGGTTTCATTCTTCACCAGGACGATGTGCCTGCTCATACAGCACTTTCTGTGAAGCAGTTTTTGACCGACAATCACATTACTACACTTGAACATCCTCCATATTCGCCCGATTTAGCACCTTGCAACTTTTATCTTTTCCCAAAAGTTAAATCAGTGCTTAAAGGGACACATTTTGAGTCAGTTGATGCTGTAAGGAAGAAAACGGCAGATATGTTGAAACAACTGACAGAAATTGATTTGCTCCATGCCTTCGACCAGTGGAAAACAAGAATACAGCGATGTATTAGTGCAAATGGGGAGTATATTGAAGGGGACAAACATTAAATTTGTAACACCAATAAATAAAGGTGAGTTATTTAATCAGTCTCATTATTTAACAGACGTACCTCGTATATATATCATTTGATGCAGAATGTTATGCAGAATTCAATGAAACAAACTGGAGTGTAATATCTTCATTATTTCAAACGTTATGGCCAAAAAGCAAGAAAATGAAAATACAGCTATGATGTCACTACCTGTTGTGACATCACTTCCAGGGCATCGTTTTGCCTTCTGCACTGGGGTACACTTTCATGTAGTGTAGAGGACGTGGTGGCGCTGCAGGTTAAACTGCTGCTGCTGGGCTTTCTGACCAGAAGGTTGGCAGTTCGAGACCACGTGACGGAGTGAGCTCCCATTGCTTGTCCCAGCTTCTGCCAACCTAGCAGTTCGAAAGCACATAAAAAATGTGAGTAGATAACTTTGGTGGGAAGGTAACGGCGTTCTGTGTGTTACAGCGTATAGTCATGCCGGCCACATGATCATGGAAGCTTGTCCTCGGACAAACGCCAGCTCCACAGGCTTAGAAACGGAGATGAGCACCGCCCCCTACTGTCAGTCATGACTAGACCATTCGGTCAGGGGGAAAACCTTTACCTTACACTTTCATTAGTTATGCCAATGACCTGTACTAGCTAAATAATTGGCACAGGACCATGTGTACCCATGCTGCGGTACTGGGATTGGGAAAGGGGTTAGGATATTCGTAGCGCTGGTGCTACTGATCCCACCCTTCTCCTGGACCTGATCTGCCCACCCACCCCCTCCCTGCCCTTCTCTGCTCCATTTCACCACTCCATCAGGCAGCGCACATAGGATTGGGCTGAGGGTTGACCACTTTATTCAGCCTTTGTCCTGGCTACCCACGATGCTCATTATGCCTCCTTGTGACCTACAAGGGGGGCAGATCTGTCTGGAGTTTTTGCTTGTTGGCAAGCAAGTAATTTTTTGGAAGGCAATCTTTAGGTAGCGCATAATGTTTTAGTTGATTAAAAGCACCAGTTAATCAATCAAACATGGGCTTAAGGCTGCAATCCTATACACACTTTCCTGGGAGTAAGCCCCATTGAACACAATGGGACTTACTTCTGAGTAGACATGCATAGGATTGCACTGTTTAGGAACTTTACCAAATTCCCAGTGAAATTTCACTTTAGCTCAATTCTTGATCATTTAGCCCAGTAAATGTCCCAGCATGTCTCCTGTAATAGATAGCATATTGTAATAGACAAGAGATTATATCTAGCATATCAATTTCACGCAAGAAGCTGTGTAGATCTTAATGTGAAGTTATGACTCAGCATGTCATAAAGTCTCACTTTCACTCCAATAATGCATGTACCAATTGCAGGCGAAGCTGAAGGTCACTTAATTGACTTTTACACAGTTTTATCCGACTCACATCAGCACTCTAATGCGGAATGAGCTTGGCAACACACAGCAACTGATGTTTATAACACCACATAGATCCTCAGTGCTATATTTAGGATCCTAATCGTCCACATGCTGGCAAATTTGTAGGCTCTATAAAATGGGTAACAGTTGCCTTTCTCAAAATGCTCTGCTCAGCACTTTATCTTCAATAAGTGGTGGTTGTGCTAACTTGTGAATGATTTGGTTCCTCTTGCCCTGAACCCAGTGGCGTCTCTACAGGGAGGGCAGAGCACTAAGTTTTGCAAGGAGCCTTACCCTGTCATGTAAATCCCTCCTCTCCCTTGCTGCTGTAGCCAGTAAGCAACGCCCAGATGTTGCTTTTCCCTGTGAGGATTGGCTAAAACGGTGCAGGAAAGGAGTGATTTCCACTGCAAGGTGAGGTTTCTTGCAAGACTTAGAGCTCTGCCCTCCTTGTAGAGACGCCACTGCCTGAACCTCTGCTTAAGCATGACTTTGTTAATGGGTGGAAGTGAAATGCAGGACCCCTTCCTCCATATGCTGGCAGCATGGAAGTGGCTGCTGTTTGGTTGCGTCCTATGCTGCCTTGGGGGTGGTGCATGAAGCAGAGGCACTGCAGTAGCTTTGCATGCCATGAACATAAGACCACAAACGTCTTGCTGGAGCAGAGCAAAGGTCCATCACATCCAGCATCCTTTCCAAAATCAATCACACACCCCTGGGAAGCCCACAAAGTGGGCATGGTCAGTGGTGTCATTCTATAATGAACTACCGGAACGCAGGCGGGACTTACCCCTTGATTGACAGGGGCCCCGTGACGCGTTGCCGCCTGCTGTTCCGCCGCGGAGGGCTTCTTCTAGGTGGCGCGCCCCTCCGTGGCTCTCCGCAGCACCCAGCGCGCCACCCAGGCAAGCGGGCACCCTCTCCGAAGCCAGGGGTGCCCGCGCGGGGTTCGGAACGGTGGCGACGCGTCAGAACCGCGCAGCCAATCACGCGGTAAGTCCCGCCCACCGTTCCGTTATAGAATGACATTATATAATTATAGAATGACACCACTCATTATAGAATGACACCACTGGGCATGGTCCTAACGTTAGTCCTTCCCTTTGGCTGTCCCCTCCCCCAGCGACTCCTCTGAACATGAGGTTTCTTAAAGGCAGTATGACTAACAGCCATTGATAGAACATGGGTTTTTTTTCCAATCTCATTTTGAAGCCACCCAACACCAGAACAAGAGGACATCCACCAAAATTGAGGGTGCAATCCTAACTTGTGCTGGAGTGGGCAGGCCGCCGTGCCTGTGCCGTATCCAACACAAGTTTGGAGTTGCCTGGAGCCTCCACAGGGCAAGGGCATGTTCGTGTCCTTATTCTGGGGTAGACGCCCGCCACCCCAATGGGCTACTCAGATCTGTGTCTGCTGTTTAGCAGGCGCAGATCCGAGCAAGCTGTGCAGCCCAAATCAGGGCTGCACGGCCTGTGGATGGAAGCTGGGATGCAGCCTAACAGCCGCATCTCAACTCCACCCCCCTGGACCAGCATGCCTCCCCCCCACCCAGAACCACTCCTCTGCCAGTCAAACTTGTCAGGAGCAGAGTGCTAGCAGATTGCACCGGTGCTGGAACATCGACACAAGCTTGTGTTGATGCTGCAGCAGCAGTGCTGGTGTGCTTGTGCTTTACGGCTCGCCAAGAGTGGGTTAGAATTGCACTGTGAGTGTCAGGAGAGTTAGACAAAAGAAAACTTGTTTTTACAGTTGCGTACCTGACCCATTTTCCACCCAGGGAATCACAGAATGCCACCCTCCCACACAGTGACTGCCGCCCCCAGACCCACCTGGAGCCCCGGAGCCTTGCGTAATGTCCCACTGCCCTCCGAAAGTGTTATAATTGTGTGTGTGTGTGTGTGTGTGTGTGTGTGTGTGTGTGTGTGTGTGTGTGTGTGTGTG
>JAJKFI010000030.1:12859459-12872649 GCA_029204185.1 Lerista edwardsae
TATATATATATATATATATATATATATATATATAAAATCCTTTGAAAGGCCTTTAGACAATTCTTCTGGTTTTCTGACAAAAACTTTTCTGACAATTTTGTCTTGTGGGCTCCCTGAAGCATCTGATGGGCCACTGTGAGATACAGGAAGCTGGATTAGGTGGGTTTGCCCCTTGGCCTGGTTCAGCAGGGCTCTTCTTATGATCTTATGGTGGCCATCACCACATCCCATGGCAGCCAAGGGGGTTTAACATGTCGGAAACAGGGATAGCAGCAAGATGTGGGTTGAGAGTGACATCACTCTAACTGGGAAGATGCAAGTGTTCTCATCTGTTCCCTTTCCCTTACACCACTGCCAATGGAAGCCATTCCAGCCAGTTGCGGACCCAGCCAATGGGCACGTGTTGGGACCCGCCCACCGGAAGTGACATCATAAGCCGAAAGTGATGTCATGGCAGGAAGGGACATGAAAAAAGCCCTTTTTGAGGCCTCAGACAATTTTAAACTGACCCAACAGTTGCAACAGTATTCCACAGCACCCCCAGAACTTGTTAAGGAGGCCTGGCATCATGTTAAAGTGACCCAACAGTTCCAAAACCCCAGAGCAGCTCATTTTTCAGTGGCAAGGCAAGGCAAGGCTCCGCTCGCTGCCTGCCTGGCTCTGAGAACATGCAGGCAACTCAAACATGCAGGAAATTCAAACGTTGCAGGGGGCGGAGTCAACGAGTGGGCGGGCGAATGGGCGGTGCCAGCCGTAATCCTAGGAACCGGTACTCGCATACCCCCGCGTACCTCCTGCATGACATCACTGGCTAGTCTCCATTTCTGAGCCGTATTATGGCAGGGGAGGGAAGGAGGGCCAAAACTATTTGCCTTGTGGACAGGTGAGCAGCCTCATTGCTGTCCTCCTCCCACCCCATCAGAGCTGCGCCCGGGGCCTTTGCCTCCCGCAAAATGGTAGAATCGTGACTCATTCCCGCAACAACGACATCACCTTTGATTGTGTTTTTTGTTCCCTCCCATCGGTGTGTTAGCACACCACTTTTTTTTTTGCATTTTGAAACATGTACAGGGCCCCGCCTCTCAGGTAAATATGTGTTTGGAACCATGTCAAAGTGTTCCCATATACCTGAACTGAAATTGGCACGCTTGCCCGATGATGGGACTAAAAGCATAATTTTTACTTTGCACTATGGTGCACTATCCATGGTGCTGTGTATCAATTTCTATGGAAATGTTGAAAAAAGCTACCTTTACCCCTGAAAAGCTTTTTAAAACACATTGTTCATTGAGCACACAGCTTGCTTGCTTACTTCAGGAATATGCAGAAGGGGGCCCTAGAGTGCAAATCCTGAAGTAAGAAGTTCATTTTTGCAAAACTGAATTTTTGGCATAGCTTTGACTGCTGCTAGGCTAAATTAGGTGTTTTGCAGGCTTATTCTACTTGTTTTGCATCCCCTGTAATGAGCTGGAGACAGAATTCTTCTGGACTTTCCTTGACCCTTCTCTGCTTTATAAACATCTTGAAAAAAACCCTATTTTTTCATAGAGCTGGCTTCTGCAGCTTGCAGCTTCCAATATACTAAGCCAAACCACCTTTTGAGGTTCCCTCCCACCCCAGCCCTAGAACAAGCTGAGAACAGTTTGAAGAAAAAAGGTATCTTTCTCATTTATTTGTCTTATCAATGAGAAGCACCTAACTATTCTGCTCCCACAGTACAGAGGCAAGAAATAAACTTTCATTAACCCTTTAGTTAATTCATTTAACCCTTTCATTAACCCTTTAGTTGCTGGAAGGATGATTCCTATTTGAAACAAAGCAAAGCCATCAATCCCATTTCCCATCCCACTATGAGATGGAAACATGACTCTTTAGTAGCTATTGGACTGTGTCCAGGTGCTGATTTGGAGGAATATTATTTGAATCTTATTCTGTGTTCTTGCACCATTGACAAGACTGATTGTCAGTAAGAGTGGTCACCTGATTTTCTAAATGGCTTGCGAATTCTCAGTGATTAGAGAAGTGAATAGGAGAGCTTTATCTAGATTTTTTTTTGTCCCTAAAGATGCTATCCATGGTAATTGTTCTAAATAGCTTTGGGAGGGGTAAACTATAGGAGAGAATTATGCAGATTTCTGCCCATTGTAATTGTAATTGTCCTCACCTAGCTATCACCTAACTGGTAATATCATCGCCTAGCTCAGTGGTCAGGGAACAGGGGTAAATTACCCCAAATGGGGTAAAAATGACATTCCTGGGGGTAATGGACAGATAGGAGTATGCCCCGTCCCCTTTTCCCTCATCCTTCCTTCATGACCAACGTTCTCTCTTCTGACCAATGGGAAGTTCTTCTCACGCTTGATGGATTTCCCTTGCTTCCAATAGGAGATTAGAAGCGGCAAGGTACTTGGCCCCCAATAGGCAGCGTTCCCCTCCCTTCCCAGGCAGTGAAGAAGGCCATGGTTATTGATCCCGCTGCTGGTAGAGGGAGAAGGAAGCAACAGCAGAGAAAATGGCGGCCGTGGCTGCAACTGCGGCGGTGATGGGTGATGGGGGAGCCAGCAAGGCCAAGCCTATTCCGGGCAGCGAGGCTGGTGCAGACCCGCTCCCGGCTGGCACTCAGGCAGCCGTGGAGTCGGCGGTGCTCGACACCAGGGAAGAGCCCGAACCAGCTCTGGGTGGGGAGGCCGAGGAGCTGCCGCCGTCGCCGCCACCCAGGAGCCCGGCAGGGACGCGAGCGGCTGAGGTGTGTGTGTGTGCATGTGCCGGCAGGCACGCACGTGTGTGTGTTGAGAGGACTTCTGTGGACGTGCCTCTTTGCTTGTGAGCAGCTAGGGCTCTCCCTGGGTTTGCCTTGTCTTGCTGTCCCAAGGAGTGGGGCGGGCGGGCGGGCGAGCGAGTGGGGGGAGGGCTGGGGTGTCTGCGCCTGTGCAAGGAGTCAGGGACACAAAGAGAGGCGGGAGGCAACGAGGCAAGGCGAACAGCAGAAAACAAAAACAAAATCAGAACTGCTGTTGTTGGCGTCTGCGTGTGTGTGTGTGTGTGTGTGTGTGTGTGTGTGTGTGTGTGTGAGAGAGAGAGAGAGAGAGAGAGAGCCAGCCAGCCAGCCAGCCAGCCAGCCAGCCAGCCCCAATCTGAATTCATTATAGAGAGAAATCTAAGTCCAAGCACCTAAACCTGTTGTCAAAAAGGTAAGCTAGTTGTAACCCAGAAGGGTTGAATTCTATTCTCTCAAGGTCTGCAGGTGTACCCAAACTCTTTACAACTTCATATTTACTAATTAATCAAATAAAAAGCATTAATTAATCAAATAATCCAATATGTTATTTTTTCTTTTGTTCTGGCAGGGGCGGGGTAACGTTAAGGGGGGTAACGTCGGTGTATCTAAATATATTTTGGGGTAAAAGGTAAAAAAGTTCCCTGACCCCTGGCCTAGCTGAATGCCTGTCTTCAAAATCAACCATCAGGGCCACTCAGGTAAACACACCCACTCTAGAAATAAGTAAGAGATTCTCACCTACAGCTGCAAGTGTGATAATGAAATGTGAATATCTACCTAAACAAATGCACTTGGGGGGGGGGAAAGGAGAAGGAATATTCTTTATTTCTTTATTTAACATTTTGTTTTCCATTTCTCCAAGGACTTCAGGGTTGTGTAGACAATCCTTCCCTCAGCAACCCTGTGAGGTGGTGAGGCAGGTCATTATTGATCTGAAGTTCATACAGCTTTATGATATTTGATCTTGGAGTTGCCTTCTAATGTTTTGTGTCAGCTGTCTAATGTTTTGTGGAGGAGAGTATAAAAAACATTATTTATTCACAGTCTCTGAACTTACCTACAACCTGCAAAAACTAAAGGCAAGGCATATCAGAACATTAGAAATAACACAGGACAAAGGTTAGGAGATATGTGTTTCCTCTATGTTTTCACCTAACTTATCCCCCAAAGTAAAAAGATAGTTAGCCTAAAAAGAAACATAGTTTGAATGGAAGTAGATGTGCGTAGTCCCATTGGTGCGTTTGTCTGCCAATTATTTAAAAAATTATTACAGGTGCTAATTGTACCTGAAAGCTTTAAAGTTGACTCAGTGAGAAAGGTTAGCCCCTGCCCTAATACAGGAAGCCAAAATGGCAACTTTCATTTCAGATTTGGGGGGCCGCAATCAGATTCAGAAATGGCCCCCCATAAAACAAAAAAAAACCCAAAATTCTGCCCCTGTTTCTTAAATGGTGACATTTAAATGTCACCATTTAAATGACATTTAAATGGTTTCTTAAATGGTGACATAGTCAAAACAACTGTACCTCTAAAAAGGTCTGCTTACACTGTTTACAGTGCAAGTTTCAGGTCATTTGGTGGAGCCACTTTTTGAAAAATCTCTTAATCATAAATTGGCAGTCAAACGCGCCGATGGGAGCGAACGGGTTGCAAAAAACATCAATTTCAACAACATGTATGAGTTTCATGATTAAAGGGCCTAGGTCTACTAATCACTGTTGCAGTGTTGACGTTTATCTCTTCAAGATCTCTTTCGCCTGCTCATTATCATCTTCCAAATCAGAAATCTCCAAGGGACCTGCCGGTTACGATTCATCAATGAGCTCAAAGGATGGCATGTAACATAAGAACTGATCGTGCTCATTAGTTCTAACTTGCAGTAAGGTGGGGATAGTCAAAGCAAATTCCTACCCCCCAGAGCTCCTAAAGGTTTGGTGGTTGCCCATCTGGTGCTCCATCCCGTTGCCAACATAAACACAAACTGTTTTGTTCACAGAAGTGATTTCTTTGATCCTGCTAATAGTAGGCCTGTGTCCGTGCCATATTGTAGCAATTAGTTGACTGTTGTCATGGTGACAACTACAGTTCAGTGGCATGCTGGGATTCCAGTGCGTCCATATGTTGTTTGTTCTAGGAATGTGAATTTTCAACATTCAGAGAACTTCTAAGTGTTTTGGGACAACACTGAACAGCAAAGACTTCGATGTGCCCTTCTGCATGAGATCTGGAATCCATGTCTTTAGAACCAGGCATGATTTCTCCCCCACAACTGCTTCCAAAAGAAGGATTTTGCGATAAACAATCATTAGACTTTAATGGACTTTAACTGGACTTTTTTTCCCAATGGTTGGTCCAAATTTGACCTCAGGAATGGTGCTGTACAAATGCAATTCTATGTACACATTTGGGCAGAATGACATGTTATCAAGCATGTAAGGGTCTTTATCTTTGTCCTCTGTAGCATCCAATTCAATTAGCAGCATGTCCTGATATTATGATGCATACGACTTCTGCCGCCTGCACATAATTCACTGCCACTTATGAAGGCGGAGAAACAAATCACACAATAATGTCTGGACAGCCCACAGCTCCCATACACCTGCAGTTCCATTATCAATGGGTGATGACGTTGGAAGGATTAATGACTTGCGGCTGGGGACCCAAAGGACAACACTCTCCCATGTTCTAATGTGATGTTACAGTGTTTGCCAATGCAATCTGATACATTAGTGGTGCTTGGTTCAGAAGGTATTTGCAAGCCTTGCACAGATGCAGATGGGTGTGGCTGATGAATTAAAGCCTGCCCACTGATTGGCCTCAGTATGTTGGCCTAGGTATAAAGCTGGGATGAGAGATGGAGAGGGAACTGAAGGGATCTGGGAAGCTGAACCTGGGAAGGGAAGCTGTGTAGGTACTGGAGGATGGTACCTGGGATGCAGTGATGGCTGGCTGGCTGGCTGGCTGGATGGATGGATGGATGGACTGCTGGCCTGAAGGACTGCTGGCCTGAAGGACTGCTGGAAGGACTGAAGATAGGACTGAGGAACTGGCTAGAGGAAGGACTGCCTAAGGTAAGCTGACTGTGGGGAACAGTTGTTAGGCTGCCACGCCCCTGGAGCCACCAAAGGAGGGAGGCAGTTGTAGCTGGGACAAGCTGACTGCCTATTGTTTGGTGGTGGGGTATTTTGAGCAAAGCCAGTGATGAGGGCAGTTTGGAGGAGGCTGAGCAGCCAGTGATCTCAAACAAAACCTGCTGAAAGAGAGGAGGCCCAGTGGGTGACTGACCCCTCCCTCTTGCCTATCTCTGAGGTTGCTCTGTGGGGAAGCTAGTTAGCCTAATGTGGGCATTGGGGAGGCCCAGCAGGGAATTTGGCGGAATCTAACTTGGAGTTCTCTGTTGATGGATGGGATTTGATGGAACAGTGACTGACTGTAGGGGGTGGTGCTCATCTCTGTTTCAAAGCCTGTAGAGCCGGCATTTTGTCAGAGGACAAGCTTCTGTGGTCATGTGGCCAGCATGACTATACGCCGTAGCACACAGAACACCGTTACCTTCCCACCGAAGTGTTACCTATTTATCTACTTTCATTTTAGGTGCTTTCGAACTGCTAGGTTGGCAGGAGCTGGGACAAGCAATGGGAGCTCACTCTGTCACGCAGTCTTGAACTCCCAACCTTCTGGTTGGAAAGCCCAGCAGCAGCAGTTTTACCCGCTGTGCCACCACGTCCCTTGACTTTTAGCTCTTAAGACAAATCTAATTTCGCAGCACCATCTTATGGATGTATCCCCAGAAGTAAGTAATGCTACGTTCAGTGAACCTTCCTAGTAAGGAGGACGGCTGTCAGTCTTGTGTTCATTTTAATCTCTCTTATTTTTTAATGGATTTTGTTACTGTTGTATTTATTTTCCCAGCTGCTTTGAATTTTTTAAAAATAGAAAATCAACCTAGCTATGCGTTAAATAAATACAATAAATAGTGAAACTGCACAAGTCAATGGGATACTCACATTCCCTTGTAAAAAGTGGATTTGGACAGGAACATCCGCTAACAGAACCAAGTATTTATGATCTATTTTTCCAATAATGTGAAATCTATGGGGATCCAATGATCCAACACAGTGCTGAGTGATTTTTGTCCCCAGTGAATCAAGCTGTTCAATCAAAATCCATATATTGTTTGCCACTAACGTTCTGTTTGAATCTGTGTGTTCTATTTGCACAATCCAATTTCATTGTTGAAATACAGTTGAGAATTTAAACGGCTGCTGTGTGCTCTGAGAACTCTGGGATTCCCTGTTCAGGCAAAAGCGATGGGCTATTATTGGTGTGTGGTGGTTTCATTTTTACTGAGGCTCCTTCTACTGTAAATAGTAATTTTGGTTCAAGCCAATCAAATGGGGATTCGGGGAAAACAAGATCACAGAGTGAGCCCAGATGGGGAAAATTATAGCGCTTTAAGAGCATTATATCAGGGAGAAAGGAGGAAATTTTGCTGACAGTTTCAGTCAGTGCCACAGAATTGCATCCAAACAGGATAAAATCCAGAGAATTGCTTTGGAATTGATTAGGGAACTGAGATATTGATTTTGGGAACAGCATAAATGCAAGCATCCAATGACAATATCCTGAGAGCTTTTTGAGGGCAAGGTTATGAATTTGTGCTGGCTGTGTAGTGCTTCAGCTACTATCTCACCTAGGGCACAACCTAGCTAGGCATTTCCTTTTGCACCCGGTGCTATCATATTAGGGGCGCAATCCTAACCTGGAGTTAGGCTGGCACAGTTAGACCAACAAAGTTTGGCCGGCACATGGGACACCATAAAGTATGCTTGGACCATTCTCGGAGTCAGAGAGGCCAGCACACAGATGTGCGCCATCCTCCCTGGGTGGTCCAAACGCACAATCCAGGCACTTTTTCATCCCAAGCAGTCCTCACCCTGGGATACTCAACCTGAACTGAGTCAGACCATTGGTCCAACAGTATAGCTTTAGCCTATTCCTCTTTGAGATAGTTTTACCATCTTTTTATTGGAGACTTTGCTCCCAAGGCTAACCATTTTTTTAGTCCCCCTGATTCCAAGAAGAAAGAATTAAGTATGTGCTTAGTTTTCACACTGGAATCAGTGGGGCTTAGAAGTGCTTCGGTTTTTCTAGTATTGATTTGTGAGAACTGATGGTTATTAGAAGAGAACTGGAATTGATTCAGGAATTTATTATCAGCCTGAGTGTATATCTGTGTGCATGCATGTGTGCACATTGATGACTTGCCTTTTCCCCTTCAAAACTGCATTGGTTAATTGGAGATAATGTAGCTGGTGTTAGGTATCAAAATATAATGCAATACAAAGAATCAAGTAAAAATTTTGATATATTTTTTAAAGAAGCGCCTTCTATTTTTGCTGAATCTTCCCTTTTATTTTGTGGTTGCTTTAGTCTAGTGGTTCTCAAACATTTTAGACCAGGACCCACCTTTTAGAATGGCACTCATATTGGGACCCACCGGAAGGGATGTCATTAACCTGGAAATGATGTCATAGCCAAAGTGACATCATGAAGCAGAAGGTGCCATCACTGTGACATAATCAAATGACACTCCTGGAATGCAAACTGGCATTCTTGGACTGCAGCAATTGCACAACCATGAAACATCCCTGACCGAAAGCAAGATTTGGGCAAAATATTGAGAGCTCAATACTAGCCTATTTTCCAGCACCGGGGTAAGGACAATGCAGCTCCAAGTTGAGGGAACAAATGTTTCCCTACTTTGAGGAGGCCTCTGTGACTACTGTTCCATTGCAGAATTCAGTACATGCCCCATTGGCACAGCTATGTCAGTGCTGGAAACAGCTGCGCATGGAGGCCCGAGTGCGCCCATGGCTGGCGCTGAAACCACGCCCCCAGGACGTCGCCCTGCCCCCGCGCATCGCCCCGACATGCCTCCCTTAGCCCGGAAATGCTCCATTTCCAAGCATAAGGGAGACATGGGCGGGCAGGAGGGCTGAAGACTGCGCGTGTTCACCCGGACCGCGTGCAATGGCGCCCCACCGCTGCCCAGCGCCCATGGCTCGCACCATCCCAGGCTATAGGTAAGGTACACGTTCACAAAACTGACAGGTTGGATTAGGTATGTGCATCAAGAGTTAAACAACCAGCTAGTGGCAGGGAGCACTGCTGCCCAATCACCATTATTGCCACAGAGGTTTGAGCGGCTGGTAAAGTGAAACTTTTTTTTAAAAGGTGGGTGGTACCAATGCTAAAAAGTTTGGGAAACACTGCTATACTGAGAGTCAATCCCATTGAACTTAATGGGACTTTCTTCTGAGTAGCTATGCGTAGGATTGGGCTGGAAATTGCTACCTTTTCCCCAAGGCCCTAAGTGAACATTCCTTGATTAGTATGAAAATCCCCATGGCCCTCCCCGCCAAGATGGAGCCATAGCTTCCATGGTCATGTGGCCGGCATGACTATACGCCGTGGCTCACGGAACACCGTGACCTTCCCACCGAAGTGGTCCCTATTTATCTCCTTGCATTTAGGTGCTTTCGAACTGCTAGGTTGGCAGGAGCTGGGACAAGCAACCAGAGCTCACTCGGTCGCGCAGTCTTGAACTCCCAACCTTCTGGTCGGAAAGCCCAGCAGCAGCGGGATACACCTGCTTCGTATCCAGAAGGCTTTGGGCTCAACATCCAGTTAATAGGATCATGGGGCAGGTGTTATCTGAAATCCTAGAAAGCTATCAGAGCAGGCAAGACTGCTATAGGAAGTGGACTCAATTATAGCAGAGCTTCATCCATCTTCCCCCCCCCCAGGGGGCGGGGCATGCATAGGTCAATATCAATCTTATTTATACATGGCATTGACCCCCCCCCCAAGATAGGCAAGAATGCAGTGGTGGTCCTACTATTAAGAATGGGCAGCAAATGGCCCAGGCGTTGTTGTGCTGGTGGAGTGGGAGGAGGTGTGGGGGCATGGGGGAGCGGCGCATGGGATGGGGAGCCGGTGGAGGGGGCGGTGCTCCTCCATCTTTGCAACTGGAGCAGCCTATTGGCTGGGTCCACAACAGTGACAATGTGTTGTGACTGCCAGTGTAATGCCTTGATTTTCATTGAAACCTGAAGGAGAAAAGATCTGCATTTGTGAAAAAAAGCATAAGCAAAACAACGGGGAAAGAAGAATGGCATGCAGTACTTGGAAGCCTGTTGCAATATCTGTTTCTTGTGCTAGAGGTGTATCTCTGTTTTCTTAAGTAGGTTTTTTCCAATTAGGTGATTGCTTGAAGATATAGAACACCAGACCAAAATCCCAGTTTAATTAGAGCTGTCTTATTGAACTTTAATTTTGTGTCTATAAAATCTTCCCAACCATTTTGGAATGCCTGGACTGTGCGCATGTCTGACCACACAAGGAGGTTATTTATGATCGTGTGAAACCGTGCGCCTTTACACATTTCATTTTGCAGCTCCAGGCAAGGTCTCGGCACGGGAAATGAGATTCCTCTTTTAATTTCATTTTGGGCCCATTTAATTAAAGTCTCAAGATTTGTTTTGTCTTTGAAAAAATTTGTTAAATAGATGAGTTGGGGTAAATCATTCAGTGGGAGCTTGAAATTTTCCAAGCTATGAATAAATTTGTAATTGTCGATGGGCTCGGAATGCGAAATATCAAGAAGGCAGAGTCCTCATTTGTCCTAGGGGAAGAAAGCAGACATAAGTTTTCAATATTTGCATCTGTTTTGGAAGGAAGAGTAGTGAAACTACCAGATAATTCTGGTGATTAGTTTTCTCTTCTTCTAATATGTCTTATGCAGTGGTGTCATCTAAATGATTTAAGAACAGGTACTCACTTTTGATTGGCACATGTCGGGACCCGCCCACCGGAAGTGACGTCATAAGCCAGAAGTGATGTCGTGGCAGGAAGTGACATGAAAAAAGCCCTTTTTGAGGCCTCAGATGATTTTAAACTGACCCAACGGTTGCAACAGTATTCCACAGCACCCCCAGAACATGTTAAGGAGGCCTGGCATCATGTTAAAACCCCAGAGCAACTCATTTTTCAGTGGCAAGGAAAGGAAAGGCTCTGCTCGCTGCCTGCCTGCCTGCCTGGCTCTGAGAACATGCAGGCAACTCAAACATGCAGGAAATTCAAACGTTGCAGAGGGCGGAGTCGACGAGTGGGTGGACAAATGGGCGGGGCCAGCCGTAATCCTAGAAACTGGTACTCGCGTACTCCCACGTACCCCCTGCATGACATCACTGGTCTTATGCCTCCATTTTACTTCAAGTGGTAGAAAAGCTATTCTCTCTTTCTCAGGGTACAATCCTTACCTGGAGTTAGGCCGGCACAGTTAGGCCAGCAAAGTTTGGCTGGCACAAAGAACACCATAAAGTACGTCCTATTGCTGCCATTGCGTCGACGCTATGTTGTAACATTGACGCAAGGGGCGTAGCACCGATGCGGGGGTGCCAATTGGCACCCCTGCATTGGCACTCGAGCAACAGGACTGGCGCTAAAGCCAGCCGGTGCAAGGGAGGCTCTGCATGGAGGTTGCAGTGGGATTGGCTGCAGGACGGAGACTGTGGAAGGGTTGAGGGCGGGACGTGGGCGGGCTTGGGAGGTGGCCTATTTAGCAGGCGCAGATCCGAGGAGCGCATAAGGGAAGCTGGAGCCTTCCATACAGTAAGGGAGCGCATGTTCCCTTGTTGCAGGGAGTCTCCAGCCTCCACTATACTGCATTAGTATATGGCGTTGGCCGGCCAGCCTCACCATATCAGCGCAGTATAGGATTGCAGTCTCAGAGTCAGAGAGGCCAGCGCACAGACGTGCGCCATCCTCCCTGCCTCCAAGAGTGTTCCAAACACGCCTTACTGTGGCCCTGGTGCCGGCCAAACTTTGCTGACCTAACTTTGCTGGCCTAACTCCAAGGTTAGGATTGCCCTCTCATTCTCTCTTGGGGCTGTCAGGGCCAGCCATGCTGAGGACATATCTAAATTACAAATTTATGTCAGTTTTTGATAAAGAAGTCTGGGGATTCAGGTTTAAAGAAAGGCAGGAAGTGGAGATTTCGTTGCAGTGTTTGCATGTCACTGATGCTAAGAAGGAGGGGGTCCTTATAGGTCCTCTGGCCAGAGGTTGTCCCGAGCTCTGAGCTGCCCGGGTTTTGTAGGAGCAGCAGTACCAAAATGGCTACTACAAAGACCTAATTCTTCCTCCCCCCCCCCCAGTTCTGCCCCTCTCCCACCCTGGAAGAACTTACCAGTCGCCAGAACTGCTGGAGCACTGGCAGCCTGCCCTTTTGGTGCTGAGGCCAGGTGCTCACTAGCAGCATCCCAGCCTCAGTGATGCTGACTCGCGCAGTGCCGCAAATGTGCTTTATGGTACTTTCATGACTCTTTTAGTCGGTGGTACACATGTTCCCAGTGGTGTCATCTACAAACAAGGAGAGGGAACGCTGGGCGGGACTTACGCTTTGATTGGCAGCCCGTCCGTTGCGTTCCGCCGCCTGCCCACCCGCCGCGCAGGGTGCCTGCGGTGGGCGTGCCCTACCGCTGCTCTCCCAGGCACCCAGCGCGCGCCCCCTGGCCCCCCCGGTGAGCCGGCGCCCCCTCCAAGGCCAGGGCAGTGCAGGCAGGCGGCGGAACGCAACGGATGGGCAGCCAATCAGAGTGTAAGTCCTGCCCAGTGTTCCCTCTCCTTGTTTGTAGATGACATCACTGCATGTACCACTGGGAATAAGGGCCTGTGGATTGGGCCCTCAATCAGGAACAGGCAAAACTAGTTTCACAGTCTGGTGGCCTCATAACTGGCCTCAGAGGAGGTCTGAAACCTAGATGGGAGGGGGTTACTTGGACTCAGGTCCACACCTCCTGCCAGCGGTGTTATGCTGCCGGAACACTGGGCGGGACAACCGGGAGATTGACAGCCCGCCCGTCGTGTTCCTCAGCGTTACGCCGTTTGCATAACGTACGCAAGCGGCATAATTGGTTACGCAAACGGCGTAACGCTGCAGAACACGACGGGCGGGCTGTCGATCACCTGGATGTCCCGCCCAGCGTTCCGGCAGCATAACACCGCTGCCTCCTGCTCAGAGTAGCTTCCCTGGTTCTCTGGCTTGTCTGGCAAACAGAAGGTAGCCAGTGGAGGCCCTCAACCTTGAGCTCCCAGGCTGCTCCCTGGCTCATTCTTGGCCAGAGCTTTTAAAACCCTTTGTGCATTCTGAGCATGCTCCATTTGCTGCTTCCGGTTTAGGTTGACTGGGATGCCGCTTTCAGGTTGCCTGGGTAACCAGTCGGTCTAGCCTGGATGACACTATGCTGAGGCAGATGTCTTTGTGCAGCTCCTAGTGCTAACTCTTCCTGCATCCAGGAAGCTGGCATTGGATTGCTCAGAGCAGGGCAATGAAGGACAGGATGCT
>JAJKFI010000030.1:12873049-12884487 GCA_029204185.1 Lerista edwardsae
GATGTCTTTGAACAATGCAGAACAAAATTGCCTCCCGCCCCAGATTCTGTCCATCATGTAAGCATGAACGTATTATCATCAAATCTCTGAGTTTTTATGGAGAGGAGGTTAGTAGCTTCAAAATGCTCATAGCTAGGCCATCAACTAATTAAATGTTCTTAGTCCATTAACCACCTTGGGTTTTTTCCTCTTGTTTTTAATTGAGTGGGTAGCCAATTAAAACAAACATTGTCAAATCCCATTAGGATGCTATTTTAGGCATTTTTTTTTCCCAATGTTGGCCATTTCTCTCGTTTGAACAATACAGAGCCGTCGAGTGCTGCAAAGGCATCAACTATCCTAAAACGGTCAAAATTGGTTTACGCTTATAGCATAAGCCTATGAATAGCTACTCAGAAGGAAGTCACATTGTGTTCAGCAGGGCTTACTCCCAGGAAACTGTATTTAGGATTGCATCCATAGGATCAAATTAGGTGTTACTTTACACACACGCTATGTAGGTGTGTGCATTATTTCTTTGTTAGAAAATATGCATGGGGATGATCTGGATTGTGATGGCGTTTTGAGCACAATCCTAAATTGTGCTGGACCAGTGAGGCTGGCAGGCCTGTGCTGTATCCAGTGCAGCTTTTGTGTGCTGGGGAGCCTCCCCGGGGCAAGGGCTGCTGCCTCCCCTATGGGTTCCTAAGATCGGAAGCCACATGGCCCAAATCGGGGCCGCACTGCCTGGGGACAGAGGCTTGGATGCAGGGCCGGCTCTAGCAGCGGCGGGGCCCAATGTGGGGCATTCCTGTGGGGCCCCCAACCCTCCCTGTGGGCCCCCCCCCCACTCACCAAGAAGAGCTCTGTTCGTGCCACGTGCAAAGCATGGCATGTGGAAGTAGTTGGTGGTGATATCATAACATCACCACCAACTACTTCCAGGTGGCCCATTTTGGGCTGTTTAGAGGCAGAGGCAGGTGGGAGAGACCAAGGTAAAGCTGCTCTGCTTGCCCCGCTGTCTTACAGCCCATAGAGATCCCAGTTGCAGCCATAGGCAATATGCTCACCCTGCTAGTGTGGGGGCCCCTGAAGTGCAGGGCCCAATGTGACAACATTGGTCACATTGGCTTAAAGCCGGCCCTGCTTGGATGGAGCCTACTGGCTACATCCCTGCCCCTCCTCCCCGGGCTGGCACGCCCACCCACCTCACCCAGTTCCTCCCTCCCTCTGCCCAGAATTGCTCACGCGCCTGCCTAGTTCGGCTGGTGCACAAGCAGTGCAGTGGCGTCTCAGCCCAGTGCCCTTGAGCTTCTGCTGCTGTTGCTGCTAGCGTCGGACCAATGGCACTAGCGCTGTCATGAGGTGTTGGTCAGCGCCCCTGCGTTGGTGCTAGTGATGTTGGTCCGACACAAGCACGTTGCGTCGGCCCAAGGGCACCCATAAAATTGCACCTTTAGTTAACCACTGGGTAAGGGTAGTGGTGATATTTGGCACCAGGGAGCAATGAAGGAAGCAAACCTGTGTCTCAGGTTTCAGTGGCCAGACTGATCTCTACGCAGTAAGTGATGAGTAAGTAAGCTCATGCATCACAACTACCACAGTCAGGTGGCTTACACAGAGCTGTCATACAAACTGCTTCCCAGTCCAAACCATGTCTAATTTAATAGGCCTACACCTTTTCCTGCCTTTTTTTCCCCCAGCTAAAAAACCCCTGATCATTTTGGTAGCTCTTCTTTGCCCCTCTGTACAAAGTACAGGCAGGCTTTTATGCCCATGGGGGATCTGTTCCAATGCCGCCTTGGATAAAGAAAGTGTGGATATGGGTGAACCCTTCCTCCATGGCCCCCATTAGTTTAGAACCTATACAGGTTTGGTATACACCCAAGAGTAATTAAGGAACTAAAGAACGAAGTTGCTGACCTCTTAACTAGAGTATGCAACTTGTCCCTTCAAACGGCCACGGTACCAGAGGATTGGAGGATAGCCAATGTCACGCCAATCTTTAAAAAAGGGAGAAGGGGGGACCCTGGAAACTACAGGCCGGTCAGCCTAACGTCTGTTCCGGGTAAGATGGTGGAAAGCCTCATCAAAGATAAAATCCTAAAACACGTAGAGGAACAAGTACTGCTAAAGGAAAGTCAGCATGGCTTCTGTAAGGGTAAGTCTTGCCTCACAAACCTTTTGGAATTCTTTGAAAAGGTCAACAGGCACGTGGATGTGGGTGAACCTGTGGATATCATATACCTGGATTTTCAGAAGGTGTTTGACACGGTCCCCCACCAAAGGCTGCTGAAGAAACTTCACAGTCAGGGAGTAAGAGGGCAGGTCCTCTTATGGATCCAGAATTGGTTGAGGGCCAGGAAACAGAGAGTGGGGGTCAATGGGCAATTTTCACAATGGAGAGAGGTGAAAAGCGGAGTGCTCCAGGGATCTGTCTTGGGGCCGGTGCTTTTCAACTTGTTCAGAAATGACCTGGAGACAGGGATAAGCAGCGAGGTGGCCAAGTTTGCGGATGACACAAAACTTTTCCGGGTGGTAAAAACCAGAAACGATTGTGAAGAGCTCCAGAAGGATCTCTCCAAGTTGGGGGAATGGGCAGCCAAATGGCAGATGTGTTTCAACATAGACAAATGTAAAGTGATGCACGTTGGGGCAAAAAACCAAAACTTTACCTATAGGCTAATGGGTTCTGAGCTGTCTGTGACAGCTCAGGAGAGAGATCTCGGGGTGCTGGTGGACAATTCAATGAAGGTATCGACGCAGTGTGCGTCAGCAATTAAGAAGGCCACTTCCATGCTTGGGGTAATTAAAAAAGGGGTTGAGAATAAAACAGCCAATATTATCATGCCATTGTACAAATCGATGGTAAGGCCACACCTGGAATATTGTGTCCAGTTCTGGTCGCCGCATCTCAAAAAGGACATAGTGGAGTTGGAAAAGGTGCAGAAGAGAGCAACAAAAATGATTACGGGGCTGGGGCGCCTCCCTTATGAAGAAAGACTGCAGCGTTTGGGGCTCTTCAGTCTAGAAAAAAGGCGCCTGAGGGGGGACATGATTGAGACATACAAAATTATGCATGGAAGGGATAAAGTCGATAGAGGGATGTTCTTTTCCCTCTCTCAAAACACCAGAACCAGGGGGCATCCACTAAAGCTGAGGGTTGGGAGAGTTAAAACAGATAAAAGGAAGTACTTTTTTACCCACCTGGTAGTTAATCTGTGGAACTCCTTGCCACAGGAGGTGGTGATGGCATCTGGTCTTGATGCCTTTAAGAGGGGATTGGACAGATTTCTGGAGGAAAGGTCCATCGTGGGCTATAGGCAATGATGGATTGTGCAACCTCCTTACAAAGGTGGTGGGCTACTGGTACTGGGTGCAAGGGAGTGGCAACAGGACGCAAGCATCTTGTTGTTTCATGCCTCCCTGGGGCGCCTGGTGGGCCACTGTGAGATACAGGAAGCTGGACTAGATGGGCCTTTGGCCTGATCCAGCAGGGCTCTTCTTATGTTCTTACGTTCTTAACCTTATTGGGGTGAAAATGCTCTTCCTTATATTGATTACTATAAGCATTCAAGTTCATAGCAACATTCAAGCAGCTGCCAGCTGCCTGAATGCTTAAACAGACTCAGTCAAGGTTAACAGGAAGCAGTTACTTCCTGCTTCCTATTAACTTTGAGTCTTTTCAAGCATTCATGGCATTTAATAGGCACACAGGGAGCATGGGGAGCCTCTCCAGATGAGCAGATAATACCAGATAATGCCAGATCCGCAGATTTGGGGGCCCACCTGTATAGGGTTATTTACAGGGAAAGTGTATATTTTCCGACGCTATTCTTTTGGAGATGAGTCTAATAGAAGTGCACTTCAATCTGCATAGCACACATGCCTGCCATACTTCTATCAGCGATTGGCAGCCATGTCTGGACGGCAAGCATCATTTCTATCAGCGATTTGCACACGTTGCCTAGCTTCTCTGCAGCCATGGAGAACAACAGAAAGAAGAGCCAAGTAGCGTCCCCAGCTTCTTTCAGGGTTCCTTCACCGCTCATCAGCTGAGAGCAGATAATGACCTGATCCTTGAGAGAGCCCAATTTTGATATGTGTCAGATAAGGAATTTCTATGGGCCTGATCAAGCCCGCTGCCCTTATGTTTGACACCCTGCCTTATACTGCCCCACAAGCCCCCGTTTGCCAGATAGAATCGTTAACTTGAAGTCGTTTCAACACAACATTCTGCAGAGCTGCAATTTTCCCAGATGCACTAAGTGCCATTTTTTTTTTCCTGGAATGCAATTCGTTCAGCTTTATATAGCGAACCATCAAGGATTAGGCTATTGTCAGTGGATCTGAAAATCGGCAGGCAGCTCATCTAGACAATTCTTGAAAGAGGTTCCTTTTACAGCCACTGTCAAGTCAGACGTGTTCATTTGCCCTTTCCTGGGAAGTCACCGAGCTGTGCTCAGGACCTCTCCTTCTGTTGTCGTTTCCTTTTGCCGCCTGTGAGAACACTTGCGCTATCACCCTGAAGGTGGAAGTTGTTGCACTGTAGGCCGGATTACACTGATCGTAGGCCATATTCTACCTGGTTTCCATGGTTCCTTGCTACTACACTATCTCTCTATATTTTTTTCCAAAATGAAGCATTGCTATTTATAGTCATATATTAATTACTAAGCAATGAAGACACTGACAAAAGAGAGATTTTTACAAAGCTAAATGCATCCCCCACAATCTGTAAAAATAATCTACCTTTGGCTATATGCAGTTGAGAAGTAATGATGGCAAAGCAATTCCACTCCTACATCAGCATGTCTTTTAGGAATGGGGACTGTCAGACCTATGGCAGTGTGTTTTTCCCTGTCAAGAAAACTAACTGCTCCAGCCTTCTGAAACATAGTTGTCCCAACCAGCAGCCATGGCTAGGGGTGGGGTTTTTTGGTGATATTTTTAGATTGTGAGCCCTTTGAGACAGGGAGCCATTTAACTTTAATGTTATTTGCATGTAAACCGCTTTGTGAACTTTGTGTTGAAAAGCGGTATATAAATACTAGTGATTGATTGATTGATTGATTGATTGATATTTTTTCCAAAATTTCTCGATTAAAATTGCAGTGTTATGTGTTTTTAATCCAAATTTGCATCACAAATTGTACAAACAGCACAATAAATAAAGGTGAATGGCCCTACAAAGGCAAGCAATTACTGGCACACATACCCCAGCTCAAAATAACCTGCTCAAAAATTCCCAAGCTGCACGCTGATTGCTGCTTGGAGCGTCAAGGAACTGCTACTTACAACTTCCACATTCCATTAAAGTCGCCCCAGCATGCACTGTGAATTATGAACATGCGTGTTCATGCAAGCTTAAGCAAGTTTCCTCCTGTTTCTGCCACTATTCCTCCTGATCCCTTGCTGAAAACTCTTTGTGGATTCCTCAAAACTGTGTAAAAAATAAACAGAAGTGGTGTTATTTTTGTGAAATTGATCTAAATTTGTGTCAAACTCTTGTCACAATAAGCAAAAGTGGTGTTTTTTCACGTTTTGACCTAAATTTAGTTTTATGTAGCATTTTCAGTAGAAATTCTCATTATTTATATTAGCCTTCTGTGTTGGATCACTAAAAAAAACCCCATCCCTAGCCATGGCTGATCCGTATTTCCAGTTCAAAGCTATGGACAGTCTAAGGTCAAAATGCCTTCTTCTTTTCCCTGTTCCCGAAGGATTTGAGGAGGAAAATGGCAAGTTTCCCCCCCCTTTCTCATCTAGCAACTATCCAGTCACTAGTTGTGAATGCTGGCACATTGCTGTCACTGCCCAAATGGCTCTGATGGCAAGTGGGAGGGGCAGCTTCCATGGCACATAGCGGCTCCTGCAATACTTACAGCACCACTATCCCCCCTTTGACTACACTACTGCAGCTATCAATCCTGGTCTATGGAGCTGTGTTGATTAATCAATTACATTTTTTTGTATTTATTTGTACGTCTGGACATGGTGGTGCTGCGGGTTAAACCGCTGCTGCTGGGCTATCTGACCAGAAGGTTGGGAGTTCGAGACCACGCAATGGAGTGAGCTCCCGTCGCTTTTCCCAACTCCTGCCAACCTAGCAGGTCGAAAGCATGTAAAAATGTGAGTAGATAAATAGGGACCACTTTGGTGTGAAGGTAACGGCGTTCCGTGTGCTACAGTGTATAGTCATGCCGGCCACATAACCACGGAAGCTTGTCCTCGGACAAACGCTGGCTCTACAGGCTTAGAAATGGAGATGAGCACCACCCCCTACAGTCGGTCACAACTAGACCATTCAGTTGCGGGGAAACCTTTACCTTTCTACCTTTATGCATCTAGGAGATTTCTGTCTCTCATTTCAGCCTCCGAGGCCTCAAGGCTCTCACATCAATGCACAACACAATGAAAAAAACAGGAACACATAAACCCTTTCCTTTTTCTCTCCTTCATACTGCAGCTGGTGTCTCCCAGGCGCAATCCTGCCCTGTACATAGTGCCTACACAGGGGCACTGATGGGCACCTCTACATCAGTGCTAGAGCGCTTGGGCCGACACTAGGAGTAGCATCGGCCCAAGAGTGCTGGCAGAGAGCTGCCCTTGTGGTAGCCAAATGGTTCTAGGAAGAGGGAGGGTGGGCAGTGGTGTAGCTAGGTCATTTTGCATCCGGGGCCCATAAATTGTTGACCCCTCCCCCCACAAATTTATTTATTTATTTATTTATATTTTTCACATTTCATTCCACCCTTCCCCCAAGGCGCTCAGCTCAGGGTGGCAAACGCGGTTCCTCCCCTTCTTTTGTCCTCCCAACCACCTTGCATGGGATGGGAGGTGAGGAGGAGAGGGTGTACTAGTCAAGACATGCAAGGAATACAAATCTAGACCAAAAAATTAAACATGGGGGGAGGGGTCCCTTGGAGAACCCCTGCTGTGCCCTTTTTTCCTGCCAGAAAAAGGGTGAGCATTTGGTTCAGCCCCAATTTCTACCCTACTACGGGTTCTGCTTTGCTGACGATTCTTAATTAAAAGAATGACTAATACTAATATACCACCTTTTGGAGAAAGCAATTAACTAGCTTGAAATAGAACTGGCTGAGGAATAAAAAATGCATCCTGTTGGGGGAAGGGGAGAGAGAAATTTGTCATCCTTTATTTCAAGGCGATGATGTCCTGCAACAATCCTGCTTTCTGACTGATAAAATGGCTTCTGCGAGCTCCTTTACATTCTCTCCAGCTTTGGTGAATACATCTTGCCGTTTCTGACCTCCCTGCCGTGCCGCCCGTTTATACACTATCCAGGCTTGAGGCAGGCTGCTCCTGAATTCATTACAGTTGGGACAGTAGATCACTTAAATGATTAGCAGCGGTATTCTATCACAAACGGAGCACTTGCTTCTTTGTGGTCCGATGCCAGAGGAGCGCAAGACTCAAGTGTCAAGGACGAGAACAGGAAGATCTATATACTATGCTGAAGATCTATAGACACTGCAGGTCCTTCCTTGATGAACACAGTAACAATCTTCCATAGGATTTCTGTATTTATGGCCTGATGCGGGGAGAGTCACACACCGCTCCTGGGTCATACATGCCTAGTAGCGCAAAACAGCAGCTGGGATACAGTTTGCATCTGCCTTGCAGGGTGGATGAGAAGGAACACGTGTCTCCATTTGCACTTTGCCGCGCCGGTAGGGAACACAACAACAACAACAACAACAACAACAACAATAATAATAATGCAAGTATTTATATACTGCCTTTCTTTGGCCATTAGATTGCTCCTCTGGCTTTAATTCAAGGCGGTTTACATGGGCAGGCTTTATCTTTAAACCCGCAAGGGGTTTTTACAAATTGCAAAGAAGTTCTATCTTTCAAGAACTACAAACAACATACCGATGTAACTTTCGTGGTCTAGTCCTTCTTTCTGGCCGCACGATTGCCTTCCTGCTGGCTGATAGACGGCTTCTCTGCTCCCACCAAAGAAACAGCTGGCCCAGCACAACTCCTCTCTCACAGGCAGCTGGAGACAACTCTTATCAGGCGCAATTCATCAAAATGATGAGTGTTCATTCACATCCAATCTACATGCATGGTCCTCATCCAAAAAAGATTTCCTTAGGGAGAAGCTGTATAAGATTTTGCAATTTAGGATTAAATAGTTTCTTGAGATTACGTACCATTATGAAGATATTTGTATACCATAAATAAAAGGCGGGGGGTGTCAGGACTGGCTAGACCTGGGTACTTTTCCACTGGGGAATAGCAGGCCAAGGGCCTTAATCAGAGGCACCTGTATGTGCTATGCATAGTGCCGTAATCAAGACCAGCTGTGTGTGTTGCCTAAGTGCAAGTTAGCACAAACTCACAGGCTGTGGCCATCAGGGATCTGATTGGCCAGCGGCAATACTTAAGTGCTGTCCAGCCGTCCATTGTGTGGGTAGAAGATGGGGGATGTGCTGCTGGAGTGATCTGACCAGTGATGGGATCTGCACATTGAGAAGGGGAATGCTGGGCGGGACTTAGGTGGGACTTACACATGATTGGCAGCCCGTCCGCAGCGTTCCGCGGCTGCCCTGGCCTCGGGGGTGCTCCTGCTCGCCGCGGAGGACGGGTGGGGGGTGCGCCGGGTGCCTGGGCGAGCAGCGGTGGGGCACCCCAACCGGGGGCAGCCCCTCCGAGGCCAGGGCAGCCGCGGAATGCTGCGGGCGGGCAGCCAATCACGTGGAAGTCCCGTGGAAGTCCTGCCCAGCGTTCCCCTTCTCAATTTGCAGATCCCATCACTGGATCTGACCTGTTGCTGTAATCTACTTGCCTGACTACTATTTATCTTGACCACAGACTGTAATCTGACCATCCTTCTTGCCTATCTCTTGAGAAACCGAATACAAGTCTCTACAAGGAAAAGATGCTCGTCCTTGCTTTATTTGTTTCACCGCTGGCTTACCAGTTCCCCCACAGCTCAGGTCTGCACACTTTGCTGGCGCTTCCTGACGCCAACATCGAGAAGTACTAACAGGGGGGATATTAAATTTAAATATTATGCAAAGATAACACCAGCAACGGCCACTGGAAAAAATACTGTGCTGAGAGTAATAGGGTCAATGGCTCATCTCCTGCTAAATACAGGCATGCCCCGGTATCCGCTGGGGTTCCATTCTAGACCACCCTGTGGCTATCTGAAACCGTGGATACTGGGGATGGCTTTTTAAAGACAGGGAGTACATCAGTGGTTTGCTGCAACAAGGTAAAAAAGACCCATTTGCTACCATGGGTATTTTTGCGCAAAAGTCTTTTGCCTTTTGAAACATGTACAGCCACTGCCCTTCTCAGGGCAATTATGTTTTTGGAACCATGTCAAAGTGTTCCCATATACCTGAACTGAAACTGGTGTTTTTGCCCGCCAATGGTACTGAAGGTTTAATGTCTACTGTGCAAAACTGGCGTGCTATCCATGGTGCTGTGTATCAATTTCTATGGAAGTGTTGCAAAAAGCTACCTTTACCCCCTGAAAATCTTTTAAAAAATCATTGTTCAGTGAGCACACAGCTTGCTTACTTCAGGAATTTCCAGAAGGGGGCCCTAGAGTACCAATCATGAAGTAAGAAGTTCCTTCTTGCAAAACTGAATTTCTGGCAAAGCTTTGACTGCTGTAATCTGACTAATTAGGTCTTTTTGCAGGGTTTTTCTACCTGTTTTGGACGACCTGGAGACAAGAAGTCTCCTGGACTTTCCTTGACCCTTCTCTGCTGGGAAAAACCCTATTTTTTTGATAGAGTTGGTTTCTGCAGCTTGCAGCTTCTAAGGTGAACCTTTCACCTTTCCCTCCCACCCCAGCCCTAGAACAAGCTGTGGACAAAAAAAAAATCATCTTTCTCATTGATTTGTCTCCTCTAGCAGCTACAGAGGCAAGAAATAACCTTTCAAGAAAATAACCCTTTAGTTGCTGCAAGGATGATTCCTATGTGAAACAAAGCAAAATCATCAATCCCATCTCTCACCTCACTATGAAATTTGACTATTGGACTGTGCCCAGGTGCTGAATTTGGAGGAATATTATTTGAACCTTATTCTGTGTTCTTGCACCATTGACAAGACTGATTGTACAACTAATATAATTTATTACTCAGTATTTTCCTGTTCTTGTGGAGTATAAAAAAAACATTTTCTCTGTTGCCACATGCAATAATTTATTCTGTCTCTGAAGACATCAGAACAGTAGAAATAACACAGGAAAATTAGGAGATATGTGTCTCCTCTATATTTTCACCTAACTTGTCCCCCAAAATAAAAAGATAGTTAGCCTCTATAAAGAAACCCCACGTTAGCCCAGAGTTTGAATGGAAGTACCCGCGTTCCCTACCATCGGCGGATTTGCGCGCCAATTATTTAAAAAATTATTACAGGTGCTAATTGTACCTGAAAGCTTTAAAGTTGACTCAGTGAGAAAGGTTAGCCCCTGCCCTAACACAGGAAGCTAAAATGGCAACTTTCATTTCAGATTTGGGGGGGGGCCCAATCAGATTCAGAAACGGCACCCCATAAAACAAAAAAACCCAAATTCTGCCCCTGTTTTTTAAATGATGACATGGGTGGACAGTCAAAACAACTGTACCTCTAAAAAGGTCTATCCTTACACTGTTTACAGAGCAAGTTTCAGGTAATTTGGTGCAGCCACTTTTTGAAAATCTCTAAAACATTAATTGAAATTAATTGGCGGGTGAATTCACCAATGGTAGTAAATGGCTTTTAATGTCCCCCTATCTTTTTAATGGGCATCCCAGTATCCATGGTATCCGTGGATGAAACCATGGATACTAAATCAGTGGATACTGGGGCACGCCTGTATAAGAGAACTATGACTTTAGGAGCCGATTGATCCATATAGTTGGGGTACTGGCTACAAGTGGTATTCAGAGGTTATGTTAGACATTATGTTATGACTGACATAATGGTTATCTTTAAAACCTAGAGGTAGCATGTAGTCAGCTTGGTCCTCGCATCCCATTTCCTCTCCCCAGTGGTGCTGGGGCACTCTTAATGTGTAATCCAAGCCCTTTACAGACACATGGGCTGGATGATTTCAGGTGGTGAGGCAGATCAGACCCCTGACCTACAAGATACATAAATGAGAGCACAATCCTAACCTGAAGTTAGGCCGGCACAAGGGACACTGTAAAGTGTGCTTGAACCACCCTTGGAGTCAGAGAGGCCAGCACACAGACATGCGTCTGTGGACAGTTCCAAGTGAGTGGACACGAGCAGCGAGTGCTCTCCTGCGACGAAGTGCCTCGTCCGCGACCAAGTGCCAGGTAAAAGTGCGTTACGCATCTGTGCGAGTTAAGCAGCAGGGCGAGGAAGCCGGGGCCCCAGACCCTGCCCTTTCTCTGAGAAGCAGGGCAGTTCATTCCTTAATAAATACAGAGATGGAGCCAGACAGCCAGCAGTTGGGTGGG
>JAJKFI010000030.1:12894487-12912973 GCA_029204185.1 Lerista edwardsae
CAGGTACTGCATTCATAGCATAGAAAAAAGCTTTATTCTTTTAGCAGGAGATATAGATGGAAGCTACTTCATTTTACATCTTCTGGAAATGGAATCTCATCTCAGAGCCACTGAGAATTCTTCCAATCTCAAATGAGGCCCTGGATCATTATTGTCCAGGCTCTTGTCCAGGCTCTGTCATTATTCACCTGTGCAACATGAGGTTGCTGTTGGAAGAACTGGAAGGAAAATGAACCGCACTCACCTGTATGATGCTTAAGAAACGGAAGGCATGCAGGCATCTTTATTCTTGCTTTTGTTGTTTATCTTTGAATAAGCAAAGCTAAACAGGTGGCCTAGTTTCAGAATGCTATTCCCTGTTAGGTTTTGCTATTGTTAACTAAGCGCTTGCTCTTTCAGACTTGACTTTGTCTTCTGACCAGGGCTAGAAAATTCTGATGGATGACGCTGGACACCATCAGATTTTTTTGTTTAACTCCTTTGTCTTCTCATCCCTTGGGAAAAAAATGTAGAACATTCTGATAGATGTCTGAAAGGTAGCCCAATCAGGCATCTGTCAGAATTTGTCTGCTAAGCCCCGGGGGAGACGGAAAGGATAAGACAGTGAAATTTGACAGGGTTCATAGGAAGCTGTCACAAATTGCCACTTCTGATCCAGCAGCAGAAAACAATTGTGCAGATACATACAATACAATCAGGGGAGAAAATATTCCGCCTGGATTTGCAGCTTCGGCAAAAAGAGCTGAGCCATTAAAAGCCAGAAGACATCAGAAGCTAGAAAGGGCTCTCAGATTCCCATCAGACTGTGGCTGGATTTAGGCAGCAGTTTTTAAGAGTGCTACAATTGATATGATAGGGCCAAAAACCCTATCATACCATTTCAGCCTTTTAAATGAATGAATGAAATTGAAATGAATGAATAAGTTTTACTTGGCTCTTTTTTTGGAATCTGCGTGAGATGATTCGGAACAAAAGAGAAATGTGACGATTACAAAGAAACTGTGCTGGGCTTAAACGGAGAAATATGTAACAGTGGTTCTCAAACTTTTTAGCACTGGGACCCACTTTTTAGAATGCCAATCTGTCTGGGGCCCACTGGAAGTGATGTCGTGGCCTGAAGTGCCATCATTGTGACACCAGAGCCTGCTACTTTCCTGAGAATGCAGCAATTAGTTGTGTTATTACTCAGGGCGCAATCCTAACCTGGATTTAGGCCGGCAAGGCTAGGCCAGCAAAGTTTGGCCTGCACCAGGGTCACCCTAAAGCGTGTTGGGACCACTCTCAGAGTCAGGGAGGATGGCGCACGTCCATGTGCTGGCCTCTCTGACTCCGAGAGCGCAATCCTAAACTGGAATTAGGCTGGCATAAGCTACGTCAGCAAAGTTTGGCCAGCACCAGGGCCACCATAAAGCATGTTGGGACCACTCTCTGAGTTGGGGAGGATGGCGCACATCCATGTGCTGGCCTTTCTGACTCCGAGAGTGGTCCAAAAATACTTTATGGTATTTAATACCTTGTGCCGGCCAAACTTTACTGGCCTAACTGAACTGACCTAACTCCAGGTTAGGACTGTGCCCACAGCCATTTTCCAATAGCAAAGTGAATCAGAATGAAAAAAGGCTTTTTCCAACCTTGACACAAGCAAAACAACTACACAACCCTTCGCCTTTCCCCGTCCCCTTTTTAGCATCCTATCCTCTCATATTTTCAATATGGCTGCTCTAGGTGCTTCATGACCAACCTGAAATTGGTTCGCAGCCCACTGAGACCTGACCCACTGATCTATAATACATAATGAGTACAAATGTCAAACGTTAGCAAAAAAAATAGCAATAAAAATACCTAAAGTTGTTGCGGGCCAGATAAAATCTGGTGGGGTGCTGGATGTGGCCCCTGGGGTATATTTTGGAGACCCCTGCATTAAATCATGGTTTAGCTTAGCATTCTGTCTGAACTGGCCAAAGTGAGGAATGGCTCAAAGGGGATGCCTTCCCCCTGCTATGCACATGTTTGTCCCATGTCATCTCCGGGCCAAACAGGTTTTATAGGATCTTGAAGAAATTCAGAGATGTGCAATATCAGCAGAGATGATAGGGAGGGAAGCATGTGCACTGCAAGTCACAATGCTTGTATTTTTGCATCTCCATCTCTCTTGAGACAAAAGCATCATCTGTATCCAGCCTCCCTTCCCTTCTGAGATCCAGAGCGCAATCCTAACCTGGAGTTAGGCTGGCACAGTTAGGCCAGCAAAGTTTGGCTGGCACAAGGGCCATCGTAAAGCACTTTTGGACCACTTTCAGAGTCAGAGAGAGCAGCGCACAGACGTGCGCCATCCTCCCTGACTCAGAGAGTGAGCCAAACGCACTTTATGATGGCCCTTATGCTGGCCAAACTTTGCTGGCCTAACTGTGCCAGCCTAACTCCAGGTTAGGATTGTGCTCCCAGTCAGATGAACCAGCACGGGGGACCACTGGCATGCTGGTCACTGCTTAGGGCCATGCTGAATAGCATGGCATGTTTTATGAAAGCCGTAAAGGATCTTGTGTGGGCCAGAATGCAGAGGCCTCTGCAGACCTTGGAAAACTGCCCAAACCCATTTAAAGGCGACCTCCGGTTTTCAGCAAAAACGGGAGGTTGCCTGTTTTCAGCTCCAAGCTTCATTCTGAAGCCCACAGAGGCTGTCGACAGCTGTGCATGGCCTCTGCAGGCCTCAGATGCCTCCAAACCTTGGTTCAGAGGGGCGGTTACCCCAGAAAACCACGGATTTCAACATCCTCGGTTTTTCAACTCCATGGAGGTTCCTGGAATGGAACCCCTGCAGATAACAAGAGTCCACTGTACTTCTTCTTTGCAAGTCCGTCCCATTCTATTGCTTCTATTGATCTATCAATCAATATTGATAGCTATCAATATCAATATTTATTTATCAATATTGATATCTACCAATATTGCTTCTATTGATCCTGGGGGATGGACTGACTAGTTAGTAATGGTTCCCCCTGAATAGTCTCTCTGTGAATGGCTTTTTTTTTTAAGAGAAGAAAACAATATTGATCGGTAAAGACTCCATCTCCCCAGGAACACAGGGAAAATTCACAACAAGGTTGTCCAGGGGGGAATTACTACTAATTCATAAGCTGTGATCAACAGATGCAATACAGAGGGCTTAACCTGCAAGCAATAAACTTTTATTTGAAGCTCTTGTTTGTGAGAAAACATTGTAATTGTTAGTAGGCACTGTAAAAGCTTAGTCACGGAGAAGGGTATTCCTAGTTAATACAGTGCTATGCTGCATGGAACAAATAAATATACTATGAAAAAGCAATGCCTGGCGTTCTGGAGGGCTCTTGTGTGTGGAATTACACTTTTGCAAATGCTCAAATTCCAGTTCCACAGACTGCATGGCTTGCTGCATTTTTCTACTCTGCCGCACCCTGCAGAGATCACCCCCCCAAAAAACAAGAATGCAAAAACGTGCATTTTAATCAACAATTAAGACTGAATTATAATGATTACTAGTAGTGGAAGACTAGAGCTTAATATGTCTTTTTTTAATTTTTACAATTCAGCATTGACTAACTTGTGGCATGCAACTATACATGACAATCATTGCATTCTGTAATTCTAAAATTAATTATTGCAAAACTTTAGTGAAATATAGCCCACAGTACATTTTAATTGGCGCCTAATGTTTTCTTTTTTTAAGCTGGCAGCTGGAGTCCCATCTGGTTCCATTGCTCCTAGCACAATCACTTTGGTATTATAATGCTTCCAAGCTGCTGAGAGCTATTGTGGTTGGAGGAAAAATGATACCCGCCATTGCAGCATGAGCTTTTGCATGAGCCCAAGAAAAAGCTGAGCCCCACTGCAACCACGTGCTTTGGGAAGTTGCTCTCTTTTCTTGAGGCTCATCAATAGGTAATAGCACTGTCTCACAAGAAGCATGGATAATGCAGAAAAACATAGTATGCAATGAATTCTGGCTCATGGGCTTCCTTTAGACTGGGCATTAGTACTTACAAGTGTAGACAACTTTCCCACCATTTGTATCTCCAATTCTGGGCACCACATGTGCAAACACACAAGTGATCTGACTCGAGTTCCCATCTCTGGAAATAACCAGGTTTTTCTCATGTAGGATGTGCACATAACAAACAAAATATGAAAATCTTGATCATATTTACAAGATATAAAAAGGTAAAGGTTTCCCCATGACCGAATGGTCTAGTCATGACCAACTGTAGGGGTCAGTGCTCATCTCCGTTTCAAAGCCTGTAGAGCCAGCGTTTTGTCCAAGGACAAGCTTCCGTGGTCATGTGGCCAGCATGACTATACGCCGTAGCGCACGGAACGCCGTTACCTTCCCACCGAAGTGGTCCCTATTTATCTAGTTGCATTTAGCTGCTTTCGAACTGCTAGGTTGGCAGGAGCTGGGACAAGCAACAGGAGCTCACTCCATCGCGCAGTCTTGAACTCCCAACCTTCCGGTCGGAAGGCCCAGCAGCAGCAGTTTAACCCGCTGCGCCACCATGTCCCTGCATTTACAAGATATGAAAGAGCCCAATTATAATGTAAGCTGATATAAACTTAGCAGTTGAGAAGTGCTCAGCAAAGTGATGCCGCAGAGGAAGTGGTGCTGCTGAAAGGGCGGCCCACGTGATAACTTTGTTCCCCCAGCACCTCAGCAGCTTCTTCCTTTCCCACCCCTTTTGGTCTGCCTCTTCCTCCACACTGTTTCTCAACTTCTGTTGCCTCCTTCTATCTCCCAGCTGAAGCAGCGCTGCTGAAAGGGTAGTGCTGGGAGAGCCCAATTATAACGGAGGCTGCTCTTTCAGCAGACACACTTCAGCAGAAGCGCCCTTGCTCAAAGTCTGGCCTGCATGGTAACTGGGCTCTCCCAGTGCTGAACTTTCAGTGCAAAAACTGAGAGCAGCTGAGGGCAGTACTGGGAAAGCCCAATTATCACAGGGCCAGATTGAGAGCTTCCGGACGCCATAGCTGGCCTGTAGGCCTTATGTTTGATACCTCTGCTCTAGAGAGAACTTCCCTGCTCAAGCAGGGGATTGGACTAGGTGGCTTTGAAGACCCTTCCCAACTGTGATTAATTTGCCTTTTAGTTGCAGAGGAGACTGGAAGGGCACTCTGGCTCCTATCATCAGCCACAAGATCCAGGGCTTCCGGAAGGTTCCATGCCCTCCCTTCCAGGAAAAGCACAAGGAAAGCAAGTCCACCTAGCCCCAGCTGGATTTACATGCCTGTTAAAAATGGATTCTTGCATTCTTGGTCTATAAATTTGGTCTCTCCCCCACTCCCCTGCATTTGTCTCTCTAGTAATATGATGCCTAATCTTGTGTGTGTTTCCTCAGAAGCAATTAACTGGGTAATTGTCCCTCTTCACCCCAGCAAAGTTTCATTTTCTAGAGGAACAGGGAGCCAATTAATTATTTAATTTTGTCTGTTAAAATGCTTTTGGCCCAATCCTATCCTTCCCTTCTGTGAGCCAAATGCACGTTCTGCCTTTGGACCATCAGCAGAAATGCCGGCCTGCAAGCACAATGAGGCCACCCACTACAATGGTGGGTGGCTGCATGTGTAGGCCGTCAGAAAGGACACTGCCTGTTGCAGCGGCGTCATGCAGCCGGAGCGCTGGGCAGGAGGAACGGGTGAGCGGCAGCCTGTCCGTTGCGTACCGCTCCGTTTCGCCGTCTTCCCCACCCCCGCGGGGGCGGGAAAGACGGCAAAATGGAGCAGTACGTAACGGGCGGGCTGCCACTCACCCGTTCCTCCCACCTAGCATTCTGGCTGCATGACGCCGCTGGCCTGTTGGCACCAGTGAAGACTGCAGGATAGAGTTCTCATGTAGGTACTGATGAGTGCTCATAATTAAATGCTGATTACGGGGAGGCAGCGTTAGCAAAGGACAGATCTCTCTGTTTCCATATCTCTGAACAGCACATAATTTCCTTTAATTTTTGTTCAATCCCGTTAAAAATCCCCTGGGAGTTTTTTTTTTTTTTTCATCACAAAAATATGGATTTTTAAATAATGTTTTAAAACGTCTTGTTACATTTCCTACCCAAACAGCTGACATGGTAATATGCTTCCAAGCAACCATTTAAATATATGGTTTTATTTTTAATGTAAGCATACAAAATGCATAGAATCCATAGGTATTCATGGCTAATACATTCCAGAGCGCAATCCTAACTTGGTGCAGTCAGGCTGACTGGCCTGCGCTGCATCCTAACCAAGTTAGGAGGCAGCAGCAGCTTAGTTGGCCCTGCCCGTTGGCTCTGCCCACCAGACCTTCCCTCAGCTCTACCCAGAAAAGCCCTTGTGCTGGCCAAACTTGGCCAGCACAGGAGCAGCTCACCTGTGGGCTCTGCAGGCGCACCTGGGTCAACAGCCTTGGGTCGATGAAAGGCACATGCGTTGAGCTAACGGTTGCTTTGGATTGCACCCCCAATCTGGGTGTAGGAAGGGAGCGATGCATTCTTAGTTCTGCCACAGATGTTGGCAAGACGTCTTCCATAGGCAAAAGAAGTCATGGAAGAAAAGAAAGAAGAGGGCATGAATGCTTGATTTCTTGATTATGTGCCTGTCAACCGCTTTGTGAACTTTGTGTTGAAAAGCAGTATATAAATACTGTTGATTAACTGTTGATTGATTTCTTGGTGAAGTGACAGGGAGCATTTCATCCTGATTCGACCAGAAGAGAGGCAGCTGCCTACTTCCTGCTACAACCTGATGGAGGTTTCATCTTCTGCACTGAAGCTTTAGCTTTTGCTAAAACAATTGGCTCTCATTTGAGGGCAAAACGTATTGCACTATCTACCAGTAACAAATTTTGTTTTCTTGTTGTTAAGGATCTAAGGAAAAAAGAGAAACAGAGGGCGCAATCCTAAACTGAGTTAGGCCGGCTTAATCTAAACCAGCAAAGTTTGGCCCGTGCAAGGGCCACCGTAAAGTATGTTTGGATCACTCTTGGAGTCAGAGAGGCCGGCACACAGTCACACACTGTCCTCCCTGACTCCAAGAGTAGTCCAAACACACTTTACGATGTCCCTTGTACTGGTCAAACTTTGCTGGCTTAACTTATGCTGGCCAAGCTTTGATCCCCTCCCCATCTCTGTGTCACTCTAGCTATTGGCTTTGGAAATGCAAGCCCCCTGCAGACATCTCTTTACAGCAAACAAAAGTTTATTCTCCCGATCAATTTAACTTCAGTCAAAATTAGAGATGCAAATTAGAGATGTTTCTCTTGGAGCAGAAACCAGATTGATACCCTGAGAGATAATCAGGTCCCTTGGCACTCACCACTGGAAATCACACAGGAGACTGCAGTACAAAGCAATGTGCCAAATCTCTTTCTCTGTTGCTAAACAGGAGGATAAAAGAACCCTTTGACAGAAAAACAAACCCTCTCTCCTACCACATTAGAAAACAAGGAATGTGCATGACCCAGAACTATGCTTTGAAAGGTGCTACTTAAATCAAAACAGCGGGGAATGCATTACTTTCCTTAGACCAGATCATGCTATATTGCCCTTTCCAGTGGCTGGAGCTTTCCTGTGCATGCCGGCAGCTATTGGGACACCTGCCAGACCAGGTAAGTTCAGAGCAGGGGCAGAGGGAAAGTGGGGAGGGGGTTGAATGGGGTGGGAGTGGGAGGATCGGGACTGGGAGGGGGCAGGATTAGTGACGATGGCACATACCATATCCAAACCCTCTTCCCGTGCCTGATCTGCTTGCATGATAAACACAGGCACAGATCCAAGTTGACCCATTGCAGCTGCTGGGGCTTACCCAGGGGCAAGGGGGAAAATGTCCCCTTACCCTGAGGAATCCCAAATCCCCTGTGGGATTTAGGGTTGCCCACACCGGTGCCACTGCATCACCATGCAGAGATTGGTGTGGGATTGGGCGACCAGTCTCCATGTGCAATTGGCATGCAGTCATGAAAATGTAGAGTCAAAACACCTGTTGGTTTTCATGTTGGGCTAACAGGGGGCAGTGGTAGAGCTTCAGAACGTGTACACCCTTGGCCATCGCCCAACCTGGCCAACCCTGGATGCTGTCTGCAGCAATGGGGTAGCTGAGTCTAAGGCTACACTCCTATGCTACAATCTGACTACAATCCGGGTGCTATATAGAAGTGTTAGTGCCTCCTCCTGCAGAGTCAAAGGAGAGATTTAAGGTTTAAGCTGTAAGAGCCCAATCCTATCGGGCATACCACCAGTGCTCCAATTCCACCCCCCTCCCCACCTCCCCCTGTCCCAAATCTCCTTACTGGTTGCTGGCACTGCTGGTGTGCCACCTGGCCTCCTGCTCAGCACTAACTAGCAGAATTAGTGCCTCCTCCCGCAGAATCGAAGGAGTTCTTTAAGGCACATTTGCAACACTTTTAGCCAGCAATACTGACACGTCGCCGGCGTTACGGCCTTCAGGATTGGCCCCTGAGTGTAGTTGAATCTTCCAGACTAGGGAGATTTGAAGAAACAGGATCTGGGCTAGCAGATAACCCACCCTTTGGTTCTCATCGGTCAGCTGGCAGTTGAAGCTTGCCTGAAAAAACAAGAACAAAACCTTTCATGTTGGGCTAACAGGGGGCAGTGGTAGAGCTTCAGAACTCTGCCATTTTCTCCTGCTCCCAAGATTGCAGATATGTTTGCTCAGCTACCGGGTACGTTTTCTTCAGTGCACTTTGAAATCAATAGACATCTTTCTAATAATCCTCCTTGGGCTTTAAAGGACTTCTATAGCCCTTCTGAAGCCTCTTACCCAGACGGTAACTTTGTTATAATAACTCTCCCAAAACGGGGATGGGAAGAGAAGCAGGGGGATAAGAAATATTCCTCAGCATACCTGAAACAGCAGAACTGAGTTATTAGTCCCAGGCTGGAAGATTCAATGCATTTTATGGGGAGTGGGAACAGACTGTAGCTATAAGTTGTAAGAGAACGAAAAACCGCTTGTATGCTGTTTTTCCTCGTTGTGTATTGCCCACTGGGTCCAGGCTAATAAACATGCTAGATTTGTGCGTGCCTAGTGATTTGAGCCAGAAGGGTCAGTGGGTGACCTGCTGACCAGCTCTAGAAAAAAAACACCACATTTTGGTTTGCTCTCAGGGGCGCCACCAAATTTTCATCAGGGCATGACAAAAAGGCTTGTTGTTTTTTTTACTCTGAAAGAGAAGATGCAATGAACCACTATGCTTGCTTTTTATGGATATATTGCTGCATATCTGCCTCCTCCTCCTCCTCCTCCTCCTCCTCCTCCTCCTCCTCAATAATAATAATAATAATAATAATAATAATAATAATAATAATAATAATAATAATACCACCACCACCACCACCACCACCACCACCACCACCACCGGTATTTATATACTGCCTTTCTTTCTTGGTCATTGGATTACTCCTCTGACTTTAATCCAAGGTGGTTAGCTATAAGCAGTCTTCCTCTAAACCCCTGAGGTTTGTTTTTTTTAAACACTAATAGAGAAATTCTAATCGTTCAAGAACAACATTCCAGATGGATCTTTCACAGTCTTGTCTTGTTCTGGCCGTGGTTGCCTCCCACACTGAATGACACGCAGCTTCTTCTCTCTCACCAAAGAGCAGCTGCCACAGCTCCTTCTCTCTTACCAGAGGGCAGCTGGAACAGTTCAGCTCAGCTTGTCAGTTACTTCTCGAAGTATAACAACTCACAGAAACTTCTGGTGATCTCAAACTGGCATCCTTCGGGTGTTATCCTTGGGCTTATTGGTGGCTCTCCCCTCTGGAAAAGACCTCCAGACCTCTGGTCCTAGGCCAGAATTTACATTCTCAAAAGGACCAGAGCCCCCTACCTTTTGGGAGCGGGATCTTTTCTGCAGCAACTTCTTGTTTCGGTGCCCAAACAGTGATCTCACACCATCAGCCCACATATGCTCTGTGCTTGTGATGCCCTTCCTGCTGTAAATTGATTTATTTGTTTATTTATTAAACTACTAAACGAATTAAACTACATAGATGTAGCACTTTCTGTTAGCAAAATAGCTGGTGCAGAATCAAGGAGACCTATAGGGAAAGTTCCCTTACTCTGAGGAGTCCTCTGCAACTCCCCCCTGCCCTCACCATGGGATGCATCAGAGGAGGGTGGGAGGAGTTGGGTAGGATTGGGGCCTAAGGTAAGTGTGACAATTACCAGATGAGCAATTGCCCAAGGATCCAGTAGAGCAGTGATTTTCAATTTTTTTAGACCAGGGCCCACCTTTTTAGAATGGAATTTGTGCCAGGACCCACCAGAAGTGATGTCACTAACCTATAAGCAGTGGTGTCATCCAGGTGGAACGGCCTGGTACGCCGTTCCGCTAGTTCTGCGGACGGGCCCGGGCCGCGCCGCCTCTCCGGAGGACAGGCGAGCTGCTCCTGGGCCTGCCCGCCCTCCCTCGCGTCCCGAATCACTCTGAAATGGAGCAATTTGGGCACTGTGAGGCTCAGAGAGGCATGGCAGCCCTCAGCCATAGGGGCAGAGGGCTGTCAATCATCTGGGCATTCCGGTTCCTGGCACGCCCGGATGACATCACTGCCTATAAGTGATGTCATAGCCAGAAGTGACATCCTCAAGCAGAAAGGGCCATCATTGTGACATAATCAAATGACACTCCTGGAATGCAAACTGGCATTCTTGGACTGCAGCAATTACAAAACCATAAAACATCCCTGACATCAAGCAAGATTAGGACAAAACATTATGTAAAAACACTGAACTGAAAACAAAATAAAAAAACACACCGCTCATCTGGAAATTCAAATTGTAAGGTCTGCAGCTTCCAAGATGGCTGCTCGCAGCTTTCCGCAACCCACCTCACATCAGGCTGCAACTCACCAAGTGGGTCCCGACCCACAGTTTAAGAAATACTGCAGGGGAGGGTTGGATTGTCGAGCCCCTAAACCAGTGGTAAGAACAATGCCCCAAGAACACAGCTGCCTCTACTTTTCCTAGGTGATCGATGCCATAGAATACAATGCAAATTTTGCAGTATTTTCCCACTGTGAAACAAAAGTACAGAATCGGCTTTGTGCCCACCAGCTACAAAAAGTCTCTGTTGCTCTTCCATCAGTAGTGAGAGTGCATATTTGTCAACAAACTACATTTTCCCCCCACTTCCTTATGATGGTGTTTCTCAGTAAGCATGGAGAGAAACAAGGATCTATCAGTGCTCAGTCCCAAAAGACGTGATGGTTATACTTTATTTCAGTTCTTGGGATATTTTCTTCAAGAACAAGTTAAGCAACCCAGGCAAAAGATTAGACAGTGCAGAGCAGCTTCACATTTTGTGGAGAAAGCCCTGATTCAGTTTGCCAAGAGAAGACTTTGAATACAATTGCAGCTGCTACCATTGTTGTTGTTGTTCAGTCGCTAAGTCGTGTCTAACTCTTCGCGACCCCATGGACCACCGCACACCAGGCCTCCCTGTCCTCCACTAGCTTCCTGAGTTCGCCCAATTTCATGTTCACTGCTTCGGTGATGCTATCTAACCATCTCATCCTCTGCCGCCCCCTTCTCCTTTTGCCTTCCATCTTTCCCAGCATGAGGGTCTTTTCTAAAGAGTCCTCTCTTCTCATGAGGTGGCCAAAGTACTTGAGCTTCAGCTTCAAGCTGCTACCATAGGACTCCTTTTAAAAGGCAAATATACAAGAAGGCTCTTTCCAGTGGCCAGAGGATAAAGTCGTAATTTGCATATGATAAAAGGAAGCAGTTAATGTAACTTCTAAATTACTGAATAGCAGAGGTACTCTGCAGAGAGTCCACTGGATGGACATAATGAATGTTACAGTATCTAGTGCCTATTAGAGCACATGGTGCTATAACGCACCCCATGACCCTGTCTAAGCTACCTGCTGTAACAAACCTGCTCCCACAACTTTGATTAGAAGTTACATTAAGTAGGATATATTGCTGTGCCTTGCTGTACTTTATGAAGTATATTAAGTTGGTTCTGTATATTTAGACTTTTTAAATTAGATAAATAAAAATAGTTTAAAAAGAACATTTTTTTTTTTAAAAAATGGCTTACTCGGAGATCTCTGGGACTGCCCACTCCAATAGGATGCAGCATGTGCTCTGGTGGTTTGGCTGCATTGGTGGGGAAAGAAAGGATAGGATTGGACCCCAAGTCCCCTTCAGAAACCAAAGGAACCATTTTTTCCAGGGTGATGTGCAATTTATTTATTTATGTTATTTGAAGAATTTATACCCCGCCTTTCCCATGCTGAAGCAAATGCCCAAGGCGGCTTACAGAGAACAGACAAAGTACAATGTAACCACAATAAGTAAAACAAAGATTAAAGAAAACAACATTAATCATAACGGGAACAATGAGAGTAACAAGAATAAAATTAGACCCAATTCTCCATATCAGGTCATTTGTGGGGAGGGAAAAAACATTTGATCAGGGAGTGAGCAAAACAATGACACTATACCAGAGGGACAGAGGGCAGACAGCCACACAATCATCCAAAGGCCAGATGAAATAGGTATGATTTCATACCCATAGGTATGTATGCAAGCCTATGCAGATTTACTCAGAAGGTAGTCTGGCTGAGTTTAATGGGGCTCAGCAAATGAGATTGCATAGGACTGCATCCCTGACTATCTTGTTAGACTTGATATGCGCTAGGCCTTGAGATGTGGGGCTGTGAATTCCCATTAATCTATAGAGAGGAAAGAAAGAAGTGCATCAACCTGAAAAGGAAAGGAGAACACATACAGAACCAACTTTCAGTGTAGGTATGGCACCTTTGCAGTCTTGGACCTACCATTGGGCGGGGGGGGGGGCAAGGGCCCCTGGGCGTGTAGCTCCTGGGGCAGGTGGAAGGTTCATAGAGACGCCTCACCACTTGAAGAGATGCATGGTTTGGGCCCGCCTTCCTCCCTTGGCCCCGTATAGCTCTGAAATGGAGCCTGGCTTGTGTGTCAATGGGCAGGGAGGGGCCAGAGAACTGACACTAGGACACACCACTGCACCTTTAATGAGCTTCCTCTTAGTCCTTATGGAGATCAATCTAAAATAGTAGTGATGTCCTGAGTTGAGCTTGAGTTGAGTTGAGTCCGGAGACTAGTTAGAGAGATGTCTGCCTTGGCCCCAGAATATGTGAAGTTAAATTTTAATGCCTTTCCATTGCTATTCCCTGCTTTAAAAAGAATTCCAGTGCAATGGCTTTCTCACTTTTCAGCCATTGATACGTGGAATATCTCCTTGCATGGAGTGGAATACAGGATGAAGGCCACCTACTCTGCTTAACAGAACCCTTCCAGGTGTGCCGGCCTGGGGAAGCAGGTGGAGCTTGGATGCGGCCTAATGGCTACATAGCGTGCGCAGATCTGAGCAAGCCCATCAGGGCAGCTGGTGCCTACCCCAGGCAAGGGTGCGAATGTGCAGTGCATTACACTCCAGTGCAGTCCCAACCTGCGTTGGATACAGTGCAGGCCTGCCAACCTGTGCTGTACCGGCACAGGTTAGGATTAACTCGGTTCCATCAAGAGAGAATACACATATCTGTGTTTGCAGAGCTACATGTATTTGTCTTTCCACTCTGGGGCTCTCTGTCTACTTTGATCATTTGGTAACCGGCAATGTGTCCCTGAAATGAAATGAGCTCTTCAGCTCCCTCCAGAAGGCAGGATCCAGAAGGCAAAAAGGGCAGGATCATTTGCCAATCAGAAGGTCCAAATTGTGACATCATTTCTCCATTTCCAAAGGTATCCGAGCAAATTGGAAAGAGAAAAGAATGCTAAAACGTCATTTCTTAAAGCACTGACCTGTAGCATGTGGATCAGGTAGCCTAATTGGCCATGTCCTTTGTTTTGGTGGACCCACCAAGTGCAGCCTCCTTTTAGAATCTACAAATTGCACAGCCCCAAATTGCAAGAGGAACAGAGGCGTTTCTACAGGGAGGGCAAAGCTCTAAGTGTTGCAAGAAGCCTTACCGTGTCATGTAAATCCCTCCTCTCCCTTGCTGCTGTAGCCAGTAAGCAACACCAAGATGTTGCTGTTCCCTGTGAGGATTGGCTAAAACTGTACACGGGAGGAGTGATTTCCACTGCAAGGTAAGGCTTCTTGCAAGACTTAGAGCTTTGCCCTCCCTGTAGAAACGCCACTGAAGAGGAATGATCCACATTCATTACCAAAATTTAGATCTTTTCTTCTTTCTGCACGGAAGGGTTTTCCTTCCTTCTTTTCTTTCACATGCTTATTTTAAATACGCTAAGGAGATAGACCCAAAGGCTAGAATTTCCCATCACTCTACATAATAGCAGTGCTTTCAATTAGAACTGGAGTGATTTCCAGAACAATGCCATTTGCTTTCACCTTAATCTTCAAAGAGGCCATTCCTGAAATGTGCTTCGGTCCTTTGCTGCTATTGAGCATCTGTACATTGGACCCTTCTCTGCAGACTATCGATTAAATAATTTTCTTCTTACGCTTACTAAATCAAAGTCAGGTCTCCGAAGGTGAAACGCCGAGATCTGACTTCATTTTATTTCTTGCTATTCAATGAATATATGAACAGCTGCAGAAACAGAGGGGAGGGAGAGGATCCAGTTAAAACATATGTATTGTTTTTATACTGGGCACTCCTGGATGAAAGGGCATAGGGCCCTTTCTGGGGCAGACTATATTTTGGGGTTTCACATAGCTCTTCCCATAAGCAACACAGTCTTCTCTGTCTGTACTAACATACAGCCAGTTAGTCTGCAGTGACAGCAGGAACAGCCCCAGTCCTATGCAGCAGATCTCACCAGCTGGCTAATGAAAGTGTAGCCCAGTGCAGAGGGCGAAATGTTGCCCCAGAAGTGGCATCACAACAGGAAGTGATGTCACATTTGTATTTTCATTTTCTCTTGTTTTTTGGCCATGACGGTTGATTGAATGAAGGTTTTACACTCCAGTTTGTTTCATTGCATTCTGTATGAAATTCCACATCGAATGTTATAGAACATGACAGTATTATTCCTAATAAACATGATTTAACAAATCACGATTTTTACATGACAGTTGTCTTTTCGTTTTCAGCGTTTTTGGCCATAACTTTTGATAGAGTAAAGATGTTACACTCTGGTTTGTTTCATTTCATTCTGTATTAAATTACCTTTCCAATGATATATAACATGATAGTGTTATTTATACCTACCAAAGTTTTCACAATTTTGGCCACTAATGTCAAGCTCAGCTTGTTGCCCCCCCCCCCAAAAAAGCTTGTTGCCCGGTGCAATTGCACCCCCTGCACCTCTTTAGCTATGCCTCTGGATCTCACATTCCACCATAATAAAAGCTGCATCAGCACTGTAAATGGTGCGCTGCTGTTATGTGCATAATGTGTCATGTGCGTAAATGGCCAGCAGCTCCATCTGCCTGCCACCGATGGACCCAGCCTGTGCCAGGGCAGGTAAGGTGGTAGAGGGGGTGGATTGTGGGCAGATCATGAGAGTTTGGGGAGGTTAGGGTGGGGAGGGAGAGGGCAGGGGGCTGGAGCGGGATCTTGATTGCAACCGCACGTGAGGGATCCTATCCTTGTTTTTCTAGCCCTACACATCCCTTGCCTCTTCTCTGACTTAAACCAGCAAAATAGCTGGCCTATCTCCTGCTGGCCTATTTGGAGGTAAGTAAAAAAAAAAATACAGGCTTTATAATGTTAGATCAACCCATGTCCATAATGTTATATATGAAATCAGAAAGAGAGGTGAGTAACTGAGGTTAGAATAGCTTCCTTTCTCCCAACTTGGAAGAATACCTCTTTTCTTTTTGAGCAAAGCTGTGACCAAATTTTAACTATGGGCTTAATCCTAACCTGCTCCAGAACAGCCCAGGCCGGTGGGACTGCGCTGTGTCCAAAGCAGGTTGGGCATGGCCTGGTGCCTCCCTTGTGCCCTTGCCCCAGGGTAGGTGCCAGCCAGCGCTAGAGGCTACTTGGATCTGTGCCTGCTGTATAGTGGTGTATAGTGCTGTATGGTGTATAGTGGTGTATATAATGCTGCATAGCAGGTGCAGATCCGAGTTCGCCGGGGGGGGGGGCCCGAATCGAGGCCTTGCAGGCTGGGGTCAAGGGCTTGAACGTAGCCTACACATCCAGACTCCACCCACCTCCCCGGGCCAGAATGCCTCCTAGACTGCCCTCTCCCCGCCCCATTCTTCACTCCCTCCTGGCCTCCCCCCACCTAGAACCCCCCCTGCACCAGTCGAACTATTGCCAGCAGCGCAGGGCTGATGTGGAGGCAGCAGCACTGGTGTGAAGGTGCTTTATGGCACTTTCACGGCAGTGCAGGGCTGATGAAAGCGGCTTACTTCGGCCCTATGGGTGCCTTGGATCGCAGCCTAAATTTGTCTGCCAGGTATGAAGGCAGTAATTAAGCTGCACTGAAGGCCAAATCTGACCCACAGGGTGGCCCACTAGACCACCGATAAGAACATAAGAACATATGAAGAGCCCTGCTGGATCAGGCCAAAGGCCCATCTAGTCCAGCTTCCTGTATCTCACAGTGGCCCACCAGATGCCTCAGGGAGCACACGGGAAAATAAGATGCCTGCATCCTGTTGCCACTCCCTTGCACCTGGCATTCTGAAGTAGCCTGCTACTAACATAAGGAGGTTCCACCACCCATCATGGCCTGTAGCCCATGATGGACTTTTCCTCCAGAAATCTGTCCAAAACCCTTTTAAAGGCACCCAGGCCAGATGCCATCACCACCTCCTGTGGCAAGGAGTTCCACAGATTAATAACCCGCTGGGTAAAATAGTATTTCCTTTTATCTGTTCTCCCGACACTCAATTTTAGTGGATGTCCCCTAGTTCTGGTGTTGTGAGAAAGGGAAAAGAACATCCCTTTGTCGACCCTATCCCTCCCATGCATAATTTTATATGACTCAATCATGTCCCCCCACTGGCATACATGTCATGTAGCGGGTACGGGGGGTATGCGAGTACCCATTCCTAGGATTAGGGCTGGCCCCGCCCATTCGCCTGCCCACTCGTCGACTCCGTCGGCGCTCCGCTCCGCCCCCTGCAACATTTGAATTGCCTACATGTTTGAGTTGCCTGCACATTCTCAGAGCCAGGCAGGCAGTGGAGCGAGGGAGACTGATGGCAGCAGCAGCGTGAGCAGGTAGGCTGCCTGGGGCTCCCTCCCGAGGAGGCGTGGCGGTTCCTGGGGGGGAATCGGTAGCCCGCACGGCGGCCCCGGGGAAGGCCCGGGACTCCCGGGAGGGAGGCGTGGGAGGCGTGGCGGTTCCTGGGGGCGGTTCCTGGGTTCTGGCTATGACCTCACTTCTAGTGGGCGGGCCCTGACACAAGTGCCAATCAAAAGTGAGTACCTGTTGCTAAATCATTTAGATGCCATTACTGCCCACAGGTGCTTTTTTTCTAGACTGAAGAGCAGTTCAGTGAATGTTTGGGCTCACTGATGGCAAACCTTTTGGGCTCACTGTGTCAAAAGTGCCTAATTTCCCTCTGCTGGCATGTCACTCCCCCCTCCCAATGAAAAAGAAACAATTATCTACATGTTCACTTGTTGAAAAATATACAGCCCAGTCATGAGTGGGGCTACATATATAAAGAAACATCAAATCATTACAAAAATGAAATACAAGTAAAACAATCTCAGTTGTTGCTGGGTGTTCCTGAACTTTGGTGTGTCACCCAGAACGTCGTGGCGTGTCCTTTGACATAGGCGTGACCTTTGACATAGGTTCACCATCACTGCACTAGACCCACGAGGACATCCCGAGGGTAAGATCTTCAGTTTTGTTTCAAAAAGACTCTTTTCTGTACCAAAATTGTGGCAGGGAGGAAAATCCTATTAAATACAGTCATGACAGAAAAAGCTAATTTTTTTAAAAAAAGAAAAAAATAAAGGAAAAGCAGACTGTAGTGGTTGGAATCGCGTTATTCTTGTTCGTACTTCAAAGGCAGAAAGGAACAAAAGAAAGTTAGTTCAATGAGAAAGTTAGATGAAAGGTAATTAGAACCAATGGTCTGAGCTAGCGTCTGTGAAGGAAAATAACATTTTATTACAGCCTATATTTCTACATCTCTTTGCTGGAGTTGAGAACAGGCAAAAATGCAACTGATGTGCTGTTATAGAGTAGATAGGCCCAGGCAGATGAGGTGCTAACAAAGACCAAGTAAAGGGGAATCAATTTCAAGCTCATTCTACACTGTCATTTCTCAGTGGTTGCAGGCCCCTGATTTATAGCGCAAATCTGGAGTTAGACCAGCACAGTTAGGCCAGCAAAATTTGGCCGGCACAATGGCCACCGTAAAATGCTTTTGGACCACTCTCGGAATCAGGGAGGATGGCGCACGTCTTTGTGCCACTGTCTTTGATGCCAAGAATGGTCCAAACATACTTTACGGTCAGCGGCGTCATGCAGCCAGAATGCTGGGCGGGAAAAACGGGTGAGCGGCAGCCCGCCCGTTGCGTTCCGGTCTGTTTCGCC